>JAPDVR010000015.1:27328584-28529417 GCA_026230005.1 Gila orcuttii
AAATGATAATATAATCTAGGGAGTTTAAACAAGATAATCTTGTCAAAAGTTTCATTCAGTGGCCGTGCTTGAGCATTCCTGATCATCAACCCAGTGAGTGCTCAGCAATATGAACGAACTTTTTTTCGAGACTAATGGTGAGCAAATACAACAGATAAACAATTCAATTCAGCGCTTTTATGTTCAACATGCACTCATTCATGTCTGTTTTATTTAATTCATGTAAAGTTACGTCTTTATTGGGGCAGGACATGACGGATTACGCTACGTGACTCCATGAGTTCGTCTCAATTTTTTAGAACCAAGCTGCATAAACTATATCAGGCATTTATGTCTCAAACATCATTTCTGCATGCCTGTTATGTTAAATAAAGTTGAATAATTAAAGCAAAGCAAGTAGAACATATACTTTACGTGTGCACAGAGTTGTTGTTGACTGATCTCCTCAGACGCGGGCTGCAATGGCGGAATTCTCAAAACGGCCACAAGATGGCGCCGTTTATCGGCAAATCCGATATTACAAAACCGATACCCGATTATGGGAAAATGCTTAAATATCGGGAAAAATATCGATATTCACCTCACCAAGAATTCTTTTTTTTTTTTTACATCAGATACAGCAATCAAACTCCCATCTGACTAAAATTGATATATTTACTAGGGATGCACAATTTATCAGTACCATATAGGTTATTGGCTGCTTTCATTTTTCAGCATTAGTTTGTATTAAATATATATCTGCTAATATTGGAAAATTAATTGTTCATGCTCATTTCCCCCTTTTTTCATTACTTTCTTTCATCTAACCTTTTTAAAACACTAATAATTTAATAACATTACCATATTTGGAAATCATCTTATATTCTGTGTAACTAGTTTTTGTCAGCATTTAATTAAAAAACATCCATTATGATGAGTAATACAAGTTATTCAAAATATACTGAAACAACCAGAATATCCATTGATTTCCTCGTCACTTTAATGGATGCTTTGGCACTCACTAGCTGAGGAGGCACGTGCCAGCAGGAAAGAGACATGAGTGCATAACCTCATTGACTAATATTGAATATTTAATATAGCCTACATGCACATTTCCCCTTTTTTACATTTTGATTACCATCATCTAATCTTAAAAAACACCTATAAATAAACAACACAAATCTCAATATATCAATATTAATTTTTCATACTGTCGATTATAATCTTGTAATGCCAAAATGTACGTGTAGTATTTAAAACGATTGATTTTTAACAGTAAATGGAAATCCATTCCACTTCTGCATGCAGTTGTGTGATATTTTAAGGGACAGCTATCTTAGATAGCCTACTTCAAACAGATGAACTCCAACCCTTCTTATCCCCCCGCTCATTGGTAATACTGTCTCTGATCATGTGAATGGCAGGTTGCCCTAATTGGCTGAGAGATTATGTGTGCAGGCCCCATGCTGTGCCTACATATGAGCGAGAAGCTTTAGCCCTATGAGGCGTGTTCCTGCGGAGTCGCCTTCAGTAATGAAGGAAGCAGAAGATGTCTCTGTGCTCTTCCTCTTTCTGCCTGACATTGTTTTCCTTGTACACTTTTCTCCAGGCCATATTTCCTAGAAAAGATAACATCTGAACATTTAGGAATGTTTAGACGTAAGCCATAATATATCTGCAGGGCACAGAGGTGTAGGAGTGAGTTGTCAGTAGGAAAAATATAGCTTGTTTCTCATTGGCGGCTATCATAAACTCATTGTAGTCATGCATAATGTATTATAGCAGAATGCAATGAACACTTCACTCTCAAGCTCATATTTTTGCCAAGTCCTTAAATGGTTATGCCTTTCTCCCTGCAGAGAACAGAATGATGTGATTATTCTCTAAATCACCCATTTCCTCATCTCTGAATATCCTGTATGTTTGAGAAAAAAAAAAATCCTTAGCGTAGTTGTTCAGTTTGGATAGCAGGATGTTGTTGTGCTTCTATGATGTAGATGCATTAAAAGTAAATACAGCCAAGGAATTTATCCACAAAATCTCCTGCACGCTGCCAAATCCAACTGACACAGTGACCTAAGAGGATAAGACAAAGAGAGAAAAGGAAGCCAATCAATGCACACTGTCTCAGCAAATAAGATATTATAGGAGGGGGAGTATTTACACTTGGTCACTTCATATATTTAAGACGGATAGCAAGTGATCACTCAAACCATGCACAATTCTTGAATTGGAGTCTCTAAAACTTAATTAGGTTCCCCTATTGGTTTGCTTTATTCAATTTAACAGCAATATAGTAGCATAAAAGACCGACGCAATGGGTGTCTTTTCTTCAGAAGTTGCCTGTAATTGTGTAGGTGTGAGGTTTATTTAGACACACACCATTATTTGGCTTTCACACACAGTCATCACATGCTCATAATGACCAGGAAGTGCATTAGATTAGCTGTTATGTTTCCAGAAAGGCCATATGTAACCTCAGCACATCATCAGGAAGTTCTCCTCTTATAGTTCTTGTCCCACCAGGCCATTCCTCCCTGTTCTTTCTGTTTGTGATGTTTTATGTTCATGCTTTGCACTATTTGCTCACTATAAATAACCTCTTTAGAGATTGTGTGGCCATTGGTTGAGCCGTAAAGGATTCTGCTTAAGGACTAATGGTTAGTCACCTGGTCTATAATCCCGACAGATCAAGGTTAGTGCTGCCTGCGATCATCAGCTACAGTGGTGGAAAATGCAGTGCCTTGCTGCAAACAAAAACTGCATCAGTGCTTAGTTACCTCATTAAATATTCGTGAACTTTGTACAGTCATAGAAACATACATGCTTTTAGGTAGGGCTTCCCCCTGATAGTCAACTAAACATTAGTCGACAAGAAGAGGCTTAGTCAACAAAAAATGAATTAGTCGGTTAGTCACAGAAATAAACTCTGCAGGAATTGGCGAATCACACAGTCTGTGACAGATCGTTGAAACGGCTGGCCCATGTGGTAATTATGTCGGGCAGGAAATCCAAATGTTCTCCTAGCATTCATCGATTTCAAACATAATTGAAACGCGTAAGAAGTAGCCTAATGCCTGTTACAGATTATGCGTTTCAGCAATCCTAAAATCATTACAAATCACACTACAATAATGACACCTATTGAATCGTAGGCTACGATGCAAGTTAGTATAGAAGCATAAAACGTCATCAGTATGTGCTAGTGTTGAACAAATAGAGCAAGATCACACTTTGGCAATTGTGGTTATGTGTGCTGAAAAAAAGGACGAAGCAAAATTGGAGAATATGGACGCGTGTCATGGCTAGGGAAAAGAGGCCAACTTGGCATGCCAATTTTGCAAACGTAGCTTGATGTCAGTAGTTTGACAATGGCTGTCTTTGAACCTCTCTAACTGTACCTTGTAGGACCACCGTTGAGGAGCCACGACCACAGAAATCGCCATGATTGATCATCTTTCGTCTAGGACCGCCCAAAATCATACACTGTACCAGGCATTCCAGGCATAATGCTAGCCCCTTTACATGGCCATTCGCTATAACGTTAACCTAGATAAATGTGCGCTATTATTCGGCGCATATCCAAGTGCGGAGTGTGGAAGCTAAATTTGTACCACGCTCACTGCATGACGTTTAACTTGAGGTGCATTTCTCTTTATACTATTTCTTTCAACTTCATCTTTGTAGCAGACACTAACTCAGAAAACTCTAGTTTATCAACAAATTATTAAAATATTCAGACTTTCAGTTCACTTCCTTTCAGTTTTTTCCCAACACATTCATAATTATTACTTTTGCCGATGTCGCTGCGGCAAGCTTTATGTGAGTGCTTGAGCTCTTGATTTATATTTTAATGGCTCGTTGTTTTGCCTTAGTATTTCTCCGTAATGTAGAACAATGTTTGCAATGGCCTGAAACTCTTTTTCCAATGCCATCACTCAATTAAAATATTTAAATTAATACCAAACGTGCAACTAGGCTACTAATGGCTTAAATGAATGACTACTAGTCAACTAGAAAAATCTTTAGTCGGGGCAACCCTATGTTTAGGGAAATAGTTAAAGGGTTAGTTCACCCAAAAATTAAATCCTGTCATTAATTACTCGCCCTCATGTCGTTCCAAACCCATAAGACTTTCAGTCATCTTAGGAACACAAATGAAGATATTTTTTCTAAAATCTGTGGGCTTTCTGTCCCTCCATAGACCGCTACACAATTACCACTTTGACGCTTCAGAAAGTTCATAAAGAGATGTAAAACTAATCCATATGAATTGAGCGGTTTAGTCCAAAGAGACATGATCGCTTTATACACTGAACAGATTTAATTGAGTGTTTTATTCACATATAAACATTCATCAACGCACACATCAGTTAAGTTCAAGTAGGGCTGCACAATTAATCGCACTGAAATCGCACGCGATTTGGCAAAGGCTGCGATTATTTTATGCGCAGTTTGTCAGTGCAGTGCGGCTGATCGGTAGTAAATGCTGCTCCATCTGAACACCAGAGGGCGCTCTCGTGCAGACATGCCAAATATGCCCCACCATAGAAGTAGATAACGCCCGTCATTCCAGGAAATCCCTATCGCTGTAGCTGAATAAACAGGAGATTGAAATGCTTTGATTTAAACATGACCAATAAACACATAACTGCCTTATTCTGTGTAAGAAGCCACATCATCTCACAGAAGGATGCTCAACTGTCGTTATGAAGTGAGTTTGGAGTAAAAGCATGTTGTCTTTTGTTGGACAAGAGGTTATTAAATGCTTCTCATGTTTTTGTTTTTTCAAATTTACGTTATAAGTAGTGATCGACCGATGTATCGGTTTACCGATATTTTTACCGATTTTTAAGCATTTTCCCATAATCGGGTATCGGTTTTGTAATATCGGATTCGCCGATAAACGGCGCCATCTTGTGGCCGTTTTGAGAATTCCGCCATTGCAGCCCGCGTCTGAGGAGATCAGTCAACAACAACTCTGTGCACAGGTAAATTATATGTTCTACTTGCTTTGCTTTAATTATTTAACTTTATTTAACATAACAGACATGCAGAAATGAGTTTTGAGACATAAATGCCTGATATAGTTTATTTATGCAGCTTGGTTCTAAAAAATTGAGACGAACTCATGGAGTCACGTTGCGTAATCCGTCATGTCCTGCCCCAATAAAGGCGTAACTTTACATGAATTAAATAAAACAGACATGAATGAGTGCATGTTGAAAATAAAAGCGCTGAATTTAATTCTCTATCTGTTGTATTTATTCACCATTAGTCTCGGAAAAAAAGTTCGTTCATATTGCTGAGCACTCACTGGGTTGATGATCAGGAATGCTCAAGCACGGCCACTGAATGAAACTTTTGACAAGATGATCTTGTTTAAATATCCTAGATTATATTATCATTTACTACATATACTGCAATTATTTCGCTTTAAAATGATACCGCTTTGTGGAAATTAATTACTTATTATCTGCACGCGCGATCGCGGTTGAGTATCATTCTGTGTAAATGCATAGATAAACAGCACTTTGTTAGAAAGCATTTCATGATCTAGACCGACAAAAACATTATTAATAATTAGTAACATACTAGTTGTAAAATGCAATGATGTATATGCTGTTTTGTTTGTTGCTTTCCTGACAATGTTATATTCCAGCTAATATTATTCAGTGAATTAATATTACCCAGTGAATTATTCCTCACTCTTAGTTTAAACCTATTAAACGGCACATAAACCTTCTAAAACCGTTTAAAATTAATTACATTTCTGCAAAGGTGATATGACTCTGTCCCCTGTCAATTATTTTCTCCATATGAAAACATTAGACTTTTAACATTTACTTGCCTATTGTTAACATTGTTGCTGCTGATGCTTATAAATTATATGTATAATTTAGATATAAATTATATAATGTAATAATATAAATGTTTTTATTGTGATTTGAAGATTTAATTTAACATGAAAGAGTGTTAACTTTCAACACTTTTGTTTATTTTTTTAAGATGACTGAAAGGAGGAAAAATCAAAGGACTTACTCCACAGACCCCTCTATTTATTTGTGTATAAATATAAAGGGGTTTTTTTGTATGCAAGGAGGGAGTGATTGTTATAAATAAAATGGTTTGTTCAGTTCATTTGTGTTGTAATAATTGTGTCAAAAACAGAAGTATAACAGTAAATAAATATCGGTTCTGCATATCGGTTATCGGGCACATAAACATGCAAATAATCTGTATCGGTATCGGTTATAAAAAATCAATATCGGTCGATCACTAGTTATAAGTGATTCAAATTCACAGTGATTTCAGATGGAGCAGCGTTTACAGAGCCGTACATCAATGACAAGCTGCGCATACAAAATAATTGCAGCCTTTGCGATTTCAAAATCGCGATAAGCCATCTCGATTGAATCGTGCAGCCCTAAGTTCAAGCATGTTCGCTTGACATGCGAGAACCAATAGGGTTTATTCTTGTGTGTTACGCAGCACTTTAGACCCTGTGCAAGAACCAATGAGTTTTGTTCTCGTGCATTAAGCAGGTTTGATTCAGTTTTTTTTGTTGTTTGCTGTTCGTTAATCATTACTGCACTGCAGTAACTGTCATCTATGGAGTGGGTGGATAATGATCCATCTTGACAGTTATGTAAACCTTCATGCTTTTAGCATGTCATCTTTATATTGCGAGCTGGATTGAATATCAGAATTCAGAAGCCTGGATCATCTTCATTTTATAACTCTCCGGTTCAAGTGGAGAAGCTGAAAATGATCTGAAACATTTTGCTGTCAATATTCTTGATTGTAGAAGTTTCAAATCAACCATTTGTGCAAGAATCTCAAGTGTGTGAAAAGCCTTGAATGCTATTGATCTCCGCTAATTCATGGGGAACCTGATTTAAGTGGGTCGGATGGTGGTGGCAAGGCCATGTTCTGGAGAAATATGAACAGGAAGCTGTCAGCTTCTGCTTTGAAAGCAGAAATGTATTCTCTAACGGTTATCTTTGTGTTTTTTGAGTAATGCATTTAGCTTAATTTTTATAAATCAAGAAAAAGGGGAACAATTGCTGTGACCAAATTGCTATGTCCGACAAGCTCACGCAGTGAAAATTACATCACGGAGCAGAGAGGACAGACAGGACAGACCAAGTTACTTTTGATATGAAACAAAGTCTCAACTATGAAATTTGGTAATTAATAAATACCGTTTTGTGGCTCTTTAATGTGTCTGACAGATCGCTGTAGAGCCTCAGTTAAAGCTGCTCGTGATGCGATCATCTCTTCCTTCTAGTTAATTTGTAGCATCAAATAAACATGAATGAACATAAGAAGGAATGTTGTTTTAACCGCGGAAAGACGTCAGTACACTCCGTTTTTCAAGTTCAAATCCTCCAATGTTAATCTACAAACTCTCCTGACTGCTTTGTCGGACAAAAATGGCGGATGGCGTATTCTGTTTGGTCAGATCGCCTGTCAATCAAACTCCCTGCGAAGGGTCAATTAAGTCTAGCATAAGAACATGAACTAGCTGATCACATTTCAGTGTTTGTATCTTCCCTTTCATAGGTTATAGTCTTTTAGAAATGATTTTGTGTAGGTTGTTCATTTCAGATTTGCAAATCAAGTTTTGTGCCTGATAATATAGGGTTATAAGTTTTATAAGTTTCAATTCTCCAATCATCTGTTAATGTAATTGACCTTGATTTCATTCTCTTTCTTATGTTGAGGCTTGCTGTTGTGTGTCTCTCTCCGAACCATTCCCTCATCCAATCCCATCTCCAGAAATTAAATTGAGCGTGAATGATGTCATCACACACGCTGCACAGATGTGAAGTGGATGTAAAATGCTCAAACACACTTTTTAGGTGTGTGTGGTCCTGATTGATTACGCCTGTTACGCTGGGCCATTATAAAGCATGTGCTCCGAATTGATTGTGTTTGCA
This sequence comes from Gila orcuttii, assembly GCA_026230005.1. Lineage (NCBI taxonomy): Eukaryota > Metazoa > Chordata > Actinopteri > Cypriniformes > Leuciscidae > Gila > Gila orcuttii. Next base: position 27,336,507 of record JAPDVR010000015.1, read on the forward strand.
AGGGTTTTCCCATGACTTCTCCCGTTAGCTGTTGCTTGGCAACCTGAGATTAAGAAGATTGGCAGGAAGAGAGATAGAAAAGGGAGGGAGGATGGAAAAGAGTTGGTTGGTCACTCCTTGTGCGTCATAGTGCAGTATGAAGTTTTGTCCATGATGTGCTGATATACAAGAAAATGCTACTGTCCTTCAGACCACCTTAAGCTGCAGCCTGGAATACTGCAGTCTCTTTTTAGCTCCAAGACATCATTCGACTCAAATTTAATCAGAAATTTTCATAATTAAATCAGCGGTAGCTATAGGCATGCATTAAAGCATGACTGTTCTGACAGGCATGAGTATTAAGGCTAGCATCAGGCAGCATTTAGTAAATTTCGGCAATTGCTTAATCCCAAATCCTGTTACATGCCTCACATTCTGACAAACAGTTGCTTTCAAAGTCCACAATGCACAATCCATTTAGCTCCAATGGTTGATTTAAGTAACAGTCTGCATGAATTTTACTGGTGGTATTTTAGTATACAAGGGTTAGCATTGACTGTTTCGCTAAAATGTTTTTTACTTCTAAACTCAGCCCCATTTAACCTCAACTGTATTCGGCCCTACCACAAGCTTTCAGAGTTTTAGTACAGCATCATTCATTACACACACACACAAAAGTTTTTAAAGATGCCAAGATGTATAGATGTTACCATGTTGATAAGTGAAAATGAAACTAAAAACGTTATAAAACAATTCCAACCAATCTGACAAGCTGTTGTCTTATGAAAGTGTTGCAGTACCTTTACATTGAATTTTACGGAAAAAAAAAAAACCTCTATATATCTACAATCTACATCTATATATCTACAATCTACAATAATAATTAAGATTTATCAAAAAAAAATGTTTATTTATTTTTTTATAAATCTTAATTATTATTGTAGACTAAACTGTCAAATTTATTTTCAATATTCAAATTGGTTCTGGTGATTGTAGTGCTGATAGTTACTAAGGAGATTAAAATTATTTGCAAGAAAATTAAATCAATCCAATTTTTTTACCACTATGTATAGGACTGCCCTCTATTAGTCGACTAAATGTTAGCAAATTAAAAAATGTACAAAAAAAATTCAGTTAGTCGCAGAAAAAACAAACAGGATTTGGCCAAGTAATGCAGTAACCGATCGCTAACACGGCTGCTCTATGAGGTAACGTCAGGCAGAAAATCCAAAGTGTGGGAACATTTCAAGAGGGTGAAGATTGACCACAAAAAGGTGACGGGTGACAAGTTCGCCCTGTAGCGAAAATCCAGCTTTAAATGTTGTTTATATGTCTATGTGGTGTTTTTAATATGCTTAAAGACAGACCATTCAACCATGTGCAAATTCAACACCATTGCTGAGTATTTTCTCCTTTAAACTGCAGTGAACCAAAGACAGTCTCAAAAATGCGGTTTGACATCACAAACTACCTTGTAACCAATTACATCAACGAGTGGCGGGTGGAGGCGGGGATAATTTGCATATTCATTAATCCACGTATACTAAATGAGGCAAGGGTGTAGTTACATTCAAGCTATTTTAAGGCATGAAGAAGTTTTTTCAAGGAAATGTTTAAATATGTCATTTTGGTGATAAAAGATGAGTTTTAAGGGATACAATTATTTACTACTGGGGGACTTTAAAACATGCAAGTAGTAGCCTAATGTTACCACTTTACATAGCTGCTCGCTTTATTGTCAACGTTAACCTCTAAACGTACGCTAATATTGTGCACAAATCCAAGTGTTCGTGCGGAGTTTGGTAGCTAAAGTAGTACCGCGCTTACTGCATGACATATTTAACTTAACTTAACGATGTCCACGCCATCGGAGTGCATCCTCTCAAAGGCAGCCTTCATTGTGAGCAAAACACAGCTCACTTTTCACCGACAATGTGGACAAACTCTTGTTCCTATCTCATAATATTCCTATAGAATATTCTGTGAAGTCTCAGAGTGAGCAACAGTAACCAAAGCTGTTGTCAAAGTCCCATTCATTCAAGGAAAGTCAATTTACTCTGTGGCCATATTTGCAATGGTTCCGTTCAGCTATTTTGGGCATCATGTAAGACAAACGTCTGTCTACTTGAATGGATAAATACTGGAATCTGCTTGTCAAACATAATTTGAAGCAGCAACAAAGTCTGATATGAACTGTCCCATAATTTGTTTCCTATGCTCAAATAGCAATCCCAGGTGTCAAATCTGTTTTTATGGGAACCAGAGCTTCTAAATGGCAGCTGCAGTGATGCAGTGACTTTACAAATTACTGATTGTCTCTTTTATTTATATTTATTGCATGCTGCACTTTCTCCCATTCATTGTAATTTGAGTGAACGGTCTTGTTATATTTACAGTCTTAGAGTTGTCCATCTGAAGAACTGATGCTGATGTCATTGGTTTGAAGTGTCCATTAAGTTGCTCATTTCAAAATGATTGTTTTTAAGTCAGATGTCTGCTTTTGGATGGCTCAACTGATGTGTTCGTTTTGAACAAATCCTTTGTAAATTAATTTTGAGAAGGAATTTGGAAGTGCACCAAGTAAGTTTTTATGGGGTCAGTGCTGAAATAACAGATCGAAGCTCTCACAAGATTATTCATGCATTTCCTGTTCCTCATTCTCTCTCACTTGGTTTCTGACTAAGTCGTTGTTTTTCTACAATGTGTCATGTCAAGTATGCAGATACATTAAGCACATTTTTGTCCGTCTTCAGGAGCAGTCAGCAGTACCCGAGCTAAAACCACATTAGCTGAAGTCCCTGAGACTCCACAGGAAAAATCTTGCATGTTTAAACATTTACCTTTTTACAAAGCAAGAAAAAAAATTCCTTAGCTTTCATTCAAGTTCAGGCTTGCAACAAGAAGTGTTTCAAGAGTTCTTCATAGAGCACAAACCAAGAGCACAAATGTAGCTACATGCTAGCTTTTGTGTTCCTTCTCCTGACTTTCTTTATAATTACTCATCAAACTTGATTTCTTTCCAACAACAGCATGTGAATTCACTCAGGGTTCATATACAGCTATCAGCAAAACCAATCAAATGAGACAAACCTTTTTGCTAAGGCAGAAGGAAGTCTGAATCTGATCATGGCTTTAACGCCATCTCTCTCATGGTTATTATAAGGAAGTGCTGATTGCATTTGCTTCCTAGTTATTCAAGTTAAAGACTTATTTGGGTAAAAATGTTGATCTTCCTCAAGTTGCTCTTGGTGACGAAAAGAGGAAAATTTATTTATTTCGGCACTTGGGCAGCATCTGCTCTGCATGTCCATATAGATTGTAAAAGCTGCATTTGGTAAGAAATAATCTGTGTCCCAGATTTGTGAAACCAGATGAACTGTTACTGTTTTGTCTTGTTGGGTTTTTAGCACTTTGGAGCTGTTAATAGCCTGTGACGTGCCTCAAAACACATGGTTAGAGTAGATGGAGTTAGATTTTTTTTACCACTTGTAAAAATCAAGTGGTACACATCTTACACAAACTAAGATACACCTAGAGCAGAAGTTTTCATTTTTGTTTTGTAACCCTTTCATAACCCCAAACTGTTCATGGAACACTTGTAATCAAATATTGTAATGTTGTGATTTATCTCAGAGCTTATTGCTTTGGTTCAAGGCTTAAGACTAACTCAATTTACACATTTAAAAAATAACTCAAGTTTGGTGTTGATAAAATGTAAAAAAAATAAAAAAATAAATATAAAGTATTTTATGCTCACCAAGGCTGATTAATTGACTAATAAGTTTATTTGAAAACTTTTGTAACATTAAAAACGTCTTCACTGTCACTAATGATCAATTTAATGCATAGGCTACTTGCTGAATACACCTATTCATTAAAAAAAAAAAAATTCTTAATGACTCCAATCTTTTGAACGTTTGTGTGTATTTGTGTTGGAACCAGGTCTGCTGGAAGTGTGCCATATTGATTAACATGGTTTTGCAATGAGATTTTTGTACATTCTGAAACTTTCTGGCTGGCTATGTAAGTTTCTATGTAAATGGGTTTAGGGTAAAACAAAAGATCATAAAATCTACCATGTTCACAACTGTTGAGCATGACAGAGAGGAAGTGACACTATTTAACACAGTGAAGCTTGACTGATGACAATAAAATAAAAAACACTGAAAATTGAAGCTTGGCAGTAATATTTGGCAAATCCGGGTCATTGAAGAGCAAGTAAGCGTATGTGATTTCAGGCATTGAGGTTTGACTGCATAATTAAACATGGTGGATTTAAATTACAGCTGACCTTTAATCGCACTGGGCATGCTTGACCTTTCTTTTGTTAAACAGACTAACCGTATACGGAGGTAAATTATTGATTTAAAACCACTATGGACACTGGTTGCCCTGTTTCCAAAGTGATCTGATTTTGTCTTTTAAAAATAAACCACCAACTCAATCTTGCTTGCCTTGAAATCACATTAGTGCGTTTAACTGCTTCTGTACTGTAATCCTTACCCAAACCCACGATAGCAGCATCCACAGAGAAACACGAGTCCTACACAATGGCTCAGATGCTCCACAACAGCGATCCCTCATCAAACAGCATTTTTCAGAGCCCTGTGATCAAGGTTTGCCCAATGTGTCAGATGCCACAGCATGAAGAGTTAATTTGAGAGATTTTGTGGCCCTGAACATGAACAGACTCTTTTGGCCTTTGAATTACTGATAGGAAGATGTCAGTTAGTCTGTGATACAGGGTTAATGAGGAGTTATTACAGTATGTGTGTGAGAGAGACTTGGCATCAGCAGGGTGTCTCGTGTCGGTAGACAGGAATACAATAGCCATGTCTTTGAGGCAGATGGACACACTCCATATTCATGAGCAGGGTGCATGCTGGGATTGCCTAGGAGTTAATGAGGGAGATAAACTCATCACCAGAATCCAGTAGGAAATCGGATTGGGACAGAATATTTATTTTATTTGAATATCTATTAAAATATACATATATATTTAAATTTAATATATTTTACTTTAATATTTCTTATTTCATTTTATTTTATGTTTTATTTTTGTCCAAAATATAGATGTCCAAAACACATTGTAAAGTAATCTTAGGACACTATCGGGTGTATCTTTCAGGGAAGAAGGAAGAACAAAATGACAAGGAAGTGAGAATCAAAGGAAGAAGATTTTTCAAATAGTTGATAAGAGCCTCATCCAAAAAATACAAGTGCCTCTACTTTTAATAAAATGGCCCTGTTGCCATGCAAACGTAAAACCTCAGCTTTGGGCAATATGCGTGTTTCTGCTTGTGGACGTGTGGAGGAAGTGGTCTCGTACATAATGATTGAGAGTGACTAGTCCATCCTCACTGACACACATTGCTGCACAACCATTCACCCACCAACATACAATTTTCTGACTTTTGCACCAGAAAATGTGCAACTGTGGACCAGTTCAGCACACCTTCTCTTTATAGATAGAAAAGAAGAGGAGGCAGATATTAATGTCTCTTGTTTTATAAGCCATAAGCGATCACATCTCTGCTGTACCACAGGAAGTGTGTTCGTTTGTGAGAGAGATCAACGAGAAATGACTGAATGTTTAGCTTATGTTTAGTCTGCAGATTTTGTGTTTAAAGTTTACAGATTTGAATGCTGCCAAATGTACACACTGGTGTCTTGGATCGCTATTAACTCAATAAATTATCAACAGTTAATAAGCTAATTATTAAAAATGCAGGGGAGACATTAAGATGATCTCAGCAGCAGGTATAATAAATGTGTGACTGTTAATGAACACTTCTGCTCTGACTGATGATATTGATGCTGGCAGGTCAGCTTTAATTATTTCCTGTAAAATTCAGCGCATAATGTATATTACTCAGGCAGGGTAGACACCATATCTAATTGTACATAAGTGAAAACAAGACTGGTTGTACTAGGGCCAGTTGCATAAACTGCTAAGACTAGTCTTGCAAGTTAGACATCAATTTTACAGGTTAGTCATCAAGTTAGTGATCAAGGATGTTCATAATGTCAGGTCCATAAAAATGTAGATTGGTCTAATTTGATAGCAGAATGTAAGACTTTTTAACTAACTGCAAGTTGGTCATACTAGTTCTTAAGACACAGTTTTAACATGATGGCTATGTTTATGCAACTGGCCCCTGATGTATAGTCTACCTTGGTGTAAATCAGTGATTCTCAACCAGGGGGTCGGAGCTGAGGAGCCTAAGAAAACTTCCAATGGTTTTAAAATGAGTTAATTTTAGTTGTATTAAGTTTAACATAATAAAACCCTCTAGAAAATAAAGATGTACAACATTACACAGACCTCCAGAAACATAGCAGAGGTCCATATCCGCTCGGATATTAGAATATTGTTTTGGAAAAAGCAGGCCTTGGAGTAAAATGAGAACCACTAGTGTAGGTCATTCAACCACCACCACTACATTAATGTCATAAAAACATATTTCCAGAGATTTTTTTTTTATATATGTGACCGGTACAACCGATTGAACAGACTGACTGTACCTCTATCTCTCACAGACTAGTTTTCATTGACATAAAATTAAATATGACTTGAGATCTACACAACAATTTACACTATTTGTTGAGAATTGAATTGATTTTCTTGACATTTTGTATAAGCATTTTGAGATTATACATGTTGGAGAGCTTTCAATTTAATAATCAATTAAAAATGAATTTATACCTGTATAATATTACGTTGTACCCAAGTGATTTGGAAAATGGATAGTTCAGCTGTGGGCACAATCTTCTGGCAAGACAGGGGAATTCATTTAGTAGGACCCACAGTGCATTATGGGTATTCTCTAGCTGTTCAGTGTACTTCAGTTGGACACTCGTCGTGCGGTGCATTACAAGATTTAATGAGTGCACTCGATTACGTCCACTGGTTTTGACACTACTATAAATGGCTGTGCCATTTTTAGGAAGGTATAGGAGGCAATTTCTGACACAGCCAAGGTTTTCCTGCCAAGCTAGGGGCCAGTTATTCTTCAACACTGCTCTCTATTGATCATTGGAGGCATTGCAGCAATATCCCCAGTGATTAAATGGGCAGATCCTTTCAGAAACATAGTACATAAAATGTTTTATTTTCCATGATATTTCTGCTTCAATAATTTGGTTTCTTGTGTGTGTGTGCAGGTATGATTCAGAGAAGGATAACTACATCGATCTGATGGAGCTGAAGCTGATGATGGAGAAACTCGGAGCACCTCAGACTCACCTGGGCCTGAAGAACATGATCAAAGAAGTAGACGAAGACTTGGATGGCAAACTCAGTTTCAGAGAGGTAAATGCTCCTGTGTGTCAAAACAGTTGGTTGCAGATTTGGCTGTATTTTACAGCAAAACGTACATTATGAAGAGCTGTACTTCACATGAAACTAGTATTTTCTGGGGTGAACATTCCCCACATTAATCACCTCCATCCTTTCCTCTAGTTTCTCCTTATCTTCAGAAAAGCAGCAGCAGGAGAGCTGGCAGAGGACAGTGGACTTCACGTCTTGGCCCGTTTGTCGGAGATTGACGTGTCAACTGAGGGAGTGAAAGGAGCCAAATCATTCTTTGAAGCAAAAGTAAAGAACCATGACATTTAATACTTTTATTTTCACCCCTTAGCACAAAAAAAAAACTCGGCAAATTAATTTATATTATTAAACCCATCTTGGTCTATGATAGCTCTGTTTTTTAATAATGTCTTTAATTTCCTGTCTAGATGAGTTGCATTGAATGCCACTGATAAGAAAATTCAATTTAGAATCACCTAAAATGTATATTTTCCTCTGTGACAGGTGCAGGCCATTAACGAATCGAACCGGTTTGAGGCGGAAATCCGTAATGAGCAGGAGGAGAAGAAGCGTCAGGCGGAAGAGAGGAAACAAAGACAAGCCGCTTTCAAAGAGTTGAAGTCAGCCTTCAAATAGCCGCATCCACCTCGACAGCCTCGATTTAATCATCCACGTGTGTGTGTGTGTGTGTGTCTGTCTGTCTGTCTGTCTGTCATCAGAGTCCCCCGCAATCAGAGATACTATGCAAGGCTGTGAAACACTCCGAAATCCATGCAGATTCATCTTCCTGAGAGAGGGAACTCCTGTGTAGTTTGTGCTCATGAGCGGATCTCTTGTCTAGTTTTATCTTTGCCCCTTTCTCTCGCTCTCTCTCAGGCTGATTTTGAATGTGAAGCCGGACACTGATCTCAGTACACTGGATTGGATTTGTTCTGTTGCAGTCGCATGAGTATATATATGTACTGTAGTTCATTCACCTCATCATTGCGTCAGTATCGTTTTAGCTTTAACGGCATCTTGCGTCTTGTTCTTGTCGATGCGTCAGTGGGTTTAATTCTAACACCTAAGGGGTTTTAAAGTTTTTTTTTTTTTTTTTTTTTAAATCGACTTGTACTCTATGCCATATCCTATCTGTTGTATTCATATCAGTTGGCATAATTTCCTGTTTATGCAGGAAATGCTTTACACTGTACCGTAACTAATTAGATTTTCCTCACTGACCCTTTAAACATGAGAGGATTAGTGTACATCAGATCTCTGCTCTTGGTCACAGATACATTAAGAGCCCAAAATAGTTTTTTTTTTTTTTAACTTTTGAGAATTTTTACTGAGCAGAGAGAGAGATGAAGAGGTGGTTTTGGGTGTATGCATGTGTGGTGATGATTATAATGGTGTTTGTTGAGTGTTTATATATATTTTTTTGCATGGTCACTGTGGTGTCGTTGTCCATACATGGTTCCCCTTTCTGTATGGTGTCCAATATTAAATGTGGCACACACATGCTTTACAATTGGTCTATAAAATCAAAATGGGAAATGACTGTGAATTTGAAATGGCTTACAAAAGCAAGTAATTGCAACTTAGTTTCAACAACTTTGTGGTTCATGTCAATGGAAGTGTTGTCAGGACAAGGTCATCTGACTGTTTAACCTCTGAACCCCTGTATTGAGCTTCCATGTGTGCTAAACAAGTAACTGTGACATGCTAACGGGGTTGGTCAGATACCAGATGGATGAGTGAAATCCACCACCTCAGCTTTTGTTTAAAGGGATAGTTCACCCATAGTTTTATTTACTCACCCTCATGTTGTTCTAAACAAGTATAACTTTCTTCTGCTGAAGACATAAGAAAAATACTTAAACGTTTTTTGTCCATATAATGAAAGTCAGTGGGGTCCAGAACTATTTTAGCTTTCATTGTATAGATAAAAAAACATTAAACTTAAACATTTTCAAAATATATTCTTTTGTGTTCCACAGAAGCATGAATGTCATACAGGTTTGGAACGACATGATGGTGAGAGAATTATTTTTGGGTGAACTACCTCTCAAGTGTCAGCTGCCTAAATCAAAGTCTGGCTTGCTTAATATTTGTCAAATTATGACCAATATTAGAAGCCTTGCAAAACACCCCATTCACAGTGAGATGAGGCGAAAGCAAGTGTGTTTTATTAATAGAATCAAGACATTTGATTTATTAAAACAATATATAGGCATGGCTGTTCTGTAGACCTGGTGCATGAATTCAAGCATCAGAATGACAAATGTTATTTATTAAATATCTAGTTTTAAAAAATAGATCACTGTGACAACATCTGAAAAATGAGGGAACATATCATTCCACAAGCGTAATCAATTGAACGTTTAATGGTCATGTGACGTGCAGTACACTGTGGCAAAAGTAACTGAGATGCTATGTATAAAGACAAATCTATATTTTCATGTCGTGAAAATTCAAAAATAATTTTAGTTTTGTATGGAAAGGGGTCTTGTGAAAAGAAACATTCTTATTTTTCAATATGTATTTTGTTGCCTACAATCTTGTCTCCCTTCTATTCTCTGTGTATCAGATTATCTTTTACAATCAAATAAATAAAGGCAAAATACCTTTATTCTTTTCTACATTAGAGTCAATATTGTTGGCAACTGCTGTGCTTCATGTTCCTTGTTTCTGTGTTCTGAGTCACTGGTAAATGTTCTTGTTTGTTCACTGGTTCTGTGGAAATTCAAACAATAGGTGTATAAATATTTGTCTCCCAATCTTTCCAGCCATCCACTTTCTTTTTATTTTGTTACCTACTGTTTAACTGAAAAGTATTTTGAATATTGGGTTTTAAGGGGTTATTATAGTAGTGCATATGTTATTGGTTGGTGAATGAGGAGTCGACTGATGATGCTACAGTCGGTCTTTTTATTTTTATTTTATTTTTTTTGAGAGGGAGAGAGATGTTAACTGTTCCATTGTTGTTGTGCCAAATGGTTTCACACTTCGGTATTGTGTTAGGCTTGTTTTAGTACAACATTCCACTGTTAAGTTTCCTGAAATCCTTCATGATACTTATCAACAGTTAATTAGTTATTAGAATTTTTAGTTATTAGAACAGTTAATTAGAATTTAGACTAAACATCACTGATCTACAATGTTAAGATTCTATTTAAAAAATAGATCATGATTAGTCATTAAAATCCTTCTACAGTTTTGGTTCTATAATTAATGTTTGCACATCTAAATAACTTAGAGCTTTGGCAGTATTAACTTCTGTATACATCTGCTCCTTCCAAGCTAGAGAACACAAAAGGCACAACATTTTTTTAACTTTTTATTTTGCTAGAAAAAAATTTCTGTGAAATATAATGCCAAGAGGATTGGAAATGACAGTGTACTTAAACAATTTCATCTTATGGCATGTTTATATCGTTTCATTCTTTATTCCAGCAATTTGACAATGGTTAAAAGGGCCTTGAACCATCCTGACCATATCTGTACCTTACTGTCACTTTCAGTTGAAACTGGTGGTTATGGTATCATACTCTTGTAGGCTTATACATACTGATATGTGGCTTCTATAATATGCACATTTATTTTTGATTTTCTTACTAAAATGTATAATTATTCTTGTGACAATAAAAATACTTTTAATTTGCAAACATTTTGTTTATATTGGTCATTGATATGGTTGTGTCATACTTATTCACTTATCTAAAATTTAGAAACAATATTAAATATATTGGGTAGTATATATATACACACACACACACAAATATAATTGATTGTTTTAAAGTACTAGAAATATTTGTTTTTGTTAGACTTACGTTTGAGAATCTGGGCACACTATCACTGAGAAGGTGTCACCTAAGCACTAGTATACACAGCCCATGAAAGTACTCAGTTTATGAAATTAATGTTTTGTAAATTACCTTGAAAAGGATGAAGTCAAGCACTAGGTGGAGCTATTTGCAAGCCCTCGTCTGTCGACGCATGAAAGATGTTTCTCTTTTTTTATCTCAATTTACCTAAATTACAAAATGTACTTTAATACAAAATATTTAACAAAAGGTTTGCTCTTTAAAATTTAGTGAAACAAAACACGCTTTGATAAAAATAAAATTTACACATGTGCTTTGGACACGAAAATAATTCTGGGGTTTGATTTAAATAAAATGTACTGGCAGAGTATATCTAAGAATAATCTATGTGCAGAATTAAGTAGAACTTATTGCAGATGGTATTATTGGACTGTCTATAGTATAGTAAACAGTGCACAATGGGAATAAATGTTAAATATGAACACTTTATATTTGACTTGGTAAGTATAGTGCACTTAAACATAATATCCTGTATGCCAGTGATCGGTTTTTGCAACGCTTTTCTGGAAAACACTGATAATTATATTTATTAATAAACACCTGTAAAAAAAAAAAAAAAAGACACCAAACTTTAAGTAAGTAACACAAACAGACGAAAAATAAAACAGTCGCACCAAGCTCATTGCGCGTGCAAGCGAGGGGGAGTCAGATTCTGTCAGGGAGTCGAAATTCGGCACAACACCGGAACTATTGTTCACATTTATGATATGAAGCTCAAGCTCTCCGGACTTTCGTACTAGTTGCACACGGAAGTGTTGATCACGTGACACGGTTCCAGCGTAAATATTTTTCTACTAACAGCGAATGATCCCCGACCCCGCTGTTTTAGCTGCATGAATGAGGGTTAAATTTAACTTTTCCTTAGTTTAAACTACATAGATTTTTGCCTTGTACCCCCAGCGCATTAGAATATTGAAACTAAGCAGGAAAAATGAACGTGGATCATCCTCAAACCGGACAGACAGGAGCAGCCGCCGCATCCATAACATCTAACGTTACATCCAGCAGCAACTGCGTCCCGAACAGCAGCTCCACACACGCCAGCAGCATCCCTGCGGTGGGCAGCAGTAATGGTGGGGCAACTCTCTTTGCGACAGTTTGGATGCTCATATACTTCCTGTTGTCTTTTAGCATTTAGCAATACTAGTATTGGTCTTTATAAGATTGTAAATATGGGTAGGAGTGTATTTATAGTCGAAATGTGCAGTTCTGAACGTCTGTGGTAATTCCCCTCTTCACAGTTCCCACTTCGGCTGCCATGGCAACCCCATCATCCGACTCCACCGTGTCAAACGGGGTGTATGTGCCCACAGGGATCGCCAATGGAGATGTGAAACCCGTTATCTCAACTACACCACTGGCCGATTTCCTGATGCAGTTGGAGGACTACACTCCTACAGTGAGTCCGCATATTTAGCAAATATTTGCAGTATATTCTTTGGTTATTGTGAGTTGCACTGTTAACAACTGTCTGTTTCAGATCCCAGACGCAGTCACAGGATACTACCTCAACCGAGCTGGTTTTGAAGCATCAGATCCAAGAATGTGAGTTAACTTGGAACAATGAATGTTGTCTCAGAAAGCTGTTAGGCAGTGGTGCTAAATGCATTCTCTAGGTTTGCTTTGATGCTTCTGAGTAGCTAAGTTAAAACACACTTTAACATACTTTTAACAAGATCATAAGTTTCTTCATATTGCATGTAGCTTGGAGGCCGGGTAACATCATTAACGATAACTATATTAGCATCCACATTAATGGATGTTAACTTTGTTTATTATCAGTGCTGCTATTGTTTACTAAAACTATCAAACTATTAAAAGTCATCTTTGTTATTTGAAAAACAGCTGAAATAAAAATATTTGGTGAGAAATTTAAGTTTATAAAACTTAAATGGAAATTAGAAATGTTGTTTTGGCAATTAACATAAATAAAGTAAGTTAATTGAAGTACTTAAATTACTCAATCTAAAATTCAAATAAATAATAAAGCTAGAGAACTGTTGTTTAAGAATCTAGTTAAATTGACTCCTTGGGTACGACCAGAGGTTACTAGTCTTGGCTTTATTTTAGACTCGGGTCTACGTTTTAACTCTCATATTAATAAGGTAACAAAATATTCAGAAAAATCTTAAACCAGAAAGATGCAGAAAAATTAATTCATGCTCTTATCTCAAGTAGACTTGATAATTGTAATGCAACTTTTACTGGTCTGCCGTAATAATCAATTAACAGACTCCAGCTTATCCAAAACCAAAAAAAGAGAACATATAACACCAGTTTTGGCTGCACTGCATTGGCTTTCTATACAATTTGGGATAGATTTTAAAGTCCTACTTATCACGTACATATCTCGTAAGGGACAAGGACCTAACTTACTAGCTCTCTCATAATTATATTTCACTATGAACTTTCAGATCGTCTAATGCAGGTTTATCAGAGGTCCCCAACTATAAACAAAAGAAAATTGGTGATATGGCCTTTGCTAATTATGCCCCCAAACTATGGAATACACTACCATTAGACATTAGGGAAGCTAGTACACTTACTATTTTTAAAAAGAAGTTATTTTTTTATTCTGCCATTTACTTAGTTCTACTCTGGATTATAGTATAATAAATTGTTTCTTAAATGTTTTACCATTTTGTGTGTTGTAGATGATTACTTTAATTTTGATGTCTTTTTTCTTTATATGTTTTGTATCTGAGATTGTGTGATGTATTTAAATCATTTTATCTTTTTGTTATTCTTGCTTTTGATATTCATCTGTGCAACTTTGATCATGTAAAGCACTTTGAACTACATTTTATGCCTGAAAGGTGCTATATAAATACAATTTATTATTATTAAAGCTAAGTAAATGTATAAATATTTGGAGAAAATAATAAAAAATGACAAGCACATTACAAAATTACTTAAATTAAAATGAAACCTGAAAATACAAAAAATGAAAGCTAATTTAAAGTATTGTGAATGGGCCTTAAATATCACATTTATGTCTCGTGAAGAGTATTGAGTGCTGTGGCCCTGGTTCCTGAAGTATTTTTCTCCGTTAAAGAGTTATAAGTCATAAACCATGTCAATCAGCTTCAAGGTGAATCATTCACAACACTACAAACTTTGATTTGAACCAAAAAAGTATTTGAAAATCGGGCAAAAAGACAAAGGTACAAGACTTAACGCTTGTAGTGATGGAAAGAACTGCAATCCCATGAAGGACTGTAAACGGCATAATCAAATTAAAAATGGAGAAATATAAAACCTCTAATTTATGAACGTTGATTAGATGTATGAAAACAATATATTCGTTTTTCAGCAGGAATTCCACTGTTAAACAATTATTTAAAAAATAATAATGCGTGCTGACGGCTTCAGCAGAAGCAAATGCCATCGATTAACAACCTCATAGCTCACAGTTGGTCTGTCTTTAAATGTTTATTGTTCAACTCAATTTCCTAATCGAAATTTTTTTTTACTTCCTGATCCCAACTGTTGCTTTCTATTGCATTGTTGGTAACACATTGAAATGCTTTATTTCTTAATATAAATGTCTGGTGTCAAAATCTTGCTTACATCAATATCCTCTTGTATGTTGTCAGTATCCGTCTCATATCCCTGGCGTCACAGAAGTTCATCTCAGATATTGCAAACGATGCACTACAGCACTGCAAAATGAAGGGCACGGCATCCGGAAGCTCTCGAAACAAGGCCAAGGTTTGTGCTCACAAATGGTCAAACAGTTATCTGTAATGCATATTTTTAATCTGCAGGTCATAATTTGTACAAAATAAAAATGTGGTGTAAAAATCTCTCGTATAAACTATTCATCTCCAGGACAAGAAATACACGCTGACAATGGAAGATCTGACACCGGCCCTGACAGAGTATGGCATAAATGTCAAGAAACCTCACTACTTCATCTGAGGGGACGTGCCTCATTCAAATGGACTGCTGGAAATGTGCCGTTTGTCACATCAGAGCTTTCAAGACATTATCCCTCAGTGTGGGAACCATCAGCCCAGTTTTTAGGGATTTAGCAACTTTTTTGTGTTTTCTTTAATCGTGTTTAAATTGTTTGATTACACCACACCATGTGACTTTAGTTAATGTCAGTAAAATGCTGTATAAATAAATTCATTGTAATTAAATTCCTCCTTTTGTTTGTGTAATTGCATGTCTTCTGTTACTGAAGCCTACTGGGAAAATTTATTTTAGAAGTTAGTCTTAATTTAACTACTGTAGGGAGTTTACATTTGTGACGTCTGTTCATACACTGTCTAAACTTCTCATCTCTGCTTTATGGATTTAGTTTCAAGCCATAAGAGGCTTGAGCTGTAATGTGTCGCAGTATTAATAGTATCTGGAGCTGCTCTCAAGTTTCCCTCTCGGCGGTGTAGTACAGCTGCACGCTCATCACTCCATCTGTCTAGAGCAAACATGATATAAATAATAATACAGAAATACTAACCTTTGCTTTTTGCTATTTGCAGTTGCTCTTAACTGTATGTGCTCACTGGCAAATTGAATGCAGCTGCAAGCTCAATAGGGTGACAGTGCAGTTATATTATGATGATTAAAGATATTCAGTGAAATAAAAAACAAAAGCAATGAGATTATTTCTCTGCGTTTATTTGAGAAACTGTAGATTAATATCCTTTATTTTTTTTAAGCATTACTTCTAACCCCAAATGATTTGCACATTTTCCAGATTATGAATTGAAATGGATAAAGACCCATTTCCAAAGAAAAAAAGTGAACAATGTGAACTTTTAACCTCATTATGTATTCAGACACACAGGCTGAGGTGGAAAGAGAAAATGTGTTAATCTGCACAATGCAATTGCATCAACAAAATATTGTATTTGCAATTAAATATAAAAACATGTTCTGAACAGAAATGACAAATCAAACCTTGTACAACAGAAGCTTTAAGACTTCAGTCGGTGGCATCGTTCAATACATTCTTCTGTTTTTCAAGTTCAACTATATTTCAAAAAGGTGCAAGGTTGCAACAGTCAGTAGTCAGCTGCTATGTTTAGAAGATTCACAAAACTGGTACTTTGTTGCTCAGTGAAAAACAGTTTTCATTATTATTTAAGTATCTTCACTGTATTTGTGATGTGCATGCTTTACATGCTTTGATTAGTGGAAACCAGTGTTGGGGAAAGTTACTTGCTTGTTTGTTTTTTAATAACTTTTTTTTTCGTGGCAAATGTAAACAAGTGAAATGAAAAAGCCTCAGGCTGAGAAAATGCATGTCTGTACAGTAGAGGGCGCAGCTCAAACAAACCTTTCAGCTGTGCTGCCATTCTACCATTCTGGATTGTAAAAAAATCGTAAAATGTTTTTGTGCAAGTGAGATGAGTAAATGCCTGCTCACATTTAGAGTACTAAAATGTTTACACAGCGCACACAACACCTCTGAACACGGAGATAGGAAAGCAGTAAGTCAATAAATGGGGAAAAAAAATAAACTTCCATTATTTACAGTAATGTATTGTTGTAAAAGTAAAACATGTGTTCTTTAAATAACTACTTCAAAAAAGTAACTGATTATGTAACTGGCGTTACTTGTAATCAGTTACTACCCCTAACACTGGAAAACTGCACCTCTAGACTGAAAACGTAATATGCATCTGCATGACGTCACCGTTTCCACAAATTTGCGTTTTTGTAGTTTACACTGAGATTTTAATAGTATCGTTTTCAAAAACTTGCATCTTGAAACCCGTTTTCAAATGTTTGCATTTTCAGGCCCCCAAAACACCTTTGTCGTGTAAATGAACGGACAAAACGCATAAAAAGTTATTTAGTTCAAAAAGGTGTCATGTAAACGGCCCATAAGCATAAAGGTGTCAGTGCCTGTGGGTAGTGCACTACACTAAAAAAACATTTGCCCTCACAGGGACACATACTGATCCCATTATCTCTCTTTCTTCCTCCACTGCCCTATCTCAACTGTAGCCTATATATATATGTGTGTGTGTGTGTGTGTGTGTGTGCGTGCGTACGTGCATGCGTGCGTGTGTGTATGTGTGTGTGTAGTATGTATGTATAGCCTATATATTAATAGCATATTCCAGAAAAATGTGCTGTTTTTTATTTTCAATCCCATTATGAGCACTGAGGAAGATTCTTTTGAAGAATGTAAAGGCTCATGTGAAACATATGAACATGCACTTCAATTCGCAGATAGAAACAATTCAATTTGATCAGCTATTACATACCCTAATATACCTTCTTGTTTCTTTGCAAATCATTTTGGATAAAAGCATCTGCTGAGTGTACTGTATGTAAAATGTAAAAACACAAATGAAGTGCTTTGCATATTGTACTTGCCATGTCAATCATAGGGCACAGGCATGCAAACACTTTACATAAAAAAAAAAAATGTTTTATGTATAGGCTACAGTATGTTATTCTAATATCCACCTTTTGAGCTGCTACACATTATCCTCTAAACAAGATGCCAAGATTTTAAACCCCCTCCAGTTTAACAACAAATAATGTTATAATTAAATACAAAAAAACTTAAATATAATTTCTTAAATAATGTGTGTCCTATGAACGTAACTTAACAGCGAGCAGTCAACCATTTTAGTGTTACAAATATGTGCAGTTTAAACCACAGGCACGA
Source organism: Gila orcuttii (assembly GCA_026230005.1). Classification (NCBI taxonomy): domain Eukaryota; kingdom Metazoa; phylum Chordata; class Actinopteri; order Cypriniformes; family Leuciscidae; genus Gila; species Gila orcuttii. Next base: position 27,354,295 of record JAPDVR010000015.1, read on the forward strand.
GACAAACAAAAGAAAAGACTTGTCTTTGTGTCTCTGTGTCCATGGATAACAAAGTTTCCGGCATTTTTCTGTATTACGTCACTCAACAGTAAATGTTCACAGAACAGAAGTGTGAACACTTTTATTGAGGATGTTTGGTAAATTCAGTCACCAAAAAAACAAACAAGTCCTGAATCAGAGTAGCCAGCTGAAATAAAAATCACCAGACTTTGTATGACAGACTACGGATCTTAGTAAAAGTATCCTTTCAAAACAAACAGCGCTAACTGTTGATAAACTGTGAAGCAAGTGATTTTGTACAATGGCAGAGGATTCAGGCTGATGATGTCTCATGAATTTGTTGAATGTCTCTCAGTATCGATCTACACTGCACTGGTGTCTTCATTGGGTTTGACTGGCTTGGTGCCTGGTGGAACTGGGATGGGACGCCGTTTGCGTTTTGTTACCTTGCCGCTCTGCCCGTTTACAATACCCTGAGCCATGCCCTCCATATCCTCCACACCAATATTAATGGCTTCTGCCAGCTCCTTCCTAGTCACAGATACAAACTGTGGATCCTCAGCCAAGGAGTCTAGACCACCATCTCTCAGTGCCTGCGGATTAATGGAAAATACAGCTTAATAGTCTTTCCTGAGAAGGTCTGTAATGAATGTAAAGTACAGGTGTAGTTTACCTGCTGAATGAGTTTGTCGGTGGCTGGTGAAGCTTCTGTTGCTGCTCTCTGGTACTTTGATGCTCCATATGAGGGATTATATGGTAACTGAGAGAGACACACAGACAGTTGTCAGGAATATCAAAAAGTCACCGTACTGTGTTCAGCTAAGGATATGCAACATTTGTCCACACCTGTGTGATATCAGTCCTCACAGTGAAATCTGAAAGCTGTCTATCATCAACACTTGAGGCTCCGCCCGCATACAAACGGGAGTCTCCTGTTGGTTGCACAGGAAATAATGTCATTTATACAATAAAACATGTAGATTATTGTCAATAAAAAGATTATCAATGCAATTTCTCCATGGTATGATGATTATGATAGGCTTGATAGATTAATACATTTTTAATGTTAAAGTTTGGGGTCAAAATGTTTTAATATTTTGAAGGAAGTATCTTATGCTCACCAAGACTGCATTTATTTGATCAAAAATACAGTAACAACAGCAATATTTTGATATATTATTACAAATTAAAATAACTATTTTCTATTTTATTATACATTTTAAAATATTATTTATTCTTGTGATGGCAAAGCTGAATTTTCAGCATCATCACTCCAGTCTTCAGAGTCACATGATCCTTCAGAAATCATTCTAATATGCTGATTTGCTGCTCAAGAAACATTTCTTATTATCAATGTTAAAAACAGTTGCGCTACTTATTTTTGCAGTAGACTCTTTCTATTCAGGATTATTAAATAAATAGAAAGTTCAAAAGAACAGCATTTATGTGAAATAAAATCTTTGAAACATTGTAAATGCCTTTAATGTTACTTTTGATCAATTTAATGTGTCCTTGCGGAATAATTTTTTTTTTTTTAATCGTATTGTCCCCAAACTTTTGAACGGTAGTGTATAAGGAGGCATTTGTTATACTGCCTTTAATTAAAACTGTATCATTACAGTCAGTAATGAGAATCATTAGGGTATAAAATATAGTAGACTGTCTTGACAATAATATCACAAGGGAAAAAAAATGTGTTCATTTTCTAATTGTTTCTTTTTTTCTTCGATCACCTACTGTTTTCACTCATGTCCTCGTATGAATGGTTTCTGGTTGCAGCAGTTGACAGTGACTCGCTCTCAAAAGTAAACCTGGATGACATACTAAAAAAACATCAGATGAGCATAATGAAATGGTCAGATACACATTAAGTGCGCTTTTTCATTATCGTTACCCACTCACTCTTCAATGAATTTGGCATTGTTATTGATGTTGGTTTTCGTTGGCATGTTATCAGGGAAGAACTCCGTGTTCGGGAGGAAGACAGAGTCTGGAGGGGACTCTACATCCTCCAGTCGAGTCTCAGCAAACTGCAGGGGTCTCTGGCTGGTCATCTGTGTGGAGAGAGGGCTGCTGGGCTCAGAGGAGAAGGGGTCTGCGTTGATCCCAAACAGACCACCAGTCCGCTGCATGGATAAAGACACAGATGCTGTAAGTCCAGATGGATGTCTATATCTACATTTATCTATTTCCTTAAGAAGATGCTTTACTGCAGACCCTATAGATGCCATCCTCTCCTCCTTCCAAGGCACGGTCCATCTCATCCTCAGCGATCAGGTCACCTGAGATGGCCCTGTGCAGTTCAGGTGCTGCCTCCTCCTCGATGCTGCGCAGACCTGCCTGCAAAACCAGAGCAGCACATGGACAAGGTATGAGAGCGAAGCAAATAGTATCGTTTTATCTTCGAGGCATGTATCATAAAGTGCACCTTAATCTCATCAGTGTTCTTCTTGGTGGGCCTGTAACCGTAGTATTCCTCCTGCCGCTTCATAAACTTGCGGAAATGTTCCTGAATCAGGAAGGTGGCATAGAACTTTCCAACGGTGACTTCATCCTCTACAGTCAATAAAATCACATTGTAGTCAGACATGGATCATTGTTGAAAAAACTTGAGATGAATGACTTCAATGACTTCACCTCCAATGGGCGGAATGACCTGGTCCAACAACTTCATACTGGTCCGTTTCCAGATCGACTTAATGATGGCTCTCAGCTCCTCATTGGCCTGCTCAAAGTTTCCTAACAGAGAAATGTCAGTTAAATACTATGCTGAGAAATTAACTGCTAACTAAATTTGATTTCAATTTCACACCTTCAGTTTTGATTTTCAGAGCTGTTCTGACCAGTGCGAAGAGTGTGGCGTTGAAGGTCACTGTGCCGTCACTGTTCAGCGGCATGTTCATGGAAATCAGGCGCTGAGGTGGAAGTTCAAAATACATTTTTAAAATGCATGTAGAAATACACTTCAAATCAAAAGACTGGAGTCAGTAAAACTTTTTAAAATTTAAATTAGTACAAGCAAAGTAGTATTCAGCAAAAATGCATTAAATTGATCTAAATTAAAATCTCGTACATTGCTACAATTTACTACATTTTTATCTGTAATAAGAAATGAGTCTTCAAATCAGCATACTAGAATTATTTCTGTAGGAAGATATGACATTGAAGACTGGAGTAATGGCTGCTAAAAAGTCAGCTTTGCCATCACAGGAATAAATTTAATTTTAAAATATATTCAAATAGAAAAGTTATTTTAAATTGTAATAATATTTCATATTAAATATTGTCTTGAACATAAGAAAACATCAAAAAACCTTTTAAAATCTTACCATCCCCAAACTTTTGAATGGTAGTGTACTTTCAACAAAACCAAAAAAGTAATACCAATTCTCTTACCTTACATGCTGAGCGGTGGGGACAAAATTTACCAAAACCCAATGGTGGTTGGATCCTCCGCAGGAGAGTGACTACATCCAGATGTTTGATTCGTCCCCTTTATAAGGACAGAAGACAATGTATTCATAAAATTCTTAAAATGTTAACAGCATCCAAGAAGCACAAAGCTACACGATAAGATGTCATTAGCATTGGAGCCTCATGTGATATAACTCACGTTGCTTCAGGATCATACTCCCCCCAGATCTTCTTGAACTCATCCAGGTGATGCGGGCCGAGGATTGACCAGTCGTGAGTGAGGTAGTCAAAATTGTTCATAATGACAGCAACAAACAAATTGATAACCTACCAAGAAGAGAATGATTGTATCATTCTGTATGACTGTACTTAGAGTTGTTTTCCTGCATGTAAACACTTATCTCTGCTAAACATCAATAAAATCCTATTGTATTTGAACTTTCTTGAGAAAAAAGAGCTTCATTATTTGCTTACCAAAAATGCACACAGCACGTAAAAGCTGATGAAGTAGCAGACAGAAATGCTGGAGCCGCAGGTATACTCCTCTCCAGGGCCGTAGTCTGATTTGGGGTCGCAGAGCTTCCCGTACATAGAGGCTAGCATGATGTTAGGCCACTGCTCTCCAGTGGCAACACTGTGAACCCACACATTGACAACTTAGCTGATTATTTAACAACAACAAAAATGCTATTTTATCTTTTCAGAGTTGCACTATATGAGCTCTCAAACTGAGATTGCATAAAATGGTTTGCAAAGAATGACTTGCATTAGAGAACAAACAAGCAAAAAATTATTTCCCTAAGTACATGGTTGACTTACCGAAACAATACCAAAACAGCTTGGGGGAAAGTTTGGAAGTTGTTGTTGCGGTTAATCTCTGTACCATCGACCAGGGCTATTTTACCAAACATCTATAGAGAGGAGGAGAAAGAGAGAGGAAGAATGAAAATTGGAGAAAAGATTATAGCAAAAACGGGACATTTAAACAACTGAGGTAAACCAGATAAGGGAAGCTCACCTGCATCCCTATGACAGCATAGATGAAGAAGAGCATGACAATGAGAAGAGCCACATGAGGCAGTGCCTGAAGGAGGAACATAACATCATTTAATGTAAGAACATCTGGTTAAAGCTAAAGCAAGGTTACCTTTCATAAAACCTTTCCATCGTTATCGAAAGAAGTCTCTTACAGTATGTCTCTTAGTCACTCATGGCTCCATTTATTTGATCACACACACACAGCAAAACATACTAATCAGGATTCTTTGATGATTAGAAAGTTCGAAAGAACAGCATTTATTTGAAATAGAAATCTTATGTAACATTATAAATGTCTTTATTATAACTTTTGAACAATTTAATGCATCCTTCCCGAATATTTTAATTTCTTTAAAAAAAAAACATCTAACTGACTGGCCCCAAACATTTCCGTTTGCTTTTGTGATCAAGATGTTGATTTGTAATTCTCTTGTCTCACCTGGAAGGACTTAATAAAGGTCCAGAGAAGGTTCCTGATCCCCTCTGAGCGATTGAGCAGTTTAATGAGACGCAGCACACGGAACAGCCGGAAGAATGTGATGGAAACTCGGACATTTTCTGCATCCTATAATAGAGTAAAATAGAGAGAAATATTTAGCTCCACCTAACAAACAAATCAAATGTTAAAAGTTTTAGACATTTGAAAAAGTGTTTAAAAAGAAAACAAACCAGGAAAATGTACTTACAGCAATTGCCTGCATTGGATTAACTTCCTGAAAAATATAATATAATATAATATAATATAATATAATATAATATAATATAATATAATATAATATAATATAATATAATATAATATAATATAATATAATATAATATAATATAATATAATATAATACAAAATACCTAGCAACATCATAATGTGGTATCATGCATAGTAGATCTTTTGTGTATATTTAAGCTTTTAAATAAAATGCAGTCAAGACACACACTTTACCTAAATCTATTATAATCAATAATGAATTTATACCCCTTTAAATCAGACTATTTAGGCAAGCAAATTGGACTAAAACAAAAATAAAAAAATGTACAAAACTTTTTAGAGAGCTTTTAATCCATAAGTAAGAATCTGTTGATTGAGCTCAAGATTATTATTGGCTATCTAACACATTCAGTTCTCCTTGTTCATCTTGTAGAATGAGATAATGTGAGTGGTGTGTGTCCTATGCAGTGCAGAATGATATTTACAGCACAACCATGTAGACACCAGAGTCCTCCGCTGGTCTCCAGCGCAGCCTGAGGGAAACAGAGAGAGGAAAGGTCAGGATGAGGGATGAAAAGTGTGAATGTAGTGGATGAGAGAAACGGCAATGCATCTTGGGATTCAGAGACAAACATCAACATAACATCACAATTATGGATCACACTTCCAAAACATGTTGGTTATTTATATAGGCAATAAAAAGTGCATCAAATCACTCTCGGGGATGTGCAGCAGTGTGTATTAAGCAGCTGTGAAAGATGGGAAGAGGGTGGTTCATTAACACAAGTGAAATGAATCATGATAATGAGCCCATCAATGGCCACTGATGAGTGAAGTTGGTTGGATGAAAAGAAAATCGAGCTGGAGCTGATGAAATCGGTACCTCCTGTGCACTAATGCTGATATTGACTGCTTGCTGTGGTCTGTGCTTCATGTATCGCTAAATACGGGTTTAAAATACAAGCCATTGTTGGTCGCCATTTGAAATGCTTGACTTTTTACAAAACATTTACAAAATATTTAAATCACTGTGACAATATTTTTACATAATTGCGTAGCCTCAAATATTTGCCATACTCACATCAACCTCACTGAGGACCACGTCAACGACACTACCGACCACGATAATGAAATCAAACACATTCCAAGGGTCTCCAAAGTAACCCTGTATGAAGATGCACAACATACCAACAATGTATTAAAATAGAAAACATCTTCTTATTTAGAGTTTCATATTGAGGAAGCAGGAGTACCTTTGCTTTGAATGCAATGAGTTTGACAACCATCTCGCCAGTGAACAGGACAGTGAAGATAAGGTTAAGATTGTCAGAGAGTTTGGTTATATGATCGGACTGGTTGCAGTGCTATACCACAGAGAGAAGAGAAACAAGAGATGAACAAAGCAGACATTTTTGTATTATGAAATATTATATAGACTGAATATTGTTCTGACCAACATACTGACTGAATGGGTTTAAGCTTTACTTTAAAATCATGAATGTAGATAATGATAAATGATTAGGGGTTTTAATCGTTTTATAATGGTTTTAAATTTAAAGCAAATACAATTTTAACTTAAAGATAGTTAATATTACATGCAGCAATAAAATTACATTGTATTTTGTAAAATGTTTAATAATTCTTTTGAAAATTGATCAATTTGGAAAAGTGATTTGATAATAGAATAAATCTTAATAAAACATGTTAAAAATAATTGTGTATGAGTACATAAACAAAGCCTTGCTAATCGACCAAAAAGGAACACTTAATAACTCCATGCCAATAGTTAAAAAATGACACATATTGACTTAATTATACTACTGTTCAAAAGTTTGGGAAGTTTAGGAAGACTTTTATGCTCATAGAGGCTTTATTTATTTGATCAAAAAGAACGATAAGAAAGACATCATTAAAGTAATCCATGTGACTCCAGTGGTTTAACCTCAATCTTATGAAGCGAGCAAGTGCTTTTGCACAAAACCTTATTACCCACTTTATTTCCGAAAATATTTACCTGTAATTCAGTAGGGGGAGCACCACGACGTTTGCATGTTGTATTGACTCAAGACTGTTAGTTGTTACTTTGGATAATATTATTTTGTAATATGTTTTTTACAAAATGATAATTGTGTTTTTTTGCGCAAACAAAGCACTTGCGTTGCGTCGCTTCATAAGATTGAGGTTAAACCACTGGAGTCACATGGATTACTTTAATGATGTCTTTCCTATTGTTCTGGATGTGTAAATTGTGTTGCTCTCAATGGAGGGACTGAAAGGTCTCGGATTTCATTAAAAATATATTAATTTGTGTTCCGAAGATGAACGAAGGACTTATGAGTGTGGAACGTCATGAATTAATGACAGAATTTAGAAAGAATGACAGAACTTACCCTTAAAGTATCTTAAAAAATTTCGAACTGACCCCAAACATTTTAACATTAGTGTACATAACTAGCTGTAAATAAATGTAACCGCTATTTAACTGCATACCTGCATTCCAAGACACAGTGTGTTGAGCATGATGAGAAAGAACATGAGATACTCAAAGTAGCAGGAGGTCACGAAGTACCACACACGGTACTGATGCTTGTTCTTCGGGATGTAGCATTTGAGGGGTCGCGCTTTCAGTGCATACTGCACACATTGACGCTGGTGAGGGGTGAGACAGCAAGAAAAGATGATTGTGAAAATCCCCAAAACACAATGCATGGACATCATAAACCTGATTGTACAATAAAAGGGGAGTTAAAGGACAAATCTTTTTGTCAAATATACACAATTTTATGGATCAAATCCCATGTGAATAATAACATCATAGAGCAACCGTCTCATGCTAGTTACCTGGTTCTTGTCCAGCTCGCAGTTCTTGTATTCTTGCTCTCCTTGTTTTTGAAAAGTGATGATGACGAATCCCACAAAGATGTTCATCATGAAGAAAGCAATGATGATGATGTAGATGATAAAGAATATGGAGATACCCACACGATTATTGTACAAAGGGCCTGTGTCCACTGCATTAGAGTCTATGGCCCTATAAAGGATCCTGTTGAAGGTGAGTGAAGGAAGGTTTTGTATGTAACATGTTATTGACAGATGAAACAATATTTTAAGTGTAACTCAAATTATAGTCACATGAAGATCTTAATAGGATCAGATTTTTCGCATGCACACTCACACTGGCCAGCCCTCAAATGTGGAAATGGTAAAGAGAGCCAGCATGCCGTTCAGCACATTGTCAAAGTTGAAGTCGCTGTTGACCCACTGGCGGTGATGGACCTCAGTGTCATGAAGAGAATTTTGCACATGCTTTAAAAATGTTCCCCTAAGAACAACCAAATGCAAGAGACATGTTTTAGATACTTATCAGCAGCAACGTGAGGAGGAAAAAGCAAAGAAATGTGGCTAAATATACTCACTGACACTCCTCTGCTGTCTTTTGTAAGGGGTCAGTACAATAGAACAATTTCCCCTGAATAAAGGTTAAACATTCAGCATTCAATAGCTTTCTTTCATTTCAAAACCCAATGTTTTATAGCACAATATAGAGGTTGTCTCACCTTGAAGAGCTGCACTCCTATGCAGGCGAACATGAAGTCCAAGAGCATGGTGACTAAGACGATATTACCAATGGTCTTTATAGCCACAAACATACACTGGACAACGTGCTGGAGAGGGGAATTTAAGTATATTTAGTGCCTAACATGATAATGCTTTTAAGATTGCTTAAGTACTAATGCAACCATTTAATATCCACATTTAAAATGTCCTCAAAATTGTTTTGATGGCACTTATCCATTTATAAATTCACAAACAAATGCCACATCACAAATCAAAGCAGCCTTTTAATTAGGATACTGAACACATACACACCTTTAAGCCTTTGGCTCTGTTGATGGCCCTTAAAGGTCTTAGTACCCTCAACACCCTGAGAATTTTCACCACTGAGATGGTACTAGACCTGCAATCCAGTAATACAGTCCAATTATTGGTCTTGACTGTATATTAATAAAAAAAATTAAACCAGTAAAAACATTAACATATTTCATAAATCTTTTATTAAAATACTACCAACAAAATTTACAATGTCTTTCTTTAACTACACGTTAACATGTGAAGTAAGTTGCTTTATGTGTCACTAAAAAGAAATGACTCAAGAGTCATTCATTCAGGAATCAGTTAGACTACACTGGTCACACTGGATTTGCTACAAAGAATCAGCTAATAAAAGTAATTTGTTTGGGAATCATTTTGAGTACATTGGTCATGCTAAGTGTTTTTGATTCACTAAAAAAACGATTAATAAGTGTAATTTATTCCAGAATTATTTGGACTACATTGGTCGCACTATGTGTGTCTGGTTAATTAAAAGCTACTGTTTCATACGAGTCATTCATTCAAGAAACATTTGGACTATGTGGGTAACGCCATATGCCTTTTTTGTTCAGAAATTGGATGACACTGCATGCTGTGTGTTTCTGATTCGTTAAAAAGAACTGGCTAATAAGAGTCATTCGTACAGGAATCGCACTACACTGGTCGTGCTGTATGTTATTGATTCACCAAATAGAATCGGGTCATAAGAGTCATTCATTCACAAATTGGATTACACTGTTTGTACCATACCATATAGTGTTGACAAATAGTAAAACAACCACTAAATAATAGTGCAGATAATGTTCATCAGAGCAAAAAATGCATGTGTGTGAAAGGTTAACTAATTTTTTATGCTTTATTTGACGGGCTGCATGTCTTTGTAGTTAATATCCAATATTTATAATGTTCCTTGTTTGAAACAAAAAATGTCTTTGTCAAAGCGAGGATAGCTGCTTTATCCAACAGAGAGTGGGGGTGATGATGTATACTAACAATTAATAGAGCATAAAATTATTTAACTTACTCCATGCCCATGGACAAGAGGGAAACACCCACAACAATGAGATCTAGAATATTGAAGGAGTTTCTGCAAAAAGAGCCAGGATGCAGGAACGCTCCATAAACCGTCATCTAAAAATACACAGGTCAATTCTGAATTACATGTCAGGCAAACCACAAATCTGAAAGTTAAATAAAGTTGACAAGCATGGTACCTTCAGCACAATCTCAATGGTGAAGACAGTCGTGAAGACAATGTCTGCATAAGCCAAGACCTGTGAGATGAATGAACGAACTCAGATTTTAATGAACGGATAACTAAAAGTTCAGTCAAAGCAATACAGTAATCATAATGTTGGTACCTTGTTTCGGAAAGAACGGGGGTCGATGGGGTCTTCAGCAGCCAGGGAGATACTGCTGAGGAGGATGAAGAGGAGGATGATGTTGGTGAAAGTGGTGTGGTTGATGATCCTGTGACAAAGCTTCCGAATCCTTTCAACAGAGAGAATCAGTTACTAACCACTGACAGCAAATCACTAACACTTAATATTGAGGTCATTTGTTAGGCACAGTTCAAGTATAGTCCTAAATTTAGTTTCTACATTGTATTAAAAAACAGGGCAATAGGTCTAACTTGTTTTGTGGGCCAAAGATGAAAAAGGAGCTGGCTTCGGGCATGGGCACCACTGTCTCCTTGAGCTGCAAGTCGGCCATGGGTCTGGGTCTGGGGCTGATAGGGATCTCTGGTTCAACTTCCTCATCATCACCTGAGCAGGGGTGAAGGATTACAGCTCAGTCAACTCAAAAACGTCACATATATTCACAGATCTATGTGCGTATTTGTGATCCACTAAGATTTTGATTAGCATTGATGCTGTATTGATGCTGTACATATCATTTAGTTTTGGACAGCTCAAGAACCACATGAAAATAGCCAGCAGTGTGGTTTGACATGTGCTCCATAAATGAGCTTGGAGGCTGGAGCTAATAATACATTTTACTTATAATAGATCAGCTATCTTTGAACTTCATCCTTTACATGTTTAGAGATGTAGTAAGTGGGGTATCAGCATTTTATGAAGTGCAGAGCCCTCAGATATTATTTAAACCTTACCTGGAAAGTCTGCGGGAGGAAAGGGGTCCTTCACTTCATTAACATTTGATTCAAACTCATCTATTTTGAGCTAGAGGCAAACACATGATAAAACTGGTTTAGCCATTTGAATCTGATGTGGCCGATTGAAGATCCAATGTGCTGTTGCATTTTGGATAATCTTGACAGTACTAGCTAGAAGACCAACTAGTAAAGCATTGCAGAAGCTTTATCTAAAATAAGCAATGCTCTGAGAGGTGTCAAACATACCTTGGCTGTGGTGGACATTCCCTCAGCTTTCCTGGCCTCCATCAGTCTCTTTGCCACCAGGGCCTTCTCCTCCTCACTCTTCTCTGGCAATATTCTTAGTAATATTGTGAAATATTATTACAATATAAAATAACTGTTTTCTATTTAATACACTTCAAAATGTCATTTATTTTGTGCATGCATTACTGTCAGTGTCGATAGTGTCACATAGGGGTGTGCGATATCACAATTTTTGATCGCGGACGATTAAAATGACTCCACGAACTGCTTTTGAAGAAATATCGTAGTATCGTGCTACAGTGTATTCTATCAGTTGCAGTTCTGGTGCCTGCTTCCCAACATACTGTACAATGCACCGTACATTCGCATCACATGTTAACGCAGAGGTTGAGTTACACTCACGGTATACTGCAATTAACAAAAGTTCATTATATGAAATGCTCTCAGACAGCAAATGCAATGAGTTTGCTTCCTTCTTCTCTGAGAAAAATACCAGAAAGGCGATCAGCATATTCTTGTGTGGCACTGAGGTAAGACAGATCAGAACACATCCTCAGAAAGTTCTAATGTCTAATTTCGAAGAAATTAATGCTAAAATTTTGGAAGAAACAGTACAGCACCTTAAAACATCAACCTACGCCCTTGACACACTCCCCACTTCCTTTTTCAAAAGTGTGTTAAACTGCTTAGAAGCAGATCTCCTAGAAGTGGTAAACTCCTCACTTCTCTCTGGGACTTTTCCAAAGTCCCTTAAAACTGCAGTTGTCAAGCCCCACCTGAAAAAGAGCAATCTGGATAGCAACATATTGAGCAATTTCAGACCGATCTCAAATCTTCCTTTCATAGGCAAGATCATTGAAAAATTGTCTTCAATCAGCTGAACAACATCTTAATCTCAAATGGATACTTTGACAATTTTCAACTGGTGTCCGACCACATCACAGCACAGAGACTGCGCTCATAAAGATAATAAACGATATTCGGTTAAATAGTGATATAGGCAAAACATCAATTCTGGTACTACTCGACCTCAGTGCTGCATTTGACACTGTTGATCATAACATACTTCTTGACAGGCTGGAAAACTGGGTCGAGCTTTCTGGTATAGTCCTAAAATGGTTCAGGTCATTTTAAGGAAGGAGAGGTTATTATGTGAGTATAGGAGACCATAAGTCTGAATGGACATCCATGACATGCGGTGTCCCTCAAGGCTCAATTCTTGCGCCACTCCTATTCAACCTGTACATGCTCCCACGGAGCCAAATAATGGAAAAGAACCAAATTGCTTACCACAGCTATGCAGACGATACACAGATCTACTTAGTCCTATGACTACAGCCCCATTGACTCCCTGTGCCAATGCATTGATGAAGTCAACAGTTGGATGTGGCAAAACTTTCTTCAGTTAAACAAAGACAAAACTGAAGTAATTGCGTTTGGAAACAAAGATGGAAACTTGACGCTAGGGGTCAAACAACTAAAAATCAAGTCAGGAATCTCGGTGTGATTGTGGAGTCAGCAAACTCTGTACCCCTTAATTTCAGTAGTCATGTCAAAGCAATAACTAAATCAGCATACTATCATTTCAAAAATATTGCAAGAATTAGATGCTTTGTTTCCGGTCAAGACTTAGAGAAACTTGTGCTTTCATCAACAGCAGGGTGGATTATTGTGATGGACTGTCACTGTCCTTCCAAAAAAGACCATAAGACAGTTGCAGCTCATACAGAAAGCTACTGCCAGGATTCTGACAGAACCAGAAAATATGAACATATCACACCCATCCTCAGGTCTTTACATTGGCTCCCAGTTACATTTAGGATTGATTTTAAATTATTATTACTTGTATATAAATTACTCAATGCCTAGGACCTCAATCCATTGCAGATATGCTCACTAAATATAAACCTAACAGATCACTCAGATCATTAGGATCACATCAGCTAGAAATACCAAGGGTTCACTCTAAGCACGGTGAGTCCGCTTTTAGCTACTATGCCAGCGGCAGCTGGAACCAGCTTCCAGAAGAAATCAGATGTGCTCCTACAGTAGTCACATTCAAATCCAGACTCAAAACACATCTGTTTAGCTGTGCATTTACTGAATAAGTACTGTGCCACTGTATGTCCGACTGCTTACACTGTTTTTTTATTTTGCATCCTCGTTTTTAATCTAAACTGAACTCAAAAGGCACTGAGAATTGGGTAAGAGAGATGAAACCATGCTGATTGCCTGGGTCTGTGGTGGAGTATTGAGTTTTACATGATTAAACTCGAGGTTCTGTGGGGTGCGGACTGGATTGATTCCATTTCTAGAGCTTCCGAACAAATGGGTTTTTGGGGTGCGGACTGATGAGGCAGTGAACCCGAGGTTACCCCGTGAGTCAGTCCTAGAGCTCTTCCAGTCCGATTTTAGGGAAAAATCTGATCTATTGGAGACGTCCAATTGATTTTTTGGGCGCTTCAAAATAACACCACAGACACAGTACAATCCACATGGGAAAATCTCACAGTTAAAACAAACAGCTGTGCAAAATATGATACACTGGTGTTTTGCCAGATGAGAAGTTTATTTATGTATAATCTTATTACTCTTTTCATTCTTTTTATAACTGTATCCACTGTATGTCCGACTGATGGCACTATATTCCTTTTTTTGATTCTAAACTGAACTCAAATGGCACTAAGAATTGGCTAAGAAACAAACATAAATTACTTAATTGGGGAACTTGAGAGATGAAACCATGCTGATGGCTTGGGTCTGTGTTGGAGTAGTGAGTTTGATGTGTAATTAAACTTGAGGTTCTGTGGGGTGCTGACTGGATTGATTCCATTCCTAGAGCTTCCGAACAAATGGGTTTTTGGGGTGCGGACTGATGGGGCAGTGAACCCGAGGTTACCCCGTGAGTCAGTCCAAGAGGTATACCTGTTCGATTTTAGGGGAAAATCTGGTAAATCGGAGACGTCCAATACATTTCTTAGGCACGCCAAAAGCACACTACAGACACTGTGTAATCACCATGGGAAAATCTCAGAGTAAAACTGGGAGTTGTGAAAAATAGGATACACCGGTGTTTTGCCAGATGAGAAGTTTATCTATATATCATCTTTTTACTCTTTTAATTAATTTTATAACTGTATCATATATCTCTTTTAATTTCTTTTATAACTGTTTTAATTTTCCTTGCTTTTTAATTCCTTTCTGTAAAGCACTTTCAATTCAACAACTGTCTTGGTTGTTCACAGGTGTTTCTTGTTAATCATTAGTCTTGGTGTATAAATAGCCCTCATGTTTCCATTGTATCTTGTCTAGTTTTGTTTTTGTAACTGTTGTTGGTGAGTCTCATGTAACCATGTCAAATTCATGTTTTTTGTCGTGTCGTGTCGGTGTCCATGCCGGTGCCGGTGTCCGTGCCAGTGTGTCCGTGCCCGTACTGGTGTCTGTACTGGTGTGTCCGTGTCGGTGTGTCCTTGTCGGTGTCCGTGCCGGTGCTGGTGTTTGTGCTGGTGTGTCCTTGTCGGTGTACGTGCCGGTGTCAGTGCCAGTGTATCCATGACGGTGCTGTGCCGGTGTCCGTGACGGTTTGTCCGTGCTGGTGTGACCGTGCCGGTGTGTCCGTGCTGATGTGTCCGTGCTGGTATGTCCATGCCGATGTGTCTGTGTCGGTGCTGGTGTCCGTGTCGGTTTTTCCATGTCCGTGCCCGTGCCGGAGTCCGTGCCGGTGTGTCCATGCCGGTGTGTCCGTGCCCGTAGTGGTGTCTGTGCCGGTGTGTCCGTGCCAGTGCCTGTGTGTCCGTGCCGGTGTCCGTGCCGTTTCCGTGCCGGTGTGTCTGTGTCCGTGCCGGTGTCGTGTCCGTGCCAGTGCCGGTGTGTCCGTGTGTCTAAGTCCGTGCCGGTGTGTCCGTACCGGTGTCGTGTCCATGCCAGTGCCGGTGTGTCAGTGTCTGTGCCGTTTCCATGCCGGTGTGTCCGTGCCGGTTTCCGTGCTGCTTTGCCATCACAGTGCCATCACATTTAGTTTTGGGTTTTGTTTCATGTTCATGTTTCATGTCTATTATTTTGAAATTCTCATTGTCATGTTTCTTGTTTGTCATGTATTTCCCTTGCCATCATGTAATAATGTCTTTTGCTTCCCTAGTCTTATGTGTCATATTCTTATTGGTTGACTGTCTTGATTGTTCACAGGTGTTTCTTGTTAGTCATTAGTCTTGGTGTACAAATAGCCCTCATGTTTCAATTGTATCTTGTCTAGTTTTGTTTTTGTTAAATCACTCACTGCTCTGATAACTTTAATAGTAGCTTTAGTGAGGCCAGCAGGGGGTTCTCCCACTGTGGTCTGTGTGGGTCCTAACGCCCCAGTATAGTGACGGGGATACTATACTGTAAAATAGCACCGTCCTTTGTATGAGACGTAAAACCGAGGTCCTGACTGAGATCTGACTGACCTGAGGTAATTAAAAATCCCATAGCACTTCTCGAAAAGAGTAGGGGTGTAACCCCGGTGTCCTGGCCACATTCCACCCATTGGCCCTTGCTAATCATGGCCTCCTAATAATCCCTATCCATTGAATTGGCTCTATCACTCTCTCTCCTCTCCACCTATAGCTGGTATGTGGTGAGCGCACTGGCACCATTGTACTGTAGCTGCCGTCGCATCATCCAAGTGGATGCTGCACACTGGTGGTGGTTGAGGAGAGACCCCGACATGATTGTAAAAAGCTTTGGGTGTACAGTAGTACATATGAAAGCACTATATAAATGCCTCATTCATTCATTCATTCATTCATTCATTCATATTGGTATGGTAAGTCTATGTAGTGTTTTATTTTTATATTTGTTAATTTAATTTCTTGTTTGAATTCTTCTTTTAAATACACCTACTGTAGCTGAAAAAATAAAGCACTATTTATTTCATGTGTATATTATATGTTCTGTATATGTAATGTAGGGACTGGGCGAGGTGAATCTGAATAACTAAATACATCCTAGCTAAAATCCCAAAGCCTTCAGGCCCAAAAAGCCTGGATGTAAATTAACATATACACACAAACACACACACACACTCACAACCACACACGCATCCCCCACAAGTGAAGCCCGCTCAGGACAGAGCGTGGTGTCCAGTTACGAGACATTTTTATGACTGACTGGAATGTCCCAAAGAAGGATTCTAAAGAGAAAGAAACTTCTCTTTTTAAAAGACATTTAACCAGATATATTCAATGTGTTTTTATGTGTGTCCATTTGCCCATGTCACATTGGAATGACTATGATTTTATCGTAGCTTAAAGTGAATTATAAATACCTTCATTATGCATTTTAAATATAACTGTCTATTCCCATAACTTGTACACATAGTTCTGGACACCTCCAGAATGCTTTCGGTGTGATCAATCAGAATACGTACAGTAATATCCAGTAAAATATAGTTTACTATGTTTTCCATCTTTGGAGTGAAAAGAGACCAAAACTAACATCACTGGAGTTCTTAGATAACAGCGTTTACGACCCAAAGGAATGTTCACAGAACTGTGGCTCTCTCTGAATTCTAACCAAAGAGGAGAAATTAATCCTGTATTCATATATATATATGCTATTATATATCCACTTGAGAATTGTATGAACAATGTATCTAAGTTCCCTATTTCATGAGTTGCCTTTTTGTGGTTTGGTCCATGTTTCTCGACAACTCTAATGGGATAATGTTTCAAACTTTGCCAACTAATGTTTAACCAAATCCATTTGTGGCAAGTTTGGTCTGGATAAACTCCAATTTTCATTCCCCATTTGTTAATTGACATTACATTTTGCTAAACTTTGTGACACATTAGTATTATAAGAATTGTGAAGATTCTTCTCTTAAACACCCAATGAAACTAGAGATTTTTTTTTCTATAACACAAAGGGTCATAAAATCTCCCTCCAAAGGGACAGCTCCTGATTGGACCCGCTTCCAAAAGAAGGCGGAAACGTCAGGTCTTCAAAAGGACTGAATACCAGTTTAGCTCTCTCTTGGTTTTCCATCCTGCCGCAAACACTGCCTTGGGTGATACGGGGAAACCCCCCCTCCACCCTCCATGGGGCCAAGAGGCCTTCCAGCAGGCCTGGATCCCAACCAGATCCGGCCTCATGGAAAAGAGAGGAGACTCTCTCACAAAGAACCAAAGACAATCTCAGGAGTTTTGGAACAAAGACTCCAACCAACGACGACTCTAATCACCCATCCTTCCGACTTCCTCACTTCTCCTGGGTGCTCGGCGTGGCCTCAACAGAGTCCCAGGCCTTGACCAAACCAATCATGCGTTCCTGGAGAAAGAGAACGCTCTACCAACTTCCACTTGACACTGCCGGAACCATCAACGACTTCAATTTTCAACAACTTCAAGAATTGTTCCCATTACAAATGCAAGTATTCAATTCAATGAAATGTGAAAATGAAATTCTGATGGTTCTTCTCATAGACCCTCTTCCGGTTTCCAATTTCATCCTATCACTAACCTATTTATGTATTCATGTGTGTATGTTGTTTAGTTTATTTATATTCATATAAATAGCTATATTTAGTTAATAAAACTTGTACATAATATGTATTTGGTTCTGCTTTGTTTGCAATACAATGTCACTTTATGATCACGGTTTTTGCTACTGGCTCAACGTGCGGTATATGCGAAGAAATAATTATTCTTCTGTGGCCATGGAAGATACCCTTTTCTTAGAATAACTTAATAATCAAAAGAGTTCGTTGGAGGAACTGATTAATTGATTGTAATATTAATTCAGCCACATCAAGTTAATCCAATTAACTGACCCAAATATTTATAATTAATAATAACAAGATATTATTGATTATTAATATTTCCAAAAAGCTGAGTTCCTTACAGAAATGTGTATCTTCGTTCTTATCTTTTAATAACAAATAATGAAAAAGATTTTTATCTTCACCACTTTGGCCTAAATGTCTGTCATTCTTTTTTATTTTAAATTTTGTTACCTTTGAAGGTCACTTGCAAAATAGTAAAACCAACATGAAAAAGAATCGTGATAAAATCGTGAATCGTGATTTTGCTTAAAAAAAGGTGATTATTATATTTTAGCCATATCGCCCACCCCTAGTGTCACATGATACTTCCGAAATCATTAATATGCTGATTTGGAATTTAAGATTTATTTGAAATTTAAATCTTGTATAACATTATAATAGTCTTTACTGTCTCTTTTGATCAATTTAATGCGTCTTTGCTAAATAAAAGTATGAATTTCTTTAAAAAACAAACAAAAAACAACCTACTGACTTCAAACTTTTGAACAGAAGTGTATGTTTAAATACTGTAGATTTTCTCTTACTTCATGAGTTTCCTTCGGGCTTTCTCCTCCGCTTTCTCTTTTTGTGCTGCTGTCAGACTCTCAGCCTCGGCTAGATTGTCCACAGCAATGGCCAAGAACACATTCAAGAGAACGACTGATCAACAGCTTGTTAAGGAACAGCCCAAACATCTTTATCACAACAATACTGGATCTGAAATACTTCCCACTTAGCAGCAAAAACATTGGCAAATGTACATTTTATTTCAAGTACTTTGCTATATTCTTTTAAAAAACCATACTGCATTTCCATTGATCATCTCCAAGCATTTCTGGTAAATGCATACCAGAGACAAAAAAATAATGACATGCTTCAAAAGGATACAGTTTCCACAGAAATATAGAATTATGAAGTAAATGCTGACAAGAATTCCTGGGGATTTAGGTCCACCATGAGCCATGATTCCATTGTACATGATTGTGTCCCACTCCTCTCCGGTTAGGACCTGAAAACAAAGGCCAACTTCACATAAACAGCTTCCGTAATCAGAGAACAATGTCAATAAAATAGCAGTCGGAGTACCTGGAACACACTGATGAGGGCCTGTGGGAAGTTGTCAAAGTTACTGCGCTGAACCACTCTGTCAGGGAAATTGAATTTCCCACCAAACACCTGCATACCCAGGAGCGCAAAGATGACGATGAAGAGGAAGAGGAGCAGGAGCAGGGAGGCGATGGATTTCACTGAGTTTAGAAGGGATGCCACTAAGTTATTAAGTGATGTCCAATACCTAAAGATCAATGAGAGAAAACAGCAACATTGGTGGAGGAAACAGATATTTTGTGTATGGGAGGTCCTTTATTGTAGAAAAAAAAATATTATTAATAATAATAATAACAATAATAATGTCAGTAATTTTAACAGAAATAAAAATGCTACACTAAAAATGAATGAATGAAAATATTTAATTAATGAATTAATGTATGTTATTTAACACAGCAACATGTATTATTACACAGTAAAATATTGTTACAGTTATGCTTTATAAGTAAAAACAGTTCTTGTGATTTGTTGCAGGACAATAAGTTAAGACGGGTACGATTTGGAAATTAAGACAAATCAATTTTATAAATAGTATTATTTGGAAACTCAAAGTTTAATATTGTTTTCTATTACTGTAGGTTTAAATAAGTGAACATACCTTGTGAGCTTGAATAAGCGTAGGAGTCGTATGCATCTCATCACAGAGATCCCCAGTGGTGTCATGATGCCTGACACGACCAGGAAGATCTCCAGTATTCCAATCGTGACCACAAAGCAGTCAAATCGGTTGAAGATGGACATAAAGTAGGCTCTCGGACCAAACGCATACATCTTCATAACCATCTCAATCGTGAAACAGATGAGCAGGATTATATTTGCAGTGTCTGCAAACAGAAATTGATCAGCATATTAGACTTAGTATAGGCACTATATTCCCCAAAATATATTTGAAGTTATTGGATGATTCTACTTTAAAGATTCCTTACATGAGTTGGGAATCTATGTATTGCTTTATGAAACAGACCTTGAAAACTTGTTAAGCCCTCAGTCTGGTTATGATGCTCCGTCGCAATGACCAGAGTGTTGAGTAACACAACAAGGAGAACCCACCAGTTGAAGAATTTAGATTTCACCCAGCCATGACACTTTCTCCGTAAAACGATGTTCCAGTGGCGTGCAATACGGCTGTTGTTTTCACAGGGAGACCATGGAGAATCAGTCTTCAATTGAATCATGATTAAAAAGGTTGTTTTTGATTGCATACTCACTAGAAGTAGACCACCTTGTTGATCCCCCCAACCTGGTATAAACTATCTGTCTCTGAATCAGTGTCCTTTCTAAGAAGAAGAAGTGCTGGAGAGTAAATAGAAGTAGTAAGAAACTATGATGATGCTGTTCTTGCACTTTTAGACAAAAATATATTAAAATGACCATTTGAATGACGATAGATAGATAGATAGATAGATAGATAGATAGATAGATAGATAGATAGATAGATAGATAGATAGATAGATAGATAGATAGATAGATAGATAGATAGATAGATAGATAGATAGATAGATAGATAGATAGATAGATAAGCAGACAGATAAACCATAGCACCATTACCCTCAGAATCTCCGTCCATAACTTCAGCAAGAGTAATCCATTCCATGTATCCTTTCAGATCCTCATCCATTTGTTGTGTCTCTCGTAGCTTTTGGTACTCTCCTCGTGACCGTGACTTCTCCCTCTCCTTAGTAAACTCCCTGCAGAGAGAAAAATCTAATCTCAATTAGGCCACTTAGCCATGTAGTTGAATTTGCTGAAATGGCTGCATGGTCATGTGATATTATTGTATATGTCTTACAAGTAGCTTAGATGAACCATTTAAGTTGATTGAATGTATCTGTGTCCCACAAACCTTATTTGAACTTATGAACTTATTCTGCCAGGTTTCATGATTCATTAGACACTGAGTGTATTTGGATGGGAGAAAAAATGTAGCCTACAATTGTTAAGTTCATCTCTAACTTCCAAAATTGCTGTCGGAAATTTGAGCAGCTGGTATATCAACTGTTCATTAAAAACTTTCATTAAAAGAGCTTATACCCGCTTAGTACTCCAAGGACGAGGTTGAGGATGAAGAAGGTGGCCAGCATTATTAGAGTCAGGAAGAAGATCCAGGGCCAGTCATTCCCCATGGCATCATTAATCTGAAAGATCGAATTATCACAATATTTGATTTTGACAAACATGAGATAAGGATTTAGTGTTAGTTTTTAAAGTTATGTTTTATGTAGTTTAGTCATTTTAAATGATCGTAAATTGTGTTCCAGACAGACTTGTGGATTCGTTTTGCCAATTTTTCAATGATTCCTTTTGCATGTTACATCTTTACAGCAATAGGTGGCGATAATCAAAACGTTTCTAAACGTTTAATTAAAAAGGAGTGAGTTATCAAAACAATTAATTGAGAGATGAAATACTACATTTGTGTATGTATTGGCTATGTGCCAAGGTTAAGGGGTCTTTCACACAGAATGCTTTTTTGCATTAAAAATGCAGAACTCAGGGCAGTGGAATGAAAAAAAATGCTGGAGATGCATTTTTATGTCCTCAGCTGAACTTCTTTTAACTTGAGTACTACTTTCTAGAACACTGTGTCACTCGCGAGATAAAAATTGCAAGAAAAAAACATAAGATGCTCAGAAAAAAAAAGAAAAACCCGAGACCCATTTTAGAAGCTGAACCTCTTTTTAACTCTTCAAGGCATCCTAAAAACGAAGCTCTCATTATCCGCATGCTGAAATAGCAGTGAGAGGCAGCACAACAGTCAAAGTCATTAAAGGGTTACCCAGAAATGAAACCTATCCCATACTCACTCAATCCTAGGTGTATTTTATTAAGTGAGTTTTATCAATAAAATATCCAGTCACTCCCGAGCTTTAGTACCTGATGTTTTGAAGCACATCCATCCATCATAAAAGTAATCCTTACTGCTCCAGGAGGTTAATAAAGGCCTTCTGAAGTTTTTGTAAAAAAATAAAATACTAAAAAAATAGCGTTCGTCAATATGTAATCCTTCGGGTCAGAGGTCACTCTTCCACCGGAACTAGACTTGCGTACGGTCGTTACTGGAAGCCAGTGATTTTAGTTTATAATTATAAATATAAATATTTTTGCATCGCTTCGCTTCAGAAGGCCTTTATTAACCCCCAGGAGCCGTATGGATCACTTTTATGATGGATGGATGTATTCACTCCCATTATAAAGCGTGGAAGAGCCAGAATATTTTTTTATATAACTCCTATGATGGCTTGAGTGTGAGTAAATTATGGGATACCGGTAATTTCATTTTTGGGTGAACAAACATGTTCACTTACAGGTTTACTGTGGGAAATTCAATTCTGCTTTGACTTTGTTTGAAACTATTTCATTTGCGGAGCAAAAATAGACAAAGTAACTGGGGATATTGTAGGCCTATCTAAAATGTACCCAATATGAATTTCTTGTGTACTTGTGTGTTGTATAAAACCAATGTCAAAACCTAATGTTGGTCTGAATATCAGCATAATTTATAGGCTACTATATATGCCTATACTGATTGATATATAGTAGCCTATCTATAGAAATGTACATCAGCATAGAGTAGTTTTATTATTGCCTCATAAAATAAATGAAAGATTGTCCTCTGGTCTCTCTACAGGATAATAATGAGGAGGACTATCATGCCCATAAGTAATTACCCAGTAGAGCACATCAGTCCAGCTCTCTGTTGTGATACACTGAAAGACTGTGAGCATAGAAAAGCCAAAGTTGTCAAAATGGGTGATGCCAAAGTTGGGACCAGGCCAACCTGCCCGACATTCAGTGCCATTGATGGTGCAGCGGCGGCCATTTCCAGCCTGCGCACAAGGTGATGGCTTCTCATTCTCCCTGATGGCAATGATGTCTGAAACAGAGGTTGAAAGCTTAGATAACAAATCTAAGTATTGCTCTGTCAATTCATTATGATTAGAATTTAAAACTTGTTTTCAATTATGAGATGCACTTTAATATATGTTTAAAGATCAGTTATCAGTCTCCAAATAAAAAGACTCACTAGTGCCCTGGTAGTAACATGTCTTGTGCATTTTACACTTGAACAGCTCCAAACCCATAATGGCATAAATGGTGACCATGAAGAAGACTAGCAATGCAATGTGGAAGAGGGGCAACATGGACTTCAGAACAGAGCTCATCACCACCTGCAGGCCTGGATGACAACAAATACACTTTAAACACACCACCTTTTTGGCAAAGACAATATATTCTAATCTTACATGATAGTTAACAACATAATAGGTTGTGTAAGCACCTATTTTACCTGCAATTTTCACTCAATAGTGACTCAGTATGATAAAAAATATGGCGTACAAGTTGCCGTACTTGTGGTGCTATTGAAATTGTTTTTTATTTTTTCAGAAAAGTCTTACTGGGAACTCCTGAGACGAGCCGCAGTGGTCGTAAGACTCGAAACGCTCTAAGAGCCTTCATGTCAAACCCGCCACCCTTCTCTTTGGGAACTCCTGCTATTGTGTTGATGGTGTCCACACAAAGTGTGAAGAGCCTGTGGAAGCAGTTTAAATGGACTATTACTTAATGAAAATAAAACAATTCATAAAAAAATGTCAGATTATATTGCATGGATTATTAATGTCACAAGCTCTACAAAAAGTTCAGGACAGTTTTGAGAATAATTTAGGAAGACAATTGTGTGTGTCACTTCTGGACATTCTGAAAGTCATCTTACCCCATGAACACAATAACAAAGTCTAATAAGTTCCAACAATTTCGTAAATAGGCTCCTTCATGGAACAGGAGCCCATACGCTACTAGCTTTAGGAAGCACTCCAGAGTGAAAATGATCAGGAAGATGTACTCCAGACTCTCCTGCAAGGAAACAAACAGTGTTAGAGGAGGGATTAATGGGGTGTAAAAGATGATGCAGTAACTTTTTTAAAGGTTTTGATTGTAATTTGATAGCAACTGTGATGGGTTTGGTCAATAAAAACTAAATCTGAATAAAGATCTGTTTAAACTGTACTTTTACAGTACTGAAATCAAATAAAATGCACGCAGAACTGTCTCAGCATAGTCAACATGAAATCAAAATTGACATTTTTTTTTATGGAACATACCAGTGTTTATTATAAATGATTATCTGTGCACATCATTATTTTTTAAAATTCATGTTCCCTCATAATCTTTAATCAAAATCCCCTCTATTTTGCAGCGACATTTCTTTTGTTCCCTGATGATGTGTTTACTGGCAAAAGGGCGGGACAACCTATCACTCACATGACATCACAGCAATAGACTGGTGCAAGTATGACGTCCCTTTGTAGGCCAACCGGCAGTTAGCATCACACTTGTTCCCTCGACAGAATCCCAATAGGGGTTTTCCCTGGCTTTTGGATTATCACAAAAAAGCTCTGTGATCAACAAAAGTTTATGATACTTACATGTTTTGTCCATAAAGATGATTTTCTCAGATTAACACAACTTTTATGAATTTTGAAGCCTAAATGCAGACTATAAACGAACCATGGTCCCACAACTTGAACCTCATCACCACAAAGCTTCTGTCAACTCTTTCAGTTTATCTAGCAACTGACTTTTTCAAGACACGTAACAGTTAAAAAAATCGTGAGTGGGGAAATACTGATGTATTTTATGTCATAGAATAAAACGTGAAAGTATCTTGAGCTTGTGTTCAACACAGACCTTATTTGTTATTTTAGCCATTTAACCAAAAACCCATTCAAAAAACCCATTGACTTCAGGATGATGGAACCAGAAGCACTAAAATGCTAACTTGTTTCCGCATTTTGGCCAACAAATTTACATCATACCTGCACAACTATAGCAAACCACAACTATCCAGTCGATTCACGATGAAGAAAAAATCAAGTCCCACCTTTTGTTCTTGTTCAAGAAGCCGTTTTACTACTGTATTTGTCAAAATATGGAAGAAAAGACTAGCGAAACTTCTGTTTCATGCCAACTATAAGCTTTTACTCTTAGCTATCTCTGCATATTAAGCTGGACTGGAAGAATATTAACAGTCTGTAAAAAATTACAGCATAAACTACAATACAGAACTTTTCATGGAAGTTTTGTTGTTTCCATATCCTAAAATGACTTTATATCTCAGAGAGGGCTATTAGCAGGTTTAACTCACTGTCAACTACATCGCATGGATGATTTGTTCAAAAAAAACAAATGCAAAGTGGCTCTAAAACCCAAACCTTAAAATTTGCCAAACCAAACAACCTTCCTCAGATGTGCAGTGAGAATCTAATCTGTATGTTTACACAGCACACTGCCTTTCATTCTACATCAGCAGGTCACATTAAAATAATTCTGACCATGTCTGAGATCCACTCTCAGCTCCTCTTTCATGACTTAGTATCTAAGGAATGGATGACCCACACCGACAGTCACTGTAACCCCAGGGTAGTAAATAAGTGAGTGGGGCTCAGATTTGTGTAATTTGAAATGTAATAACACCCTATGTTCTGAGAGAGAAGAATATGACTACACATGCTAGTGGAAAGAGTGTGACCTACATACCGCCAATGAAGCTTGAGTCATGTAATAAGCTTGTGTAAAGGGGATTTATCATTATTTTTAAGTGTTTATATAGCCAAAACCAAAAAGGTTACACATAGGAAATTAGTTTTGGCACCTAGACTTTAAGTCAACAACAGAAATGTTCTGTGGCCACATGGAGTAAATGATTCATTAACTTGCAAGTCTGCTCTAGAGTCATGTCAATAAAATCTATATTAATACGTCATGAAAATCCCCTCCCAAGATTTGAGTATATTTTTAAACACCACACTTGTACCTTTGGACTAAATATAAAACCCACGGCACAAAACAGCACCTGCTAGCATGGTATATTTCCAGTTTTAAAACATGTTCTAAATTGCATTGTTGGTACTGTAGGCCTAAAATGTAATGTAAATCACACATAGGCTAATTAATCCAAAATAATCCAGTGCAAACCAGTGTAAACGCCAACTGGGAGAAAACTTTGGCCCATATGTATCAGTTTCAAAACACGTAGCCTATACGTTAAAAGACCTGAATAGGCAAAGATCTGAGCAACACTTGATGTTGGAAATGGAAGTTTCTCAGATTATCTGCAACACACCATGAGGCGTTTGAGGCATATCTGTCCCTTTAATCCAGCAGTGCCATAAACAATGATATAATTTATTTGCAAAATTAGTTGAAGTATCACTGCAAATTACTAGTAAATTGAAGTAATCAGGAATTGTTCGTTTAACCTGTATGTGTAATTTAAGAACATCTCACCAATGTTAGGTTAGTGTTGTTGGTGTCCTCTTCAGGCATAGGGAGAAACACAGCCAGAGCTACACAGTTAGCAAAGATAGTTAGCAGGATAATGATCTCAAAGGGTCTGATGGAGTCTGCTCAGGAAAACATTGGGCAAACATGGAACAAACTACCACTGGAAAATTGAAGTAAAGTTTTTTACATTCAACATTGTGATGAATATGATACATTAGATTTAACCATAAATTAACAGTTGACCAGTGCTAAATACAAGTTTTTAAATAAAAGAAAGGGATATTTGGTCAGTAAGTAAATTGTAATCAATGACTCGCTGACAAAACGACAAACTAAGATATTTTACATCAGATTTAAAATCAGAATAAACATTTACTGGGACAGAATATATTATATAGTAAATATACGATTTTAAAAAAACCTAAATAGGCTATATTTATAAAATAAAATAGTTATAAAAATACATACAGTATATATTACAAATATATTTATCATGATAGATTTTTCATGGCCAGTAAGAAGTATTTCTAAATTTTCTCAATTCTCTTGGCTTTAGAATTCAGAAATACTTACTAATAATCTATTTTTGCTGAGTTTAAACTGTACACTACATGTAGCCCACTAGCCTGTAACTGTAACTAACTGTAATTCTAAATAAACAAAACAAAACTAACTTTAATTCTGTGTGCATTTCTGCCACTAGGGGGTGGAATCAGAATTTCCCTGCCAGCTCAGCATCATGTCCACTAGTGATCCTACACAACAGCTGTACACAGCCAGAATATTATTAAACTGTATAAATATACATAGACAAATAGCTCCAAAATTACACCTCCTATTCACTCTTCCATTTATATGCCTCTTACGTGTGAACTAATCAAGTAAAAGTTTTCAGTTTGTAAAGCAAATATTTATTGTAGGCTTATATTGCTGTTTTGTCTCCAAGGGTGATCTCAAAAGAGGAAGCAAAGAAGCCGCTTCCAACTTTTTTTTTTAATTCTTGGCTGTAATTTAGGAACTTACAGTTATGCCAATCTAAGTGCTAAAAACACTATGGCCTGGTTTCACAGACAGGGTTTAGACTAAGCCGTTATAAACGTGTCTTACAAAAATACATTACTGATCTGAATCTTGAGAGAAAATAATGTCACTGACATATTTAAAGATATATCTCAGTGCAAGTTGCTTACAGTTTCTGTGAAACCGGGGGTATGAAGCCATGTTAAAACAAACAAAACTGTAAATTGGGACAATTAACACTAGTTTAAAGTCTTATTAATAGTGTTTTGCTGACTGGCTGTAAATAGTCTGGGGTTTATCCTTATCATTTTCCAAGTTAAGGCCGGGAACTACTGCTTCCAATTGACCGTGTTGGGTCTGACACATAACTAAATCTTAACACCTTTAGTTCACAACTGGGAGAGAGATTTCAGCACCCTAAGAGACACTAAACCTGGGGATTATGAAAAACAACTGTGCCTCTTTTATTTTCTCCACCTCGCAAATCAAGATATCTTTCATGGAGCAAATATCTCGCTATGGTTTTGTTGAACATTAAAAAGCTGAGTAAGACAAAGCCGTGGCTGTGTGCTTTTTCTGACATGCATGCTAAACCATCTCTCTGGGGGACGGATGCCTTTCTAAAACATGCCTATCTCAGCTTACGATTCAATAACATAACTAGATGAACATCAAACCACAGTCCAAAGCTATATGGAAACAGAACTGAACAACTAAAAATCAAGTTAGTTTGAAGGATACTTCCATTCCACAATGTTGATACAGGTTTTGCGGAAAGGGTTTTTGAGCGTGAAGAAGAACAAGGTTCGCGGAGGTCGAGGGTTTCCTCCGGTGGCCTGCATTTTCTTGAGCTTCTCCCTCTGCTTTCTCTTTAGTTCTTCTTCATTCATGATGAACGAGGCCAAAGCTGCCACCCCACCATCACCGCCACCTGACTCCATTTTGAATCTCCCAAATGTAAAATCTTCCTATTTTCCACAAAATGTGATGGAAATTCACCCAAAAACCTGAAATGAGATTCCTAGTTTAACAAATCCTTGATCTCCTTAAGTACAGGTCAGATCTTCAGCATGGTCCTAAGCCTCATCCACCATCTCGCCCTCTCTGAGGAAGGCACAGTCTACCTTCTTAGCCCTGGCCCCTGCTGCAAACCTATACCAGACGAGGAGGCATCAGAGGGGCAGGGAGCATTTAGGCACAGCTGGCCCCTTCTGAGGGATATATATAGACAGGCAGTCAGTGTCCATTCTTGGGGGTGTGGAGGCAGGTGGAGGAGGGGAAGGGCGGCCTTGGGGTGCAGCAGATGAAGAAACCAAAAAGAAAAGAGAATGAAGGATCCATAAGAGAAATTCAGCTGCTTTTACAACAGATGAAATATGACATTAAAAAAGAAGGAAATATGAATAATACATAGTGTTATTGAAATATGCCAGGCTTATTTACTAGGCGGTTTACTGCATGAAACATCAGATGGGAATGTTTACATGGATCCAATGTTGGTGGTTTCCAACTAAATATATCTCACCACTGCATTAAGCGTCAAACTTTGAGTTACACTCATAATGTGGCAATAGTAGGAATCAATTCTAAGTCTTTGTGAGCTTGCTCATGAAAATAACTGTACAAAGAAAGTTGACAATATTCTGTATATTTAATATTTCAGTGCATTTTCACATAAGCAAGAATGTTTCAGCTGTAAAACAGCTACAAGTATTTTGGATACATACTGGATAGAAATACGATAGTCAAGCAAAGTTTTACAAATTCCTTCACATTTTGAGGTGCAAAAATCAATATTACTGGATGTCTGTAAATCAGACTATTCAACTAAAGTGCCAATCATCTAAGAGGAAGCTTATGAGGATACCATTCAACAGTAACAACCACTCAAACCCTTATTTCCTTCCGTCTTATGAAGAGTATATACATCTTTAAATAAGGTTATTACAATGTGACATTTTTTTAAAGAGATATTCTTAAGACATATATCCCATCATTAATGATATTATCAAACGGCAAAAGAAAATAATAAAAGAAAATCAATAATGGAAATCATTGAATACATTTTCTTGGTAACACAAAAGTGAAACTTCAACAGTGCAATGACATTCTACCCATTCATATGTGCATCTATATTAGATTGCAAACAGTTCCATATCAGTGCTCCCAGATTACACTATTTTTATTGCAATCTCATCCTTTGCCATGCAATTTCAAAGCAAAGTAGTGGCAGCACTGATATATTCAAGTTATTGTGTGAGAAATGTAAAGATGACCGCCAGAGTGAGACAAACTGGAGCTGGCTGATTCCCATAATTTATGTTCAACAGCAAGCTACTAAATATTTTCACAGCTGCAGTTTGAAAGCTGAATACAATCAAGTCAGCCTTCATACGATTAAAAAAATAATAATACACAAGCATCAGGCCAACTGAAAATACATTGCCATAAAAGCTGAAATTGTAAGACAAACATGCAAATGTTGTCTCAGTCAGTGGTGCCCATTTTGTCCTTTTCCCCAGCTGGAGTCTGAGGGCTTAGCTGAGCAGCTTGTGGCGATCAAACACAGTCTTTCGCTGCTCCTGGACCTGTTTCTTCCAGCGCTGCTGAGCTCCCTCTACCCTCTCCAGCACCGTGTTCCCACGACCATCCACATGCGGCCTCAAGTCCTGTCGGGAGAAACAATGAGCACAATTAATATCTAAACCTAACAAAATGGTCAACAAAAATATGAACTATAGCACAAATATTTTCTTTAATCAAAAGAATGTTTTATCCTTATACCATTTACTTGTTAAATAGTAATACAATTACTTTTTTATTAGTTATGAAGTCAGTGAGTGAGGGACCAAAGTCTGAAAAACTTTTTTGTTCTGTAAATACACATTCAACAGAAAATGTGTCTTATTTTTTGTGACAGAGTGAGTGTGTGAAAGACTTGTATCTAAGCAATGTTGTGCTATTTGGAGAAAATATTTTCCATTGTTATACCTAAAGGTTTGTTTTGCTCGCAAATATCGAATTATATTTGCCCCCTTGGTAAAATTGGCATTGTTAATCCTTTTGATATTTTATTTAAAAAAATGCAAAAATCTAACCTTTATGAAAATCACATTATGAAATAAATGTTTTTCTCCAAAAGACATTGGGAACAATTATTTCCCCCTTTTATTAAATACTTTTTGAGTCTTCTCCAATAATGCCTGATGAGTTTGGAGAACACCTGGCAAAAATGGTACTTTTTTTATCCCGGTATGCACCAAACCAATATTAAGTGTTTGCTGCCAAAAAGCTCTTTTTTTGTTTGTTTCATCTGTCCATAGAAAATTTGAAAAGTAACTGACACTACTGTAACTTCAAGCTTCAAACTTAAAAAGCAAAAAAATTAGCTTTTTAAGGAGCAAACACTTAAGATGGATTTGGTCCTCACAGGGATAAAAAAGTACCCCATGTGTAAAATGAAATACTCTGCTGTATCTTTAATGCTGTGGGCCTAATTTTCAAAATCAAAACAAAAATGGTAGCCTGGGAAAACCCAGACAACTTCCGGCAAATTTAGATTTGCTCTGAAAGTTAGTCTGGCAAAGAGCTCATTCAAACCCATTTCCAATCCGTCAAAATCGAGGCACCAATCAGAAACGTTGGGGCGGGCTTTACACGATGACGACAGCGCTGGGATTTTGAAGCAGATTTTGTAGCCTACATTACAAAGATGGATGCCGCCGTCGAACATCACTCGTTCGAATCAGCTATCGCGTCTGTTTTAAGCGATTTGAACGTTTCCTTTTTGTTAAAAACCGAGCAAAGAACAACACTCGCGGAGATGTTTCTCTGCCGCTCTGCATACGTCATCTCCTTCATCGCTCTGATTGGTTTTAGGTCTATCCGTGACGTCCGTTGGTGACGCCCCTCTGGAAATGATTTGTCTATGACGCTTTGCCAGACCCTAACTCAGTTACAACTGAGAATGGTCTGGTTTTAACCAGGCTACAAAAATGGGTCACTGAGCACAAAACCAAGCATCTGCAATGGCCATCCAGTCCCTGACCTGAACCCTATAGAAAATGAGTGGGATGAACTGAAGTGAAAAAGCACCAACATGGATCTGGGAATCTGGAGAGATTCTGTATGGAAGAATGGTCTCTGAATCTTGTCAGGTGTTCTCCAAACTCAGGCATTATAGAAGACACAGAGCTGCTATCTTGGGAAAAGGAGGTTGCAAAAAGTATTTAATAAAAGGGGGCAAATAATTGTTCCCAATGTGTTTTTGAGAAAAACATTTATTTCATAATGTGATTTTCCCCCCACTTTCAATTCTTTTACTTCAATGAAAGGTTAGATTTATTTTTTTAATAAAATATCAAAAGGATTAAAACTGCAGATTTGTTTTTTATAGTCATCTTTGATCATATTTACCAAGGGGGCAAAAATTCTGACCAGCACTGTAGATTCCAAGTCAAATGTAAACTTTTCAAACATTAAATTAGGTCAAATAAGCACAGATGTGGACATACCTCAGAATCCTCCTCGTTGTGCAGTGGAATGGTGTACTGATCATGTTTGCGGATCAGAGGATCAACTAGAAGCAGGAACAGCATGTACAGCAGAAGAGCTCCAACCACTGACAAGTAGATGATAATGGTCACCTGGGAAATATACTAAAATATCAAAGTAGGCAAGAAACAGAAGTTGCGATACTATTTTCTTTCCTTTTGTGATGTATATCCGACTGAAACGGCTTCTCGAACAAGACAATTTGACTTGATTTTGTCCTTCGGGAATTGATTGGATTGTTGTGGTTAACTATTGCTGTGATGTCATGTGAGTGACAGGTTGTCCCACCCTCACACCAGTAAACACATCATCAGATAAGAGAAGTCGCTGCAAGTGGGAGGGGAAGCTATTTTGATTAAAGATTTTGAGGGCACATGAATTAAAAAAAAAAATAATGATGTGCAAAGATAAATCATTTATAACAAACTGCAATGTTCCATAAAAAAAGAGTCAATATTTATTTCATGGTGACTTTATTACCCTTTATACTACATTATCAAAGCAGATTATAATAAACATATCTTTAATTTTAAGTAGGATTTATTGATTATTGGAAGTTGCTCAATACCTTGATGGTGTTGCTGCTTCGTTCTTCATACTTGCACTCACAGAGCAGACAGTAGGCCTCCACATCATGGCCAGGCACTGGCATGGGCTCCACCACATGCAGACAGTTACTACAAACCAATACATAAAAAAATAAATAACTCGGAGAAAAAAAAATCATATAAGACAGTTCATTCATCTATATATAATTTCCTTTACAGAAAACACAGGTCTATGGAGACTCTCACCAGTCTTTCTGGGTCACGTTTCTTTTGTAGATATGTCCACTGATGTTTCTGTAAGGTGGACAGACACACTTGCAACGCACATCTTCAAAACTCTGTGTAAGGAACATATGACGTGACATGTTTAGGGAATATTTGACAAAAGTGGCAAAATATGAAGAGCATTCATTTAATGGACATGTGTCACGGGATAATTGTACCTTATTTGCATGTGCAATTGATATCACGTCTATGAGAACAAGAAACAACAGAACGAGTGCTGGTGCTCGAAGATTTTGAGCAATGCTGGATGACATGACGTCTGCAAATAAACATCATTTACTTTATTTATTGTTTTACTGAAAGCAATTGCTTAAATTGAACTGGGACAAACAGTATTAAAGCAAACAAGAATAATCATCGGTTAAAATTCTTATTCATGTTGGACCTAAACAATATACTCCTAATCAGTTTGTTTATTGAGTGGCTTATGCAGCATTTGTATAAAGATGATAGACACCCGGGGACACAATTCCAAAGTTTAGGCCTTTTCCCCTCTCTATTGTGTATTTAAAGAGAATATACTACTACATTTTAAAAATCAAATGTTTAAGCTAAATGTTACATGCGCTACTGCAAAAGTAAAAATAAATGCATATACGAACCTTTAATATTACAGCAATACAGCAATAGTTGAGACTGTGTAGACTGTGTCACGTGCTGATAGATGTCCCGCCTTCATGACCGGTGAAAGGCAAATTAAAAGACTTTACAACATGCTTTATTACGAACTGAAATTAAATAACGTTATTTATTTGTTCCATGGAAAACCAAACTCATGATATCTTTATGGATTTTAATGTCCCCAAATTTAGAGATAATAAAAATATAAATAACTACTTGACTGCACACAAATAAGAAACGCAGTCTTCAGATTTTGTAAACCATCAGAAAGGAAATAAATCAACAAATGGAAAGCTAATCTTTTGAGGAAGCGCAAAAAGTCTAGGCATAAAGAGTTTAAAAGTTCATACATAAACCCAACTTTGTTTAAACTTCCCATAAACAGATTACTCTGTCTCTATTGGTTTCCCAGCCCGTCACTCAGACTGTGTCGCCTCCAATCATCGAGCAGCCTTTTGATCGTATATAATTTTGGCGGCGGTCGGAAGATGGCGGAAAATTTGAAAGGTAAGAATATATAGTTTAATCGTTCAGAAACAACGGTTTACTTAATATATGCCATCTCTATTACATGAATTGTTCGTTAAATTATGTCTTTTCAAAGAAACCCCGGAAATAAACACTCCGTTTTGGAAGAATCTTTGCTGCAAGTTGTTGATACAAACTCACATCGATGGTCGATGTTATGGCCACCGCGCGCTCACGCAACACATTCAACAAGCTTATTGTGAATGTCTTAACTCATCTATTTTTCGTGCATTAACTTTGTAAAGTTGTACAACGTCACAATTTGTGCAAAGGTGTGTACCTTCAGTAGTTAGCAAGCATAATTTTCAGTGTTTAGCAAACTTTCCCGTTCTCTTGATGAATATGATCTACTCCGTATGTTTGAACGCTGGTCACATGGAAAAAAGGCACATTTCACCTCAACATGTTAATCTACACCGCTGTCGTTGTTTACCCACTTAGTTTAGACTTACATGTCATGTCTATTCTTACTAATTACGATTAGACTTAGCCAGTGTATTAAATGGACCATTGGTTAGTGTTGATACATGTTTGATTTCTTGTAACGATTCTTTGTATTAATCTCAAACTGGCAAAATGATCCAGTTATCTGTACAATATTTTAATAAATGTATAACTTTCATGTTGTTCTGTGGTGCTGCGTGGTTTACAGCAGTCTTTCAAGCTTTTTAATGAAAATAATCATGAGTTAGGGGTCTATGATGATGATTTCCTGGTCAGTGAGCCCCTTCCTTCAAAATACAAGCAGTTATATATTTTCATTTCTAAGGACCTGTTTAAATTTTGTATGGAAAATTATGTGAAATAGTAAAATATATTAAATGTTTGTTTGTTTGCAATTGTACTGAAGAATGTTAAAATATTTTACAGACAATATTTGCAATATAAGTTAGCAACATCATTTTTAAGCCCAATATTAAAATGTAAGATTCTTAATTGATTTTAAAATGTTTTGGGTAGCACTTTTCACAAATATTATTTTGAAACAAAATTAAATCCATACAACTAGCTAACTAATAAATGTTCAAATAAATATTTTGTAACAATTTTGAACAGTAGTGTGTGTGTATTACACTTAAAATCCATTTAGTAATTTTTGCTGTCAAATTCTCTGCAGACTCCTAGTTTACAGGCATGTGGACTTCAGCTATTTTCTGATGAGCTGTGCAATGCATATTTTGATCTAAACCTTGCACACGTCTGCCATCACAAATTTCATCATGCGTTTTTCCTGCAATTAACTTCTAACTGTTCTTGTAGGTCAAGAGTGTAGGGTAGCATGCATTGCCAACGCAGACCAGCTGGAAGTGATCTGTCGAGAGCAGGGGGTGGTGTGCGGCGAGCTGGGCATCAACAAGAACAACCTGTGCGACTATGAGGTAGAATACCTTTGCGACTACAAAAAGAAAGTTATCACCGATGGGAAGACACAAACAGTACAGGTGAGCATAACACTCTGGCTTGTAAGTGGTCTCACATTAGCGGTGATATGAATGACCAGAATTTTATTTTCACGATATGAGAAATTTTATTATATGATAACAATATATATCTCAATATAGCCTAGTTATTTGTGTTATTTAAAAATAAGAACAAAGAAGCAAATTACAAACAGTAGGACAGATATAGCCTGTTAGAACAAAGATACAAATTAAACGTAGTAAGAAATACTCCAAAAATTGGATATTAAATGTAAAAACACTGCACTATATGAATTAAATAATGAATTAAATATAAATGGATGCTTAAAGGAGCTGTATGTAAGAAATTTATTTAAATTAATCATAAAATGGCCCTGATATGTCACTAGACATTAAGAAATCATGTTAATTTCAAATACTTATATCACTTGCAACAGTAGTCCGGCCAGGATATTGTCATTTAAAAAGTGAAGTTGCAGCCCTCAACTGATGTTGATGTTGTCATGTTGTGTTTTGGTCTGATGCGTCACCCTCCACCTATCTACCAATCACGAAGTCAGTAGTGTTGCGGCATCCGGGTTGCCAGCTCTGCTCTAGTTACCACAGCTGCAGCTACAAACGTGTCGGAATCGGATAAAAAAAAAAGTCTAACGTTGCGAATCAGATAAACTGATAAACTCGTTATGAATCCGAAATACTTCGTGACAAAGT
This sequence comes from Gila orcuttii, assembly GCA_026230005.1. Lineage (NCBI taxonomy): Eukaryota > Metazoa > Chordata > Actinopteri > Cypriniformes > Leuciscidae > Gila > Gila orcuttii. Next base: position 27,390,563 of record JAPDVR010000015.1, read on the forward strand.
CCGAAATAAAACAAGGATCTGTATAGGAGATGCCTTTGAAAGTTGGAGACGGCTGAAAACGGAGAAGAATTTCTGGACAGGTAAGATTCATCTATGTTTGGCTAACTTGTACTTGATGTAAATGGACATTTCAAATATTCATGACAGTCGAACAAAGTTATGCATGTTCGTGCAAAGTAACGTTACGTTAGCTCATATGGAGGAGGTGGGTCATCGAATTGGAAGCACTATAGGCGCAATTCCACGGTATAATAACTTTTTCTAACGTCCATAACACCAATGAAAAGCACACTGTAGCCTATGATGTGAATAATGTGTCCCACTTGGAACGTTTTGTAGCCTAGTTGTTTATCATGCAAGTTCTACAGCCAAAAATAATAGAATGACATGTAATCTTTCACATCACATATTTTAGCGTTATTGACGTGTACTGCAGAGTAAGTTAAAAAATACAGCTGGTCGCTTTCACTTATAGGCTAGTGTCAGTTAAATGAATAGCTGTATCTTTGATATCGATTACACACAGTGACCGAGGCTTGTGCTTGTACTTACGTTAATGACAGATACCTACCGTTAGTATACTAACAGCTACTGTTCTAACAATGTACTGTCACATACGAGCGTACATCTTTACTATTATATTTGGCTAATCGCCATTAGTAAATTTTTGCGATATATAATTACTTTGCAAAACATCTCTCATTTGAAGCATAAACATAATTAACAGCAAAAAACTTAGCCTACTGTGTAGGACTCGTCACTTGCCATTGGAAGCTTCTGTAGCAGCCTACGTTCCTGCTGTATCCTGCAGCCTATCTGGCAACCTCGAGTCAGGGAGGAGGGGAAGGGGATACACCGCTCTACAGTAATTTGAAGGTGATTGCTGTACCAGTTTTGGCCACAATCCTACATACTGCTCCTTTAATAAAGATAAAATAGTTATTCAGTCGAGTGATTTATCTCTTCATCATTTGATTAACATTAATGACACATACAGCAGCCGGTATTCACCATGAAATCAAAATTGACAACTCCAATTTTTTTATGGAACATTGCGGTATTGATTATAAACGATTTATTCATGCACATCTTTTTTTTTATTATTTCCAGTGTGCCTTTGTAAGTTTTAATAAAAATAACTTCCCCTCCCTTTTGCAACAGCATCTCTTCTGTGATGACATGTTTACTGGCGCAAGGTCACAGCTATAGCAAAACGCAATGATCAAATCAGTTCCCAATGGACAAAATCAAGTCCAGCTCTAAAATAAATTATAGTTTGAGAAGCCGTTTCATTTGGATATGTCACAAGAGGAAAAGAAAAGTCAATCACTACTATTTCATGTCAACGTTTAAGACCTCATGCATTGACCCAATAAACGCATCTGATTTTCTCCCAACTGTTTCGGATCACTTAAAGGGGTCCTATTATGCTCTTTCACGAAGTCTTGATTTTGTTTTTGGGGTGTACTAGAGTAACTAGAATATGCTTTCATGCTTGATTGTTCAAAATACACATTGTTTTTCACATATTTTACATTATTACAGCTCCTCTCTAACAGTCCGTCCTGAACGTGTTGTTTAGGTTCGTTTTTGATGAAGCCCCTTCTTCCGAAAAAAAAAAAATAGAACCGTTCTAGGTCTATTTAGGTTACCATTCGCTCCCATTATAAAGCTTGGAAGAGCCAGAATATATTTTTTTAAATATAGATCTGGGGCCGTATTCACAAAGAATTTTAAGGCTAAAAGTAGCTCCTAACTGGCGAATTTAGGAGCAACTCCTAAAAATAATGGGCGTGTCACTCCTAACTTTAGGACTCCTAATTTTTTTGACTAAGAGTAATTCACGAAGCATTTTAGCCCTAAAAGTAGCACCTAAGTCTGGGACAGCTTAAAAGAAGTCGAGAGGACTCCTAACTCACTAAGACCTATTCACAAACCGCTTTTTGTGGCATTTCACGTTGCGATGTTTTGAAATGCGTATGCGGCCTCTACAGCTTCCAATCGCGAGGGAACAATTTTGCATTGTAGGCATAACTAGGGATGCAATAACGCCACCAACAACAACCAAAACTAGGCTACTCACTGCATGTAAACTAATTGTAACGTTTCATTGTGAATCAAATTAAAATGTTCTTCTCTTTGCAAGCATAGGCAGAGGAATATAGTGACAGATTAATTTAATAATGTTGCAAAGATATTGCATCAATCCATATGTTTCAATAGGCTACTAGGCTATTTGTTTTTCCTTACTCTTTATTCATTTTGGCTATTTATTCAGTTATTCATCATCTTCCGTCCTTCGCACTACTTGTGTAGCGCACGCATTCTCAGACCTGTCCCCTGTCACTCATCATCGTAAGGGAGGTGTTTGAAATCATTCCCGCGTTACAATCATCAGCCAATCAAGGTGGTCACTTCAGTCAAGCTCGTGCATGAGTAATGACGTCATCCATAGCAACGAAGACTCACTCTTAGTTTAGGAGTTGTCATTTTTCTTTACTAAGAGTAGGTCTGAAAGGCGTTGTGAATAACTTTAAGAGAAAACTCCTAGCTAAAATCTTTTAGTGCGATTTAGGAGTACTCCTAGTGGTAAGATAAAATGCTTTGTGAATACGGCCCCAGATTGTGTTTGGCTGAAAGAAGAAAGTCATACACCTGGGGTGGCTTGAGGTTGAGTAAATTATGGGATAATTTTCATTTTTGGGTGAAATAACCCTTTAAGACATAACTGACTGTTTACACGAATACTCCACACAATGGGCATTTTGACACAAGTGTATGTGACCATTCAAGCACAAAGAGAGCTGAATTTGGGATCGCATGATGTCTAAGAGACTTTCTGTGTGTGTCAGTCAGCACGAGTACTGCATTGAGTTCTTAATCTTTTCCATGCCTTATTGCACTTAATTCATTTTAATATCATCCACGTCACACTATTATTTTCTCATTCATGCATGTTTCATCACTGTGTCAACAATTTTAAGTAGTACTGCACTATGCGGATATATTTACATACCATGATATAAACAATACAGCAAAATCTTTAACACTTATATCGCCGCCACTATATATATATACATAGAGAAAAAATTTGAATATCGTGCAAAAGTTTGTGTATAGTAATTCAAATTAAAAGGTGAAACTAATATATTTAGTATATATAACTATATACATATGCATGATTATACTTTTCAGAGGGCCGGCATTTCTGTATTCTGTATAAAACATTTTTTTTATTGATTTCATATAATGTTCTAATTTTCTTAGATTTTGAATTTGGGGTTTTCATAAGCTGTAAGCCATAATCATCAAAATTATAACTTTTCCACGATATTCTAATTTTTCGAGTTTCACCTGTATAGTGAAAGTAAATTCTACAACATGAAGGGTAAAATTAGTTTTATTAAAGCAAAAATGTATCCTGATCTATATGATTTAAGTTCACTACAATTCCTGTTACCCCCTTCACAGGAGTTATATTTGGTGAAATGGAAGGGGTTCTCTGAATCCAGCAATACATGGGAACCTCGGAAGAACCTGAGGTGTGTAGATCTGCTCAACCAGTTCTGGGAGGACCTGAATGTAGAGATGCGGAGACAGAATAAGCGTTCCGCTCCTCGTCGCCTTGACCCTGCCACTGTGTCGCAGCTCATCCAGCGGGCAAAACTCCGGCAGACCCTTAAACAGTGGGAGGTACACCTCAACAGCTTGGGCGCTCACAAGGGCCACATCTATGTCCGGAACCTGGTCGACCTGGAGGGCCCGCCTAAGAACTTCACTTACATAAATGACTATAAAGTTGGTGATGGGATCATGCTGAATGAGGTGTCTGTGGGCTGCGAATGCACAGACTGCCTGGGCAACCCCGTGGAGGGCTGCTGTGCCGGAGCATCACAGCACAAGTTTGCTTACAATGAGTTAGGCCAGGTCCGCATTCGGCCCGGGTTGCCCATTTATGAATGCAACAAGCGGTGCCGCTGCGGGCTCGACTGCCTCAACAGAGTGGTGCAGAGGGGCATTCGGTATTCCCTCTGTATTTTTAGAACAGACAATGGAAGGGGCTGGGGGGTACGGACCATGGAGCGCATTCGCAAGAACACTTTCGTCATGGAGTATGTTGGGGAGGTAAGAAGCTCGGAGGCTTGAGTCATTTAGTTACTGTATCAGATATCAAATATATACAGATACTGTATCAAATATTCTATGAATTTGTGTTCTTTTATCATTCTGGTTTCGACAAGTGGTTCATTTAGTTCATTTTCAGTTGATCATTGCCATGTAATCATGGGAACATGTTTTGCTTCACTAGTAGATTAGTGACATTATCAAGCAACCAATTTCCTTGTGATGATGTGATTGGCTTCATGATTGTTAAACTCTTAACACTTTTTTCTGCTTCGTTTTAGATCATTACAACAGAAGAAGCAGAACGCAGAGGTCACATATACGATAAAGAAGGCGCCACCTACCTTTTTGACCTGGATTATGTGGACGACGAGTACACTGTGGATGCTGCTTACTATGGAAACATCTCCCACTTTGTCAATCACAGCGTGAGTGGACCTGAGCTTGCTTCTACTTGAAATAGACATGTTTTTATTTTATATGTATGAATTGAATCTTACATTTCCCTAAATGTCAGCAATAATCACGACACATTTTACTTGAGATCACTTGAACTGTAGCTTGTCATTTAAAGGCAGTAAATTGAATGTCACAAAAGTGTTTTCTTCGTTTGTGTCCTCAGTGTGACCCAAACCTTCAGGTATATAATGTGTTTATTGATAACCTGGATGAGCGGCTGCCACGGATAGCGTTCTTTGCCACACGTGGGATAAAGGCAGGAGAGGAGCTCACCTTTGACTACAAAATGAAGAGTATGTATGGGACTCTCACTGTATAGAAAAAAGTAGTCTTTGCAACTTGACAAGTGATTTGGGGTCATTAACTTGGCCTTGATGCATAGACTACCGTTCAAAAGTTTCGGGTCAGTCTTTTTTTTTTTGGAAATGAATACTTTTATTCAACAATAATGCATTCAATTGATCCAAAATGACAGAGACAGGTAACAGTACATATAGTAAGGTTACAGTATATGTCATTTCGGTTATTTTGAACTTTCTATTCATAATCATCTGTTACTTTAGAACCAAATCAGTATATTAGAATGATTTCTGAAGGATCATGTGACACTGAATAATGGAATAATGCCCGATGAAAATTTTGCGTTGCTATTACAGAAATAAATTACATTTTAAATAGGGGTGTAACGATACACGTATTTGTATTGAACCGTTCGGTATGAGGCGTTCGGTTTGTAATGCGTTCGGTACGTATTACAAATTGAGCAATTCGTTAGACCATTAGACCATCCTGCCGTGGTGACCAAAAGTTTGTTGTCGTGCCATTGCCTAACATCAAATGGCATACGTAATGAAAGCGGAATGAAACTGCGCTACTCATTTGTGCTTCACGGACCATTTATCAGTTTGGACCAATGTCAGCGCAGTGCGAGCCAATCTTGATTAAGCAACACTGTTACTACACAGTGCTAAGAGATCCAGTAAAGAAAGTAATAACATCACAGCGAGATCTAGTGAGAAGCATTCAAATTTCTCCGTTATTAACCGTAGATCTGGTGTGGAAACCAGGAGAAACATTGTGCCATGAATGAACTAGTTATATGCTTTAAGTCCACAAATCAGCAACAATCACCATAGATTTCATATAGTAACACTAACTGTAACCAAGTTTGGCAGGAATAGTAAAATGCTTTCAACTACGTCACACATCTTTTTCCAGCACTTCAAAACTAGTATTTATCGTATTTAATTATCGTATTTAAATGTTATTTTTAATGTGATGACCGAAACATCATTTGTTCATCCTTCAAAGATTACCCCCATTTATAAAACTAAAAGTTTCAAGATGTAGGAAAACTCAATCTTATTTAAAAATAAAAAAGACATTAAATTACCATTGTAACCAGTAGCTGGCTGCCATTTCCACTCCCAAATATTTATTTTTGAATCGTTTTGCTTATGAATTATTATTTCGACATTATGAATAAAAATGCTGCCCTCAAATGTTAATCTGGAGCCTTGCAAACTTAAAATAAAACCGCACATTGTAATTTCTGTAAGTTAAGTCTATTTATTACCAAGGCATTTGTCAGTAATAAAGTCAAAATGGGGGAAACTGTGAATGACTGCGCTGCAGGTTGATTTAAGGTGTGCTCCTAAATTTTCTGCTTGTCAAGTCAAAGTCAAGTCAAATATATTTATATAGCGCTTTTCACAATACAGATTGTATCAAAGCTGCTTCACAGTATCAATCAAAACAACTTAATGTTTGTTTATTACTGGAAAAAAGACATCCAAGTTTGGTAGAGCTGATCAATGGTATGATTGGTTAATTAATTTGAATATCCCCAACTGAGCAAGCCTAAGGCAACAGTGGCAAGGAACCGAAAAACTCCATCCAGTGACCTAATGGTGTCCTAACACCCCATCAGATGACCCAATGGAGAAAAAAAAACCTTGGGAGAACCCAGGCTCAGTCGGGGGCCAGTTCTCCTCTGGCGTTTATGAACTAGAGGCCGAATTTACAGTAACTGTAAGATAAAAATTTATATGAATGCCTGGCTAAATAGATGCGTCTTCAGTCTAGTTTTAAATTGGGAGAGCGAGTCTGAGCTACGAACAATATCAGGAAGGCTATTCCAGAGCTTCGGAGCTAAATGTGAAAATGCTCTGCCTCCTTTGGTGGATCTGGATATCCTAGGAATGACCAGAAACCTCGAATCTAGTGATCTTAAAGAGCGCGATGGATTGTAAGGCGATAGAAGATCCGTTAAATAGACTGGAGCTAAACCATTTAGAGCTTTATAGGTCAAAAGCAATACCTTGTAATTAATACGGAACTTTATAGGTAACCAATGAAGTGATGATAAAATCGGTGTTATATGATCATATTTTCTTGATCTAGTAAGAACTCTAGCGGCTGCATTTTGGACTAACTGTAGCTTGTTTATTGAAGATGCAGGACAACCAGCTAATAATGCATTACAGTAATCTAGTCTCGAGGTCATGAATGCATGAACTAACTTTTCTGCATCAGAGACTGATAGCATATTACGTAGCTTAGCAATGTTTCTAAGGTGGAAAAAGGCTGTTTTTGTAACATATGAAATATGCTTTTCAAAAGACAGGTTGCAGTCTAATGTAACACCCAGGTCTTTTACTGTAGCGGATAGAGTAAAAGGGCATCCTACTATGTTAAAGTCGTGCTGTGAAAGGTTTTGTGGATGGTTTTTAGAACCGATAAGTATTACCTCTGTCTTGTCTGGATTTAATAAAAGAAAATTATGCGTCATCCAATCTTTTATATCTTTAACACAATCTGTCAATTTGGATAATTTAGCGTATTCATCTGGCCGTGAGGAAATATATATTTGAGTGTCATCAGCATAACAATGGAAACTAATTCCATGTTTCCTTAGAATATTACCAAGTGGCAGCATATATATTGAGAATAATAAAGGGCCTAACACAGATCCCTGCGGCACTCCATAGTTTGCCGTAGTTATAATCGATTTTTCTCCATTTAAGTAGACGAAATGGTAGCGGTCAGATAAGTATGACCTGAACCAGCTTAATGCTTGTCCTTGAACACCAGTGTAATTTTGTAGTCGATCTAAGAGTATTGTGTGATCTATAGTATCGAACGCAGCACTAAGATCAAGTAAAACTAGTACTGTGATACAGCCTTGGTCCGAAGCTAAAAGTAAATCATTTGTGATTCTAACAAGCGCAGTTTCAGTGCTATGATGTGGCCTGAATCCAGACTGAAACTTTTCATAGATGTCGTTTTCTTGCAAGAAAGAGCCGAGTTGAGCGGACACAACTTTTTCTAATATTTTTGACATAAATGGAAGATTCGAAATGGGTCTGTAATTTGCTAGGTTATTTGGATCTAATTGTGGGCCTAAAAATGTAAAAGTCTGGAGGCCTGAACATGAAAGTAGGCTACACCAGTGGGAATACTTCAAACATGTCAACTCATTTACGCCGACATCACCCTAGTGTGTCAATAACTGGAACTAGACGAAAACAAGGAGAAACACACACTACAAACTAAAACTATCCCCGCAGCATTTAGTGGACACACTCACCTTTCTGGATTAAAAAAAAGCACACAGTTCCATATAAATAAATAAAAAATATTTTCTTTGTATTTGTTTATAACTACTACAATATTACATTTCATTTTTTTTATGAGGAGCTGTTTTTGTTTTATATGCTGCTGAGAAGACACTACAGAAGATGGGTTCAAGTATAGCTCTATTGTTCAAAGTAAAAAAAAAACATACTTTATGTTAGTTTTAATAAATATATTTTTTTTAAAAATCAACACAATTTCTCTGCCATTTCTTTCTTTCTGCTGTATCGAAAACGTACCGAACCGTGAATTTTGTGAACCGTTACACCCATAATTTTAAATATATTTAAATACAAAAGTTATTTTAAGTTGGAATAATATTTCTCAATATGGCTGTTTTTTACTATATTTTCGATCAAATAAATGCTGCCTTTTGTGAGCAAAAGAGACTTCTTTCAAAAACATTAAAAGAATCATACCAAATTATTGAATGATAGAAGTATGAGAAGTAAAATCGAATTTTTCTTTCTCATTTTCCCCATAGTTGATCCAGTAGATGCAGAGAGCACGAAGATGGATTCTAATTTCAGTCTGACCGGACTCCCAGGATCCCCTAAGAAACGTATGCGCATGGAGTGCAAATGTGGGGTGGCAACATGTCGAAAGTACCTCTTTTAGAGGATGTTCATGCTGGAGAGGGACTGAAAGAAGATCATGTGCTCAAGTGAATATGTTGAAAGCATCTGCAGTTTAGAAACCGTTTTGGCAGATGTTTTGAAATACTTCATTGAATTTTAAGTATATATTTAAGTTTTATTTCCCCAAGATCAATTTTTTTTCCTCAGAATTGTTGTCTGCTTTAAATAGTGTATAAAATGTGCCATTTATCTTTTGATTTTTCCGTTAGAAAAGATGTGAAGAAAAAAAGGGGGCTTTTTTTTTTGGTAATTGTTTTAAAATGATATTTTAAATCATATCAAAATCTTTGACACCAAGGAATTCTTACACAAATGATTTGGATATTTTAAACATTTAAATGGTCATATGTTTTGTTTGTTTGAATAGGAGGGATTCTTTTTACTTTGTCAAACAAACTTTCGTAGAGTAACTTTTTGCCCTGTTTTTAGCACATATCTTTAGACCAGTGTAAAATATAAACAAATCTTCAATGTCCTTCCTTCTATTTTTTTTTAATGACTTGAAGTTACCACCAGGTGGCAAAATTTTACTATTAATGCACAGAAAGAGAAGTTTGTTTCACGCATGCTAAATGTTATTCTGCTTTGTGTATATAGTCTAACACATGACGAAATATATTCATACTGTCAAACTGGTCTTTCATTTAATGTATTTGAGAGCTGGAGTGCTTGGTTATTTCACCGATCTGTCTGATTAATCAGGGTTGTTTTTCCCAAATGTCTCATGAACCAAGTGTGGCAGTTGTTTCTAGTCTACTTGCAATATTTTTGGGAAACATAACTCAGGTGGTTTTTCAGAACTGGACAGTGAAGCTGGAATGTATGCTGTAGATTGAGATGATGCATACATTTTGGATTAGTTTATACTCAGGAACATTTCCTTATTAAATTCACACAATTTGTATAACTATCACCCTCAACCAAATCTGTGCATATGTGTATATATTAAAGGACGACCACTGTTATTTTTATGTTTTGTATTAAAGAAAATCGATTTTCTATGTCAGACCTCACATTTATCACACACTTGTGCATGTGCAACAAACGTGTCCTTGTTTATTAAATTGAGTTCTACAGCTCTGTGAATATAACTTCACTACCAAATTTGGATTAATTTCAGTTTGGATAATTTTACTGACATTGACAGCAACCTTGATTTTAACATTGAACGGCTGCACACAAAAAAAGCTCTGAAATAAATTGATCAGTTATATGGACTTTTATTTCTTCCTTGACATTGACAAAATACATGTGAACATGTTATTGAGAACAGAATGCGTTCACAACCTTTTTTGCACATTAATTCACCGAGATGACAAAGCAATAAAATGAGTGACCCGAAGGCTAAAGTTTTTGGATAAAAGGGAAACAAGTGTGAAAGATTTTTTTCAAGGAACAGCTTTAACTTCTCTTCTTACAATGGTGTTTAGTCACCCGGTAACCTGATGCAGTGACTTCAGTGCAATGCGTGACCTTTTGGGGTGACATCAGAGGCTTGGGGCACGCTTCTAAAGAGCACTGCAAAAGGCCATATACTTGTCTGCTAACTAACAAGACAAAAGATAGTAGTGCTTTAAATGCTTTTTTAACCCTTTAGGGAAGCATTTGGGTGCAGAATTGTTGCATACTCTTAAAGCTTAACGTTTACTTATATATAGTGTTTAATCTAGGTTAGAAAATTCACATATAACATCAAACACAATTTCACAGTGTCATTAAGTGAATAAACATACAAACTTAGCATCGTTAAATACTTCATACCGAGATGCTCTGGTTAGATTTACAGACATCTACAAATTCAATTCTTCACGGAGAACACATTGTGGTATAAGCAAAACCTCAGATATAACTACACTTAAAACTCAAACTTTCCTAAAATTCTTATCTGAAATAACCTGCACCGTTTGTCCAGTCTTGCCTCATTTCTTATCACACAAAACTACATACACTCACCATCAAGTCATCCCATTCACAAATGACTCCAAGTTTGTATATAAAAGAACCAAATGCAATCTATAGAGAGCCAGTAGCTATTCTTATGTAGAGAAACTCACATAAAAAATACATTTAGTGAGTGAATCAATGAGCTGAGCCACATTTCCAGTGACCAATCATGTACGAGATAATTCAGCTAAAATACACATTGCTAGCTCAAACTATTATTTCCGATTGTATATTAACCACTGCAGATTTTATACTATAAGTCTGAATGAAACAGTATATCAAGCAGAAGCTCAACTCCTACATTTAAAAACATTAACCAACTCTCACTCTACTTACAACCACATAAACACAAATATAACACCAGATCTGTTAGCATTACAATGGTTCTTTTTTCCCCCTTTTTTATTTGGAATTTCTCAAGGCACTGGGGAGAAAGGAATAAGGTAAAGACTTAAGGCTTTTTAAGAGAAACGGATGGAACGGGAAAGAAAACTGGCATAGAAATTAGAACCAGAAGGACAACAGGAATAATCCCACATACAGAAAAACACTAGGCTCTCGAATCCCAACAGCCAGGCAGATAACAGCACTGAAGAAGGTCACAGAGGCCATTAGACACGTGTCCAAAGTAACCTCAGTCTGATCCTTTGATATTTGAGATAGATCAGTGCCGGTTCTTAGCAGTGCGTGCTGGGTTTCAGATGTCTGATATGGAGCAGTGGAAGGTTTATCACCCTGAAAAGTTAAATCATCTTCTGCTAAAGAGTGAACAGTTGAAGGTTGAAGATCAAAGTCTGTTGGTGATGTTTCAGAAACGCTGACCAGTTTTGGCTTTTCTTGTTTGCTTGTTGGATGTTCTGAAGTACACATGGAAATAGTTTGGTTGTCAAGTTTTGGATCCTCAAGGAGGACTGAGTCGATAACGCTCGGATCCAAAATAAATACTTCCTCTTGCTGATGTTGCATGATTGCTAGTTTATCAGACATTGGTTGGATGAGTAAACTTTGGGTTTCTCTGTTCTGTCTTGTGGGACCTAAATGAGAGGGAGACAAACAGGAAGCTACTAAAACATCTGTTTCCTCATCATCCATCTTGGTGCTTTCCACCTCAACCGCCTTGGTGGTCTCGATTCGGAATAAAGAGACAAGCTCTACTTTCTGTTCTTGAATTCCCTTCTTCAGAGTTTGCTGTAATTTTGACAGACTTAGCTTCTCCATGCCTTCAGTTGTATTGTTTACCTCATTTGACAAAGGAGGCTGCTTGGCTTCTTCCAACATTTGGAAGTTAGTTCCCGTTTTATCTTCTTCTATATTCTGACTTGGTTCTTCTAGCATGTCTTCCAATGTGCCCTCTATTTTCTCAATATCCTCCTTCTCCTTAACGACCTTCATACCTTCTTCCTGGATATGTGGCGTGTCTGGAATCCCAGACAGTGATGGTTGGCCAAACTCAAAAGGCACTTGCACTGAGATCTCAAGCTGGAAATCATCCTTCTGTGGATGAAGGGATTGGTTGGGTTTATTGGAATCCTTCAATTCATCCTTGGTTGTCTCTGAATCATCATAGCAGTGGATGAGAACTGCAGGAAGGGAAAGGGAGACGGACGGGACAACATTATAGATTTGATCTTGTGCCTCAAAGGACTGCTGGGTTGATTGTGATTGGGGGTTGGATAGAGTTAATGGCTGAAGTCCAGACTCTTCTGTTTGTGGTGTATTACTGGATGACATTGACTCTAGTGGAAGTTGTTCTCCGAAGGGAGTATCTGAAGTGGATAGAGAACATCCAGCCTTGGACGAATTCCTGGTGGACTCTGGAGAACTGGACACATTTTTGGCAGTCTACAACAGACAGGAAAAGTAACAAAAAAAACTTCCATTCCAAATAATTTATTAACTTTTAACCAAAAATGTAAGCTGTAGGCATTAAACATTTGTTTGCAATTATGAATTAGAATTTTTACCGACTAACAAAAAATGTAAGGTGAATGGCACAAACTTGAAATGTAATATTCATTGCTAGTGAAATAATTTCTTGATTGCAAGTAGTTGGATAGTCAACAGTAAATTAATTTGCTAATGCATATTATTATTATTACTGACAACAGCACTACTGATATTAGTATAGTTTTCCATTGATGTTTAATACATGCTGTTGTTTCAGACCATATCAGTTTATCAATCATTACTAATAACTGGTAAAAAAAAAAAATAGAAGAAAAAAAAACAGAGACAATTTATATGAATACGAAGATGTCTATCACTGTTTTTACAAAAGATTTGTACAAAAAAAGAGAAAAGGTTAAACTACTAAAATGCTGTGCAAATGGGAAAGTGATTTGTGTTAGCATGAACCTTGTGCCAGTTCCCATTGGCCTGTTTCACAGAAACTCATGCCAAAAAGGGAAGATTGCACCAATGAAAACAAAACCTTCAAAAGACTGTTCTGAATGTTTGTGACAAAATTACACAAGATTAAAAAACAAAAAATGATAAAGGTGATGCTGAAAATGCAAGAATGTTGTTTAGTTCTATAAATTTTGTCTGTTTAAAGTTGTACATGGCAAACATGCAACAATATTGAACATACACAGAATTAAAGCAATACAATTTATACCGGTTATTTTTCACTGTTTTTTTGTGATAGTTTTGTGTGTTTACTTCAGTTACACAGGGTTTTTTCATTCCAAAGACTCCCAGCCAAAATAGTCAATGGGAAAACAGCCCAGGAGCCCAATAAAACAGCCCACTGTTTTGTTAAAAAACAAGATATTCCCACAGTTTTTGTCTTGTGTGGAAAATATCAGGAATTTCAATTCAGATTACACTACCTGACTAAACTGATTATATAAATGAACATATGTAATATACACTAAGATTATTGCTTTTTTAAAACTCAAAGCATGAAAACAAATACCTTCTACATGGTTGATCTAGATATCATGTATTATGAGTCACGATACAGGATGCACCTTACATGCAACACGATGAATGGGTGACATTAGCAAGGCGTTAAGTTAGCAAGTCACATGCACATTACCTAAGTTGATGCTGAAGCTTCAATGAGCTGTTCAGGTGGACAGATGAAAAGAATAACAATATCAACAAATACACATCTTGCTTTTATCTAATATATGCTGGAGAATAGGTTAAATCATTCTTGATGATTAACATAAGCTAATTTACAAAAATGACATTGTCAGCATGATACATTTATTAAAAGAAAATACACTTTTAAATAGATTTTAAGATCAAATTTTTATATATTTTAACAATAGTTCACAATTAAAGGGATAGTTTATATAAAAATGAAAATTTTGTCTTCATTTACTCACACTCACATCGTTCCAAACCTGTATGGCTTTCTTTCTTCTGTTGAATATTTCTTTTTTTTCTTTTTTATCAGTGTTTCTTTGCTCACACAATGGAGGTCAATTCATTTTTCCTAACATATTTTTTTGTGTTCCGTAGAAGAAAGAAAGTCATGCAGGTTAGGAATGGCAAATGATGACAGAATTAAAATATTTGGCCGAAATAATAATGTGTCTGTCTATTTATTGTAATGGGTTGACCACAGACCAGAAACCGAGATGGTGATGCTATTGTTATAAATACCAGATTCAGTTACTTAAAACAGCTGCAAATCAACACACTGCAAATAGACACAAGCAAGTGGTTATCAGGACAGTGAAATGTCGGTGTGATTTTTAACAAGCGAATTGAATTGTGTGAGTAAGCAGGTATAATGAAAACCGACATTATCAGTATTTTAGCTAGTATTAAATAGACAATTTAGTTTATATCAAGATTCTTGATTTATCTTTAGTCTAAATTGCTCTGAAAAACACTATAGCTTTGCATCTGCTGCAATAGTGACAGACAGGAATCCCTTATAAAAATAGAGAAAAAATAGAAGACCGCTCTGATAAATAAATAACTGTATACCACCATAGACAGTAACCACATACAAAGCAGGGCTCTACAATAAGCACTGCCCGATGGCCCGGGCCCAGAGTGAAAGAAATACTGAAATGAGTTCTCTTTCACTTTTTCTTGTGCTAGAACGGACATATTCTCGAAAATGAATAGTCAATATGCTATCTTTGCGAGTATCCTCATAAACACAGTCGATTATGTCTCAAGTGAATGCAAACAATTAAGAAAAAGCATGTGTAACAGTATATAGGAGCCGTGCATTGCAAGCGTGAGCGGCGCTTGAGCAGCGCGTCAGTGTAACTACATCGTCACTGCGGCTGCAGAGTATTCACACTGGAAGCGTTTGTACAGTGTCACAGACACTGTAATAAAATTGATAGTCTTGAAAGTTTGTTATGGGGAGGTGTACAACATTCGCATATTATACAACAACAAAACAACCAAGAAAGCTGCTACGATCTTGTTGTTTCAGTCATACTTTCGATATGTTTACAAGACTGCAAACTCTGCGAAAAAAGTAAAAAAAAAAAAAAGTAGCTGTCTGTGTATTCTACATAAACTAAAAGAAAGTTTGTATATAATATTTTCTGGCTAGTTTATTTTTTTTATATAATCCACCATACTTTCACCCAAACTGAAGAATTAAAAACAAGTTTAAATGGGTAGCCTAAATCTTCTATCTTCTTATTTATTTTGTCCATCAAAAGTGTGCTTTCACTTTAATTGAGCGTGAGCAGCGCAGCAAATATAGACTCGGCGCTGAAACCCCCGCTTCACTGCTGCTCACGCGACACTCCTGCTTGACGCTCACGCGCTGCTCCTGCTCCCGGTGTGAATGCACTCATTGATTAAAAAACCACGCCAAAAAAATACGCGCTGCTCACGCACCGCTGACGCTTGCGGTGTGAAATGGCCATTAAAGTGACAGCAGCCTATAAACCTGCTGCAGTCTGGGTTTTTAATATTAATCAAACAACAAAAGGCAAAGAAGAAAAAAAAACAGTCACTGCCCTTGACTGAATAACTTTTGTAACTTTAATAAGGATTAAACTATATTTAATTTACACAGACTATGCCGTGTTATTTTACATTTGATCACTTTATTCAATTACGGTAACTGAAAAATACTGTTAGACCAACCTGAAAAGCACTGTTTATTTCATTTGTATGTTTGTTCTATTGTATTTATTTGTGCTACCGCTCAATATTTGATTGTTGTTTTAAGTTGCATCCTTCTTATTTTATTACTGATTGTTCACTTTAAAAATATTTGAAATTCATAGGAGTATGGCTAGTAGTTTTTGGTGTCCTAAACTTTATTAAGGTTACATGGGTTAAAAACAACGAATACAACAACTAGGCCTATTTTATTTATTTTTTTCTGTGGAGGGGTCACTGAAACTTTTGGCAGGGCAAGTAAAAATTTGAGCCACTGACCTAACTGGGCCAGTAGAAAAGATCCTTTTCGTTGAGCCCTGCAAAGACTTACTGTAAGCATGTCTAGACAGCATAGAGGTCAATGAGTTTTCCGACAGACCGCAACAAAAAAGTTTTAGAAACAAGGCTGCTACACCACATATGAAAACCGTCATGGAAATCTGGTAAAGGTTAGAGACAGGAGGGGAAACAATGTTTTGTTTAAACTTTTTTTTGTATGTTTGTGATACACCGTGTCTTTTTCCATCTGCTATCCAAGCCGAACTCAGAACTGGTGATTATAAAGCAAACTTCACTCACCTCGATGTCGATATCTGGCTGGACAATAGGCGGCTGTGCAAAAGAGGCTTGATTATCTGCTTCTTCACACTCAGTGCTGCTCAGATCTGCTGAAAAACAACAACTGAAGAATCTGAAGCATAAAATGACTAACCTGACATTTGTTTGTTTTATTTATCCCAAGATAAAAAAGCTATTGGATAACATTATGACACTTAAAACATACCATCTCCTCCATCATCAGAGTCATCGTAACCAATGTCAGCTCTAAAAGGAAGACACACATACACACCAAAACAATCATTCTTCAGCAGCACACATTAATAAACACAGTATAGAAATTGAATCAGTTACAATCCATTTGACAAATATATATATATACACACACACACATATACATATATTAATTGTTCATTATAAAATGTTAAATATTTAAAGGGATAGTTTATCCAAAAAATAAAATTGTCACCTTCATGTCGTTCTCAACCTGAACTTTTTTCTGTGAAACATAAAAATTGAAATGTCTGTGTTTTGCCTATTCAATTGAAGTCAATGGCAACTAAAACTGTTTGGTTACCAACATTCTTTAATATATCTTCTTTTGTGTTCCACAGAAGATAGAAAGTCATACACGTGTGGAACTGAATTAAGGGGAGTTAATAATGATTTTTTTTTTTTTGGGTGAACTATCCCTTTTAAAGTACAAGCATCATCCATTGGCCAGAGTTATACATGATTGCTCCATTAAATGGAAAATAACTGTGACCTCTGTGACATTTGTTACTATGGTAACATCTGACCGCCTCCAGAGCTTGAGATATTTTTTCAGAGCTGTGGGTGAAGATTGTCTAGCCCACACTCCCCCTTAAACCTCATGATAGATCCTATGATGGGATAAGGAGCTGTCCAAATATTACACATTCTTGCATGTTACCAAAAGTTTTGCCGAGCATGATGGTCAGACGTTCTGGTCATGTGACTCTTTGTACAAACTTTTCCATTTCATGTCGAAGTCGCTACACATTCTGAGTTGCGTGAAGCGGTTCAATTGGCATCCTCTTCTATGACCTTCTATTTGTAGCATGTTTGAGCAATGTAATAGAAACAAGGCTTGACATTTGAGGAAAGGTTGCGAGCAAGACTTGCGAGTCTGCTTGTAACATAAGGTCGAAACTCATCTTCTGATTTTTATCTCCTGACAAATCAGGAGTTCCATGACATTGTTGTGTCTAGCATGAATTTTTTTTTTCATCTGGGTTCAGTCTTTTTCCCCCTCAAACTTTCTTTGTTGTTGTGTGTATCCCAGACAGAATGTGAAAATAATGGGTAAAAAGATTGTCACCAGGCGTACAGAGGGAACCGGCGTAGGTTTGTGTCTGCTTTAGTTGGTTTGTTGTCTCTCTACTGTGCAACCCCCACAGAAAAGTCAGAGGTAAGGTCTCAGTGCACCAGAGCTGTAAGCGACACCTGCCTTGTCCTATTTTCATCCTCCCTCCTCACACACCCTTGAATGGCTGCCATTCTCAAAAGGGAGTGAGGGGGTGGGGAGACTGCAACCCCAAAACTCACACAATATACAGATGCTGTATAACACAGGCCCTGTATAATCCAAGATGACGTTATTAATCCATGTTGTTCCATCTTTAGCACCAGAAATTTTAAACATATGATCATGATGCTGTACAATTGTAACATTCATACACTGCAAAGGCTGAGAATTATGCAGCAATGCAAATTAAAATTTCAGTAACAACATCACTAATTTTTGTTTTAAATATGAAACAATGAATGTAGAATCATTAAATCGTTAATGTGAATCTAAAATGATAAGTTATAAAAGACACTCTGTCGTAAGCTTCATTGATGCTGCTTCACTTAATAGTAGGCCTGGGGTGGCTTAGAGCATCATATTTTAGTATTTTTATTAGGGGTGCGCCGATCCGATACTCTGTATCGGTATTGCTCCGATACTGCCAATTTTTGCCAAATCGGATATCGGCCAGACGAGACCATCCAATCCGATATTGTGCGTATGTTACTGTTATACAACACAAAACAAGGCACAAAAACATTATAAAGCACCATAATGTTTTCATGCACTATATTCCAAGTTTTCTGAAGCCATTCCATACAGTTTAATGTGAGGTACAGATTTAAGTCGTTAAATTCAAGTTCACCTAAGTGCTTCCCTCCGCTGCGCTGTCAGTCATTCTCTATTCGGCACTCAAACAGCGAATCGTGCTCGGTTATGACAGTCAACACCATGAAACTCTCTCCAAGATGATTCAATGTTCCTATTATTATACTGTAGATAAAGGTCTATTGTCTATTGTATTTTTCTATTGTTCTGTTTAGCATAAAAGGACTTTATCTTGCTGGAGTTTCACATGTTACTTTCTCCCGGGTGTCTGTTAGATCACAACACTGAGTAGAGAGCGATATAGTTGTTCTTCACGCGCACAGTAACTGAAATTTAAAACTGTTAAAAGGCTCAAATTATTGAATAAATAAACTTTATACACATTATATATATATATATATATATATATATATATATATATATCTTCCCTTTGTGCTTTGAACGCGTTTTGTGCTGCTCTGAATTGGAGCCTTTCATATTACAATACTTTTGCGCAATGGCAGTTTATTGATAGCCTTAGTTGTTCTGTCCTATCTATCATATGTTGCGGATTCATTAAAAAGCTTAAAAATGACAAATAAATGTCTTTTAATTATATTTGCCTATATATTTTGTCCGTATATTGTTATACAAAGTTAGGAAAATAAAGCTTGATGTCTTTCACAAAAGAATAATCACGGTCTCTTCCCCACAGTGAGGCATACAGATACAGTTTATTAGGTAATTCAGCACTGTTTTTTTAATTATTATTTTAGTATTGGATCGGTCAATACTGAATCCCAGGTATTGGAATCGGTATCGGAGGCAAAAAAGGCGGATCGTGCCACCCCTAATTTTTATGGGGCATTGCCTTTTTGAAAGGCGCAGAGTAGTGCGCTCTCTCGCTCCAGTATCTCTCAGAGCAGGGTTTCTCTCTCACAGGTAAGCAGGGAGTGGGGAATATAAAACCCAGAGTGGAGCTGTAGCGGAGGGATCACAGAACTGAGTGATTGTCTAAATATATCCGCTCCACTTTTATACGGTGTTCCAGACAAGCTTTTAGTCTGCCCGTTGCTTGGCAACATCCAAATCTAAAAGCTTAAAAATATAGACCTTATGTAGCCCCGCCCCTTTTCAGCACAGCACTTGTTGTGTTCCATCTTTCGGTTTGTATTTCCACAGCATGAAGGTAAGACCTTACGGATTTATGTAGCTCTGTATGTGTCTCTGGCATCACTGTCGAAGAATAATAAGGAAGTGGATTTACTTGTTGTTGAGTTAACAAAAGTTATCATGGACATTGTAATGTTTGAAACAGATGTCATAACAAATGTCAGTAGACCGGTTTAAAATGAGAGGTTCATTCATAAATCCATAAGATCTTACCTTTATGCTGTGGAAACCGGAAGGCAGAACACAACGAGCACAGCACTGAAAAGGGGCGGGGCTACATAAGGTCTATAGAGTGGTGCAGGGATTGTCGTATCAAGTTATTTTTTAGAAACATACATTTTCAAAAATAAAATGTGAAATCATTGGCATGGTTTTATTCCAATTAGCCTAATAGCTGGTTTGATTTGCATTGAGAGATGATCTTATGGAAAGTACCCCATGCTAATCTCGAGGTATGGTCAAGGGTGTGTGATGATGTGGGGCTATTTTAATTCCAAAGGCCAAGAGAACTTTATCAGGATGCATAGTATCCTGGATCCACAAAATAACTGGCCTTTAAAAATAAAAATCTGCCTGCCTCTATGGGAATTTAACATAGGAGTGTCCTGACTTATGCAACCTGTATTTTAAGGAAGAACATTTATTTATTTACGATACATTAATCATTCACAAAGAAAATTGGTGTCCTTAAAGGTTGAATTTTTCCTTATTTTTTTTAATTAAGGCATTAAGATCAATTTCAAAAGATGATTTTTTATTCCTCTTTTTAGTCAACTTTAGCATGGGTGTTTTCACTTATGCTAAGCAGTGTATATATTGCAAAAGTATGCATATATCGGAATATTTAAAGGGTAACTAAACCCTAAAACAACTTTTTTTAGTTAATGATCTGTAAGACTGGGGCTTTATTAATGCTGTTCATTGATTCGAGTAATAAAAATGTTTGACATTTGGGTATAGGGTTTTAAATCTACAATATATGGTGTAAAAACGTTCTCTTCAACGAGTGTTGCCCTCTTCAGGCTGAACAGTGGCTACTGCAGTTGAATTTTCCTATTGGATGTTGTGGTACTGCGTGACGCAAGCAGGCACCAGCTCACCACGCCCTTGCCTACAGAGAGACGAGGGTCTCAGAAGCACGCCCCCCCTCCGCTGGGCTCTGCCCACTTTTCCAGCATTTTTCAAATATTGCCATTGGGTGGATTCAGGCTCTGACCAGGGGTTGTGTAAGGAGATTGGCCCAGTCCCAATTTGCATACTATCCGTCCTAAATAGTATTCGAAAATAGAATTAGTACGTCCCAAATCGTAGTTGTTGAAATGAGTGTTCCAAAGATACCCGGATGGTCTACTATTTCCGGTCAGAATCTGAAGTGCAGATCGATGCACACTCTAAAGGCTAATATTGCCCACAATCCATCGCGCATTGGATGAGGATTCGGTTAGAACTACAAACACGAGTGAAAAGTGTTGAAAAACTACAGACATGGAGGACGTGCGCGAGTCCGGCGGTTATGTAGAGAGGTTTAGATAAAGGGGTTTGAGTGATTAATTATTATCTAACCTGACGAAAATGTATTTATTCAATGTTGTCTACATTATATTGCATCTGCAGCAGCATTGTGAACTTTTGTAAAGATATGTTTAGCCATTACCTTTTAAATGGATCATTATATTCAAATTGCAAACACATGAGGAGAGTCTCCGCATGAAAGACCCACGACTGGCAGATGAACGTGCTCTCCGAAAAGGTAGGAAATGAAATTAGATTGAATGGAGGATTTTAACTGTGACAAGATGATTGACAGGGCAGTTTCCATCAGCCGGAAACTGAAGCCTCCCTGGGGGCCGCCATTGTAACAGACCATCACCTGCTGTTAGCATTCCATTGTCTCCCATTCATTTCGGCGTCACTTTGACAGCAAATAACTTTACATCTGAGGCGTCAAAAGACTTAATTTGTCCATTATTTATTTCTAAAGAAACACGACAATGTATAAAAGGCTCCATTACTTTGTATCTTACGTTATGGCCCCGTAGAAGCTGTTTTTGTAAAAATAGGCTAACGATTGCGTCATAACCACGCGACTCACTGTCACACAGTAAAGAAATTACTGTATAGACAGGAGAAGCTCGCAGGCAATCTTTTATTTTCCATGAGGCAATCGGGGGGACATGGAGGCATAAAGTCAAGGGAGAAGCCCATAGATAGAGAGTCCATAAAAGCAACGGGACAAAATATTTCAACAATGTTTTGGAGGAATTAGGTGATTCAGATTTGTCTTGGCACAGCTAATAGAAGATTTACAACTGTCAGACTGTCGTCAAGCTCAGTTTGAGCCTGCGCAGTACGCTCAGCCATCAGGAAGTGAGTGCTTCTAATGGGCTTCAGTTTTCTCCTTTGAAATCAAGGGGGTCGCTGTGTCCATTTATTTTACTGTCTATTGATGCACACCACAGATCTGTCCGTTAACGATGACGTGACAGTATGTCCCATAAGGCCATAACGACTTCACTGTAGCTCAAACAGTTGAGCGTTGGCGCATGCAAGGCCAAGGTCATGGGTTCGAGTCCCAGGGAAAGCAAGAACTGATAAGAATATAGATATGTCCCTTGAAATGCAATGTAAGTTGCTTTGGATAAAAGCGTCTGCCAAAATGCATAAATGTAAATGTCCCAAAGCTTGCCTACTCTTTTGCTACACACTCAAAAGTATGTACATTTAGGTCGTAGTATAAGTAGGCGAATTGGGACCTATGATTGGGACTGGGCCATTGACTCGATTATGTAATTTGCGGTGCTTTATGGGAGTGGGCGGAGCTAACGACATCTTTTGACGCGTTTTTCTTGTTTCAACTCCGATCGCTGGAATTTTCTGTACGGGTAATGTAGTTTTTCACCACAAATCCTGCAGTTAAACAAGATTAAATCGAAGTCGAAATAATGCTGGCTGGTGGCTTCAACAGAAGCAAATACTATCGATTAACAACCTCGTAGCTCACAGTAGAGCTGTCTTTAAACGTATAAGTTATTGTTAAAAAAATGTTTTTTTCTTCAGGAACCCGACTGTTGCGCACTTTCCGTTGACGGCCAACAATGTTTTACGGAATAATTGTATGTTTTGTTTTGTTAGAAATGTAAATTACGCGGATAAGGAATTATTCCTTCTTGTCGTTAGAATGTATAATCCTGACTGCTGGCTAAACAGAGATTTAACAACTGAGATTTAACAACTGGGTTTTACCTCGGTCACACAAGTCCACTTACCGGTACCTGGGAGGTTTTAAGATTCCTTTCAGCTCAGTTTTCTCCTCTGTTGTGGTCTGGGCTGTTTCGTCTTCATATGACTGTAGAAGAGTTACCGAATAATTCCTGCCAGAGTTGTTCGCCCAAAACTCTCCATCTGACGTCTCATAACGTACAACAAAATCAATACGCGCTCCGTTGAACAGGTACGGTGAAGTGAAAGACAGCTTCACGGAGAACTTGTCCGTTTCGCTGTCGTTGGAGCCCTGGACATACTCGGCTAGGTAATCAAAGTGATTGATCCAACCGTCCATTGTGGAACGGACATAGACTGATTTGTGAAAAGAAACGTTGAGCACACGAATAATCACCTCGAATGACAAAGGCTCATCAGGCACAGATGTCACGCTCTCCACTTCCAGCTTGTTGGTGTGGACAGCGAGCGAGAGCTCCGTTCCGGCGAGCGCCTGGAACTCTGGCCACACAGTGTAAGTGGGCTCGCGGTAGGCTTTTCGGTACCGCTCTTCCTCTTCCTCCCATCTTGAATCGTCCTCCTCATCTGAATCAAACGGAACAAACGTTCTGACATCAAACAGCTCGGCTCCCGTACTGTCTACAAACGACACTCTTCTGTCCGGCAACGCCAGGCGAATTCGCATGTACTCGGCGGTTTCATCGGCGATCGAGGAGCCTCGCTTTCTGGGAACAGGAGAAGACCTCGGTATTAGCCGGACGTCTTCCTCTGTTTCTTCCTCTTCTTCGTCGTTACTGTTGTCTTCGGAACGCTCGACTCTCACCGTCTTGAAAAGACCCTCTTGTGAGGGGATAGTAAGGAAATTTCCATTATTCCCCTGCGCCATTACGTCTGTTTCTGAGCCTCGTAAACATGAAAGGTGCCGTTACTGCGATGGTGCGCGTTCGTCAGATCGAGCTGCCGTTCATTGTGTCAACGGAGACCCACGAGGGTCTGTCACCTCGTTTCGACCGAACTAGGCCTAAACTATTGACATAAACGAGAAAAACAGTTTGGAGCGCATAGTGCACCGACACGAATGATTGTCTAAATGTAGAAGGAAGCGGCACGTCCATCGTTTCCCAGAGGTCAGGAGGAAGATGGTCTCTGTTGGTTATCCCTCCCCTCATCTCTTGTTGGTCGCTCCAAACCGCACACGCCCCCCACTTATGTTTTAAACACGATCATTTGTTTGCTTGCTTGCAGTTTGTTGTGAGCATAAATACCCCTATAATACTAAATGCAAAAACAAATAAAAAAGAATAATCATAATAATCGATCTATTGTCTAATAATAATATAAATTGTTATTGTTATTATAATTCATATTATAACAATAATGATGATAATAATAAATTATCATAATCCATTTTATGTATTAAATTTGTTGTTGATTATAATGATAACAATGAATTTAAAGGGATAGTTCACCCAAAAATGGAAATTTTGGCATTACTTACTCACCCTCAAGTTGTTCCAAACCTGTATGAGTTTTTCTTTCTTTCTGGTGAACACAAAAAAGCTATTTTGATGAATGTGGGTAACCAATGATGGACTCCATTGACTTCCATATTAGGAAAAAAATACTGTCAAAAGACTGGCTTACCCAGTGTTGTTTAACATTAAATGTTCAGAAAACTAAACAAAATAAATGTGGAGATCCTAGATATATTAGTTAATGGTGAAAAATTACAAATTGTGCCAGAATTTAAATATCTTGGAGTTATCTTAGACACTCATTTAACATTTGTAAAGCATATTTAAAAAAAATTGTCAGAATTTATTTGCATTCTTTGATTTTTTTCCCCCTCACTTTTCTTACTGTATTCATGGTCACAAGCATATACTCTTATACCTTTATATACCTTATATAAACGTGTTTTAAAAGTATTTGACAAGAAGCCTAATAGATATCATTATTGTTTTATTATTCAAAAGCACTTTTTTTTTTACTTTTGGCAATTTTGTTTTGTTTTACAATTGTTTTTTAACGTACAAAATTGTTAATAATCTTGCACCCTCACCCTTAAAAGCATTTGTTTCTTTGTGTATAGAAAATATAAAACAAACAAGAGCTTCGTCAAGAGGTGACTGCAGTGACTTCAGCTGTTTCTGTAAGAGCTGTTAATAACTGGAATAATTTACCAATTACTATTAGACAGTGTCCTAATTTTGCACAGTTTAAGTTACATTTGAGAATGTGGTTAAAGAAGAGTCAGGTTTGTGCTCATACTTTTGTGTTTTGTTATGGTTTTATAATTGTGGGGGATTGAATTTATAACATTGTGTGATGTCTTATATGTATATTTGGGGATATTCGGTAGTAATTTGGATTGCAGTTTTTATTGTTATGTGATGGATCATATGTTGTATATATTTTTCATTTGTGGGGGGATTTTATCATATGTAATGATCTTTAGATCATTTGGCATGTAATGTGATTTGGTATTCTCCTGCACAGGGACAGCAGATGAAATTTAGCTTTGTAGCTAATTCTTCTGGGGCAGTTTTTTTACTGCCCATTGTCCCTGTCAAATAAATAATTAAATAAAATAAAACTGTCTGCTTACCAACATTCTTCAAAATATCTTCTTTTGTGTTCACGGGAGAAAGAAACTCATAGATTTGGAACAACTTGAGGGTGAACTATCCATTTAAGTTCATTGTCATCATTATAATCAACAGCAAAATTGATCAATTAAATGGATGATTATAATAATTTATTATTATCATCATCATTATTGTTATCATGAATTATATTAACAATAACAATTATTCAACTCATACAGGTTTGGAACAAAATGAGGCCGAGTAAATGATGTCAAACTTTTCATTTTTGGGTGACTGTCCCTTTAACCATTCTATTGTTTTCAGGTAATTTAAACACGTTTTTGGCAAATAATACAATAAATACTACATTGCTTTATGTCACTGTCAAGCAATTTCTTTTATAAAAACAATTATTTAATAGCCTACATTTTAAAAAGCCTTTGCGAGTTTAAGTTGAAAAGGCCTTTCAGCATGTTATGCAGCTTTAAATAGTTTCGTAAGACTCACACATACTCTTCTCCATGATAGGGTTAAATGAGATTAAAGGCCTCCTGGGGAAACAGGCCCTTGTAATGTTCTTTTAAAAAAAAAAAATCAAAAAGACAAATGCCACTACAGCACTTTCCTAAACACTACAACTGCAACTAATTGTTTGGTTTGAATCGTAGCTAGAATAGCTGAATAGCTAGAATAGCTGGCATATTCAATTACGGACCATTACTGTTTAAGGATATTGTTTGGTAAGCTATTTTAACCCCTAGATGGAGCAATCAGTCTTGTTTAACATTGTGAAATCAATATGTGCAACAGGTTCAGCATTAGAGCTTTGGCTTGCTGTGGATAGAGGGAGACCCGGTATGATCGTAAACCCTTTTCGTCTAGCCATGAATAACATTTGGTCCTTGAACTCTTATATTTTAACACAAGATATCTGCTTGTCAGCTACAAATATCAGTTATGATTATAAAGATTATAAAACCTTAAGATTATAAAGCAGACTTTAAGAATAGATGGTGAATAAAAAGAATGCCATTGTTGCAACCTACCTATTTAGTAAGTATTACACTAGTTGGGGTCATTTGCAATAAGGCAGAAAAGCACAACAGCAAAAATTGAACAAACATTATACAGTTTGCCTTGTAACAGTTTTAATGTTGAAGTTGTATGTTACTTATATTTTTATGTTATCTATCTACTACATTTTAAAATAACTCCATGTCTGCTGCCTCCATCAAATAGCTCAAATAGTCAAGACCACCTGACATTGTCTGCTTTTCAGCTGCTGTAAAACTTACATTGTCTGTCTTAAAAATAAATTATTTTGTGCTGCATGTTGACTTTGCTGACAGCTTTTTTCAAATTGTATTCTGAAACATCTTCCTTTTGTCTACTGTCTAGGCATGCTGAAAAATCAAGAAAATAGGGAAAAAAGTCTTCAATGGGGATTGGTTTTGTCTCTCTACCCACTCCTGTCAGATATTGTTTTTGAACGAGGATAAGAAATAATCATGATTTAAATGCATCCCCATATTTACCTACAAACAAGTTCTATGATTAAAATGAAATAAATAAATAAATAAACAATTATGCAGACTTGGTTCAAAAATCACTTACAGTTTTATGTCTCGAAACTCTTGAGTGACATCAGGAACAAAGTGGGTATGTACTCCAGTGACTTGTGCTTTTACAACTAACCCTGTGTTAAGATTACAGCTGCTTAAAGACACCTCAAACACATGACCCCTTTCTTTAATCTTGATTCTTTTTTATATTGTTAACCAGTTAGGTTATTTACCCACCAAATGTTTTATATTCATTTGCTGACACAAAACTTGAGTGAAGACTCAGAAGAATATGAAATACCATGTGATGTTGTATAAGCCACATAGAGTTAAATAATAATGCAAAACAACCAACCTGGAAGTGGTTGAATGTTTTGTTTGATTATTTGTCTCGACAGGGCTTATATAACATCACATGGTGTTTAATTCAGCAAGCAGAAATAGTTTTTAAAATAAAAGTTGTAAATGAATGTGAAAGAGCAGAAAGAGGTGCAATCATAGAAGATAAAGATTTTCTAAGTTTATGGACACATTAACAATTTTTTCAGTATATAAATGTTATAATAGTCTTTTCATAATCATTCTGCATTGATTCCTTATAAAGTCCAATGAAATTAATAATTTATAGCAGCGTATACGTTTAAAATATTAAGATAAATGGTTTGAATCGCTGAACATGAAACTGTGTCCAAAAGAATGACAAGTTATCAAATGTTTATTTATGAAAGTTTATTAACAATATAATTATATGTATTTCCAATAATGCAAAGTTCTTTTTAGCTTTTTAGACATATAATTGTGACCCTAAATAGCTTTTTTATGAATATGCCTGTTGTTGAGATACATGTTCAAACAATCTACTCTGTTTTCATCTTCAAAAATGTTTTTAAGTTGTATATAGTTATGTACTTGTATCAGAAAAGACTGTAAAAAAAAAGTCTTGCAAGTCTACTTATGGTACATGTGCTTGGGAGTGCCATTATTGAAGAACAATTTGTTCAAAAACACTCAAATAACCTTTTTCAACCACAGGATGAGGATGTTTTTTCCTGCGTTATTCTAATCGACACACATGCTATGTATGTACATATGTTCAGTCTCCCCCCAGAACCCGAATACAACGTCACACACCCTGCAAACGGACTTTCCAAACACGTAATAGGTTATTTTCTTTGCAATCTCATTTTCCGGTCTTCCGGAATGGACTTCACCAGGTTTTGATTTGAAAGTGGCACAATATCCCTTATTTATTTTAAGCATAGGAAACAATTATTTTTATTTTATTTTTATTTTATTTATTACTTTAAATGTGACCTGAAACATCTGATCAATGAAAATAAGTTATCTTATAAGATAAGTAGGAGGTTTCCAAATTAAACAGCATGAATGAGGTACAAGACATATATCTGTCAAAATGAAATTGGCAGAATATTTTGCTGTCTTGTGGTTAAATGGACCAAGAGATGTTCAAGATTAATTTGGGCTTTGGCTCCTCCACACCAGAGGAATAATTCTTATTCATACCAATACACATACAGTATGTGACCCCTAATAAGGAACTATCTATGAAACATTTACGTCTAGAAACCCTTCAGAAAAAATTTTGCAATGAAGAATTTCTAAAATAAGAACCAGAAACAACAAATGGCAAATCATTTCTGAAGAACTCGTGGAAAACGAGCAAGGGGGCTGGCCACACACTGAATTCAGCAGACTACAGAAAAAAAAGTCTATCAAAAAAACAAAACAAGTCTAGATTTCATAGTGCAAAAAGTGCAAAGTGAATTAAAAACAAATGAACAGGAGCAAACGTTTCTAGTGGAGACAGTCTGACTAGCAGTAACTACTCATTCTGTAAATGCACACATGTATATACAATATGAACACACGCGCACACACACACACACACACACACACACACACACACACACACACACACACACACACACACACACATACACACACACACACACACACACATACATACACCAACACACATACACCCAGTGAGGAAACAGTCTGTTGTCTAATTTCCACTAAATGTCATGCTAAACATTATAAAAGGGGTGACCCGAACATTTCCAGAGCATTCGCCCTAATAATTGCTCTCGCACTCACATCTATCCAACACTCGCACCAACAGGTGAGTTCTTTTTTACTTTCCTTCTTTTAACCTTGCTGTATTAATTAGCTACTTGTTTGTTTTCTGGAATAAATATGGATTATATATATATATATATATATATATATTTTTTTTTTTATATATATATAATGTCTTTTCAAAATCTGTATTTAGATTATGGTTATTTAAAAGCTCACATCATTGCATCATCAAATTTAGATACATTTTGGTAAATTTTTAACGCTCAAAATCTGCTTTCAGTTGGAAAGACAAGTGTTTTAATTATCATTAGATGTTTCAAAGCTAGATTCTTTTGCCTTCTGATTGGTTAAAATGATCACGCACTTCTCAAACCAACCACTGAATTAATTGTTATTCATGCAACACATAAAATAGCATTGAAAATCAAGATGATGTGACAATTTTCAAACTGTTTATTGACAACACTGCATTATGCCTTAGTTTTTTGTTTAACCTGAGAGACTAACACAGCTCAGCATAGGAAAAAGAGACAAGCAACCAAATGGTGTGCTTTCCTAAAGTGCAGATGCAGATGAGGTCTGTGGATCTTACAAACTCAGTGTTTGGTTTTTCTTTCCTGTTCAGAGGCACCACAGCCATTTGCTAAGGAGAACGTATTGGAAAACGCTAAAGCACACACAGACTGAAAGTCTCAAGAAAAAAGAAGGTGTGGGAGGTAAAACATCCTTTCTTCTACAGAGATACTGCAGTTATGATAGCAATTCCATCATGTGTTAGCTAAACTACTGCAAATGAAATCATAGGAGGATCACCCAGCCAACAGATATAAAGGGTAAGCTACAAAACTCTAAAAATACACTTCTTGTGTAGCTGAGAGCTCTACATGAGGAGAAATTAGTAGGTGCAGCCTTTTTTTTTTAACACAAAATTACTTTGTTTTTGTCTTTTAAAGGGCCTTTATTCAGAGTTTTTAACCTAGAAATCATGTTGTTGTGTCAGCCACTCTTAAAAGTAATGGTTCTTCAGTTATTCTTTGTGGAACCTTCTACTTATCAAAACAAAAAATGAGAGTTGAGCTATATGGTACTTTTAGTTCTACAGATCAGTATTTTGATTTCTGGGATCTTTAATGCATCAGTGGCAGTGCGTCATGGTCTTAGAAACAACTAGAGAACAAATAGTTATTCGAGGAAATTGAAAAGGATCTGCTTTGACATCAGGTTAAATTATCTTTCTTGGCTTGAACCTTTATTTTTAGGAGTGATAGCATTAGCTAGTTAGGATAATAAAAGAATTGTGATAGTGACTGGATAACCAAATTTTATGTTGGGAAATAGGTTCAAATGTGCAACTTAGATAAGAAACACTAGATAAAATTCTACAGAGACACTGTACAATTCTGATGCATATAGGAGAATAATTATTTTCCTGTTGTGCCCAATAACAAATAAATGGCAGATACTTATTCCAAACTATTTTGTCTAAGTAAACTAAGAAATGATAAATTGCTGTATGCATTCCTATAAAATGCACTAATGTGGAGACATTCATATTAATGCTGGTTAGTCATTTTTCAAAAGCATGGAATTCTAACCCCCTTTTAAATCTAACACTTTTTAATGCTTTAACTAGCATATCTTCAGGAATTGCCACGGATAATGCAATAGTTGCCACTTTAACCTCAATTAATTCTTACCTACAACAACAATAAGCTACGACGGTGGAACTGGGTGGAGCATGGTGTTCAAGTATTCAACACTATCATTTGTTTGTTTCTTGAATGTACAGTACATGCCCCAAATATATTGGTCTTTGATTAATGTGTGTTCAGAGAAAAGCTACACGCTATAGCAAGTGAGTGGGTATACAGTGGAAAAAAAGTGAGTCAGAATGAAATGGAGAGAATTTAGGCTTGCTTTCTGTTCCATATATGTAATATTTTTTTATTAGATTTCAGGTTTAATTCCAGGTGTCTGCTAATTTAAAACATTTGATGGATATTCATTCTGAGGTTCTGTCAGGTCACAACTCAGACCTAATGATTATCATTGCGACTATGAATTCCACAAAACAACATGGAAACTAAAACTGATTTTACTGAATACTAAAGTTTCTAAAGTGGCATAAATGAAACTTGCTGTCAGTCCAGACTATTCTCATATCTTGAGGGAGTTTATCTCGGTGAATGGAACTGAGAGAAGGCTGTATTCAGACTGAGAGATGAATAATGAGTTTCAATGCCTTGAGTAATCCTCATCAATATCATCCTCGGGTTGAACTTTTGGGTGAACAAAATTGTATCAATGTACACGGCACAAAGGCACAATATTGCAAATGACTGGAAAGTTGCACCCTTGCATGGAGCCAATATAAACTGAACATCTAATAATTAGTCTTGATGAAGAAAGATACAGAGTTCTGAGAAGCTCAGGAAAAAAAGGTAATTAAATAACATTGCTACTTTTAGAAACGTGCTGTAATTTATATTTTTAGGGAGGAGAAAAGTATTTATAGCATATTCGAAAACATTTGTTACTATTCAGCACAAAAATAAGGCTCTTCTCTGTTTCCTACATCTGTATCTCCTTCTTATCAAACTAAGTTGCTTACTTGAAAAACCCCCCAGGTGAAAAAATTTGACATTTATCATACTTGATGTGGTTAATGTCAAATGTCAGAGAAATAAGCAACACCATCCACATGACTTCTAAACAAGTTCAGAAAACCGCAATGACAATGGTGCTCTAAAATCCAAAGATGAACATTTTTTCTTTCTTTCTCAGAAGTTACATGTGCAAGATTCTTGCTTTAAGTCCATCCAGGGTTTTAAGAATTATAACACTGATAATTCCATACTTTTACACAATTAAGCATCCAACAGAAGTTATCGCATTACATCTAAACACAAATTGAAGTACTTCATATTGAGGGTGAATCAGATAAATGGTCCAGGTTGGATTCTCATATAGTCCTTTAATATTTAGTAGCCAAACACTTGCACAAAATGCTCCAAACAAACATATAATCCTCCAACATGATCCGGGATGTCATTACAATAAACCATCCACGTGTTTCTGATGCTGGGATCCTTCTGAAAAGTAAACTGGACACGTCAAAGCGAATGTTCATTCTCTTTTCCATTTGTCGACAGATTCCAGTGCATGGAGTATGTCAGAAACTGAACACACATCTGTATGCTGTATCCAGTGTAGACAGCGTCAGTGAATATAATGGGTTCTAACTGCTTGATGTGACGCGACACTCACATCCGGTGTAGGCAAATGTCATCCGTTAAGCGACTGAATGCTAGTGACCGGAGCTGCGTTGGTGTATAACTATTCGTCGATGTCTTGCTCTGGAGGCAGTCATATGCAAATGTATTTGCCCGTGTGACGTCACAAATTTTACAATATCCAAACGAGATGTTTTTGGAGCTTGGTTAAATAAATGCTTTGTTTAAAATGAGGAGGATGTTTTAATCTATTAATGTTTTAATGGTACAAAGACATATATATACTTATATGTCAAAAAACAAAGGCAAATTTAAATGATCATGTTATGACCCCTTCAAAATACAAAGGGCCCCGGCCCACCACTGCTTTTCTTGACCTCTTGGTTCCTGCTCAAGGGAAAGTGTAGTTTGTGTTCAGTGAACTTGCACAGTGAAACAAGAGAAAGAAAAACAACCTCCATTTCATTTAGCAGTTTTGAATTCAAATGAGTTTAGTTATACTATATTTGGAAACAAAGCAAAAGGTAAATGTATTTGCACAGGAAATACTTTGCGCTAGTACTTGGAGGGCTGATTAATTTCACTTTCAGTCCTTACATTAGAGTTAATGAACTGCAAGCTCTTGCAGTTAAGTATAACTTCCTATTTATTTCTATATAGGAATGCTTCAAAATGGTCCTGGAACATACAGAGGTGAAGAAAACCGAAGAATTCACCAACATCAGTACCAAGAGGAAGACTATCCTACCTTTTCCAGCATACAGATGAAGCCCAGATCACCTCTTAGCACAGCTAAACTCATGGCTAACAAGGTAACAGACTGGAAACTGCCATATTTGTATTTAGAAATCAAAGGAGCATTAATAACATTATTTTAAGTTCTTCCACTAAAAAACAGTCCTCAAACATAGTTAGACAACTTTAGAAATTCACAGCTCAAGTAACATCATACTGAAGAATGTATACAAGTGCTATAACACAAAATGCCTGTGTAAATTAAACAATGCATTCTGCAAACTTAATTTTTTTTATCTTTTTGTGATTGTGATTTCAAAGGTATCTGTTGCTATGGAGAGTGATCTCAGAGGTGCTGGCTCATCTCACATTCAAAATTCCACTCTACAACAGCAGGTACATTCTAATCATAAAAGGTTTTATTTCCATAGCAACACCTTTCCCAAAAACTAAAGGATTAAAGGTGCAGTAAGCAATTTCTGAGAAACACCAAACAAACACCTGTCATTGCTCCGCCCACCAAAATTCATGAACATGCAATGCAAGAGTGGATGTTTCATAGCTGAAGTGTAGCAAAATAATGCTTTGAGGAAAATAAAGTGAAGATGACGTACAACAAGGAAGAACAAAAAATGAACAAATGGTACACAAGAGTATATGCAATCAAGAGTTTGTTTTAGTCGCTGACAGAACAGCAGCTCCAGACAAACAATGACACTAAACTGTCCTGTTACTAAAACTAACATTACAACATCAGCATCCCTTGGTTCTGTGAAACCAAGTTTTCAGGTCTTTCTACTTGGGTCACTTCTTCGGCATGCACTGGAAAGCTTTTTTAATATTAACGCGGGTCCTGAAGCTCATAACCCTTCTTTTTCCAATGTTATTCCTCTGACCTTTACTCATTTGTTATGTCTATCAGCCTTTGCTCTTTCTACAGTCTTTCCTCAAATCTCCCTCTTGCTCACTCTCTCTCCTCCCCCGTCATGAGTGGACACTCCCCGTATTGCTGATTGGCTACAAGTGTGTTGTGGTGCTCGGTATGATCCACTTTCAACAGCTTTTCTTAGAAATCGCTTACTGTACCTTTAAAAGGAATTGAATATAATTGTATTTTAAAAACTGAAACATGTAGCATTGGGTAGTATAAAAATGATGCATGATAAGTTTCTGTTGTCTTTATCTAGAGTACCAGTGAAAATACAAGCAAGTATTTTAGACAGCACAGACCATCAGTATTACGCAAAGGCAACCAGCCTTTCCCACAAGGTACTGGTACTGTAGACTCTATCAAAACTGAAAAATCTAAAATAATTTTTTCCTGAAACTAAACTTTTCATAATGCTCCACAGGATGTGCTGTTCATGACAGGGCTGTGGACACTGTGTGTAAGACAGAACCTGACAGCAACCTGTCAGACCCGGTCCCACTTTACACCAGCCAATCTGAAAACAGACTCAGTGCGTCTGTGTCAAGTCCTCAGCCTGGAAGCCCAGAAGATTCTGGGAAGTGAGTATCTGGTTTGAGTAAACAAACACACAAACAAGAAAATAAAAATACATAATGTCCACATGGTCTCAGTTTTGTGCTAAACAAAGCATTTTTTATATATCTCTAGGCATCCATTCAGTGTTCCAGGCAGTTTTCTGTGTGTTAAAGGACAATGCAGATGGCCAGGGTGCTCAAAGAGCAGGGAAGTGTTCAAAGAATATGGACATTTCTTAAGGTGAGACAAAACTATTTAAATTAACTATATAATTTAATAAATAATTCCAACAATACCTGATATCTGTACATCTTTATGTGTTTTTCATAATCTAGACACCTTTCTACTGACCATGCTCCTGGGGACAGAAGTGTAACCCAGCTGAGGGTGCAGAAAGACAAAGTACAATACATGGAGAATCAGGTATATAACCCCAGTACTCAAATACATGATCAACATACTGAAAACGGCTTGTTCTACATTTAACCAGCTTACGTGGGAAGCACAGAACCCATTTATTATGTATCACAGGGGCTAATGGTACATAAATGCAGAGTGAAAATAAAGAACATGGTGGTCAGGAGGTTAAAGGATGAAATGGATGATAAAAGATATGCTTGCTTATGACACTGTGTTATATTTACTTAAATGTACGTACATAAATGTTACGTAAATGTTACTGTAAGTTGACAGCAGAGAGACAGAAACTGCAGGCCATGCAGCTACACCTGTTTGATGACAAATCTACCTCTGAGGTAAGCGCTCTTATGTTAAATTATATTTAAAATATATCATATAGCTGTTTGCATTGCGAATAACAATATATATATATATATATATATATATATATATATATATATATATATATATATATATATATATATATATATATATATACATACACACACACACACACATACGTAATAACAACATTATTAACTAAGCCAGATGACTAAAAAGCTACACCATTGCTTGTTGAGACGTTAATTAGCAGCCAGGTGCTAGTAATTATATACACTTGATAAACTTTTATCAGGGAGTGATTCATTCTCTATAAATAAAAAATAAAAAATAATCTGCTCACAAAGCTCAGAAATGTGATTGTTACTGCTCATTCTGTCTGGGTAAAGTTACAGATTGTTAATACATTTTAAGATGTGCTGTGTCACTTCCTGCGGTAAGCATATGTTTTGCTCTGAGAAAAGCTTAATCAGTTGATCTACAGACCTATGTTAAAGATCAAACTAATATAATGCCATAGAAAGAAAGCCAGGCAAAAATGGTAGGTCTGGAAAATATGGACCAAATTTTCTCACCACTAACATTTTCTACCAGATAACCATCAAGCGTGCTGATGAAGGGATATCTTGATTTTTCTTCACACCAGTGTATTCTTGAGACAAATGCAAGGCCATCTGTCTGCCAGCTGAATCTGAGCTGAAATTGGGTCACACCAGACAACAATGATACTCAGCCAATCTACAGTAGTGGTCTTGGAGTACCCCCAACACTGCACATTTTGTATGTCTGTCTTATCAGGCTTTGGAGGTCTTGGAGTCTTTATGAGTTGAAAAAGGAAGAGTGAGTTTGATTAGGAAGATATCATTATGTGCAGTGCTGGGGACATTCCAGGACTGGGGTTAGGA
The DNA here is from genome assembly GCA_026230005.1 of Gila orcuttii. Classification (NCBI taxonomy): domain Eukaryota; kingdom Metazoa; phylum Chordata; class Actinopteri; order Cypriniformes; family Leuciscidae; genus Gila; species Gila orcuttii. The sequence continues at coordinate 27,426,881 of JAPDVR010000015.1, forward strand.
ACCACTGAGCTACAAAACTGAAAAAGGGAGCGTTAGAAAAGCCAAGCCAAAGCCATGTGTGAGCGGCACGTAAACTTATGCCTTATTAATCCAATTGTGCCATAATGACAGCATGGTCTGTTTATGTTCTGTTTTTCATTTGAATTTTTTTTTTTTTACCTACTTTTAAGGCCTGATGAAGGCCAGATGTTTTAGGCCCAAAATTATATATTGATGTAATTTTCTCCTTCTGATCTCAGGGTGGTAACAGTGTGGAGAAGCCGGGACATCTGTCAGGACTCCTGCAACCTGCAGCATGGCAGAACACAAATGGTCTCTATGACAGTGAGAGAGTGGCAGCTGATGCGTTAACACAAGGATACTGGCAGATCTCTACCTCACAAGTTATACCAGGTCATTCAGCAGCCAAACACACTGTTGTTCTATACATATTTTCAAACACTGATTCAGAAACTGAACATGTGTATATTCAATATAAAACATTATCCACACACAACTCAACACCATAAGATGTTTTTCTTTTTCTGTGCACAGGGATTATCCCCAGTTTTGAGTATTATAAGTTAACAAACATGAGGCCACCATTCACCTACGCCTCCATGATAAGATGGGTAAGCACTGCTGAATTGAATATCCTTTAGGCCTATATTATTTTTTCATGTCAGTCACATTAAAGATGTCTTGTATCCCAGGCAATCCTGGAGTCCCCAGAGAAGCAGCTTACTCTAAATGAAATCTATCACTGGTTTACCCGCATGTTCTTCTACTTCCGTCACAACACCGCCACGTGGAAGGTATGAGATCCTGTATTTGTACAGCACACTTATTATATTTGTCATTCCATGACTCACTGCCCACAATCAAGCCAATCCTGAAAGCCACATCCTCTCGTTTACATACCAGAAAACTTTCACAACTTGCACATCAATGACAAAGTGATGACCTGGCTGTGAAATCACAGAATAAGTAACTGTTTTACTACTTTGTGTGTGTAGAATGCTGTTCGGCATAACCTCAGTCTTCATAAGTGCTTTGTGCGCGTTGAAGGAAGGAAAGGTTCTGTTTGGACTGTAGATGAAGAGGAATTTCTCAGGAGAAAAGGACAAAAGTTACACAGGTAAACTGTACTTGTTGCTTTGTAAGGATGACAGTATAATTTTGTGCACATTCTTACGAGTTTTTTAGTTTGTGGATCGCGGCAGTGTTTACCCGTTCAGTAAGTAGACTGTGGCGGCCCCCCAGTTTCATTATGAACCAAAAATATATTTAAACTTCTCATTACATAAAAGGTCTTTAATGTTGCTTTGCGCCATTGCTTATGAAAAGTATATGTCAAACGATCTAAAATCTAAAGCACAATATGGATAAATCCAAATCACAAAACTCTGTGACTTAAGTCTGTTGCGTGATTTAAAGCGAAGTACGCACTTTGTTCACGTGGTCAGCTCCTGATCTGGTGTTTTCCGCAAGTTTTGCTCACTGCAGAGCCAAATGAGTTGACCTTGACCGAGTCTACCTCAACCTCTGTGGATCTAAGGGGTGGAGGGATAAAGTTAGGGTGTGGTTAGACCTTCTAGCTCCACCCATTACACCCAAATTACATCCAGAGAGGGGGAGCTGGACTTCACGCTCCACCAACTGCTCTCAACTGCTGTATTCTGCGTCTCAGAACGGCTTGGTTCACAGTGAATGAATGCAGTAAACTCAATTCTGCACGTGAGTTTAGCGTGCATTTGGGAATGCAATGGGCACCAATTATACTTTTTCACATTTGCATAATTTCCAACATTTTTATGGGCAGATGATTATAGCATTTCACTAGATGCGTTTGTAAACGTGTTTTCAGAGAAACTGGCTGCAGTTTTCCACCAAAATAAAAGCCTGGCTGCAGTTTTCCACCAAAATAAAAGCTCAACTGCAGTTTTCCATCAAAATAAAAGCTCAGGAAATTAGGACAAAAGTATTCTAATACCCTACTATAAAGTAAAATAATAATAAGAAATTTTTATTATAATTTATTTTACAGTGCATTTGTTTTACAATATATGGCTATTACTGTCATGGGTATAATAATAATAATATAATATTATTATTATATGTTATATTCTAATTGTTTAAAACAACAGTGTGAATGTAATATAGACTAAGCTACTATATCACAAAAGAAGGTTAAGTCCCCTTTAAAGTTCAGGTACAAGTCAATTCATTGACTTTTTTTTCTTTTTCTTTGTTCAGTTTGCACACTGAACATGGGTTGGAGCATTTAATTTCTCACTCAGTGCACCAGATTGATGAGTTTAACTTTAAAATATACACAATTTGAATGCCCCCAGACTGCCCAAGGTCCTCCCACCAGTCTCAAAAAATCATGTGGAGAAACACGGAGTTGGTTGTATGTAGCCCATAAATATAAGTAAAAAAAAAAAAGAAAAGAAAAAAAAAAAGAAAAGAAAGAAAGATGGCTGAGTAGTAAAGATTTAAAAAACCCTACCTTGGGCTTTTTGGATGGATCTAATAAAGTGGCTTTATTGTTGGAGCTGGGAGACACCTCAGCCTCATGGATTAATAAAGGCATGTTGTTTAGTTCTGAATCATAAGAGATGTATTGTAATTACAGCACTTTTTCCTCTAGGGACCAGGATATGGCCTGGATGGCACCTTTTCACCTGTTTCCCCTAACTCCACAAGGTGAAACTTACCAGATGTCAGGCCCAAATGGACACTGATTAAGAGATTGCAACAATATTCAATCACTAACAAGATTTACAACATTAGAAATAATAGTCAATGTGATATAAATTACAGACATGGTGATTTTAATTGTATATAGCTGGCAGTCTATTTCAGACCTTTTTTTGTGTAATGAATTCTTTAAGAATCAATATAAATGTTACTTCATCCAAAGATAAAGTTAAGAAATGGAAGTTCAGCAAATTTTCATTATCCTTCTAACATTTAAATTAAATGTAATAAAAATTCACAAGTTTATAACTCTTATAATGCCAACATTTGTACAACAATAATGGTAGTAATGGCATCGTAAAGTATGTAAATGCATTTAATATAGTAGGCTACTTATTGTTGATAGCTACTGTAAAACGAGTGCTGTACATTATTTTCTTTGAAAATAAAATATTTGATCTGAAATGTAATCCAGCACTGTTAGACTTTTTTCCAGAGCTGTACACACTATACACAATAAAGTTTTGCTTCTCATAAACTAAAATATAATGCAAAACAGTTTCAGTCAGAAATATTTTATAATGCGTAATTGCAACGCGATAGTGATGTTCTCAATGAAATGGCTCGTCACCAACTGCAATACCACGTCTATGATTGGTCGAGAGATTTTTGCGCGGTGCATTTCAGCCAATCAGAGCATTGTTTTCTCGCTCGTATGTAAAGCCTCAGATAAATGGCGAACGGAAGGGCAAACTGTAAACAAATACTACAGAACTGGACATTTTAGACGAATTGTGACTTTTAAGGGAGAAATAGCTGAAAGTTAGGAATACTGTGTCAAAATCAAACGGAAATATTTGATATGCGATAGTCAGCGAGAATATGAACTAGCCTCATTCAGCGTTAGGAAGCTATCTAGGCCTGCTGACATTTGCGCTGAATTGGATATTGGAAGTGCTGTAATGCGAACGAGAGATAGAGACCCGCACAGTTAACAATTATCACTTAGAATCTGTTTTAAAACCATCATATACGTCGGATAAATCTAGAGCTAGTCAGTATCATGAGTACAAACTCGGACAGCAGCCAGCCGTCCGAAATTAACCAGATGAAAAGAAGCGCAAGTCCGAGTGGAGAGTGTGAGACCACGCTGCTCAAGCAGGCGAAAGTAAGTGACGAGGAACCAAGAAATGAGTCTCATGAAGATGCAGAACCCGAGAAAGTTGGGAATGGTGAACCAAAACCCGGCGCTGAGCTCCCTGAAAGAACTGAAGAGAAGGAGGTAGTAATTCAGGATGAAGCAGCCGCACAGGAGAGAACGAGACAAGCTGGCGGAGGTGAGAGCGCGCGCCAGCCGTCAGATTCCGCTGCCATCGCCGCAGCAGAGGCGCTCGCGAGTCTGACTGGCGGAGCCGGGGACGAAGACTGTAAAGAAATGCCCTGTTCGTCCAAAAAACCGAGCCGAGAGAAATCAAGGGATAAGTCCAATCGTCCAGGTTGCTCTCAAAGCGAGAGAAGGACGGAGGCAGCCGCGGCGGACAGCTCTTCATCCCTCCTGATCGGCGAGAATAGAGAAGATCCAGAGCAGGCATCGTTTGTGGATGATGATGAGGAGGAGGAGGATGAAGAAGACTCCCTTCCTGGCTCTTCCTCCACGGCCAGTTCGTCTGTCGCCTCTGAGAACGAGGATAACGAGGACGGTGAGTGTGCCATAGTGTCGGTGAAGATGGCCCCGGAGGTGCGGCAGTCCGTCGCGCTGCTCGCGCAGGTACAGATGCGTCTGGATGCGCTGGAGAAGAAAGGCGCGCGTCTTCATCAACGTCTGGAGATGAAAGTGAGCCGCCAGCGACGCCCTCACCTGGACCAGCGCAGCGCCATCACGCAAGCGATCCCAGGCTTCTGGGTTACTGCTGTATCCTTTAACACAGTGTGCGAGTTATTCAATGACTTTCAGAAGTGACTAAGGTCGTCATTTGTGGGCCCTATCGCTGTCAACTACTTTTTAAAAAAATACAAATAAGTATATATTTGTGTTTATCTTTAATGGTCTGATAAGTAGTAACAGTACCTATTTTTACCCATATACTATCTGATACAGATATAGATGTCGCAATGGTTACATCCTCGCGCAATGGCGATTTTTGTCAATATGCATGTTTTTACATATATTTGTAAAAACAAGCTTATTTTGACTGCAGTCTATACATTTTTTTTTACATTTTCAAAAACAAGTGACTGAAAAAAATCAAGGACAAATTTAATTGGTCAAAAGATTCACAAGTGGATGTTATTAGATGTCCACTTTACCATGCCTGGTGAATTTCCATCAAAGATCACACTTGGTACTTGTATAGCAATGTTTATGTGTAGACTGTAAATGCCTTACTAGTTGTTGTTGTTGTTGTTGTTTCCATTAGCATCAAAATGTTTGAACCAAATGATGCTGGTTTTTAGATATTTGTTGTCTTCATTTACATAATGTGCACTTAACTTGGAACCAATCAGCTTCTGAATCACCCACATCTATCAGCGCAAATCGACGAGTCTGATGAAGACGCTCTTAGTTACATGACTAATTTAGAGGTAAAACATTTCCCCGACTTTTTCCCCTTTGGCTTAAACCTGTTTTCAAAACGGCAAATAATTAATAGTTTTAATATGCTTGTTATTAAACAGATTGAATCTTTCAAGAACAACAAACTGGGATACCGCATCTGCTTCCATTTCCGGCGAAATCCGTTCTTTCAAAACAAAATGATAGTGAAAGAACTTCATCTTGGAATGGGAGGTGAGCTGACCACTATCACAACACCTCTCTTTTAATGAGTGTGTGTGTATGTATGTATATATGTATAAGATAAGCATGCATTATCATTTGTACGTGCTTATTTTTTGCTCAGGGTCTCCGGTGTCCTTCTCAAACCCAATTTTGTGGCACAGAGGGCAGAATCTGGTCGGGAGTGGAGAACCTCGTCGAACATCACAGGGAGTCTACCAGAGCTTCTTCCATTGGTTCAGTGATCACAGCAACCCAGGAAGGGATGACATAGCACAGGTACATCTCTCATGACGTTAAGTATAGGAAATGAAAATACATGAACAAAAAAGCACTAGAATCCAGCAAAACCGTAAATCCTTAAATAAATACACACAGTAAGGATGATGTTTTATTAACCAATTGACTCTAGATCCTAAAGGAAGATCTGTACAGAAACCCTTTGAGGTATTACCTGACTCCACTGTGGGAGCCACGAGAGAATGGCAGGTAATCGCCAGAATAAAACATTCTGTTTCCTCCTCCAGATTCTCCCAAATGTCTTTTTAGGTTTTCCTAAATTTTAATTATCTTTAACCACTTTCCATGCCAGCAGCGCTCCCAAACCTAAGGGCAGCAATCACGGAGACGAGTGTGTGATCATCTCAGATTCAGACGAAGATGAAGAGCAGAATAGCCAAAACTTGGAGCAGGAGGATGATGAACGTGACGACCAAGTTGGAGGTGAGGTTTTCCTTTTCACAATCATCACACATTATGTAATATAAAGTGTTTCATGATAAGCAATAAAAAAAAGTGGATTTCCCCCCAAGTGGATTTCATTTTCTAAACAATCATGATTGATCATATTTTTCCTCCCAGGCTCAGAAGAGAATGACAGAGATGAGGGGGAATCCTCCTATGAGGAGAGAAATGAAGAGGAAGTGGATGTTGAGGAAGTAGAAGAGTCACGTGACTCCGGTGGCTGTGAGGTCAGAGAGCAAGGAAAGGAAGAAGAAGATATTGATGTCGATGAAGAGAAGAGTTAGGATGTGGTGTTGTCTCCGTTTCTTTTTATGCAGAATAGCATCATTAGATTTTTCTATGATCTATTTTACTGATTGTTTTCTGGATAAATGAACAAGTGTTAATGTTGCTTGATGATCATGGTTTAACCATATCTTTATTGTAGATGGTACTTTCTATATATCAGAGATGATGAATATTCAGATTCAGTGTGTGCACTCCAAAAACACGTAGTTTCTTTACGATTTCACACATAACTTTGGTTTAACAGAATTCACAGAGAGGGCTACTGATACCCATAATACACCTCTTTTATCTCAGAACTGACTGTTTAAAGTTTGGGATTACAGACTTCACTTTGTTTTTGGCTAGTTTAGAGTCCCGGTTGTTGTTGTCATTTGTTGTATGGAATACAGTAATATCGTCTGTCACCAACAATTACATTTTCACTGCAGGAGGCTACATAATCATGACCAGTTATAAAAACATTTTGTCAGTCATTGCTATAATATTTTTGGTTAATTGTTGTTTGTTACTACTTTTTAAAAAATCCACATTTACAGAATTCTAGCATCATGAACGGCATTGTTATAGTCTTGTCTTATCTTTTTATTGTTCATAAACTCTTCCACCACATTTTAGCTACAGTATAGGGAAAAAGGTCAAACATTCTCAAATGCACTTCATTCTGAACCAAAACTAGATAACTCAGGGATGTTTACTCTTTTTACCCTCCTTATAGATGCGTTTCCCTTCGTAAGTTGCATTCATTTAATTTTGTGTCTTTAATACATACCTTTATGAATTGTTTGTTTATTGATGAACATTTAAATAATTGTAGGTTTATTTCACCTTGTTTACATAAGCAGCTAAAATCCTGACACTATTCCTCCTGTTATGAGGTTCAGTGTCATGTGAACCTTCAAACAACTTGTCATTTCTAGGAATTGAGTTGTATATCTACACACAATCAACACATGCACGTTACCATTTATTCACTGCAATGATTAACAATTGTAATGTTATTTAAATGAGCGGAATTTTTGGAAAGGCCATCTCGTGTTATTTCTTTTGACAGCATGATGTGTGCACTCAATACTCAAGACTTTTTTGTGTCCAGTTAAATGCTTAGATAATGTAAAGATAGTGAATATGTATGTACACATTTGTTCCTTTTGACTTTTCATATTCATCTTTTTTTTTTCTATTAGTACTTCTGCTCCTTTGCAATAATATATTTTTCCTTAACTTTGGTCAGTCAGTTATTAGAGTAAAATCTTTGTCATAGGAATCTGTAATAAGGAAACTGTGTTAAACATATTTAGTTTACATTGATTTTGAGTGTTGACCTGTAAAAGTTTGGTTTAAAAATTTGAAAAGCTATTAACTCATTGTAAGTATACTGGATTGTACTTGTTTTTCCTGCAAGGCCAGTGGTTTGTACATAATCCTTTCCCTTATGAAGGGTTTATAATATGTTATTGAATTATTAGGGTAGATTTGACCTACAATATCAAAGAAAAGCTATATTTTGTGTGCTAAATTTTATAGAGAACTACAATTTTTAAATGTTTTGTTTTTGTTTGTTTTTTTGTTTTCCATGTCAAATAAAGTTTTTGTCTTTTCATTCACAATGTGGCATTCTGTCTCTTTAGTTTCTCCAGAAAATGTATTAAATTTAATACAGCTTTGTGTCCTGGTAACACACATATTTAGTGTTCATTTCTAGCAATGTTCATCTCTAATTCCTCTAAGCTGGAAACTATAATAAGAAATTATATAATATCCACCAAAATGTGCATAAATTACTCTGGAACTTCTGCTTTAAAAAAAAAACCACGCATATCAAGACTTCTGTTTTTCATGTCTACCCACAAGGGGGCAGCATAGCAAAGACAATAATTGAATCAGAAAAGTAGCTGCTGCACTAATAAGAGATAGCTGTTTTTATGGATTTCATATCCGAGATGAACATCCTTCATTTTAAATGGAACAACAACTCTGGCGTAAAAAATTGGGATTCCAGCCTTTTTTCCCCCCATAGAGACGTTGTTTTGACTTCTGTTTGAGAAGCGCCTGCAGACAGCAAGCTCTTAGTTAGTTATGGGGGTCTGTGGGACTGCAAAGGCGATGAGATAAGCCCTCCGAGCGCAGCGTAGAGTGATGTCATTGTCAAATGCTCTTATCTCCATTCACATGCCTGTGCTCAGACAGCGGTGCTGTGCTTGATCACGTGAACTGATGCATTTCATGTTTTCACGATGAATTCAACAGTTCTTACAGGTCGACAGCGGCTTTATCTGAGATTTGACCTTCAGGTCCAGCACACATCTCTTAGGAAATGGATTAAACGCAACACATTATTTCCTTAAAAATATGGAAATACGTGATCCCTGAGGTAAATTTTACTTTGCCCTCGTCACCCTGGCTGCATGTTAACCAGTAGCTTAGATCTTGACTTAAGAGAGGTCAATGTGTAATGAAGGTTAGATTCGTATGGAAACAGCACTGTACTGCAAACAGCCCAAGGGCAGGCATTTTTGGGCAGGCCTCGACAAAGGCGGGCCGATGTTGCAATGGTACACTTAAAACCTTTGATTTCATGCTTAATGCAATGCTATAAATATTCCACTAGCAAAGGCCTGCTCTGTTTTTAAATGCAGAGCAGCCAAGCAGGCAGCGGGTGTAGAGCCGCACTACTGTTAGATACCACACGCTTTATCAAGACTGAAGGAAGTTGGGGTGAATTCAGGTTGAGTGGGACACTTTTTTCCCAGTCATCTCAATGGCAAAACGTGTCCCAATTAACCTGAATTCCCCCAATTTGATTTCCATGGATTATGAGCTACTTTCCTACCCTCTCAATCTGAAGATAATTTTATAACCAGAATTCGAACAAATAGGTTGGGCTGTCATTTGGAATTTTTAAAATTTATTTATTTAAATTTTGTTTCATTATTTATTTTTTTAATTTAAATATGTATTGTTATATTTCAAAATATGTTGAAGAATTATATATATACACATAGCCTACACACACACACACATATATATATATATATATATATATATATATATATATATATATATATATATATATATATACACAATTAAATTAAAAAAATATTTATAAAGTATTTTAAGTTACATAATAAGCAAGATTTTACTTTGTGATATTTTACTGAATATGCTCCACATTTATACTCTTTTTTTTTTTCTATTTATACATGCATTTGTTTATTGTAGGTGCAGTGAATCTCAAAACCTTTTACATTCAAATCATGAATTAATTATATACATTATTTCCATGTTGTTGATCATGGGAGCTTTGAGACTCTTGCTCATATAAGTTATAACTCAGGTCGCTGTTTTAGTCAGGAAGAATATGTGAGGAACAAATATCTTGATTTAAACAATTTTTACCCTTTACAATTTATAAAAAAATTATTCCTATATTAGTCTCTGTTTACATTTCAATAAAGTATCCATAATACCAGACCATTAGATCAATTTAAATTGACATAAAATCATCTGTCCCATAACTTGCAGGTTAAAAAGTGCACTAAAATATTCAAATGTAACAGGCAGAACTGAATATAGAAGGTCAACGAGTGAAGGAGACAAGAGACAGTGTGTGATAGAGTGAGGGAATGGAAAGAGTGCGAGATAGACAGAAGGAAAGAAAGAGAGAGATGAATGGTAAAGCTAATTAGCAGGGCCTCTGACAGCCCTGGCGAGCAGATAAATGGTTTTTATCTGAAAGATCATCAGTGGCAGCAGGAGTCGCAGCCTTCAGGCGTCCCCTGCACTCTTTCCACCCGTCTGCCCTCCAATATCTGTTTTGACTCACTCTGTGGCGACATATGAGTATTCTGTGCATTCTGTTATTTCATCAAAAACATCCCTTTTGACTAAACAAAGGGTGTGTGCATGTTTCTCTGCTTTTGTGTATAAATTGCCCATTACCCATTCTTAGAGGAACATCACGCCTCGGGCAATTGCGTTTGCAATCAAGATGAAACTGAAATGTACTGGGAAAAAAAGAGAAAAAGCACCTCAGTGGGACTTTTATCATCCCAAAATCTCATGGCACTGCATCCATCTTTGATGAGGCAGGGCGCTTATACGCTCATCCATCCTGGGCATCCTGTGGGCTGCAGCTAAGGTGCTGACAGATTTATCTCCTAAGACAGATGTATTGTACACTCCCACACTCCTCCAGCTTTTTAACTTTTCCATGGCTCTCGTTTTACTTTCCTTTTCTCTGCATTTTGGAGGTTAGCTCTTGGGCAGCCCTGGATACTGACTCGTGCGGGAATCTATTGGAGGTGGAGAGAACTGTTCTGTGGAAATGACACATTTTGCTTTAATGGAGTTAAATGGTTCTAGGGTCAATGACATGACATTAATGGCATGAAAATACATTCAAACACAACAGACGGGTGCTAAGATTAAGCCAAAACCGGGAAATTAGTTAGATTATCATTCTGAAGTCAATGGGTTTTTGGTTAAATGCCTGAAATAGGGTCTGTGGTGAACACAAGCTCATGATATTTTTCATGTTTTATTCTGCAGCATAAAATATATCAGTAATACTCCGTGTGATTTTTGTCTTGAAAAAGTGTCTAAATGGGACTAGAGCTCATTGGAAACATTAAACTTCCTCAAACCGAACAGGTAAACTCATGCTCTCACACTCACACTCTTGCAAACTATTCAAACTTTCAGGAAAAATGTTTTTAAATAAAGATTGAAAAAGCTGTCTGAATTAGTGACTTAGAAGTCATGCGACCGTGAATTATAATTCATTTATAGCCTATACGTTTAGCTTTTTACTTCTTGCGATTGTAGTCACTTAGGCTTTACAACTTGAGTTAATTTGAGAAGATCATCATGATGAACAAAACATGAAAGAATCGTAAACTTTTATTAATCCTAAAGCCAATGGAAAGTCGAGGGAACCAGTGTGATGCAAACTTTTCTTACAAAGATATGTCATCACTGCAGAGCTCTAATAATTCGAATAAGCATATTTTCATTTCTGAATTGAAAAAAATTATATGATCGATAAGTTATGACAACCTATATTTTTTACATTGCTTTAACTCATCAAAATAAGTTAAGCAATTTTCTATTATAAGTTATACTATATTCAATTCTCTTATAAGCAACTTTTTTTAGTAGTAGTTTTTTTCAAGTCAGTTTAATGTAATTTAAGCTGAAATAAAAGATCTTAACAATTAAACAATTAAATAAAACAAGTTAATTATACTTAAAAATTTAAGGCAGCAACAGTGTATCATAAAGTAAAACATGTCAGGTTGATACAACTGTTCTAATAGCAAAGAATAATACTTTAACAAACTGCAGCTAATTAACTGAAAAAACTTTCAGCCAAATCATGGTCTAACAAGCATAAAATGCAGAAAAAAAAGGAAATGACATCACACTAAGGACCCCAGCAGATCTGCCAAACTGTGTACCAAGGTCAATAATTCTCTTCAATAAAATATCAGATAATTTGACCTTTTTATGACAAGGCAAGGCAAGGTCAGTTCAGGTTGTATAATACCATGTGGGTTGACTCCCCAAAAACTTAATGATATTTGTGAATTCATATGATATTTGTAGTTGCTTGAAAAAAAATCCCTGAGAAAACTTAAAACTTTTTTTGAAAATAATGAAACCAACATGTACAAATAGTCAATTTCTAAGAACTTGTAAAACACATATTTTAAACTACATTTATTTCCTTCCTTTGTTGTGGAGACTCTATCTTATTGACCCAGTAGTCTACTTAAAAAAATGAATCCCTCCCCAACCCAAAACATGCACTGACACATAGCCTGCGGTGTTTCATAGAAGAGCGGCCTGGACTGATGAGCGCCACAAACTCATGATGATAGATTTGTTGTTGTAACTCTTGCTTTGAGCCTGCAAATCCCCGTTTATACACACCAGTGAAAGAAAGACAATAATTTCCCAAATACAAAAACCCACTGACGTGCTGACCATATATGAGAACATAATATACTAACTTTACTGATGAAAACGTGACGCTTTTTGTAGACCAAATGCATTTGAGTTTTAAGATTTAAATAAAGCCTTTTTCAATCTTTACAATGCATATTTAAATCAAATAAATGAAACTTTAAAGGAGGATAAATCATGTGCTCTTCCACACAAAGGATAGAGTTCAAATTCAGTGCTTTCACAAACATGAGACGAAAAATAAAAAATGAAAAATAAAGCTGTAACTTTAGGTCATCAACTTTTGAGTTGCCATTGTTCATTCAAGATACAAAGGTCACATGTGAATTAGAATATAAGAAAGTTTTTTTTCTTAAGATCAAAAACAAGTCAAAATTCTCATTCTTTTTCATGCCACACCATGTTGTTCCTTCAGTGTGGTATATTCTCATCACCAGTAGGTTTTACAAATAAACTTACTTAGCCAATTAAACTTAGTTGATTCACTGGTTTGTGTAGACAGTTGTAAAACTGCCTCTGACGTGGGAGAATGAGGGGCTGAATGGAAGATAGTGGAGCTGGTGGGGCTCGGTGCATTGTGGGTGAAATCACACGGAAACCTGAACTTAAAGCCGACTTGAGTCACTTCCTCTCAGAGGAGAATAAAGGATGCCTCCCACAAAGAGAGAGAAAGACAAGAAACCACCTCCACATCCGCAGCAGTATAAGAAAAGGGCACATTGTGTGATGTCATGAAAAGCAGAGAGTCTTTTTAATCAGCTGAAAAGGAAACGGTAAAACTTTTTACACGCCCTTCCACTGACTTTTGAATTATATATAAAGACAATATACAACATTTGTACATTTAGACTAAGCACTGGCGTCCTGATGTGTGTGTCGGAGGCCCTAGATAAAAACGCACACCAAAAGCCTTTTGTGTCTAAAATACCGAATCTCAAGTTTTTTTGTTCAAGAGAACGTCCTTTCACCCAACCCACCCCCTCTGTTGTGTTTCGTCCCCGTCGTCGTGAGTCACACAGCACGATGCAAAAGAACTTTGGGAATTTCAGAAGACTTTCTGGCGGGACAAATGGAGCCGCTACAAATGCACTGCAGTGGGTCTCCTACACAACGCTTGACAACTGTCTTTCACTCTGTTTACAGCATTTAGTAAAGAGGCCAGAAAGATGGACAGGACAGACCTCATAGATTTCATACCATGACAGTCCTGAACTGCTGGCGCTTTTGTACATTTTAAACAGTGCAATGAATTGTTATTTGTAAAATTAAAAAAAAATGAAGATTTGAGAAGTCAATAAAGCTCTGATCATTTTTAATTATAACTTTATTATATATACAATAGCTCTTGGGTAAACAAATAAACAATAAAACTGTGGTCTCATGATCAATGTCAGACTGTGGCAAGTTGTCACGTGTTTTATATCTTGTAATTTCATAAAATGCATACGGAATCATATATGCGCGAGTCGGCGCATATACCACAAAACCTATTGGATCCTTTGAATTCTCCACTGAATTATAAAGTGAGATGAAGGAAATATTAGGAGGAGAAACGGTTAGAGATTAGGAGGAAACTGTGGCTTTACTAAGTTCAACAGCTCTGGCCAAGCTGTGATATAAACTAAACGCTATTGGCTATTTTTTTAAAAGGGGAGGAGCTAATCTATCTATGTCTTCCTGTCTTTCTGTTTCAGTGGAAATTTCAGTTTCAAGGCACTTCAGAGAGATTTTAAATTGTCCCTAAAAAGCTTGGATTCCATTGTGACAATTTACCCTAAATAATGTTACAACGTGCCCCACTATTTGTTACCCTGCGATCAGTAAACTATATCTTTTTTCCTGCGTAATAACAGAGGAAATGTTCAGTAGTTTTTTGTAACCCAGACTCAAAGAGATAAAGTCTGTCCTTAATTACTCACCTTTATGTTGTTCCAAACTCTTAAGACATTCATTCATCTTCGAAACACAAATGAAGATCTTTTTTGATGAAATCTGTGTGCTTTCTGATTCTGTCCCTCCGTTGACAGCTACGCAACTACTTTGACACTTCAAAATGTTCATAAAGAGATCGTAAAACTAATCCATATGAATTGCGCGGTTATGTCAAATTTTCTGAAGAGACTCGATCGCTTTATATGGTGAGCAGATTGAATTGAAGCTTTTATTCACATCTAAACATTCATCAACTCACACAGAAGCTCAAGCATGTTCGATTGACGTGCGAGAACCCGTGAGGTTTATTCTCGTGTGTTACGTAGCACGTTTGAGCTTCAGCAAAAACCAATGAGGTTTGTTCTCGCACGTCAAGCCCTTTCGGTTGAGCTTCTTTTTGTTCGCTGATCAATAATTAAATGTGAATAAAAGCCTCAATTAAATCTGTTCATCATCATATAAAGCGATCAAGTCTTATCAGAAAATCTGGATTCACTTCATATGGATGAGTTTTACCATCTCTATGAACTTTTTGAAGCGTCGAAGTGCGGTGCTGTCAATGGAGGGACAGAAAGCTCTCAGATTTCATCAAAAAGATCTTCATTTGTGTTCCGAAGATGAACAAAAGACTTACGGGTTTGGAATGACATGAGGGTGAGTAGCCTAAATGATGACAGAATTTTAATTCGTGGGTGATTATCCCTTGGGTGTGAGCCAATACAGAAATGAACCTACTTTGAGAAATTTTGCTAGAATAAAAAGTCCCTTGCCATCATTAGGCAAATATTACGTTTAATATTTGAGTTTTTAAATAGACTAATGTTCAAATACACTGTTGTATACTACTATCTGCATTGATATGTTCATGTTTTCCTGCGCTTGATTCGCTGGGAGCAGTGCTGAGGGGGCTGTAACACTTCACCGGTGTTGTGCCGAATTTCGACTCCCTGCCAAATTATTACCCCCCTCGTTGAAATCAGTATCTGATTGCCTAATCCTAACCCCACCCCTAATCCTAACCCCTCCCCCACATCTAATCCTAAACCTACCATACTAGGGGGGTAATAATTTGGCGGGGGTCAGAATTCGGCACCACACCTGCCGAATAAACCAAACACCTGCAACCGCGCACACTTTCAACACTAGGCGCCGTGCAGCGTGACAAAACGACGAACACATATTCTGTTTTGTATTCAAACTGGCAAACGCTGGAGATATTGTCACGAAAAAAGCAAAACACATCTGAGCTTGTTGCCTTTATCTCCTCAACTGTCCAGATAACAGCTTAGAAGTATCCTGAGGAATTGCGTGCACAAACTGCGACTTTTACCTTCGTTTGTCGGACTCACTGACACGCCCCAAAAGTGGGAATTCTTAAAGCTAGAGTTATACAAGCTCTTATGATTTTATGAGAAGGTTTTGGGCGGATTTCAGAGTTTAAGGCAAGCTGTGCTCACAGAGACTGTAAGGAATGTAACGATAACATCTCACCTGATCTTCAAGACACCAAATAGGCTATACGGAGCAACAGACCGACTGAGCCACAAGACCAGCGAATCAGGTGAATATACGCTCTTTCTCATATTTAAACTTCACAGTCAGAGCTGCTTTTGCACCGGAATTCGCTGTCAAGGATGGACATTTTTAAGATTTAGTTTTTGTCATTGGTTGTCAAATACGTCACTTGCTAATTGTGCGAACATGCCGAATATTCATATAACCATACCTATTATTGTTTACATTTTTACAGTAATTTATAATGTCGTTACCAGATTACATTTTAAAATATATTGCAATCGGCTAATACTTTTAAATATCCATTTAAATCAGTGTTATAAATAAACTACGTACAGAATAAGGAAATATAATCAGACACGTTTGCCTAAAAAATGATATTAATGATTTAGCAGGGGGGTTGAGGATTAGAATACATTGAATTCAGGTTAGTATGACCCTTTTTCGTAAATAAAATATCAGGCTAACCTACGCACATGTTCCAGATGTTTTGTGTGTGTGTGTGTGTGTGTGTGTGTGTGTGTGTGTGTGTGTGTGTGTGTGTGTGTTTAGTCATAGAGTATGGGACATACAAGCTTGGCCTTGATTCTTTCAATATTATTTGAACAGTTTTAATGAAAGAAACCTAAACATCCCTTGAACATAAGTTCATAAAGATTTGCCTAAAATAATTTATTTATTTTGCAGATACTCTTTTATATATATATATAGAGAGAGATAATCAGTTAATAATTCATGATATCTTAATTGTAAAAGTGTTCAATGAATATAGCCTAAAGCTGATATTTGAAAACCTGCCATTAACATTACAGAGCAAAATGATTTTTCCTGCCCAAACTAAACCTATCAAATCTGTTGATAATTATCAAATAATATATATGGCAACTGTTTTATAGTTTTGCACCCAAACATCTGACATTTTTATGTATTTTATACATAATACTCTTTTTGTATTTGCCTCAAGTTATATATTTGAATGTTAAGAAAGGGAGATACAGCAGTCTGACATTTTGTCATTCACAAAAAAAGGGGGCAAAACCGGACACGTTGGAGTTGGATTTAATGGACGTCATAGATTGCGCTTGTGCATCCATAATTCATATTCTGGCCATTCCGGCAGAGAACGACTGATACATAATTCATGCTAACAAGAAAGTATAACAGTTTACACCTGTGAAGTTCCACTGAAATTTTAAAAAAGCAAATATCCCACTTAACAGTTTACTTGAGAGATTTAGGCATGCATCTATCTATCTATCTATCTATCTATCTATCTATCTATCTATCTATCTATCTATCTATCTATCTATCTATCTATCTATCTATCTATCTATCTATCTATCTATCTATCTATCTATCTATCTATCTAGTTTGGTTAGATGTTTAGCAGTGTGTGTGTGTGTGTGTGTGTGTGTGTGTGTGTGTGTGTGTGTGTGTGTGTGTGTGTGTGCTTCCTACTCTTTCACCTCAAACCAGTGCCAGAACCAACATGTAAGAACACCTGAGTGACTGATGCTGAATGTGAAGGAGAGGAGACATAAAACAAATCTGATCTTGCACGGTGTGAGTTTCATCAAGAGCCAGTGAAACACAGTAAATCATCAGAGGATTTTTGAAATCAGGTTCAAAAGTGAGGATGCTTTGAGCTGGAAAAGATGATATCAATTATTTGTTGTTTTTTGTAACCGCTCACGGGTGCACCCGAAATCACAAATGTGTGTTTGAAGCTTTCAGACCGATAATTCTTTGCTCTTGTCTAATGCTAACACAGCATGATCCCAATCTGATGTCTACAGAGCCATGATACACATCTACATGAACTTACAGAAAGATAACTATCTTTGTAGCCTTTTTTTACTATCCGCGCTCATTTACCAACTTTTTTGTGTAGTCTACGGTTCTCTCGCACTCTCTCTATGTCATCTTGCAGTTTCGACATGTAGTACATTCCTGGACAAGCCCCTAGACGCACTTTGAATGTGAATTTGAACCAGTGACAGCTGGCAGACCCTGGACCAGTGTTTGTGTTTGTTTGTGCACGTGTGAGTTTGTGGAAAGGGATTAAGCGAGTTGCCTAGTGTCAAAATGTTTGCCTCCAAATGTACTTTTGGCAAAACAAAAAAGAGCTGAGGGCATATCTGTGGTGTACACACAGGTGCAGTAATTATAAGTGCTAATAAAAATATGTAAGTTGACATAGCTGATTTAACCATGCATCTCCGATGAAGAGAACGCATGGACAGGCAAATCCCAAGTATGCGAGTGCCTGCTGTGCTGACATCACCCCCATACATCACCGGCCAGCTGATGATGTCATAGACAGGAGCCCAGGATCAGTACCTGATGGAAACTGATCTAAAAGAGGCAGCAGTTGCAGCCCTGGACTCCAGCGAGATCTTCCAAGTTATAACAATGAGCAGCGTGACGGGGCTTTGCAGCAGCTTGGACTGATTTGCCACCTCCAGCTTGGCATCATAAGCTCTTTTTCACAAGCAGTGATTTTTGGGTCAATGATGGCCAGGATGTTTGTTTTTTGGGTGATCTACTAATTTATTCTGAAGTACATCAAATGTGCAGTTCATACATATAATAATGGGAATTCACTAATGAATTACAATTATTTAGATTTTTTTTTTTTTTGGAAGAGCTTGAAGTTAAAAATGTCAGTTTGATGCAACTGATATAATGAAAAAAGGCTCATTAAAAGAAAACCTTTAATAATTCAATTTGAACTCATTCGTATCTTTACGTAAAGTGTGGTTTTACCACACGTACATGTACTTACTTTTCCATAGAAACTGAAACGTATAGTATTGACATATTGACACCACTAAACGTAAATTATTTATGTATGAACAACTTTACTTTTACTTTTTAGGTACAACTGTGTACGAATCCTTATTTATGATATTGTGATTGTATTCAGTTGTCATATCAATGAAATTATGTTTTCAGTCACGTTTATTTACCAGTTTACTCATCTATTTTATATGAAATGATAACATTTCGCTCTGTTCTGTGACTTCTGCTGCAAACTCAAACAATCAACTTAGCTCACAATGCTTTTGAAAAACAGCCCTGTGCAGTTGCACCGGGTGGATAAAGTTGATTAATGGCACCTGTTTTTCCTAAAATAAAACTGACACCATGTATCATAAATGCTGACCCTCTAAGGCAGGCCTGAAACCTTTGTCTTTCCATGGAGTTGAATGGAGGAAGGTGTGACAGGCTGGGATTTGTCTGTTAAAACTCCAAGCTAAATTTACAACAGTGTAGTACGTAGTCATGTTTGCTTTCTGTTCCTATCTAAATCGAACTGTCTCCGTCTCTCTTCCTCGTCTTCATCCTCTCATTTATTTCCAAGCTATTTTTTCCCCTCCTCTCGTCCTTCTTCCTTTGTCACTTCAGCCTCTTCCTTTGTCGAAATCAATGATAAATTTAGCCTCTCTTGTGCTTTTCTTTCTATGTCCACCTTGTTTCATTTTCTTTCTTTTGTGTGGGTTCGTATAGGTTGCCTGGAAATGGGTCTAACTATGAGAGTTATGGAAACAAGACTCCTCCTGTTGCTGTGGGCTTTGTTTGTGTTTGAAGTGGCCTGCACACATCGCTCCGCTCCCAGAGTGCACCTGGCTTTTAAAGGTGAGCACAAACCTTATTCATTACCTGTCTATGCATACTCGGCTTCTCTCTTTCTCTTTTGCATACACCCACATGCTCATTCGTACACACACACACACACACACACACACACACACACACACACACACTTAGTCTAAATGAAGACATACAAGACTCTTATTGTTGTTATATAAAGCTAGTTATATGCAGTATGCTATAGACCAGGGGTCACCAACCCTGCTCCTGGAGAGCTACTGTCCTGCAGATTTTAGCTCCAACCCCAATCAAACACACCTGGACCAGCTAATCAAGCGGTTCAGGGTTACTTGATAATTACATGCATGTGTGTTGGAAGAGGGTTGGAACTGAAGTCTGCAGGACAGTAGCTCTCCAGGAGCAGGGTTGGTGATCCCTGCTATAGACCATAACCATAACCCACACCCTACCTCTTAAAGAAAACATTTAATTGTGTCCCACATGACTTACTATGCACTTAAACTACGCAATATGTACTTTACGTGTAGTGATTTAGATGACAAGTTTGATAGTCCCTCCCCCTCAGCTACGTAATTGTAGCTGTGACAGTTGAGGGCATGAAGTGTACAACATTCCACACTTTAGCTGTGTCTCATTTCAAAGGCTGTGCCCTCTGGACGTCGCTTTTGTCGCTTTCATATGTCATCGAGGATGTCTCATTTCAGAAAAGTAACCATTATAAAATTGACCGTTATTGTTGTAATGTCTTTATGCTTTGGATTGTAATGGTTACTTTTTCTGAAATGAAGCAGCCGCAATGACGTATGCGTCCGACAAATGCGACCTCCGGAGGGTGCAGTCTTCGAAATGAGACAGTGTTTGTTTTTTCAGGTAAATAAGTGCATTATCTGGGTATTTGAAGAGTACTTCTTATTGTTGCAATTTTTTGGACTATTTATACTACAAAACAACATAGAATAGTATGCATAAGTATGCGAATTAGGAATTTTAGAAAAAAAAAAAAAACATTTATTTTATGTATGAATCATGTATCCAGTTGAGGATGTTCTTGGATGTATGTAGGAAGTTTTTGTCCGACTTAGTTTGTAAAAACATTTTTTTCCCCAAAATATTCCTAATTATACACGCACACATACACACACAAACAATAAATGTGTTTGGATAGTTTCCTTTCCAGTTCGTGGCTGAAAACAAATGGTGGATGTTGTCAGCACGGTTGAGGTGTGGTACATGTGTCCTCAACAGAGCATATTCCAGAGAACCACCGATTCCTCTATATTGTTAAGAGCTCATAGTAATATTTGTCATTTCCTAGATTTCAAACATTAGCTTTGATATCATTCAGTATTTGTCAGCACAGTCAGATACAAAAATAATGTGTATTGTAATTCCAAATATTTATTATAGCTAAATAGATAAGATTTATAGCTGTCAAATCTTTGAATAAGAATGAATTGAGCCTGCAGGACGGCTTCAAAAGGATGTTTTATATAGTATATATTAAATGCAGTAGTCATGTTTAAGCATTTTTTATTAAAAATAACAGTGAAATCACAGTGTTTATAGAAATAGGGAAACCTTATAAATGTACAAGACTTTAAAAGTACATTTATTACTTTCTTTACATAAATATACTTCAACATACATTTATATTTCTTTTTGACTTAAGTTTAATATATATTTAAATATAATAAGTATTGAATTTGAGGACAGGTGGTTTTAGGGGTCATAATTCATTCATTGTTTTTATATAGAGAAAATAAAACTTCATTTGTGTTAAGAACATTAGTGATCATCCCTTATTAATTTCGTACTGGATATGTTGATATTATAAAATCTAATGGGTGGTATAGATGTCTTAAGAACCAGTCCTGTATAGTAAGGTTTGGAGTTCCTTTTACATCGGTTGTTTGCTATTCTCATTTATTTCTTTTGGTCTTTTAGTATCTTTCTCTTTAAGGAGAATCTGACACAAATGCCTTGTTGTGGAGAAGTTATGAGGGATATTCCCACAGACTCTTTCCCCTGTTCTTGACAAACACACATTCATGCAGTCACTTCATACACACACATTAGTACAACTAATACAAACACGTATCCACATGTAACACACCCCCTGTAATTAAAATTTGGGAGCAGGTTGAAATCTGGGCTGCTTACTACACATGCCTGATGTAAACAGGAATTAAAAGTGTGAATCACTTAAGAGGAATCTTTTCATATAATGTTTCTTCTGAATAAGCTGAATGTGGAGAGGCGAATACCACTGTGCCACATAATTACCCCAAAGATGACAGAGCGGCCCGTCTCTCATGTATGTGGGATTATAACCCTGTGCATGGTTGTTTGGAAAGTACTCTGAGATTAAAAACAGCAGTGAACATCAAAATACAGCAACCCACCAGAATATAAGCTCAAATTCGGATTTGTTTGTGTTGTACCAGCCGGACTGTAAATAACTTTTTCCAATAGCCACATTTTCCCCAAGTCATTCTATTTTAGTTTGCCATTTCTGTGGGGCCTCATTCTTTGCTATGGTACAATAACTATGACCTACATAAAAAGCTGACTTGACTCAAGTTAGCACTCAGAGCTACCATTGTTGGCCTTTCTTTGAATATTCTAAAGTTGTTTTTAGGTCATTTGGCAATTTTGACAAGGATATTTCTGGAATAATTTTCCTCAGAAAACTTGCTCTGTGTAAACTCAAAGAACAAGAGCTGTGTCGAGACCTTTTTACATTCGACTTGGACTCAAGCTTGGAAACTGACCAATTTATCTCTTCTAGTGAACCTTCTAGAATTTACAAATGTTTTGTTTTAAACTGCATTTTATTCTTTGTAAGGAACAACATATTGGCACCATATTGGTTAATTGGTTAACCAATTTGTTTTTTTAAATAATTTATTTAAATAATAATTTGTTGGCATCAGTCGATATTAAACACTAATTCAATATTTTTATATTTAGATGACCTTTGCTATCATCTGACATTCAAAGGTGTTCAATGTAACACTGTTCAATCAATGTAATCTTTACCAAATCTCAGAATACATTTTTACATGTATTCTTTTTATTTATTTATTTTCTATTTGAACTAAAACAATCGGTTTTAGTATTTTATTTTTTAAACTTAGACAAAATAGTGAACATAACAAAATAGTGATTTTTATGATGGTTATTTATTGGTTATTAACTAGAATTAATTAACTTTTATTATTGTTGCATCCCACGTTTTGTCACAGGAAAACATGAGGTGGGACGTGAAATGGTCTGATGATGGTTATGGACAACTGACAATAAGAAAACATTCATTGTCTCATAACCAGTAAATAGAGGTTATTCTATTTTATAGTAAATCTATGCCTCAGTTCTTAGTGACGCTTGAGATTTTGAGAATTCAATTGGCCTTCCTGTTCTTCACAAACAATCCAATCAAGATGTGGGTTAAAAGTGCCTCGAAGGAAATTCATAAGGATGTTAACAGGATTCATGAAAAAGAAAAAAAAGAAAAGCCGTTTCCGATATCAATCACCTCATGTTTCATATTTCCAATTGCCCCAGGCTCATATTCCTCCTTGTGCCCTGATAAAACCTAATTGAAAAAATGACCGGGTTGAATTATACGCCCTCAGTAATTTGGATCTAGCTAGTTATTGTTAGCTTTGTCTTGTCTTTCATCACCTGTCCCTGTAATTCCACTGAAACTCTTTGGCTCTGATCCAGTCCGTTTCTGCGTGGCCATTTTCCTCATTTGCCATGTATTTTGCTCCGGCAGGAAAGTTCCCCCTTCCACTATTAAACCCCCTCTCACCATCGAATCCACCCTCTCCTATCATCCAGGATAGCTGGGCGGAAAAATCCACTTGTCTCATTGGCCTCTCTATTTTCTGCTGTTATCCGAGATGGATTGTTCATTGTTTGCCACCGGGATGGTCTTTGTTTCGGAGGCGCCTGCAGATGAGGGAAGGTCTTTGTGTAACTCTAGAAAGTGTACCCAATTAGAGACTATGAGAAACTGGCAGAAAGAGTGAAAGAGGAACGTGATATTCTACAATGTCCCTAGTGCGTCCAGTGTGTAACCTTACCTTATGATTATCCATTTTACTACGGCTGTCAATCAACTGAATAATTTATTCAGATTATGATACGCTGATTAAATAATTAATTATTAAAAATGACTTATAATTATTATAATTTAAAGATATTATGCTATTGTGTGCTGAGTAACTAACTTTGAAATATTATTTTAATATAATATTATAATATATAATATATTGTATAAACATTTATACAGATATAAAAAATATATTTTTACATAATATTGATAGAAATTTGAATAATTTACTTAAGCAAATAAAATGTTCATAATTTTAATAAAATATTTTAAGTTATATGTTTTTATCTCATAAAATGTTTCATTTGTGTTATGTTCAGTTATATTTTTTTGAGACTGACATCTGTTTGAAAGTACACAAGAGAGTCTCTGTATTGAGTCCCTGTTGAATTCTTCTGACAACAAAGACTTCCTGCAGGATGTTGTATCACTAGACTTTACGTGCCTCACCTTTGTACCAGCGTCTTTCACCCGTGATTGTTATGAACCCTGTGCTGTGTCCACTTTGGTCCACTGCAGGTTTGGCAGTGTTGGCGTGTCCGGTGTTCTTTCCTGATGGTAAAGGGAAGAGAAGGGAACAGGATTGTACACAAACTCTTTCCCTTTTGCCCACCCAGTTCCGTGTCCAACAGATATCCGATCATTAGTGGTTATTTTAGCACCCTCTTCAGAGCATCCTGTAAACACACACTCACAGAGACACACGTAAACATATATTTACTTTTACAACATTAAAGTCGCCATCAAAATGCCCACATTTCCTGTGCCTAAACTTTTCCGTGGGTGTATAAACATCCGTACGGATGATCATCGAAGGGAAGGATGATAAAACTCAATGTCAAATTGGTTCCCCTCTTGTAATTTCAAGTTTTGGTTTGTGCCAGGTAAAGGCAGCCTTACACTGCAATGTAAGTGAGCTTGTATTAAGCTTAATTCGAACGCTCAGAACATTTACAGGAACTGCGACCCAGTAGGTCAGTGCTTCAAATATTCAGCCCTTAAAAGCTCATCAGACACACTTTTTAACCCACCAAAAGATAATATGCTTTTATACTTGCTCTGTTAGGTGAGAAAACAAGTCTCTCAGGATTAACATATTTTATATACTGATTGTAATCTGACACCTAGTAGAGATAATAATATTAATATTTTACTGCTTAATCTTTTTGTTGGACCATGATACATTTATTGAGGGTTCTTTGAAATTGAAAGTAAAATTTTAAGTAAAATTTTTCTATTCATCAATGTCAATTTAATGCATTCCTGCTGAATAGAATGAATTTCTTAAAAAAATTTTTTTACAAAATCTTACTGACCCCCAAACTTTTGAATGGTAGTGTATTGCATAACAGTTTAGTATAACAGGAAGTTCATGATGTGAATGAATCTAGTCAGGATCAGATGTTTAATTAGTCATCTATGAAGTCATCCTCAAGGGAGGGCATGCGATTTTGTGTGTGTGTCAGATTGATCCTGCACAGGGGAGCAAATAGAAAAGAACAGTTTGTTTTAAATGTGTTTCTATTCATCCTGAGTGAGAAATTTATGACAGACTTTCAGTTTTGGAAAAATCTTTTATTATTAGAAGCTGACGTCTCTTTCAGGCCTGAAATCATAATTCACAACCAACACAAGTCTACGCAGTTAAACATTCACACATCATTAACTGCAATTCTTGCATCAGGGTCTGGCGTTCCTTTGAAGCCGTGTGACAGCCTGCACGAATGTCTGAGTAAACGGTTCATTTTAACTCTGCTGAATTTCTTCATTTTAATCTTTGCCTTTGAGACTGAATACTTTGCCCACATGTGGAAGTGTTTTTCTATTCGCTGGCACTCAGGAAATGTTTCTGGAACCGTGTTAAGTGCAGTTTGCTCCCAAGAGCCACCAACTTCTCGGCTCTTCCTTCCACCTTCAGGAAGAGCTCGCTGAAGAGGGGCGGCCCAGAACACTGCTACTACAAGATTTTTATTTTAACAATTTCATCTGGAAAAAGGAAATGCCCACAGAACTGTGTTTAGTGAGAGTGTGTGGATTTCAGATAGCAGATGCATAAAGAGAGAGTTAAGAGCTCCCCCTATAGATGAAACACTATTATAGTAGTACATTTATTGAGCAGTTTCTCACCCCACAATAAGGCTCAAAAACACATTATTGACACCAAAAGTGTTCTAATTAAGCATAATGATTAATATTATTATTTAAGTGGTTATTATTACGGTGAGTCACTATGTAGGCCTATATGAACTTTCCTGAATCCTGAAAAAAATGTTTTCAACTGTGATGATAATAATACAAATGTTTCTTGAGCACCAAATGTGCATATTAGAATGACACTGAACACTGGAGTAATGGCTGCTAAAACTTCAGAAATAAATTAGGCCTACATTTTTCAATATATTAAAATAAAATAAAAGTTAGTTTTAAAAGTTATATAAACATGATTCATCATTTTATTTCCTATGCTTCTCTTTTGTCATTCATCAGAATTGATGGACACTCGGACAGCAAGGCCTTTCAGTTTCTCCTTCAACACCAGTGACTACCGGATCTTGCACGTTGACCCAGACCAGGGGCGGTTGTACCTGGGCAGCCGCGAATATCTGGTCTCTCTGGACATGCAAAACATCAACAAAGAGCCTCTCATTGTAAGGGATGATTCAAATGAATCAATTCCATTCACAACAAAATAACATGAAGCAATTGTCACCTGAACACTGACCCCAGAAGAATTGAAGTGTCAGTGAATTCTTGTGAATTCATGCTGTGGGTGTTTTATGTCTGTAGATCCACTGGCCAGCTCCAGCTCAGAGAAAGGGAGAGTGTCAGATGACTGGGAAAGGCAGGCATGTGAGTTTACATCAGTTATTTTAATCAAACCATCCTAGTACCTGAATAACTGAATAGAATGCGAGACTCTTGATCTGACCAATATCTCTTTAACAGTTGTGTCTGTGTTTTTTCAGGGAGAATGTGCTAACTTTGTGCGTCTGGTTGAGCCGTGGAACCGGACTCACCTGTACACCTGCGGCACAGGAGCTTATAAACCCATCTGCACTTTCATCAACAGAGGCTGGAGAGCTGAGGTACACACAGACATAAATGCACTGTATATACTCATATACACATACAGTCTGCAGTGACAAAAACCAAATGCTCTCGCTGCTCTGATGTCCACAGGACTACCTCTTCAGGCTGGTTCCTGGTTATGTGGACTCTGGGAAGGGAAAATGCTCTTACGATCCAAACCAGGAGAATGTCGCTGCCCTGATTAGTAAGAAACGATTAATGAAGATGCCATATTACTTTTAGATTTGATGTAATTGATCCTTCACTAAGCACATTAATAGCCAATCCTACTGTAGCAACCGTTGTCATCTGTCATTTTATCAAACAATCCTCAAAATAGCAGAACATAACAATCATAACATGTAACATGCCATATCATTACATAACACAACAGAATCATAACATAACATAACATAATCATAACATCATAAGATATTGTAACATACCAGAACATAATATAGCATAAAAAATTTAGATTCATAACATCAGAACAGAATCAGAACTTAACAGAATTGTAACATAACATTAACATTACAGAATGGTAACATAACCAAATCATGAAGACATTAAAAAAATCAGAACATAGCATAGAATAAAAGAATCATAACAGGATCACAAAATAACAGAACATAACAGCACAAAAATCACAACATATAACATTACAGAATCATAACATATAACAGAACAATAACAGAATGATAATATCAGAATCCTGACTGATGTTTACATTTAACATTTGCTTACATTGCTGATTCAGGTCATAATAGACATATTTGACTTTTGGCTTAGCAGTTACTATGTAATTTAACCATTACTTTAAATAAATAAAATGCTTTGTTACATCAATTCAGTCTAGCCAATGTATTTATAAAGAATATTGTGGTATCATTATTACAATACTTTATCGGAGTGCAGGTTCACATAATGGCCACAACATGACGCAACAAATATAATAATTCAATATTATACATTTTAATTTACCATAAGCATATTTTACTAAAAGCCATGCTGGTAAATATGGGAGTCTCCAATTTATCCCTATCTGATGTTCAGTAAAGCATGAAAGATCAACAGAACTTATCGAAGGTTATCATATCCTGTTTAATGTGTAAACAGATCACCAAACTTCCCAAATCATCTGAAACATGAAGCTTTCACTTGCATTCATGAATTCATTTATCACCTCTCCTACACCTAGATGGAAACCTGTATGCAGGAGTGCCGGTGGACTTCATGAGCAGTGATCCAGGCATCTTCAGGACCATGGGGAGCCGGCCAGCTGTGAGATCAGAGCAGTATGACTCTAGGTGGCTGAATGGTAAATAGCTTCGCTGTTCATATTTGAATTGGCAGATGTCATTTTAATTAGATTGACAATAAATATTTGCTCAGCTGTTTTAGTTTCCATTAAATATTTGGACTGATGTGACATGCACACTCCGTTTATTTCCTAGAACCTGTATTTGTTCACATGAAACAGATTCCTGACAGCTCAGAGAAGAACGACGACAAGCTCTATTTCTTCTTCCGTGAGAAGAGTCTGGACTCGGGGGGAGGAGCGAGCCCAAGTGTGTTGGCCCGAGTGGGCCGCGTGTGCCTGGTGAGCAATATCCTGCTTCACGTAACCAGAGACCGCAGGTGCACAGGAAGCAGTTCACAGTTCAGTCAGTCAATAAACAGCTGTGTGTGTTTCGTCACAGAATGATGAGGGCGGACAGAAGTCTCTCGTGAACAAATGGACGACTTTTCTGAAGGCCAGGCTGGTGTGCTCTGTGATGGGAGATGATGGGGTGGAAACCTTCTTTGATGAACTGAGTGAGTCCTGTTTTCTTTCCAAGTTTATTTAATTGTAGTTTTAATTTGTGATGTGTTGCATAGCAGTTTTGAGATTATTGTGCCATCTAGTGGTGTTAAATACACAGTGTATTTCAGATATAGCAAATGCTGTTGTATTTCCAGAGATGTCTGGGTATTTTTTAAATGCTTTTCTCCTCCACTCCAGGGGATGTGTTTATCCAACCTGCCCAGGATGAACGAAACCCTGTGGTATATGGCGTCTTCTCAACCTCTGGGTACACACACCTGCTTTTTCATTTATACATCTATACATCATCTTCTATATATCTTCAGATCAACACATATGCTGCATCCAGAATCGCATATTGTATCGTAGGTACTACATTTGGCTTGAAACCTACTTCACGACCATTAAAAAAGTATGTTTTATATAGTATGAACGTGTGTATTGTGAATGAAATTTGGATGTACTACATCCGCCATTTTGTCATTGTCATGTGACCAACAGCGTCAGTTGCGTCGCTTCACCTCCATTTACAAATTCTCTCCCGTGACCTCATGGGATTGTAAAGTGTCCATCGAACGCGCACTTCACTCTTTTTTTTTTTTGCCTATTAATAGTACAGAAGTAGGCATATTTTGAGCAGTGATAATGTCAAATAATAGTAATTTCTGACTTTTTTATATTCTTCTTTTTGTGTTTTAACCCCCCAATCTGTTTTCTTCCCCTTTGAGAATTGTTTGTGTCTGGATCTGTGATATTTTATTCATCTGTCTTGTTTTTGTCTCTTAGCTCTGTGTTTAAAGGCTCAGCCGTGTGTGTCTACTCAATGGCTGATATCCGAAATGTCTTTAATGGCCCTTTCGCCCATAAACACGGACACAACTACCAATGGACTACATACACTGGGAAGATTCCCTATCCTCGTCCGGGAACGGTGAGTTTCAGTACATTTTTCTCTCAAGCATCATAAAAATTTGGTAATTTCACCCAAAATCTTTTACTATAGCATAATATGCTTTTCTGCTGCTTATCATCCATGTTACAGTGCCCATGGTATATCTTATTGCTGAGGCTACATGGATGTACATTTATCTGACTGACTCTCCATCTGTTTCCCGCATTAGTGTCCGGGAGGCACATTCACACCGGGGCTTCAGTCCACAAAACAGTTCTCAGATGAAGCGGTTAACTTCATTCGTGCTCATCCTCTCATGTACCACCCTGTGTATCCCATTCACAAGCGCCCTCTGGTGGTGCGCTCTGGTGTAGACTATCGCTTTACTACTATTGCAGTGGACCAGGTGGATGCTGTGGATGGTCGATATGAGGTTCTCTTTCTGGGAACGGGTGAGACTGGCATCCTCTGATTTGCTGAAATTAGTCAAGTTTCTTGAATCTTTAAAACTTGGGATTGTGTACTGCCTAGTTGATAAAGTCGGCATGAGATTAAAATTCACCCTATCAATTTTAGAAATGAAATGTAGGATGCTGATTCTGATTACATATTGTGTAAACTGTATCACTTTTCTGTCACCCCACAGATCATGGTACGGTCCAAAAAGTTATAGTCCTGCCCAAGGATCCCACCACAATGGAAGAGCTCACTTTAGAGGAAGTGGAAGTTTTCAGGGTAAATATATCAGAATTTTAATGTTATGTTAAAATAAATAAATACATAATAAAACATAAAAATATAATGAAGTATGCTTTTTTATTCATTTTTATTAACAGACACCTGCTGCTGTCAAAACAATGCACATATCCGCCAAACGGGTAAGAGTAAAAGATAAATTGTAACAAAAATAAAATGTTAAAAAAGAGTTCTAAATATAATAACGTTCAGGAGTATAATAAAAAAATGATTACAGATATCAGTAGTATGGCATTCAAATATTTTCCTTTTTTTTCTTCTGTTTTTTTTTTGCAGCAACAGCTGTATGCATCTTCAGAGGCAGGTCTTACCCAGATGTCTTTGCACCGCTGTGGAGTGTATGGAAAGGCCTGTTCGGACTGCTGTCTGGCCAGAGACCCCTACTGTGCCTGGGATGGAGATAACTGCTCTGCCTTTACACAAGCCACCAAAAGGTCAGAGAACCTTTGAAACTGCACATACTTAACTTCTCTCCTCGCAACTGAATCATGACGAGAAGATTATGAAAACATTCTATAAGGGGCTTATGTGAGTTCCATTTCATAGGACAGTAAATTAATTTGGAGTTTAATTATATCATTTTTGTATTATTTCATTCAGGAGGAGCAGAAGGCAGGACGTTAAACACGGTGACCCTTTGCGTCAGTGCCGGGGCTACAATGCCAAAGGTAACAAAAACACACAGTTCATCAACAAATATCAGCCTGCAGGATTATAATGTGGTCAGTCTGTTGTATTTGTGTAATAGGACTCAGCATATGACAATAATATTTTGCTGTGTCTACTAGTGGAGAGGAGACTGAAGGAGAAAGTTCAGTTCGGGGTGGAGGGTAGCAGCACATTTCTGGAGTGCGTGCCGCGCTCTCCCCAGGCCACTATCAAATGGCTCTACCAGAAGGAGGGAAGACGAAAAGTGGTAAGATTTCATGCTTTTACTTTATTTCAAACCACCAGTCACTAACCAGCCAAGTAAAACATTTATTATATGTTAATATTTTCATTTTGTTGGTTAATATCAGAGGCGGACAGAGTACACAGCTTCGTTACTTGAGTAAAAGTACAGATACCCTTTGCTAAATTTTACTCAAGTACAAGTAAAAGTACTACTGTCAGATGTCTACTTAAGTAAAAGTACTGAAGTACTTGTTTTTAAAAGTACTTGAGTATCAAGAGTACAAGAGTAAATTTTCTAAATATTGCATTACTACTGCCACAGTGTCAAGTCAAGTCATCTTCATTTATATAGCGCTTTTAACAATGTAGATTGTTTCAAAGCGGCTTTTCAGAGATAAACATATAATTTAAGGTAACAGAGATTGGTTTGGTTTTATAGCGGTTCTTGAATAATGTTATTTTCCAGCTAAAGTTAGTTTTGATTGATTCACTTCCGTCGAAATGATCATTTGTTATTAAATTAGGGGCCGCTAAGATGACACCGTTCTCTCTAAACAGACTTTAAACTGAACCTGTGATAAACGCTGATGGCGTTCACATGCGCATTAAGAATTGATTCTATAGTTATGTGTGTTCGAATATATGTGTGCCGGTTTGTAATTCCCTACAAACCATGCCTAAACAAACTACTTGTCTTTGCCTATAAATTTGATACAGAATTTTATTTTATCACTTCGGGGTAGGTACGCGAACCGTGCTTACATTTATGTACAGAAACGTCCTACATGGAGTTATGAAAAATGTTAATGTTAATACCTTTGATAATCTAAAAGGAATTGAAAGTTAATTCAAGTCATTTTCATCTTTTTACCATGTTGCTTTATTTAACATTTCTCACTTGCCCACAAGGCAATGCACAATGGCAACGCTCTGACAAACCTCTGCTAGAGTTTTAATGGATTTTTTGCACCCACATTTGAACCCACATAAATCTGACCATGGAGTTTACTTTGGCGTCAGTTCAGAGCTGAAGGTGATTTGCTGATAGGCTGTCCCAATCAGTGGCGCCTGCACAATCCAATCACGTTTGAGAGGGAAACAACAAATTGAGGGTTTCCGAGATTTTGTTTTTTCCTTTTTTTTTTTTTTTTTTTTTTAGAAGTAACGGGTAATCACGGTTATGGATAGAAATGTAGTGGAGTAAAAAGTACAATATTTGCCTCTCAAATGTACTTGAGTAAAGTCATGAGTAATCCCCAAAAATGATACTCGAGTAAAGTACAGATCCCTCAAAATTGTACTCAAGTACTGTACTCAAGTAAATGTACTTCGTTACTGTCCGGCTCAGGTTAATATACAATACTGTTCAAAAGTTTTGGGTCAGTAAAATTAATACTTTTATTTATCAAGGGTGCATTAAATTGATCACAAGTGACCGTAAAGACATTTAAAACGTTAAAAAAAAGATTTTGATATCAAATAAATGCTGTACTATTGAAATTTCCATTCGAAGAATCCTGAAAAAATGTCTCACAGTTTCCACAAAAATATTACTTATAATAAATAGTGAATATAATAGTGAATTTAACTGATAAACAAAATTGGAATGTTGCATAAAACATTTGTGAGTAAAGTTAAGTAAAGAGAACAAAATACTGTGAAATTGGCACAAACTATCTGTAATAAAAATGGAAGTTGCTGCAATCGAGCACTGTGGCTCTTTTTTTCATACATTATAAATGACGAAACCCAATAACCGCTGTCATATCATCCTGCTTCCGGATGCTTGATGTTTGTGAACGCTATCATGTCAACCAAATCATTCAAATCAGCCAATATTTGAGATGCTGTGCAATGATACTAATGCTGGTTAGTCCAGTTATCCACTCACATCCACTGTTGAGGCAAAGTCACATGAGTTTTTTGTTGTGCATCGAGGGATTTAATTAGTAAATGTGTTTCCATCGTTGTTTACGCACATGCTAACTTATCAGATGAAAAATGTATCCGTAATGTACGTTTTTAATGCGCATTTTTAAAATGTATGCGCATCTTGGCACTTACATCCAGCGTTTTTATTAATGCGATATCCCAAAATGCACGAAAAAATATGTGGATGGAAACAGCTATTGATAATAAGAAATGTCTCTTGAGCATCAAATCAGCATAAAATAGAAAAGTTATTTCTATAACAATTATTTCGTAATATTACTGTTTTTACTGTATTTTTAAATCAAATAAATGCAGCCTTGGTGAGCATGAAAGACTTCAAAATCATTTAAAAAATCTTGCCTACCTCAAACTTTTAAACAGTAGTGTATAGTCAGATTATAACTGCACATTGCTCTGATTATGTTTACAGCTAAATCGAGACGGGGAAATTCTTAAGACTCCTCAGGGGGTCCTTCTGAAAACCCTCACCAAAGCAGATTCAGGCCAATACCATTGCCTGGCCACAGAAAATAACTTCAAACACACGCTGGCTCGTGTCTATTTACGTATCCTGGACCGGGACATCGCTGTAGCCCTCACCACCCCCGATGAGGAGGAAGAGGCTTCGAGGAGCCATCACAAAGACCATCAACAGGACCCTGCACGTCCTACCCCGGCACCCCTGCTGGAGCCTGAAATGCGTCTGATTCAGCAGTACTGCCAGTCCTACTGGGAGCAGCTGACGTCCGGGGGGAACTCTCAGGCTGACCTCCCTAAACGCGCCAACCGCAGACACACAGAAGCACTGAAGGCTAGTGGGGAGTGAGGAGGAGAGGAAAAGACAGTTACCTATTCGTCACCTTGTTCCGAGCAGTTTATGGACTTGCATAGGTTAGTTCATGTGCAGTGCCACCTAAAAGTATTTGGACACTTTTGGACTGTTTGGACACGTTTTACAGTGTTTAAAAGGAATCGGAATTTGCGACACTTAAGAACGAAAATGTATTCATGTACCTAAATAGGATAATTTATGAACAGTGGCCCCAAAAATTATTTGGACACTATTGGACAATTAAAAAATACCATATATTTGGAAATTACTGTCCAAAATAAATTGATAATTTTAAAGTGTTCAAAATTAACCAAATTAATTGAATTCATTAATTCATGAACAGTGGCTCCAAATATTTGGAAATTACTTTTTAAAATGATAAAAATTTATTTTGGAAATACATGTTTACTGTGTTTAAAATTCAAGTTTAAAAAAAAAATATTTGAAAGTTCATTTTCACAATTAATTAACTGTGTCTGTTGTTTTGAAATTTGCCACATGTCTTAATGTTTCGTTATCTAATGCAATAGCATTCACTCCCAAAAATGAAGTGTCTAAATACTTTTTAAAATCACTGTATGTAATCCTACATTCATTCACTGATCCAAAGTTAAAGTACCTGACCATTCGTCTGTTGTGCTGAGATTGTTGTCAGTGTTGATTTAGGACTGAGCATTTCGACTTGCCACAGTGATTTGACTGCATTTCAGTATTATAAACAGGTGTAACCTTTTACTAACCTCACAAATATGACCTTCAGGATACAGTCATTACATACTGGCTTTAATTAAAGTAAAAATCAACCAATAAACTGTAAAGAACATTTAAAGAGGATATTACCTCATAAACTTTGAAAACGTTCCACTATCTTGTTGTCAGAAAAACAAAATTGCTTACAAACTCATTGTTAAATTACTCAATCAGTGGGCCAGTGCAATTTCTAATGTTCCACCCAGATTATGAAATTGTAAAAGTAAGATGTGTATATGTTTGATAGTAATATATGTATGGATTCCAATAACTGGGTTAATAATGGCACCAAACATCTGCAAGAACACTACTTGCCTTCATGTCTGTGTGACTGTGGCTGCTTCTCACTATTTGTAATATATATTTATTTGAAGTTGAATATTTTATATTGGATGATACTTGTTGCTAGAGGATTCTGAATAAGGGTGGAGGGCGCTTTTGCATGATTGACCAATTCGATATGTTGTTATATTTATTTAAATGCATTCAAAATGACTGACTTGTTTAGAAAATAACACTTTTATGCAGTGCATTTAGTTTCATGCTTTGTGTCTGGTTGAGAAATCACCATTCAAGCAAAAACAAACAGTCAAAAAAAGTTCACTCAGATAATATCTAACACTGGAAATATTTCACAATATTTGTGTGCTTTTTAAGTAGAATGGTAGAATAGTCCAGTTGTAAATTACAATGTTATGTCTTGCTCTTAGATGTTGATGTCTTGTAAGAAAAAAATAAAAAAGCAATAATTTGCAAGCCATAGATTCATTTTTTTATTCACATTTGAGTATATTTACATATGGTAAATACATTCAGTACTTATTAACATTAGATTATTGAAATAAACTTTATTAATTAACACACTGCCATAGTAATCTAATAAAATCTAATAGTACACTTTTATTAACCATCTGTCATTCACAGACATTGCCTTCACAACTATAAACAACAACATAGACCTTGCATGTTTACATTTGAGTAAGAGATCAACTTTACATTTCACATTGATTGTTCCGGTTTTTTTGATAACCTTTTTGTAGCTCTGTTGTATAGAATGAATTAAATACACTCACAGAGACTGAGAACCCTTGAGACTAGTATGTCTAGTAACCTTTGATCACTAGGCATACATAATATATGTTTGTGTATATATAGGATATTTAATTGTGCATGCTTCTTTATTTATTTATTTATTTATTTTTACATTAGTTTACCTTTAATTATCTTTGTCATCAAACTCTCCCTTAAGGTAAAACTTTAAAAAGTGATAATTTTAACAGCGCTGTTAAATGTGATATCAAAGCAAATCTCTAAATGAATATTCATTTTTATACTGTATATTATAATGTTGTGATGCCTAAAATAACTTGTAACATTTTAAACAGGTGATTTTAGTCATCAGTGTTGTATTTTTATTTTATTTATGATGAATAGTATAGAATTTTAATATCAGCCATTTTTTCGGTTATCGACCTTAACATAAAAATAATTATCAATTTAACTTGGCCAGAATTTGAATATCAGTGCATCCCTAGAGAAAATGCATTGGATCAGTGTTATTTAACTTCAAAAACATGTAAAGCTGCCCAAGTACATCTATCGAAAATATTTCAATAACAACAGGATTAATCCCATTCTTCGTCGTCTTCATCTTCATCATCAAATTCATCATCCTCATCTAC
The DNA here is from genome assembly GCA_026230005.1 of Gila orcuttii. Classification (NCBI taxonomy): domain Eukaryota; kingdom Metazoa; phylum Chordata; class Actinopteri; order Cypriniformes; family Leuciscidae; genus Gila; species Gila orcuttii. The sequence continues at coordinate 27,463,125 of JAPDVR010000015.1, forward strand.
AAAATATTAAAAAGTAGAAAATGTTAAAAGGCACAGCCTACGTAAACAACAGAATCCAGCAGATCAACTTAATGTCTGAACACAATTATATACATAATATATTGTGTAAATATGAATATAAAAGTACTACTTTTTAATTTTCATAATTACTATATTAAATAAAACAATCTTGAGTGGTTACCTGATGAATGGATGACTTTACTCCTCTTCTGCATCACCATCATGAGAGCTCCAACTATTCCCTCTCCTGTATCCAGTGAAGGTGGAGGGGGTTCTTGGTTTGCAGCCACCTGGACAAGAGACATTACTGTATATTGCTGGTATAGAGTGTTGAGCTTAAGGCATACATGCAAACATTATTAATATAGAGAAACTAACATAATCGCAACCTTAACGGTGCTTCGATTTTGTAAGAAAGTCACATGCTTTCAACACCAATTTGACTTTTTTGCTTCAACAAAATAAAATATTTACACTACTGTTCAAAAGTCTGAGGTCGGTAAGATGTTTATATTTGATCAAAAATACATTAAAAACATTTATATTGTGAAAAATATATTTATAGAATTTTAAATATTTTATTATATTTATTCACGTGATAGCAAAGCTGAATTTTCAGCATCATTACTCCAGTCTTCAGTGTCACTTCAGAAATCATTCTAATAATTCTAATATGCTGATTTTATTTTCAGGATTATTAGATGAATATAAAATTCAAAATACAGCATTTATTTGAAACAAATACTTTTGTAACATCATATGTCTTTGCTATCTCTTTTGAACAATTGAATGTGTCCTGGCTGAATAAAGGTATTAATTTCTTACAACAACAAAAAATCTTACTAACCCCAAACTTTTGAACAGTTGTGTAGAGACTCACCTTTTTTAGCTTCAACCCTGATTGTATCTGGGATAGTAATGCTCCTCTACCCCCTTCCCCACCGCTGGATGCTGGAGGTGGTGGACCAGTTGGAGGTAAGGAGTTGCTTCCAAAATTCATTGGAGGAGGGGCGGCAGCAGCAGGAGGTGGCGGAGGAGGTGGTGGAGGCGGACCGCCTGCGCTGGGTTTGGCAGTGACTCGAGGGGGTGGAGGGGCGAAGCCTGAGGAATTGCTTCTGGGAGGAAAGTTGGATTCAAAGGTATGAGGTGGAGGCAGAGAATCAGCAAAGTCTTCAGGTGGAGGTGGAGGAAATGATTCACAAGGTGGAGAAGGGAAAAAATCAGACGGGGGAGGAGGTAGCGGCATTTCAAATTGGGGTGGAGGTGGCAAAAATCTATTGTCTCTTGGATGTGGGGGTAAGGGTGCGTTCCTTGTTCCTGGAGGTAGTGGTGGGGGAGCTGCCTCAGTAGGTGGGGGTGGCAGGAAGCTACCTCGCCTTTCGGACACTTGAGTTCCAGGTCTCTTTCCTGGAATGGGGGCTAAAGACTCCCTACGTTCTCCTGGGAGTGGTGGCGGGGGCGCGCCTGCACTCCGACCTCCAGATGCAGGCGGTAAGGGTGCGCTGCGGGCTCCTGGAGGTTGAGGCAAGGGCCCAGTACGCCCACCGGGAGGAACAGGCGGCAGGGGCCCTAATGCTGTAGATCGGGCTGGCGGAGGACCACCGCGGCCCTCTATTGTTTGTTGTGATGGAACTGCTCTTGGAGGTGTGGGTGGAAGGGAACCTCGATGGGATGGTGGAGCAGAAGTTTGACCTGGGACAGGTGGTAGAGGCCCCATTCGACCTTGAGATGGTGGCGGCGGCGCTGAGGAGTACCCAGATGGCACTTGGGGAAGAGAACCCCGATGTCCACTAGGAACAGGAGGGCATGTAGACTCTAAAAGAATGTTAAACAGTACACTTAGAGCATGGGTGACCAATCCTGTTCATGAAGATGTACCTTCCTGCAGAGCTCAGTGCAAACCCTGCTCCAACAAACCTGTCTGTAATTATCACGTGTTCCTGAAGGTCTTATTTAGCTGGTTCAGATGCTTTTGATTAGGGTTGGAGGTGAACTTTGCAGGAAGGTAGATTTCCAGGAACAGGATTGTGCACCCCTGGCTTAGAGGCATAATATGAAACAAATCCAACATTTTAACTCGGTTAGCTGTTTGCATATCTCGATGACTTACCCTTCTGGTTCACAGCCTTTTTAACAGCCTCCATTCCACCTGAACGCTCAATGGCCTCATAGATGAGTTGAGAGGTTTCTGAATCATCCATAGCTGCTTCGCTGATCCCAGCGCAGGACAGAAGTTTCTTCAGGTCTGGGTCCAAATTGTTGGGACCCATGCCTAGGTGACTGACATGCCTAAAGTCATAACACAACAAAACATAAGCATCTCAACAGAAGCCATTTATCTTGGTTAAAGCGAGTCCACTTATCAACTCACGTGAATCCACTGGGTGCTCCAATATCACCCTTCAACAGTTTGGATCCTTTTTTCTTATTTTTCTTGTCTTTTTCTTTCTTTTCTTTCTTTGATTTGGAAGGGGTAATTTGGATCTGGACATTACTTGGTACCATTGGAGGCATGGCAGGAGTGCCAGAGCCTGTGATTCAAGATGCAATTCATTTGTGAACATTTCATGCAGTTTTACATCACTGAACAGAAAAATGTAAGTTTATGTTGTTTTCAGAACGTCCAATGCCTCTGGTTAACTTGTGATGCAGAGAAAGCACAAGAATATTTGGTGGAAATTTATTCTGTTATTGGACATGATGTTGTTGTTGTTGTTTTTTGTAGGATTTTTTTTTTTTACAATAACCATATAAACTTAAAATAATTCAGTTAAAACAACAACAGGAACTAGACATGAGTGCCTTGTTTTCCGATACAAAGCAAAACATTTTTTTATACAAATAAACAAAAGGCTTATTAAAAAGCATAACATTCAGAATACATCCAGATATTTTTAGTATCCCAATGGACAAGAAAAAATATTTGTGTAAAAAAAAAATCACTTACCATTTGGTCGAGGAAGCAGTGGCAAAGTTCTACAATCTAAGAACATTTTACAATTTATTAAAAAAACAAACATTTTATTTGGTTTGCACTTAATTAAAATATTATAAAGATTGTGGAAAATCAGAGATTCTTACCTCTAGAATCTGACACCTTTCTCTGCTGTTTCTCTTTATGTTATGAGAGGAAAGCATAAAAAATATTTCCAATGAGACGCTTTATTAGATTGTCTTTATAACCCTGTGTATGTTTATGTTGAATTGGCAGAAAACATTTGAAATAAAACATTGTGCAAAAACGTATATATTTTTTATACCAAAGCGATTATTTCTCTGGCTGATCTTCTCCTCCACTACAGAAAAGAAATTTTCAGCCTCTGATACATCTGCAAAGTTTAACCCCACTTGACAGTCCTGAGGAGATAAGTTTATATTTGAATATCAAAGTCCATGACACAAACAAAATGTTAAAGAATGAGTCAGTTAAGTTAATCAAACAGAGTCGAATTACACTAACTGTAGCTTACATTAAGGCTGATTGTCCTTACTTTTGAGTTAGCAAACTTTTGAAAAGTAGCCCTGGCAGCTTGTAAATGCATGAATGTGAATTAAAAAGGTTGTTACAAAATAATAACACTAAAAATGTTTAGCTGTCCCATTTATTTTGTATTTCTGATGTAAAGCTTGAAGAGTTAAAAGCAAAATAGTTTGTATCTTAATTTTTTTATATATATTTTTTATAATTTAATGATAAATTAATTAAATAATAATTAATTGATATATTGTTTTAATTTATAACGATTTAAGTTGGAAAGGTCATTTTCATGTCTATGCTCAAAAAGTAGGACAGACAGTTGTTAAAAGTTGTTAAATTCAGCAAGACACTGGCACTTCAGGACTAGAGTTGAAGAGCTCTGACATGCATACTAAATTCTGTTATTTTGCATCTGTAGTTGCTTTTGAATAGCTGTCTTTATGGGTCAAATTAACCCACAGACATCAAAATCTTAAAAATGTATGTATGCACATTTCACTACACATTGGCGTGTTGAAACTCTGCATGCATGCTCATGGCCCTTAATTAGAAAAAGTGACAAAATTTCAAGAAAAACAACACATTAAATAGTATTTCAGATAGCTTGAAAAAAGAAATGATAGCTCATTTATACCATCTGTGGCTGAATTATATATATTTTTTTTTTGCATAAGTGGGCAAAAGCTCCTTTTAAAGCACAATTTATACTTCTGCGTCAAGCTCACACCGTAGCTACGGCGTACCCTGACGTGCACCTCTCCAAAAATGTTACAACGCGTCAATTCTACGCGGACTATAAGCGCTGTGATTGGTCTGCTAGAACCCCTCCCTCAAGTTTTATATGCTCCCTCTGCATGTGCAATTGCACGTCAACACGGACAAGGACGCAGAAGTATAAATGAAAACCAACGCGTAGCTAACAGCGTAGAGGCTCCGGCGTACCTGTAGGTCTATATTTTGTGTCTATACAGTTGCCTTAAAACATGTGGGTCAAATTGACCCACGAACATCACAAACATAATAGAAATGATTTGTGTATATCTCAGAACACATCAGCGTGCTGAAACTATGCATTTTCAAGTTCATAACCTTAAACGAGAAAAAGCCACAAAATGTCAAGAAGAAAAAAACAGGTTAACCAGTATTTCCGACAACACAAAAATCTAAATGGGTCAAATTGACCTGCAACACAACACAAGGGTTAAAGGTTCAAGTGCAAGGGATTATGGGTATTTCTCTACTCCAGATTCCTCCCAGCTACAATGCTTTTCCATTGGTCATGCTCAGTAGCAGATGCAACGATATGAAGTTCAAAGTACTGTTTGGATGGACAGTCCTACATAGATTCAAACAAATTCCACAGGGTTAAGCATCAGTGACCAACCTGAACATGCTCAACAGTTTATCAGTTCTACTACCTTTACCACTTTAAGTTCTTATTATTTTAACTTTTAAGCTGCTCATACTAAAGGACCTAAAACATGACTTTATTTTTTATATCCTACATTAGATAGTTCAGTCAATGGTTAAAATAGAGACAAATTGGAAGTACTGTATTTTTACAGTGGTTAATTACCCGACCAGAAAATTAGCCCAACTAGTTTATCAGCAACAACTGTGTGAATTCATATACATGCGTATACAGAGTGCAACTTTAGCTGCTTTTGCCTGCCTGAATGCATCGGCAAACCGTTTTGTGGTAGACAGTGCTATGAGGAAGTGCTGGTAATACGCAAAATTATCTTTACAGGACAGAGAAATAAAAACTTCCTCAATGCACAATACTATTGCTATTTGATACTGTGAAAACATGTTAAAAGCAATTGTAATAATGACAGTGAGCATATAACGCACAAGGTTGACATGAAGTGCTGTAAATACAACAGGTAAATACTTACATCTCCAGGGAAAGTGTGAAAAAAAGGCATGACTCTTTGGTACATTAGTTGGTTATAGATTTCCTGTTCCCAGACCAGCTTCCCTGCCTGAAGAGAAGTAACAAGAGATCATCTTAGTTTTCTCCCAGACAAACACAGGTCAAAAATGTTCAGAACTATCCATGCGGAAATGTTTGCTTTATTTTATTTTATATCTTAAACAGTTTGTTTAGATTTTAATTCACACGTGCACATGCAAAATGTGATGATTATTATAATGACTAGAAATGTAAGATTTAATGCATTTCTTTAGTGTATGCTGTTAACACAATGTTTGCCAATAAGAGAGAAATGGTCTCAAAACCTTGAGGTCAAAGAGACGGATGAAAAAGGAGCGGTGATGACTGTCCTTGACGAAACACACTACTCCAGATTGCTGAGGTGTCCAGCGGTTCGGCTCGCTCGGAACAGCCATGAGCAACTGCACAACCGCTGAGGACAGAGACTGTTAGACAAAACCAGAAACAAAAAGGCTGTATTTAGCATCACACATTCACAAAAGCCTATTATTCTCACATGCATAATTGTTTGTGAATCACTTTCACTAATGAACGCTGAGCAAAGACTTAAAGTTCCAGATAATACAGTAGCTTTTTTATAATTATTCTGTGACACGAAATGTCTTTAAGCAACTTCCCCTGTCATACCCCTCTCAGTGATCACAGTTCAAGCTGCAGTGAGGGTTAATTCACACCTTTTCTTCCTTCAATCACAAAACTTTTACTGTGTGCAGTCAAGCAGCATCAAAAATACCCACAAAATGTCAGTTCCTGCGTTGACGGATCTACAACAGGTCTGTTAGAGGGAGGCTACAGTCTTTTGATAATGGTTGTTCAACTTCATCATGGTTGCTTAAGCAGTGCATATGTGTATGCATATTAGATAAAAGCTTCTGCAACATAAATGGTTGCCAACAGCAGGCTGTCTTGAATGTGTCATAATGGAATGATCAGAGGAAGTAGAAATAAACAACCACAAACAGAAGTGAGAATCAAGTTTGGATTTACTGGTTTACCTAGCTTTCTTTAATGTAGTACAGGCTACAAGTGGCTGCAATTCTTTTTAAATAATTGAAAAATCCGTAAAATTTATTTAAAAAATGGGTAGTGAATTTACAGTAGAAATGTGTGAAGAAATATAAATATTTCAAGAAGATGCAATCATTTGAAATGCGTCACACAGGGAGTTCTGAAATTGTCATTTTACTGATATAACTTTAACAGTATGTTACTGTTACAGTACATGTTGTCTGAATAGTGCAAGTTTTACACAGCACTGTTTTACATTAAACGTGCTGTTTTTTGCTTCTGTTAAATCTACACATTTTCACAGTAGTAGTTCATAGTAAGGTAACTTTTTTCCATTTCCATTTTTTTAAATTTGAGAGTCACACCATTAAGTTAAAAGTGACTCCGTTAAATTAAGTTACAAAATGTGTTTTTTCCCCCCACATGGTCTAAGTGATAGTGAAAATGTTTCACTTCTTAATTCAGATAAATGAGGGGGGGAAACACATAAAAAAAAGAGTTCAATCAATGACAGCTTCTCAAAAGGAGAAGTAAAAAATATGGTCAATATTTCTTGTCTACAGATATCACCATATATTAATGCATACATTTTCACACCATATCTCAATGCATACATTTTCATACACACACATAAAAAAGTCTTTTAAAGCATTTAAATCAAACTTTTGGCCCACCGTTTGCACATATGTGACTCAATTTTATCATGAAAAACACTCCATTTTCCCTCTAAAGTGTAAATGTACTTTAGTTCTGGTCTCTGTACTGAAGGCCTCTGAACTTACCACACACCTCCTGCCCAGCAGATCCTCCAGCCTCTCATTCTCCTGTAGACTGAGCAAAAAGCAGCCCGCATTCTCCTGACCTTTCTCCTTCGATGCTCGCCTCATGGCCTCATATGCTCATGGACCAAACTGTTAAAAAGTTACACTGGAAGCGAGAGAAAGAAAGAGACCCCGAGAGAGAACGAGAGATCTCCTCTGCACTAACGGTGACTAGTCTGAACAGCGAGCATTGAGTTTCTCTTCCTAGTTCTTACTCTCAGCAACAGCAGACAAAAGCTTTTCACAGGAAATGGACAACCACACTTTTTTTCTTTTCTATTTTCATTCTCTCGCCTGCTTGTCGGCTTGACACACTGCTGTATGTTCATGTTGCTTTCAGATCAGAACGGAAGACATTTTTGTGCAGTCAGATCATCAGAACAGACATTACTACAACTACACCAAGATTACCTTCTGTTGGTTGGTTTCCATCCGTGCCTCTAATATCTGTCTGAATGTTACAAATGATGAAGGACAGAAAACAAACAAAACAAATGGGATGGGGAATTACTAAACTGTGGTTAAAAAAGAAAGAAATTTAATAAAACAAAAAGTGAAATGAAACATTATGGCAATGAGATGCAAAAGATTTTTTTGGCTTTACATAACCTTTGACCAAAGTTGCTCACACAACCATCATGTAAATCATATAAATAAGCACACACACACACACACACACACACACACACACACACACACACACACACACACACACACACACACACACACAACCTGTCCTAAATGAAATAAAACAAGTTGACAAAAAGATTCAGTTCAATATTTGGTGACACTATAGCATAACGAGAGATTTATAGGCAATTTTTTTGTAGGCCGCCTTTTTTGACCGGGAACATCACAAATGTGACTTTGTGCCATTTTGTACAAAATAAAAGCATTTAAAAACAAACTTCCTGGTTAAACATTAAAACACAGTTGTGTCATAGACAGTGCACGTTTTTTTATATATATATTTTGTTGAATATTGACAAATTGATCCACAAATAATGCTTTTTTCACTCAAAAACAGAGGTGCATATACGTGCAGATCAATGAAGCCTATACGATCAATCAGTTCTAAAATCTAATTGAAAGAAAACAAGTTGACAAAATAATTGAATACAATATTTGAAGATAATAGCATAACAAGCGATTTACAAGCAAGGTCATTTTGACACAAAGGTGTTACAGGATTTCACACAGTGTAAGGGTTAAAGGGATAGTTCATTCAAAAATGAAAATGCTGTCATCATTTACTCACCCTCAAGTTGTTCCAAACATGTTTACATTTCTTTGTTCTACTGAACACAAAGGAAGATATTTTGAAGAAAGTTAGTAACCAGGCCGCTTTGGGGCACCATTGACTTCCATAGGAAAAAAATACTATGGAAGTCAATGGTGCCTCAGAACTGTTCAGTTTCCCTCATTCTTTTTTTACAGGTTTGGAACAACCTGAGGGTGAGTAAAAAAATTACAGAATTTAAATTTTGGGGTGAACTATCCCTTTAAACAAATACAAGAACTATAGTACATTTTCATAAGGGCTGGTTTAATGTAGAATCAAGAGGACCTTTATAAATTCTTGACCAAGCTATTAATTTTCCCCATGCGTAAAATGTTTTCTGTTCTAATGATGGCTGATATTAGGAAAACCTGGCCTTCAGGTGATGTTGCCTAAATACAAAAACACATCTGTTGATTTTTTTAGTGTATGATAGTTGTATTATAATAAATACAGTAATATTTTAAACATTTAACAACCTTTGACTTTATTATTCAAGATAGCGCAATGTGTTCAACAATAAATACATGTTTTTCTGAACATTAACTGTGGAATGCTGAATTGTTTCCATTTCATAAGTCGTCAGGCACTTAAAAAAACAATCCTGAGGAAATGTGAATTACTAAATGTAATTAAATTTAAATATTTTTATTAGCTTACCACAAATTTTGTATTCATTGCATATTACATGTTTCATGTTATCTCAGCACTCAGGTCCAATCTGAGCAGAAAAAAAAGACTAGAATATGTACATAGAATATGTACACAGATGTACAATAACTGATATAAAGTTTCTTCCATTTCAACATATCACACACAATATGTACATAAAAGACTATACAAAACACACACATTGACATTAATGATAGTTGTGATGTCCAATAGGATGTCAAACAATTTTAGTTGTGGTCCATATAAACTTACAGATACTAATTGGGAGTGACAGAGGCATTTTAGTAAGCTTATGGATAATAAATGCTGTTCTACACCCCCATCAATGCTGTGTTATGACCTTTCATATGAAGTGATTTACAGCATTTATTACTGTTCGGTCCATTTCTGGAGTGTAATTTGTGTCACTGAAATCATGTAAACCATGTAAACAACCATGTAACCATGTAAACCACAAAGATATCAAGTATGCTCATTTTCAAGATGTTCAAAAAGTATTTTCAATTATACAGCCAACAAAATGACATACAACATGAAAAATGCCAAAACAGTGTTTTGTGTTTCTTGAACACCACAAGATCATTAGTATTCCTTCACCTCTCTAAAACAGAGTAAAGAAATGTTGTCATATGACAGCGCCAATAACTGCACTAACACTGTTGATGTACTGTAAGACATCTCGTACTGTAGATTTCATTTGTTTGATGGGTGTAACAATATGTACCAATACATACAATACATTAAGGATCTTCATCTAACATTCAAGCATTGTCCTTTAAGATAATGTTGAAATTCATCACAAAACTGTATTCATCACTTTTCCTATTTAAATAAAGTTATAAACTATATATATAGCCTATCATTCATCACAAATAAAGTTAACTGAGATTCACATACAGTGGGTTCCTAAGGTTGAGACCAAATTGAATATCTGGGATTCAAAATCAAATATGAAAAAATAACGTTTTGGGATTAAAAAAAGAAATAAAAGAAAAAAAGATAACATTATGGGTATAGCCTGCTCTACACAGTTTAACTTTTTTGGTTCAGAATTAAAGTTTAAATAATGAGTCAAAACACCTTCAATCATTCTTTCAAAACTTGTTTTTGTCTTATCCTGATTCACTTTGATAAGGTGAGCCTATAATAAGCGTTTATATTTTAGACCTGACGGGATGGTTTTCGCGGGACATTGAGTAGTAGGCTATACGTCAGTCACTCGTGCGTGTCTCCTAATATCCGCAAATAGAGAAAAGTTGCTCCGGCTCCTCTCGACTCGTGTATGGTGTGAGAGTGGCATAGTTGTCGAAGCGAGCGAGAAAGGTTGACATAGAGCGGCTACATCTCAAACCTCCGTGGTTTTTTTCTCTGTTTTTTTTTTATTATTATTTATTTTTTTTAACGCCGAATATAGGAGAGTCTGCTGGCAAAAATAGAACTCAACAGACTTCTTAATAAAAGGGGAATCATCATTGTTTTGGAGAAAACTGGGGTAGCTATTTCGTATTTGGAATGTTATAAAAGTGATGCAGAGATGGTGTTTTTATTGCTCAACTGGTGAGTAAGGTATTTTATTGAACTCCGTCTACCGGAGTTCATTGTGAAGCATTATCTATTGTGAAGGGTCATTTCATTATGATTGTTGTAGCACTGTGCTGAAATGTATCTTCAAGGAAGCACCGTGTCTATTAATAGATAGCTACAGTAACTTCTTCAGCTAGTTAGCTTGAGATCCTTTCCATCTAAACTGGTTGTCTCTCAAGCATAGTAGTGAATGTTTTATGAGCAGTGGATAACATATTCATCCACAGTCACGCAGAGAAAAAGCACAACCAAAACAATGTTCTGTTTTGTTTTTTAACCACTAGAGGGTCAAACGTTACATTGTACCTTTAAGATAGATTTAGGATCATCCGATTTTGCACAAATGTTCCTCTTAAAATGCTGTTAATAATATAATTTGTAATGAACGGAACAAAGCATTTTCACTTATGAAAGACTTTTGGATCCCAAAATATGCACCAATCAAAAAAAACACACAAAAATAACATAAACTGTCTCTGTCATTGTAAAATTGCTCTGTTTAGTAGGAGGTAGACTTCAAACTGCATGTTTACACTTTTGGCAATAAAGATGAGTTAATTCTCATCATAGTTTCACAGTTTTTCCATCCATGTAATTTAGGAAGTTCCATTTGCCAGTCATAACTGCAATATCTTTGCATGTAAAAATGGCTTTCAATAAAAATGTTATTAGAGCATCATGGCTATAACATGTCAAGAATATCTGTTACCAAGCTTTTTTTCTTTTCTTTTTCTTGGATTTTGGTTACTGGCCTCCTTGAAAACCTTTTCATTTTGGACTTATTGAAATTAAGGAGTTATCTGATTTGATATTTATCAAGCTAAAAGAAACTGAACCTGGTCACTGGTTGCAGGTTCAGGCCTATGTGTTCTGTATTTGGTCTCTGGGATTCAGTTGTGCTCTCTCAGCTCTGTCAGTGTCCAGCCATCGACTTCTTTCCAGTGACCCACTCTACTATGATGAACGTAATACTCATAATCATGAAGATGAAACCCAGTGTCACAAACACCATCGCCTGGAAAACATAAATGGAAGTGAGAAAAAAAGAAGCCATAGATCTGTGAGAGTGAAGTAACTTTCTGTCTGATTTTCACCTGGATCTTTGGCCGAGATTTCAACGGCTCCTGTTCTTTGGGGACGATGCAAATGTAGAATATTCCTGGCAATATGAAAATGAGGCTGGGAGCAGATGTGGCACCTAAAAGAAAAATGAATCAGTTGAATTCTGCATATTGATGTGACCACTAAAATCCTCTACACTGCAAATCTGACTCACCAATGAAGCCGAAGATATCACGAATGTTGGGCACGAAGATAACGAGAAGATTGACGGCAAAGAGGAGGCACACGGCGATGGAGATGTGACGTACCCAGCTGAAGGGCTTTTCAGGGAACAGAAGCTGCAAGACGGCACGGCGGATCTAGAGAAAGACAATGCAGCACTGTCAACAATCAACCAGCAAGATGATGAGAGGAATTATATGCAAGCAATAACTAATGAGCCAGGAAAATTAACATACCGGGAAAAGGACCACGGGAACGGTCAGTGTCACTGCCATCAGCACAGCCAGCCGAACACACAGCATCAGGGTGTCTGTTTTACTGTACATCTCCAGAAGCTCTGACTGCACTTTTGCTAAACATATGTAGATACATACCATACCGATTGTTAAAACATTTTTAAATATCACAATTGTTGGTACTTTGATGATATATATGATATTTCGTAAATGGCATGGTTTTTTGTGAAGTTCTTATTACCATAGAAGGTGAGGTAGCCAAAGATCGCAGTCAACAGGTACATGATAAACATGGCCAAAATAGAGATGTTAGAAATGTTTTGCATGCGTTTCTTGCTTGGACTGAAATAACAAGGAGACAAAGATGCAAATATATTAATACATTTAAAATGTGAATGTGAAATGCCAATGTGAATCAACAAAGCTGCAATTACAGCCTTACTTTTTGAGTTCTGTGTAAATAGGCAACACTTCAGGGTGACACACAAAAGCAAACGCCATTATGGGAATGGTAAAAGCAGTCTGTGATAAAAAAAAAACAAAAAAAAACATGAAATTAACAGATTAATTCATTGGGTTTGAAGTAAAGCCAAAGGGACAACTGATAATAAGATTTGCAGTGGATATCTCTCACCTCTGGGTTGACAGTTATAAATTTAGCTTCACAAGTGTCAGTGCTGGAGTTGTATATGCTTTCATTGAGAAAAGTGCCATTTTTGCTGGGTTCTACAAGACACTCTGTGACAAACTTCTTGTAGATTACCTAATAAGACACAATGGAGAGATGCATTCATTTGTCGCAATGACATGATTAATGTATACTAGTGTCCTGGGTGTCCTAATCTATGGTTTTCCCATGGAATTGGGCTACTTTTAAAATGCTGCAGTGTTTTCTTTCTTTTATTTATTTTCAGCGGGTGAAAGGTTTGATATTGCATAAGTTATACTGCCTGAAGTGCTTGATTTGAAATGTGCTATGCTATTTGAGTTTTGTGAGGGAGGGTCTGTATAGTGATTACTACTATATAGTGATTTTAAAGTTGACATTGTGTATAATGCACAACAATGAATGTAAAAATGTATTGTAGGTATGGGAGTGGCATAGTTTTGGACTGTTTTTAATCAGCCAGTGGGCTAGTTATGTTTCGCAGACCTGGCAACCCTGCTGGTGTCTTTATATGTAGGTAGATGGAGAGTTGACTTACAGATATGAGAAAGAAGACCATGCAGCTGAGGGAGAAGCCACTGGTGTAGCCTAGATACCCTAAAATAAAAGCATAAATACATGATAAATACATGTACATTTCATACCAATTTTTCAGGCTATGGGTTCGATTTGGTTCCAAGGTGTGTACTGATAAAATGTTTTATTTTTAATGCACTATAATTGTGCGGTCACATTAGCAAAATTTTGTCACTTTTGAACCAAGCAGCTTTCTGTTGGTCAGCATGACTATTTCACATTACCACCTTAAAATGAGTAAAATGATGTGCCTGGGGATCTTTTCGCTCTTATGCGAAATTTCACCAAACAATGTGACTGCCTTAAATCGCTTTGAATTTAAACCGTCTGGCCTCATTTAAGACACTCAACATAGATCTTTAGTGTGCAGGTGTGTAAATGTTTGATTGAGATTATGGTTATTATGAAATAAAATAGAATGACAGAGGGAGAAAACTGAAAATGAATGAATGAAGGGAAAGGTGGCAGGAACGTACCGAGTCGTTTCATAAATGCCAGGGGAAGAATGATTCCGACACTAACGATAATGATGAGATACTTCCCATCAACAAACCATGGACTGACAAAGAGAAAAAAAGGTGTTTTACACAAAATGTCATGCTAATAGGAGTGATCATATGACTATAAAAAGCAGTCAGAGTGTTTTAACCATGTACACAGAGAATTCAAAATGAAAAAAAAAATTTAAAAGGAAATACAGTGGGATTCAAAAGCCACAAATTTGCTTATTTAATTAGTGACTTAGAAATAGTACACATTATATAGCGCAAAACATTTCTTTGGTTTGTCTTTTTCAGAACATTTCAGATTTTTAGCATGGTCTCACATTTGGACCCCACTGTATCTGGCACATCAGCATCAGTACTATGTTCTGGTACTCACGTATAGTTATCTGGCAGTTCCATAAGTCCCTGAATAATATGAGGTAACTCTATCTTCACAATGAACAGGTAAGTGGACATTGCTGTTGGATCAAAGAAAGAACACAACAGTTGTTGTGATCAGCACTCATATTGCTTTATGTGGTTATCACTGATTTTGATTTATCAGCTGTTATGTCTTATGACTTCATGAGTATAACTACTGAAAGTAATAATGCATTTAATTTTACCTCCAATGTTGTGCAATGTTATAACGCATCCTGCTAAGATTTTCCCAGGTGTACCAAATGCACGGTACCCGAGCTGTTCATATGCACGGATCCCTAAACACACAAACAAACATAATGGAAAGGTGAGATGCTTTTTTTCATGCTATCAGGATTGCCTTTGAAGACATTAGAGAGAAGATGTTTCTCACCAACCACTTCAGCACTCGTCAGAAGCAGGTGGATGGAGTAGGCAGAGAGAAGAGCGATGCTTATCAACAAGATTCTGAAAACAAGTAACTCAAATGATGAAACTATAAACAACAACAGAAAAAAGTAACTTCTTACTGTATACTTAAAGGTATACTGTAGTTCACCCAAAAATGAAATGTCATCATTTACTGACACTCATGTAATTTCAAATCTACGACTTTCTGGTATATGTTGAGCAGAAAAGAAGAATGTCATTGGGGTCCAAAACAACATTGAACCCCAATGATTTTCATTGTATAGACAAAAACAAAAAAAATAATATTTTTTGTCCCACAGAAGAAAGTCAGCTTTGGAGCAACATGAGGGTGATTTTTGGGTCAACTATCCCTTTAATATGCTGCATAGATGGGTATTCGGAGAAAACCTATCCCCAAAATATTATTTTATTACCTTATCAAATCTCGCCCTTTTGATTTTACAGATTATCAGACTCATCAATCTGTCATTTGAGTTTCAGAGGTCCTAATTTAATCACGATTAGGTGGCCCAAAGTACAGTTTCATCAGAGATATTATTACCGCAGCCAGTCGTTGAGTCATCTAACCTCTAATCTTATTAATGGCGCATTAGACAAGCTCAGGCGTGTTTTTCTTCGTAGTAGCCTACCCACAAAAACACTGTCACACAGTCTCTGCGATAAAAGTGTGCAACATAAAGACGCTTTCTATGAGTTAACACTTCCCCCTAGTGTATTTTAGACATAGGCATATCTGTAACTGCATATTGCTGAATGTTATGATTGGCAGGAGTGTTTTCCTTTTAGCAGAGAAGCTGTTGAGATTACAACTAGCAAACTATTTTTTTGTACAACAAGCTGCTTTAAAAGCCTATTTGGGCTGGACAGACAGACAGACAGACAGACAGGCTTTGACTTGATTACAGCAGGCCATTTATAACCCTTCTGATCTGTGAGGGCAGTACATGTGCGTGTCACATCATAGACATGGTGACGTTAAAGCTCCTTACACAAATAAAACCCGATCATTCACAAGGATTAGCAATTGTATATGTCCTATCAATAAATATTGTTTTATTTTTGCTGTTTTTGTAGTTTTCATAACCTGTTTGCTTTTAGAACTGAGTAGGCCTACTTGATTCATCCAACTTGATCAGTAAAGAATGTGGTTTAGTGGTAGGGAAGAAATGAAAATGAAAGAATGAAGTAAATATATTTAGCAGAGACTCTTCCCTTTTGTTACATGACACCTCAGGGAAGAAAAATAAAACATGCAAATATTTGACTTTGTATTGGCTGAGTATTTGTAAGGCTGGATGTGGCTGGCACATGTGACGTGACAGAGGCACACTGGAGTATGGAAGCATATGCCTACAGTTAAACGAAGATGGACACAAAGAAGCCTTAATGCTCAGCTAGGCCGAACTCAGACTCGCATATGCAACACACACATTACAGGATATTAACAGAAGTCCTCTACAAGAAGGTGCGCTTTACGGTGCTAAAAATAAAATGCAGCCAAATGCCAAGGCATTACTCCATCTCTCTAGACCTGAATTGTTCTGTTTACATTTGTAACTTTGGTCCAGATTTACCAGAAAGACTAGAAGGCTCTTCAACTCAGTAGAATTCCTTTTTGCCATATCACAACTTCAATAACCTTTATTTTGATTATACATTAAAGCTCAAATCAACCCAAATGCATGCATAATTGCAAGTGTTGTTTGACTTACACAAAAAGGATGATTCCAGTGTTGGCCATGGCATAAGCCAGTCCTAGAATTCCACTGCCCATAATGGCGTTACTGAGGTTGAAAATAGACATCCCGAAAGAAGTCTTTCCCTCAAACTGAAATAAAAGGTGAATTATGAATTAGTCATGAACCTATTTAACTGAATATGGTTCTTTAGCCTGAATGGTAGTTTCACTTTTTCTGTGTAACTTCACAAACAAATTTAAAGATGGAGAAGTTAGAAATTATTCCTACTTGTCTGTAAGCATCTGTGTTTGTTTCAATCAATTTTCTAATCAGTTTCACCTCTACTTGTATGTTTCTGTTAAGTAAATTCTGAAATTTGTATACTCACATCTGTAAAATGAGTTGTTCCATTGCTTTTATCGTGGAGGAACGTTTCGCTTTCTGTTATGTTTTCAAGGGCATCAAATCTGTGTAATACAAGCAAAAGGAATATTGTTTTTTATGCAAAGTTAAAATGATACATTTTAATATCTGTTTCATCTGTCTTATACATAAATGTTTTGAGAAAATACAGGAAATGACAGCTACTGAATTACGAATTAAAAGTTTGAGACTGCTGCTTAAACACTTCACAAGTTGAATATACATAGATACTTTCAAACAAAGCTTTGCTTTAAGCTGCATAGTTTATAGGGTAAAAAAGATTTGAGTTGACTTTTTAAAGCATGAACTTCATAATATGATTTGGTAGAGAAAGGTAGCACATTGCTGAAGGAAGTTTCTGAGATAGTTCCTCATGAATGTGTTGGTGTGGAAACGTACCCACTCTCTGGACTTTTGTCAGGGCTGAGATCATGGTGACCGTTTGACATTTTCTGTACCTCCATTTTAGACTTCTACACTTAACAATTCTCCAAAGAACACTGTCTGTATATAGTCAAGCTCTGTAAACACAATCTGAAACACAGAAAAGGGGTTCTGGGGTCAGTGATCATTTTATTGAGAACTGAAATGATTGTAAAACTTGAATGCGTTGCTGGAAAAAAAGTGCAGTGTGAAGTGTCCAAAAGCTGGAAAATAAAGCAGTGATAGAATGTGCAACAGGAGCATAATCTTCACATAAATACACAAGGTGGAAGATGAGGCAGCGGAAAAGTATGGTAAAAACATTCCTCAGAGCATTACTGGCTGCTAGAAAGATACCTACTGGAAAGATTAGTCTTGATATAAAACAGCTGTGTACTATGTGCATATTTACCCCCTTCATCATTAATTCAGACTGATAAGTTAGTTGTGAGCAGTAACTAATCTGCAGCTCTGTGTTTTTAATCATATTTAAAGCTCGATTATTATAAAGTCAAGTCAAGTTACCTTCATTTATATTGCGCTTTTTACAATACAGATGGTTTCAAAGCAACTTTACAGTGATAATAGGAAATGAATGCAACAAAAATTGTTTTGGCTGTACAGCAGCTCTAGAAGAAAGTAATTGTCTAGCTTAAGAACATTTTTTATTGATTAATTTCCGTTGTAAAAATGATTAGTTATTAACTTAGAGGCCGCTTACACGACACCGTTTTCAACTGAAAACAGAAAACTTTCAATGCGTTCTGGCCGTTCATTTACATGACAATGGCGTTTTGGTGAGAATGCAAACCTTGAAGTAGGTTTCAAAGTGCAAGTTTTTGTAAATGGGTTTTGAAAGTGCCCATTGGTTTTGAAAAACCATCATCATCTCCGTGTAAACTTCAAAAACTCAAATCTGTGGAAACGGTGACAGCATGACCATGCATATTATCACATGCTGTGAGCTGGATAACAAACGTGCAAGGCAACCAGCCAGTAGAGCATTACAATAATCTAGCCTTGAGGTCATGAATGCATGAACTAACTTTTCCGCATTTGTCATTGAGAGCATTGAGGAAGAATGTGGTTTTACAGATACTAGAAACATGGCTTTCAAATGAAAAATTGTAAATAAAGTAAATAAACAAAGTAAAAATATACTGTAATTTGAATTGTGGTAGGTGTAATTACATGCAAGTTCAGGCTACAGCAATATTCTCAACCTGAAAACTAAATATATGTTCAGATCTTCCCAAAGTGTTTTTTAAAAGGTCAACCGTGTATAAATATAAATACATGGCAGGCAAAGTATCACGCTATTGCGAATTCAGCTAATGACTGTTTTCACACAGGGTTCCTGTACACTCCCCCTGATTGTCATTGGTCAGCTGAATGGATAATCCCACCACCCAAATTCTTACTTTTGGTTGAGCCATTGTTGTTGAGTCTTGTTGTTACAAAATGGTCCTGTGCTAACAGATAGCTTCCTCTAAGTTCTACAGATCGGTTTGTCTCAAATTAACAGAGCAATGCTTTCATAGTGTCACAGAGCCACTATGAAATTCAACCTATGAATGACTTGCTTACGATCCCTAATATTAAACTGTTAAGAAACATCTCTAAGTACACTTAAGTGGCCTTTATTTTCATATTATGTTATTTGAAAGCACCGTTTTTAAAAAAAATATATACTTTTACGATTTGAAGTACACTAAGGTGCACATTAAGCAGACTTCTTTTTCACAAGTGTAAGAATGAAGCTAGTGAAACTTTCTCTCTGTGTGTGGTTTGAAATGATAATGGACACCTCAGAAAGGGGAGTGCAACATATGTTATGATTATAAATATATGCATATAAGGCATCTTATAAGTGTAAACTCAGTTTAAGCATGGCTGATGCAACCCTTCGTAAACTTGCACTCTCAAGGAAACAAAGTGAAAAATGCGTCAGTGCTTAGGTCAGGAAATACTTAGTCTTAATCTGTCATTTACACATGGAATGAAAGGATAGGCAAATAGGCAAAATGTCTGTCCACTCAGTGCTTTATTAGGTTTTGATGCAGAATTCCCTGAATAGTTTCAGTCCTTCCCTGCCAAAAGCTGGGCAAGCACAGTTGGTCATTGTTTAGTGGTCAAACTGTCCAAAATATGTAAATATAAAATACCACTTTAGTTTAATTTGAGCCGCAAATCAATTCCCCTTTCAAAACACTATACTTTTAAGACCACCATCACTCTATACAATATATTATTTGCTTGTTTAAAGTAAGAGCGAGACAACAAGAGATACAGTTCAAGTGAAGTGTCCCTTTAACAGCATTCCATCGCCGAATGTCTGTAGCTGTTTGGTTATAATGAAAAATATGTCTTTGGAAAAGAGGTTAATGCAAGTTAAAGTTACTCTTGACAAACCATCTAATTACTGCCAAAACATACAATTGGTGGGACATAAAGCATGAAATGAAAAAATACAGAAACTGTAAAGCAAGGGAAGTTAGCCTGTGAGGCAAGTCTTGACCACATGACTCTTGTCTGATGCAAGACTTTATCTGTATTGAAACAGAACCAACCTCCCAACACACCCTTGTATAAACACATGCTTATATTCCAACAGAAATAGGCTGTTGAGGAAGTACTCACCACTTTGAGAAGAAGAGAAACCTTGCAACAGTCAAAAGTCTCTAAAAGTGTAGCTATGTAATGTACTGAGGTCAGAGAGTCTTCATTCATTCGTTTGTTTCCTGTGTTGCCTTAGTAAAGCTGTCCAGCTTGTGTGAGTACATGTGCCGAGCTCACCTGAGTGGGGGAGGAGCAGGAGATTAACTCCTCCGTGAAGGGATAAAGGATGTCTATAGACATGTTAATATAGCGGACTCATGGCAGAGCGTCCTTAAACATATATGTTTAAGGACGCTCTGCCATGAGTCCGCTATATTAACACTCTTGCACAGGTTAAAAGAAGTGAATCTGCTGAGTTTTGTACATATGATGCAAGTTTGATTGTTTCATATGGCTGGGGTGTGTAAAGTTGAGTAAGGGGTGGGTAAAGGCAGGGATTGTGTGTTTGTGTGTGGTCCTGGTAAACCCTACATTGTGTGGACCAAATGTCCTCACAAGGATAGTAATTTTTTACTATCCTTGTGTAGTATTTTTTTTTTTTACCTTGTAGGGACATTTTTGGTCTCCATGATGAAAACAGCTTATAAATCATAATAAATCATGTCCCTTTTTTGACTTTTTTTTTTTTTTTAATTTTAAACTTAATGTTTATTATAAGATTTGTGTTTATGGGTAGGGTTAGGGTTGTGTGTGTGTGTGTGTGTGTGTGTGTGTGTGTGTGTGTGTGTGTGTGTGTGTGTGTGTGTGTGTGTGTGATTGCACACTATGTTAATTCAAACACTTCTTTTATCATTTGTCCAAATAAAATGTCCAAATCCCTTTTGATAGTTTTCTATATGCTGTTTTATAAATCCTGTCGCTGGCCAATTGATTTTATATGCTTTTATAAATATTTTTTTTCCTAATTCATTAAGCCATACTATAAAGAAAGTGTGTGCAATTTTACTTTAAACAAAAGATTATTTTAATCCCTAATACAATAGGGATGCCCCGATACCAATATCATTATCGGAATTGGGCCTGATACTGATCTCATGTACTTGTAGCTACATGTACTCAGGGAGAGAGAACTTCTGATCACTCACTCAGCACACATACGTCATTTGGATTAAAACTAAATCGTATATGTAAGTAAAAACATGAACTTTGACATGATTTATGTATAAAGAGTGGTTCCCTACATTATTACAGTAAAGGGGCACAGTAATCACATAAAGTTTTTTTTTTATAAGTTTTCTGTGCGCAATCATTCGAAGTGCGCGCCCAGAAAGCTGCCCTTCAGACAGAGCGCAAGCCTAATAAATTGAGTTCTCTTTCTAGTCTTCTTGCGCTTGAATGGAGAAATTCACACAAAATTGTCAAAATGCCCTTGTCGGCGAGTATCCTTGTTAAATACTCAGTTATGTGTTCAGTGAATATAAACAGTTGAGAAAGAAAGCGCGTGTGTAACAGTATATTGGATACGTGCAGCTTTTAAAGTGACGGCAACCTAACATTCCTGCTGCTGTCTTTGTCCTTAATGTTAATCTAATAACAAAAGATAAAGAGAAATTCACCCATTGCCTTTGACTGAATAACTTTTGTAACTTTTATAAGGAATCAATCTATATTTAATGTATACAGTGAAGGCTATGCAGTTTTATTTTACATTTGATTACTTTATTCAATTTCTGTACCTGAAAATTGTGATGTTTCACTGGTATATAGTATATACAAATTTGAACCACTGGCCCAACCGGGCCCAATCTATCTGCCATAAAGTTCTTGGGCAAAATATTTGACTGACTGATGAAAATTATGAACCATGTCAGATGCTATATATATATATATATATATATATATATATATATATATATATATATATATATATATATAAGTCCCACATGTATTTAGTGTTCAGTCATGCTTCATTGGACTTCATGTACTTTCAATAAGGACTGCAAAAGTATACATTTTTAAAGAAATATTAAAGAAAAAGGCAGTGTATGAAAAACAGTATTTCTCTCACTCACACACACATAGCCTACTCAAGACAGTATGCCAGTGTTTGCAGACATGTGGCCATTTGGTCACAATTGTTTACTTTTAGGTAATAAAGAGATTGATATTAAAAAAATGTTGTGTGATTATCGTCATCAAACAGGATGTTCTCACACAAAGATTATAGCGCCAGACAGGAACTGACTGACTCAGTCATATACAGTACACGTGGTCCTAACTCACAGAATGCTACTTTTGCAGTGCCTTATGGGTGAAATAAAGCTTTATGAGTCAAAACACTACATTATAACGTATAATAGTCTGTACTTTTTATGTGAGAGGAAACGTCATCTATTGTATTTTATATTTTATCTTACTATTATTATATTACATATTAGAGTGACCACCCGTCCCGCTTTGTGTTGTAGGCATACCGCACAGCATTTTCACCTCTTGACCCGCACATCGCATATCGAGAAAATGTCTCACATTTTCATCAGTCTGTTGGTTTTTGAATAAGAAAACGTGCATGCGTTCTTTTGCCTTTTTAAGAAAGCATTTTATTTATTCTTTTTGCGGCGTAGTTTTTCACCTTTAACAGCGCTTCGTCAGATGTACAAATACAACAGCTGTTTTTAAAATCCTATCCAATGGTTGAAAGCAAAGGAGTAGGCTAAACACGGTCACTATAGTAGGTTGTGACGGCTGTCGATCAAAATGTGGAGCGGTGATTCGTTCCATGTTCCCTGTCAGAAGACAAATGGATAATTGGGTAAATTTAATTAA
Organism: Gila orcuttii; assembly: GCA_026230005.1. Taxonomy (NCBI): domain Eukaryota; kingdom Metazoa; phylum Chordata; class Actinopteri; order Cypriniformes; family Leuciscidae; genus Gila; species Gila orcuttii. The sequence continues at coordinate 27,485,934 of JAPDVR010000015.1, forward strand.
TGTGCCTGCTGTGGTTGTTTTAATTCACATCCTTTCTAAAAGAAATATGAAAGTTTTTGTTTTAATATATTCTTTATATATAAGACTGTCAATGATCTAAATTCATGTTTGTTTATATTTTATTTGTTTATCATTTATTTTGTTGGATTTTAGTTGGACTTGGACAGAACTGTTTCAAAAATAGTTATCTGAATGCTGCCTGCTGCCTTTGGGCTCAGTGATGTTGAATTTAAATGTCATGTAAAATAAAGACATGTTATGTTACATTGTGATGTAGCCTAATGGTGTTTTCTGGAAGGGACTAAAGAACAAAGAATTTTTATCAGCTGAAAGGCAGAATACAATTTTTTTTTTTTAAGTTAGACAAACATTATATAACAGTTTCAGTTTATCTTTTAGTGTTGGTAAAATGTCCCACATAAACTTATAATCCTCCCACATTTGGTTTGTTTGATGGTGGTCACCCTACGTCATATTCTAAAAAATTCAGTTGAACACTAAAGATCCACCTCAAGATACACACTGATATCTAACTAGAACAGGCTCTCCTGGAAAGCCTTGGCCAACATTCACTGATATAACCGGTCACCATTACACCTTGTTTACATTAAACACCTTTATGACAAAGTGGAACTAAAATGTAACAGGTATGACGCATTTTAAACAAGTAAAGGGACTTTTGAAGCTGTGAATGTATGTGAAAAATGAAATAACCATTACAGAAATTAGTGCATTATGGAAATGTGGTGCATTGTATAATACTCAACCTAATTCCATTTATCACTTTAACCTCAGTTTACTCCATATCCTGTACACAACGCACGTAACTCAGAAGTTTGTGTTTGAGTATGAGGTAGAAAATGCTTAGTGATGAATATCCCAATTCATAATCCATATCAACTATGCGTGCCATTATAGGGAATATTCAAATATTTTAAAGTCTAGAAAGAGTCTATATACACATTGTAATATCTACAATGGCAAGTATGCGTGAAATACATATTTAATATGATTCTCCTATGATTAAATGAAGAAACAGTGTAAAGATCCATGTGAACCTACAGACAATTGTGTGATTGTTCTGAACTGCTTCTGTCATGAATTATTGCTGCTTTCGGCTCTAGCTGCCATGTGCCACATGGCATAGGTCTCCCTACTTCCTTCTGATGTAGCTGAGGAGATCTCATGAATGTTGCTAACAATTAATCAAGAAACAGATGAATTATTAACTAGTGACTCTATGTAAAGAAACTGTTTGACAACTGTTTTTTAGACAAATATCCTGTTGAGAGAATATTTAAGAGATATTATAGTCTCCTTACCTTTTTGACACTTGACAATTGTCTTCAATGTAGAAAACAAATAGATCTTCTAATGGAGAAAAATGATGGTTTGATACTCCCAGATGGTTCTTGAGTACGTCATCTAACATAGACAGATGGAGTGAAAGGGAGAGAGAACTTTAGACAAAAATGTGGTAGCATCTGGTAAGGGAAGTTTTTTTAGCCACTCCTTCAAACTAAAAAAAAAGAGCGGGACTTCCAGTTTGTCCCGCCTTTTTCTTAACTGAGATAACTATGTACGGAATCTCACATCTCTTTCTTTCCCTTTGCCTTTGCATATACATACTTAGCTAATGTTTGAGGACAACATTGAAGTGAGCTAAATCTGACAAAACCTCATTATCGAGACATTTGAGGACATCCTCAAATGGGGGAAAAAAAAAACCTATCTTAAAAAAGTTTATTTTAGGGTTAGGGTTAGTCTGCTGAAGATGCGAAAATTTCTCAGTATTAGTGTTGGCATGCTTACTGTGTTTTTCCTTTGTTAGGACTGCCAACTTTTGAGTTTAGCTTGGAGTAAGAATTATTGGGGGGATGTAAAAAAAAAAAACTTGCATCACAATAAGTGTAGGCTATTTTGAATGTCAAAACATCTGGTGAAATGACTGGTAGGCTACTGCTGTTATTATTGCTTGATACAAATTTTACTATTTCAATTCAATTCTTGTGGTTTGATTCCGATCTTGATTCGAAATCAATTCATTTGAATAAATATTAGGTAGATACATGTTAATTTTTCTCAAGGAAGAAAATTTCATCTAATGCTGTAAACAGGTTACAGAGAGCCCTGTCAGCTGGTATTATTTATTAAAGGTTAAAAATAACAACTCAAATAAATATAATGCCATATAATAACAACTTTAAGCCCTGGTGTAAGGCAGCAGAGGCAAAGAAATGTCCTGCATCTGGCATGGAACAATAGCAAGAAGTTTCAAATCCTCATTATCCTCCACGGCTTTCTTGACAAATTAACACCAATAGTAGACTTCATACATTAGTATAATTAGATGCATGGATCTAATATTTAAATGTGATATAATTTGTCATTGTAGCAATACTGATGTTCATCATGTACTTCACTCTTCTGTGAGTGTTGCAAAAACTTGTCATGAAGATCTGGTCACCAAGCACTGCTGGTTGTTGTGGTTTGGATGTCCTCACCAGGCTTCTTAACTACAGCAAGAGGCCAAACAGCTTCACCAAAAAGACCATGCTGGTTGAAAAGCATTTTTGTCAACATTTCTACCAGTCTGACCAGCAACAAACGAGCATGGACATTCATGCTAGTGAGTCTAAGCTGGTCCTTTTCACCTGAAAATAAAGATTAAAATAAATTAGTAAAATTGAAGCAGGATTATTTAAATATTTATTTTTTTGTTCAATTTACCCCAGTTATTCATTTATATTATTATGTTGTTACATTCATATAGCTAGCTGGAATTGTGTCGTATAGTTAGCATATTAACAAAGGTTTGCATCCTTGTCTTGCATAGACTTCTATGTACAACAGCTCCCTCAGATGGTGATGCATTAGAATAGAATAGCAGAGTTGTTATCATCACAGCAGTGGGTTCAACTGGTGTCAAACACATAGTCTTTCGAACAAAACCCTCTTAAACCAGAATATCTTTGTGAATTCTGTCCTCCAAAACAAAAATTATAATATCACCGTGTTTTGTAATAGCTTTTGGACAAAAGAGTGAACTCAAATAAAGGTTGGGGGAATTGGTTGCATGTGTTTTAAATGTTTTTAATTTATATTGTTTTATTAATAACATTTTGTTGTTGGCCAAAACAAAAGTTTTATAATTTGTATTTTACTGTTTCATGAAGTGTTATAGCCTATGTTTCATACTTATTTTACTGTTTAAATTTACATAAAATCTATATAATAGTTTTGTACATTTTACTAAATTTCTTTGTAGCCAAGAATATAGTATTTGTATCTAATCAGGAATTTTTATTTTAATAATAATTTTATAAGGAAATATTGTTTTACAACTAACCCTTGTCTCTCCATTATATTGTTAAAAATTCTTTATTATTTTTTATTTTATTCTTTGAATAACTGGCGGGAATAATAACTAGAACTTTCTGTTTATGAGTGACAACAAATGGGTCCTTCCAAGCAGTGGATTTCAAAATGTTTAGCTGCATTCCAATGAAACAGAGATCGATAATGTGAGTGTGCAAGCATAGCCAAATTGGGTATTTGTATAAAAAAAGTGTATGGGTGAAATTAAGTATAATAGTTTTCAGTAGGTTAATTAATCACATTATGGTTGGCTAATTTTGTCAAATTTTATAAAATTACATTTTAACAGCTGGGCTGTCAGAAAGAGGACTTTTGTTTTGTTCCTTTTTTTTTCCCACTGAAGCACCAACCCGGAAAAAGGAAATAATGTCCGTCGTCGTCCACTAGCTCAAGTCAGTTTGAGGTCGAGTGGAAGGTAAGCAAACAAGTATTATTATTTTTTTCAAACTAACACGTTTTTACCAGTAAATAATAGTTTTGTTTACGGTAGTTGTTTTAACTTTGACAAAGTCGCTTTTGTTCTTTTTAGAAATGAAACTAGATTTTAGCCGTTTCACACTTTGCTATGAGAGCAGATGAGTCTGAACAGACAGTTAACGTTAGCGGCTGCTGCTAGCAGACTGACAGTCTTACTAGACTGCTGATAATAGTTTCTGTGTTTTTACTTTTCATACTTTCTCTTTAGGCTTATAATTATTAGTAATTGATTAGTTAGAATATATTAGCCTTAGTTTTGCTTTTAAAATCGCATAAATGCTAAATACACAAACCCACTAAAAGCGTTGGCAAACTTTAGTGTGTCTGTTTACAGTATTTTGTCAGTCCGTTTGCTTTTCTGTCTGTTGTCTTTCTCCTTGATTTTGAATAGTATTAAGTTTTGCTCATGTCATTACTGGTTTTGTTCTGTTTTTATTTGTTCATTTTGTTTCATTTCATTAGTCACACTATTTATTCATAGTGAAGAAATTCCCCTTGCTGTCTGCAAACACGTATCTCAGACCTCAGTCTCAGTGACATCAGCTGTGGAAGTTGAGTCAGATGTTAAATATGGCGTTAAGTATAGCCTGTATCTTATGCTTGTTTTGGCCACGGGGCAACAAAGGGCCAGTCAGACTTTACAGGCGTGGGTTTTCTGGTAAGTTAAATGTTGTAGCTGATGTTGAATGCTGCCTTTCACTGAATACCTGCACAAGAAACGCATGTGAAGCTGGTAATGGAAAGAAATGATCATTTTTATGTGAACCAGCAGGCTTCTGTACCCATGTCATAGATCAGGGGTCTTCAAACTTGGGTCTCGGGGCCGCAAGGGAGTGATTGGAGGTCCATGGGAAAGTTAAGAGAAAAACAGTATACATAAACTAAATGAAGCGATTAAATAAATCACTACAAGTTAAGAGAATAATAATGCAATTTGGATTTACAAAAAAAAAAAAAAAAAATTGTTTACATAAATTAATAAATAGGCTACATCTAACAGTACAGTACTATTAGTGAGTGGGGGAAAAGTAATAATGTAAAATATATATATATATACATAAACAAATTCTGAAATATTATACCCTTATGTATATCATTTTCACAGTATTTTCACAGAGTCTACATGAAAATATATAGACTGATCATTCTTAAAAAAGTCTTACATTTTAGGATAAGGGCTTTCTTGCATGAGTATAATCATATTTGGCGGTCCATCTAGAAAATTGAAAAGCCATGTCAAAGATTAAACAGAGAGACGTTGTATATAGCCGTGTCAGATGCAAAGCTCTAATACCTGAAGTTGAATTTACAGGACAATTTAATAATGTAAATCAAATAAATTAAAATAATAATTCATTACATGTATATAGCGCTTTTCTCTGCACTCAAAGCACTTTACATAGAAGTGGGGAATCTCCTCAACCACCACCAATGTGCAGCATCCTTCTGGATGATACGACGGCAGCCATAGTGTGCCAGAACGCCCTCCACACACCGGTTTATTGGTGGAGGAGAGACAGAGTGATGAAGCCAATTAGTGTATATATATATACCAAAAGCCATTAACTGTAGCTATTAACGCTGTCCGTTCTGATGCAACTTGTTTTTCCAGTCCAGTTAACCATGGCGATGACAAGTCAGACGTCCTGCTCCTCGATGAGCAACCACACTAAGGAACGGGTCACCATGGCCAAAGTGACGCTGGAGAATTTTTATAGCAACCTGATTTCACAGCATGAGGAAAGGGAAATGAGGTGAGGAAAGCAAGGTGACTGAAGAAAGCAAGAAGCTTTTCCAAAAAGCAAGCTTTTTTGTTGTTTTAAAGTTATTTTTAAATGGAAAACTACTCGTAGCCCACCTACTGGTCTAAATATTTAGGACTTAAGCAATACTCTTATTAATGTAGTTTTTGTAACTTTCGCTAGTTGAACAGGTTTGGCAGGTCTAAATGATTCACTAAGCATTTGGACAAATACATGTAATTCCTCACATACTCTAGGTTTGGGTGAATGCGGCGAGACTACTGTCTGTCATTTGTGCCCATTGTGTTTCTTTAAGAACCTCCCAAAATTCCAGGGGCCCTTTAATACGGACTCTTCCGTCCCTCTTGAAATTATGTCAGATTAGTGGACCACACCTTTCTAGTGTTTTATCACATGTCTAAAAGCTATTCTCTATATGTTACAGGCAGCAGAAACTGGAAAAGGTCATGGATCAAGAGGGCCTGGCTGATGAAGAGGTGAGCTTTTATGAAATACTGCTTTTTTCTAAAAAAGAGTGCCCTGCTTACATTTTATAAAGTCTTGATTTAGACACTGGTGGTTTTGTTAAATGTCTAAACACACAGAGAATGTAATTTCACTTGATCGGTTGATTTCATGTCTACTTTTCATGGTCCCACAGAAGCGTCTCCGGCGGTCTGAGCATGCTAGAAAAGAGACAGAGTTTCTTCGTCTTAAACGAACGCGGCTTGGATTAGAAGACTTTGAGTCGCTCAAAGTGATTGGCCGTGGAGCTTTCGGAGAGGTATGAGTTTCTTTCTGTTATAGACTGCATCAATGTTTTGGTCTATATAGTTGTGAGGCCATTTGTACACTATGTATAATCTACCTTTCTGAAGTTTGGGGTCAGTACGTTGTTTTTTTATTGTTTATTTAATGCATTGTTTCTATTCAACAAGTATTCATTAAATGAATCAAATGTGACATTTAAGGCGTTTAATTCTACAAAAGAATGTTCTTTTGAGCTTTCTATTTATCAAAGAATCCTGAAAAAAAAAAATCATGGTTTCCACAAAAATATTAAGCAGTGCATCTGTTTTCAAAATTGATAGTAAAAAGATTCTTGAGCAGCAAATCGGCATATTAGAAGGATTTCTGAAGGATCATGTAACACTCGAGACTGGAGTAATGGCTGCTGACAATTCAGTTTTTCCATCACAGGAGTAAATTACGTTTTATGATATATTGAAGTAAAACAGAATTATTTTAATTTGTAATATTATTTCACAATATTATTGGTTTTACTGTATTTTTAATCAAATAAATGCAGCCTTAATGAGCATGAGAGACCACTTTCAGAAATTGTACAAACTTTTGAACTATAGTGTATTTTGTGATATTCTAGCACATTTAAAATTGACTTTCTCTCTCTAGGTGCGGCTAGTTCAGAAGAAGGACACGGGACACGTTTATGCCATGAAAATCTTGCGCAAGGCTGATATGCTTGAGAAAGAGCAGGTGAGTTTTCACTGATGGAGTCACATATTCACATATGACATTGAAGTTTCTTTGTCTTGTTAACAGGTCTCTGTTTTCTGTTCAAGGTGGGTCATATTCGAGCTGAAAGGGACATCCTTGTAGAGGCAGACAGTCTGTGGGTAGTCAAGATGTTTTATAGCTTTCAGGATAAGATGAACCTCTACCTCATCATGGAGTTTCTGCCTGGAGGTGAGCGTGGCTTGATCTCGGTTAATTTCAGAGAAGCATTACAATCGAGATGATGGCACCAAATTTGACTGATATGTGTGTGTGTGTGTGTGTGTGCCCAGGTGATATGATGACTCTACTGATGAAGAAAGACACTTTAACAGAGGAGGCCACACAGTTTTATATTGCTGAGACTGTACTGGCTATTGACTCCATTCACCAGCTAGGCTTCATCCACAGAGACATCAAACCAGACAACCTGCTGCTGGACTCAAGAGTAAGAAAACCCACACACAGATTATTTCATGAAAATAAATATTACATTTATATTTTTGCAAAATAAATAGTTTTTGAAGCATCAAATTATTCAGAAAAAGATTGGCAGCTACATTTGCTGCTATCAATTTAAATAGTCAAAACCAGTAAAATTTCACTTGGTACCTCAGAGTATGATATTATTACATTGTATTTATTAGTATTGAATTGTGACCTCCCTATAGGCAAGTTCAATCTAACAGAGTGATTCTTATTTTGCTCTTTCAGGGCCATGTAAAGTTGTCTGATTTTGGCTTATGTACTGGTCTAAAGAAAGCTCACCGCACAGAGTTCTACAGAAATCTCAATCATAGCCTTCCCAGCGACTTCAGTAAGCAGACAAACATCTCTTCTGGTATTAATCCTAAAGATTTCTTATATCACATTACATTCATGTATTTTTGCATCATTCTCTTCTTAGTAAAATTTATTTGGCATAATACGCTACTGTTCAAAAGTTTGGGGTCAGTAAGTTTTTAAATGTTTTTGTCTCTCACCCTCACCAAGGCTGAATTTATTTGATTAATAATACAGTAAATATTATAATATTGTGAAATAATATTAAAATTTAAAAAAAAACTTTTAATATAATGTCATTTATTCCTGTGGTGGCAAAGCTGAATTTTCAGCACTCATTATTTCAGCCTTCAGTTTGACAAAGTAATTTAGAATTTGAAATCTTTTTGTAACACTATGAATGTCTTAACATTTTTATAAATTGAATACGTCCTTGCTAAATAAAAGTATTAATAATTTAGTGACCCTAAACAGTAGTGTATATGAAGTAATGAAGAGATTGCATGGTTGATTCTGTGGCAGTAACTTTGGACTTTTTTTCTTTATCTGTAGCGTTCCAGAACATGAACTCAAAGAGGAAAGCAGAAACATGGAAGCGAAACAGGAGACAGTTGGTAAGGGTTTCCTCTTGACCCAATACTGCCCTACACATGGTGGGTGGGTACAGATAGATTCAGTGTTGCATGAAGAGCCTTTGCATAAGTTATTGTGAAATTAGTGTGTTCTTAATATGGCTGTTGATGATTGTAAAAATAGTGTGGGAGGGTTACGATTGTAAAAATAGTGTGGGAGGGTTACGATGCAGTCTTGTGTAATTCATTATATTCTCTATCTCGCAACTTTTTTTGTGTTGGATCAATAAGTAGAATAGTAGACAAGGAAGTTTGTCTGAATTAAAGGTGTCTTTTTCAGGCCTTCTCCACTGTTGGAACCCCTGACTACATTGCCCCAGAAGTCTTTATGCAAAATGGGTATAACAAGCTCTGTGATTGGTGGAGTTTGGGTGTCATTATGTATGAAATGCTGATCGGTGAGTTGATGTTTGCTGTGTAAATAAAATACGTTTTTTATTTAGTTTGTATGGCTAAAGTGTTTGTGTTGATGTTTGTCAGGTTACCCTCCATTTTGCTCTGAGACACCTCAGGAAACGTACAGGAAAGTGATGAACTGGCGGGAAACTTTGACCTTTCCACCTGAGGTCCCAATTTCAGAGAAGGCCAAGGATATGATCCTCAGGTTCAGCTTTCTCACTGCTTATACTTTTCCTTCTTCCCCTTTTTATTGGGCTATATTTTAATAATGTTTTAATGTGATTTTTGACTATTTTATACTCTTAGCTGGAACTCTTGTCTCTTCTCTCATCCCTGTGCATTTTGGTTTTATTGACCATGATGCTAACCTACATTTTAAGACATTGGTTCATCTTTTTTTTCTTTAGTGTTCACCTGATGTTGTGTTGTTTTCCACTAGGTTCTGTTGTGAGAGTGAGCTCAGGATTGGAGCCACTGGAGTGGAGGAGATTAAGACTAACCCTTTCTTTGAAGGGGTGGACTATGACCATATCAGGTATACTGTCATCTCACGTAGACAAACACACAGATTAAACTGGCATTGAATAATGTAATGAGTTTACTGTTATAATGATCAGTGTCTTTTGCATAATGTAGGTGTTTATGATTTAATTGTCTTTGGGCTTTGAATGTAAACATACATTGTGCAGTATATACTTTCTATACTGCATATGCATACTGTTTGGTCAAATAATCAGAACAGAAACACAGTTTGTTTTACTTTTAGTTCATTGCTTCTGGGTCACGCAGTGTGCACTTTTAATTTGCAATTCTAGGTTATATGTGTATTCTATGCCTTTAATTTGCATATCATGCACATTTTATAATACTGTTTGAGGTAAAATTTGAGGTCAGTAAGATAAAAAAAAAAGTTTGTAAGTCTCTTATGCTCACCAAGGAGCATAAGGAGGGGATAAAAACATAAAAAAGAATGTTTTTCATTAATTTGATCAAAAGCAAAAACAGTAATATTTTGAAATAAAACCGCAATATTGCGAAATATTATTATAATTTAAAATGACTGTTTTCCATTTTAATATATTTTAAAATGTAATTTTACTGTGAATACAAATCAGAATTTTCAGCATCATTACTTCAGTCTTCAGAATTACTGGATCCTTCAAAAAATTTTTTGTACATCTTAGGTATTAAAGGTATTATTTTCTTTTTTTAAGAATGGTAAGAGTAGTATGACTGTATACAATTCTGAACGCAGACTATTTTTTCCCTCTAGGGAGAGACCAGCAGCTATTCCAATTGAGATCAAAAGCATTGACGACACCTCAAACTTTGACGAGTTCCCTGATTCAGACATCCTTCAGCCTACAGGTGCATTTTTAGTCACTTTAGATATGCTTACTGAAATACATGACATTTTATGGGTTATGTATTTCAGAACTATGTAATAACATTACTCCCTAACTTCCTCTATTCTCTCTCCCTCTCAAGCCCCTCCTGTGTCCAACCACACCGAGGCAGATCTGAAGAGTAAAGACTGGGTGTTCATCAACTACACCTACAAGCGCTTTGAGGGGCTGACTGCACGAGGAGGCATCCCATCGTACATGAAAACTGGGAAAAGATAGGCCTCGATAAGACTTGATGCTGCGCTTTTGCAGTGGTGGTTTTTCTATGAGACATTCTCCATCGCTCCTCCTTGCATCTGAAGGATCTTGCTTCATCCGTTTCCTGTTTTGATTCAGTCGACCATGACTCATTAATGGATGTGGACTCCACCCGCACTCAATCCATAGAAGGACACATTCAGAGTCATACCTAAGGGCTTCTTTTAACACCCTAAATGTCCTCACTTCACCCCTTTCCTTTTTTCCTTCTTAAGGATTGGAGGCAATCGTTTTGCAGGTTGCCAGATTTTGTACATTTAGGAATGGGGATGTTTTAGTACACTGACACTGGTAAAAACAAAAAAAGGGCTTGAACGGAAGCTAGTTAGATCTCCTGCAACCATGATCGATTTGAACTGCATTAGCACTGGTGGATCGTCGATTTACCATTTCAAAGAACTAGTGTTTGTGGCAAAATCCCCGTCTCAGCCTTTTTTCGTGTCCACATCTGCTGTACACATCTTCCCTAGTTTTAATCGAGATGGATTTTTTTGAAAATCCATTCTTTTAAAGACAATACTTTCCTCTGTTTCATGGAAATTCCTTCTCGTTATGCTCACCATCCAAGATCTCAGTGACAGTGGCAAAACACGGGGCTTCATAGTCAGTCGGATGTGATTTATACGAACCCCCAAAGCTGCAGATGTTGCCTGGCGCTCGGATCCCTCTTATACCAGCAGAAACATCATGAATGCATTTGCCAATAAAACCAAATTATTCATCAACTGCATATCAGGAAACTTCACCAGCTCATGTCAATAACCAAGCAATCTCTATGGACCAGCATTTGTTTATATGTGTAGTTTCAGCCACTGGCTGATTCAGAAGTTGCTTGGTGGTAATGCAATTGTTTTTCTTAATAAAGGGGCTCATTGCTGAAGTTTGGGGAACAAAGCCACATTTCTTGCATCTTGAGAAGAATAGCAAAACAATTCAGGGATTTGAATTTGATCGAGTCTTCCGTTTTGTGGGGATGAAATGTTCAATGCAAAAAAAGTTATACTACCAAAGAGATGCCTCTTTTAATCATCTTTATGGGCTTGAATCTCGATGTTGTTTGGTCATGGATGCTTTGGCTTTCATACAGCATTAATTAGCAAGCTTATACTTTGTCTTGAGCAGCTAGCAACTTAACTTGTGGCAAAATATTAATTCCATATGGTTTTAGTCAGTCTGCATTATTGAAGCTGCTTGTATCAGCATGTTGTGAGTGATGGCTGACTTTGTACAAATCAAACGAGTGCAAAAATGATTTTCGGAAGTGTGTGAAATTCGCAGACAGTGAATGACTGAATTGTATTTCTACAATCAGGACCCATATGTCGTCTTTCTGTGACCAAATTGAATGTATCTTGGAAGATTAAAACAGGCTTCTAAAAGTTGCATTCATTTGAAAATCGGCTGCTCAAGAATGACCTGAGATTCACCTAAATGCTTGAGTGAATGATTTGGTGACTAGATTTTATGCTGCGCACAGCATGACAAAAGTTATGTATGTGGAATTGCTTGTTGATAGATGTTGAGCTGAGCACAATATACCGCTAGAGTAATATCTCAAATAACATTACTGTATCCCACAATGCTACAAATGATATGAAATCCTGTTCGAATGGTGCGTTTTTTTTTTTTTTTTAATCCTTAGAGCAATTTGTGACCGTCTTTGGTCTGGATGTGTATTATTATTATATTATATATATTTTTTTAAATATATAATAATTATGGCTGGAGATTTTTCATGCTGTCTGAGGGTCTTTCTGTTGCATGTTGTCACGTGTGCTGGACTAGTTAAAGAGCTATGAATGAGTTGAATGTGAAGTTTCATGCTGCTTTATTTGGTCCCCTTTTCTAGTATCAAGAATATGTAGGGGTGATTTCATGGTTATTGCTTATGAATGATGGCTTGGTGGAATTATACACTGTCTCTAAAAAGCAGATCACAGGCTGGACTGCTTTGTATCTCTTGTTGCTGTATCTCACATGCTGAAAATGATCATGATCATAAAGAGTGTCTGTTTTAAATTCTCACTTGTTTTTCTGTAGGTTTCTTGCTTGCATCCTTGTCTTAGAGTGAGGACGTTCTGTTTGAATCAGGAAAAAGGACACTTTTTTTTTTTCCTCTTGAAGATGAACAATGCACCTTTTGCTAGTTGTAATGTCATGTATATTTAAAGTACACACACTTGTCAAGTTATATACACACTGAATGACTGTTCTGTTGTTTGCCTGTAAGAGAGTTTGTAATTCTTTCAGCTACTTTTTTCACACCTAACCAGATGTAGACTAGTCTTAAGATTTTTGGCGTCTATATTTACTTGCTTAGAGCTAAAGAAATAATTAAACCAATGTGTATAAAGGAGTTTATTCAAACTGGCGCTAGTGCTCACAAACTATCCGTGCAGGAGATCATGGATGATTTATTGCTGTTTATCCAGATCATAAATGCGTATCAAATGCAAAGCTGATCAAGGAGCAGCATTCCTGCTTGTGAAGGGTTTGTGAACACGGCTCCTGGTTTCACTGATGTCACATTCTGCTGTGGGAGGTGGGCGTTTGTCCTCTCCCTGCCTTAATTTGAGTTGTAGAGTGTTTGTGGATTTTTCCTACGCTCACAGAGCACCTTTCACTGGTTTATTTTTCTGATAGAGAGTTTGTTTTTGAGGTATGGGCACACTTTGACCTGTAAAACGTCCTGAATAAAACACCAGTTCATTTACTTGTGTGTGAGACTCTTCTGTTCCTTCTTTTCCCTCTTATTAGTGGCGCTTGCTAAGACCTTTTTTCCTCTATTGGGAATTTTAATACCTAACCTAAGGTATTAAACTTCAGCATGTAGCTCGTCCTACATGTTTGGGCTGCAGATGTGAATAATAACTTTGACTTTAACTTACTTTCCTAAGATATCAAACTTCCCACAAGCTTAAATTGAAAGTAATATCTATCTTTAAGCCATTAAGTTATTCCATAGCATCATGTTTATGAACCACAACCGCATAGTAACGATCTGGAATCATGTTGGCAACTTTTGCTAAGGCAAAAACTACTCAGGTTTTCTTCAAATTTTAAAAGTAGTGGTGTGCATTTGCTTTTCTGTTATGTATTTTTTAAATGTGAATTCAACTGTGTATGTGTAAGAATGTATGTCAACAAGGGGGCATAGTTCTTGAAATGTATGTAATTCTGAAAAAAAAACTAAAAACATGTTAAATGTAACACACACACACATACTGTGTGTGTATATATATATATATATATATATATATATATATATATAATCAACTTAAAAAATGTTTTTAATGCTATTACTATGAAAATGTTAAATGTATAACATAAAAGTGTAATTATGAAAATCGTCATGGTTATTTTTGACTATTGAATTATTTGTCTTAACCAATGGGGGCCTCAGAATCAACCACTGCTGCAATGTATGTGTTTCTCTTAAAGTAGGGCTGCTGTAAGAACAAGTTAAGGAACATGCTGGGATCCAAATTAGGAACCTGTGACCACTAGTCCCACGGTCGATGAAGTGATCTGTTTGTCCCTTTGAACGCAAACGTGAATGTGAATCCTTTTTTAAGCAGTTCATTAACAGCTCTGCTCTATAAATAGTACACCATAGTTTGAACATGTTTTTCAATCCCACGCGTTCGTGACATGGTCAAATTCATTTTTAACACATCTATCAATCAGTGACTTAGTAAAATGATTGAAAAATTAAATCTGGGAATTCATTTGACTTTTTAATAATTTAAATATTGTCCTGGGAAAGTTGAGCTGTTCTGGGTCTTATCCAGTATAAACCCCACAAGAGTAGAAAGATGACCGCCGCCATTACAGCAGATATGGACACGCTTATCAACGTCATGTTCCGGACAGTCCTGCTGGGATACATGTTTCCTGTGGTAGTGATGTTAGAAAACAGGCTCACAGGGTTTTCCCACTGAATCAGACCTTTACCAAAGTCTAAACTCAGTTCTTTGGGAGATAACACCTTTACCCCTTTATACATTCTCTTCACTCTTCTTTTGTCGGTGTCCAGTACGTCACAGCGGTATGTCCCAGAATCCTCTAATCTGAGAGGGTCTAGCACCACCTTATCCAGGCTGAGGGCTTCATAGCGAGTGAATAATGAGTCATCAGAGGTGATGACTCCACCGGCGAAGCGCCAAGACACCACAAAGGCAAAGCGGCCCATGGCTTCCATCACTTCTTCTAAGCAGTCGAGCACCAGACGCTGACCGACAGTTGCAGTTTGGGTCTTCAGTCCACACTGCCAGGTGTCTAGGCAGCGGATGGTCCTCAGCTTGCAGGAAGGGCTGGAGATGTTTCCGGTCCCCCTGATAGGGCAGAGCTCTTGTGTACGGAGGCCAAGCCCACAGGTGGCACTGCAGGGAAAGCTGCGTTTGATGACCCAGGTGTTGATCTTCTCCAGTTCTTCCAGGTCGGCTTTGGTTAAATTGCTACAGCAGCTGGGGGAGTGCAGAAGTGTGCAGTACAGCAACACCAGCCAAAGTGCTGAGCCAGCCATTGTAACTTGAGACAGAAGAGGAGCAGAAGATGTTCAGAATGAGAATCTATAGGACCATATGTTTATTAAAGGATTAGTTCACTTCAAAATGAAAATTCGGTCATCATTTACTCACCCTCAATTAGTTTAAAACCTGTATGAATTTCTTTCTCCTGCTGAACACAAAAGAAGATATTTTGAAGAATATCGGTAACCAAACAGTTGATGTAACCCATTGACTTCCATAGTATTTTTTTTCCTACAATGGAAGTCAAATGGGTTCATCAACTGTCTGGTTACCGATATTCTTCAAAATATCTTCTTTTGTGTTCAGCAGAAGAGAGAAATTCATACAGGTTTGAAACAACTTGAGGGTGAGTAAATGATGACAGAATTTTCATTTTGAAGTGAACTACTCCTTTAATAAATTATTCTAATTCATTTTTAAATTAATCTTAATATTTTTATATAATTATTTTTATACACATTAGCTCACCTAAATTAAGTCAAGATCTTATTTCATTTAAAAAATGTATGTATATTTATTTATTCTTTTTTTAAAATATCCTTTGCACGCCTAAATTAAATGATTAGGTTAATTGTCCAAATTAATTAATTTGTTTATTTATTGGTTTTTTATTTAATTATTTAATTATTATTATTATTAGTTATTTTAATTTGTTTAGCACACCTGCATTTTAAGCCTAAACTAAACCATTTTCAATGGGGAATCACCTTTATCAGTTCCAAACTGGTTTTTACACTTATGGGGCGTTTCAGTTATCCTTTAAAACAAAAATAGGTTTGTCTTACCTTTGTTGGTGTGTTCAAAAGATGTGATAAACTATATATAAAAAACCTCTCAACCTTTAAGATTCTATTTTGCATTATTTTTTATAAAGTCATAACTCTGTTCATCAGTTGCGTCTTTCACGTGCGCTTGAAATAACGGAGGAAATCGTGTGCTTAAAATAGATTTAGGCTACAACTGTTGACTAAAACATCTATTTATTTGTTTTCGTTTAAAATAATGTTTTTTATTTATATTTATTTATTTACAACGTTTGTATTCCATCTTGCCAGTTGCCACAAGATGGCGCTTGGTCTCACAGAACCCAAGTGCGGCTACCGGTAAATACGTTACGGGTGTACCCGGCGCTGTTGTAGTAAAATAAGTAAACTGTTGATTATATTATCTGGTTGTCACTTAACGTTATATTCTTTTAAGTTACTGTGAAACAATTATATTTAGTTATGTCAAAGCATAAAGTGGCAACGGCGACTTTGTTGAGTTAGTGTGGACAGTAGCCTAGGCTACTCACGCCAAGTAAAGCAGAACCAGCGGTTATTGACACCTCTCAAATGTCAGACAGCTATGAAATGCCTAGAGCTGAAAGATTCCTGCGGGGTAATAGTGATTCAAACCAGGCCAACGAGTCATTCTTACCCTTTACGTTTTGCCCATTCACTTGGTGGAGTCTGGTGGTTTGGTCGGGTGGCCAAATATGTTAGTGTCAGAGATAGAGAACTGTACTCTTGGTTTTAGTCTTTTGTGATGGTGTAAACAGGATGTGGATAAGCTCTGATGACTGTTTGTCATGCTGAGGAAGCATCACCTCAAGGGCACAGACTGTACAAACAAAGCCTTGACTGTCTCTGTGCATCAGAACAAACAATCTATCATTTAGCTAAGTTACTCACCCTCATGCCATTCCAAACCTGTATGACTTTCTTTCTTCTGCAAAACATAAAAGAAAATTGGAAATTTTGAAGAATTTTGGTAAATGAACAGTTTTGGTGAGCATTTACTTCCATTGTAGCCTATAGAGAAAATAAACTGAGATATTTCTCAAAATATCTTATTTTACAGGTGTGAAATGACATGAGGGTGAGTAAATGATGACAGAATTTTCATTTTTGCACGAACTAAGTTATCCCTTTAAACTGCAGGGATTTCACATTCCATGCAGACAGTGAAACATGTTTTATTGCATTTTCTTGGATATTAAAAATTAATTTGCCAAATTGATGGACACATGTTCCAACACCAATGATTAAATTAAACAGATATTAGTGTTTATGTCCACATTTAAAAATGTATATAATAAATTTGCACTTCATTTTTATTTATAGCAGTGCTTTGAGCTGCGTCCGAAATTGCATGCTGTCTAACTATGTAGCCATACTTCTTTTGAATAAGTGCTTCACAGCTGTCAAAATAGCACATTCTAGATAATATGAATGTGTAGTATGAACGTAATATTGACATACATTTTGTCATGTTTTCATTGTCATGTGATAGTTCCATGATCAGTTGCATCGCTACACAGCCATTCACAACTCCTCCACCAACTCCCTCTGACCCTATGGGGTAAAGTGTCCATTGGATGCACACTTTAGAATCTAGATCATCCGGGTACTTTTTGCCTACTATTTTATGAATATTGTGACATACTCTTTTCAACTACTGTTTTTTGCTTTCTATAATATTTGAAGGCTGTCTTGAAGTCGGCATGAAATGGAAGTTGCGATAGTCTTTTCTTGCGTGACATATATCAGAGGGACATGGCTTCTTGAATAAGAAAAAATGTAGGGCGTGACTTGATTTTGTCTTTTGGGAATTGACTGGATGGTTGAATCATGTGGTTTGCTACTGCTGTGATCTCATGTGAGTGACAGGTTGACCCACCCTTATCACAGGTTGACCGACCCCCTCATGCCAGTAAACACATCTCCAGAGAAGATATGTAAGAGGGAGGGGAAGTTGTTTTGATTAAATATAATGAGGGCATATGAAAAAAACAGAACAAAACAAAAAATGTGCACAGGTTTAGGATAAATCAGTTATAATAAATACTGCAATATTCCATAAAAAAATAAATTTGCCAATTTTGAATTCACAGTGACTTTAACATAGGCCGCGTCCAAAATCGTATACTCTCTGGTCATGAGTAGGTACATATTTTGAATATAAGCACTCCATGGCTGCTAAAAAAAGTATGTTCTATATAGTAAGAATGTGTTTAGTATAATGTAATCTGGACATTCTACATTCGCCATTTGCCCTTATCACGTGACCAACCAGAGTCAGTTGCGTCGAGTCACTGCCATTCACAAATCCTCTCCCGTGGCCTCATGGGATATTAAAGTGTCCAATCATATGCACACTTATCTACTTTTCCCCTATTCTTTTATACTTCTTTTGTCACATGTTTTCTGCCTAATAATAGTATGGAAGTATGCAATTTATGCGAATGTGATGCAGCCCTATAGCTGGCTCTTATTTGCCCTCATAGTACCAGTGGATTTAGATTTTATACTGACACCTGTTGGTCTGGATGCAAGAAGTTTGTTTAGGAACTGCTGTGGTTTCACGCCAAAGCTGTTTGTTTCTCTCATACTACAACAGTTGGAATAATTCCTAACTTTTTCATTTGATGTTGGTGTTTCGTGCTGGTACCTGCAACTCATTTGATATCAACATGGCGGCACCCATGAAGAGGCGACCCACTCCATGTAGAATTTAACTGCTTTTTGAAGATATTATGTTGTATAGTGTCTTCAATTTTAACAATCCCATGCTAATTTTTGTATTTTTATTTTTGTAAAACTTTTAAGTAGCTAAATGAATCAGACATGGAGGATGGTGCCAGAGATCAAAAGGAATTGTAATCTCATATTCACACATCTAAATATGGGAAGGGATCAGTTCATCAGTTCATTGAAACTGAAGACGTGATTGTTCAAGCGCTGCAACTTGCAGACGGTCCCTCAGCGGCAGACTCAGTTCTCTCTCTACAGCTCTCACAAGCGTCTCACTTTTCATGTAGTGCACACTGAGCTCTCGTGAACTCGCTACTTCGGCGTTTACTGCACGGTTTTGCCAGTGATTTCATGGTTAGCCTACTGATCGGTTCAAGTGCACTCCCTGTTTCCACATCATTTGGCTCCTCTGGCCACTTTCTTCATTTATAGCTACTACAGGCACCCGGTGGGCTACTTCTCTGATTTACCTTTTAAACGGAAAGTGTTTTTAATGAGGTGCAAATTGGCTTGCGGTTGACTTCGATGTTGCGCGTTGCTATTATAACAGAAGTTTCTTCAGTTTCAATAGGCTATAACATTTTCCCCTGCCGCATCCTGTCGCGAGGTTGCGAGCAGCGCGCGACGGATTAAATGGATTAATTACCACATCTTCACCTCAGTTTTCAAACAACTGGCATATTTTTTTTTTTCTTGTTTGTTTGGAGGCGCTTCTCTTAAAGCGGTTTTAAAAATGAGCGAGGAGGACAGTCAACAAGAAAACGTGGATGTAAGCAGCAAGGACTCGGGCCGTCAGTTTCGTCTGAGACTGTGCGTTTTAAATGAGATATTGAACACTGAACGGGATTACGTGAGAAATTTGGCATTTCTGCAGTCGGTAAGTACTGGGTTTTATCCAAACTCTTGAGTGTTGCAGTTTGAGCACCCATGTGCCTGGTTACATGTTGCAGTCGCGCGGTTATTGTTACAGTCTCGTTTACAGGCTCATAAACTGGAGATAACGGGCACCGGTGAAGCTGTCAAGATGTGTTTAAGTCACTGTACTGTCGTCAAGAAAGAGGGAGAATACGTGAACCAGGCAGCCTTTCTAAAAACAAATTTGGTTGGCTAGGTTATTTTTTTAGTCACATTTCATAACAAAACAAAGCACGGGGGACTGTTTTGGAGCGGGACTTCTTGGGGGGTTTTGTTACTGATGCTTTGCAAGGACGCGCATATTTTTCCTCCAGTGGGTGTTTTAACTCGGCGTTTCCCAACGTTCTTTTTTAGCTCAGCCCGACCAAGAAGGCTCACACTCCATTAATTTTATTAAAGGCACTTTTAAACACTGAACTCAAAGTAGCCTAGTACTTATTTTGAAACGAGTGTCATCCACATACATTTCTACAACTTCCATACAACATGCATTACATATTGTTTTCTTTCTTTAAAAAGGAGTTAAAAATCATATTAATCATAATTAGTTGATATTATTCCATATTCTCGTAGTTTTATTGGTTTAAAGCGAACCCATATCGATATTATGTGCCACCTTGGACCTTCTTATTCATGCCTCAGGTTGGGAATCTCTGTTTTAAATGACTGTTACAGTTTATTGGGTGATCTTTATCCATTACCTTTTTCTGGTCTGCAGTTTTTAGAGATGACTCTAAAGTGTGAGCACTCTCAAATCGAGAAACGAGAGTCTGTCACTTTTACTGCCTTTTTAGTAATTCAAACAAAGCTCTAACTTAAACTATAGCGTATTTCCTGGTCATGTGCCATTTCCTTTTATAAGCTCTGCCTCATAAAAAAACAGCAGCGACTCATGTGAGCGGTGGGATTTTCAGGTCTTCAGGGCAATCTAGCCAGTAAACCCCCCTGTAACTTTCGAACACTTGTTTTTTGTCTTTTGATAAGACCAGGTTGGGCTCATCAGCATACAATCCCGCTCGGCCCAGAGCATGTGTCCTAGTGACACACCTCCTGCAGCCTCACTGACCCTGCACTGATAAAATAGAAGTAAATACAGAAAGTGTTTGAAATCTACAGATAGCGATTTGGCATACTTGACAAGTGTTTTCTTGCTCTGATTAGCATCAGATCATGACATAGCTTGCCTGGATTAGAGAATAGACAATCATAAACCCATTCATATTCCAACCTTCCTACATGCTTTCAAAACTAGTTTAGCATTAGTAAACCATGTTATTCAGGTTTTTTTTGTGTGCATTTCTCACATTCCACACCAGCTCATTGTCCCTGTTCCAAAACCTCTTGATCCTGGGATAAATTTAACAGGATCAAAGGAACTGGGGAGGTTTTACAAACATGCCAATGAGGGGTAAGCAGCCTTACAGTTATTAAACCAGTTTTATAACAATCCTTCATAATCATATTGGCCTGTTAATCTCCCGGAGTGCAGTGGCTTTGTGAGGAAGCTGCCAATTGATGACGTTGAGCCGGCTGTGGCAGTTAAAGATTTAAGTAAAAGACACTCTTTTGGGTTTTCTGAAAAAGGATGGGTTCACTTGTCCTAGTTATTGTTCTTTCTCTGCATATGGGAAGAATCATAGGCCCCTCTCATCTGCTGAGTCTCAGAGGGTTTCATCTCCCTAGCGGTGCGTCTGATGTTATCTGATCTGGAAGCATTAAGTGAAGCGGGACCAATCAAATTACTCCCTGCAGATGCACCTGACGGCCTCTCGTCAAGATGTGTTGACGCAGGTGAAGCGAAGCGGACGGTGGTGCATCAGGTGAAAGGGAGAGGAAACCACTTTGTCATTCAGCATCTCTGACTTTTTTCATGGTCCTCGGTGTGAAAAACAAAGCTGTGCTTGAGATCAATATCAAAGACGTCATGGCTGGCATGCTAGATGGTCTTTATGTTCTTTTGTCAGCACACACTGTCATGCCAAACATCACTGGCTGCCACACTCTCTTGGGAGACTGATAATTGCCTCATGAATTTGTTTAGATATTTATGTAAGATGCCCAGATAACTTTTATTAGACTGTAAGGTTTCAGGACTGTGACTTTGTTGCTCCCTGAGTGGCTCTTTTTGCATTTGTTTATCCGTGGAATTCCACAAGGACTCTCAAGGAGATATTACAAAGGGTAATGTCATCGCTTCAAAGGAATAAACCAGGCTGTCATTTCAAAAATGGCTGGCAGTACTAGAGATTCCCATAAGAGTCCTTTTTAGGACACATTTTTTAACATCTTTTCTGTTACATTTTGAATTTTAGATCAGAGATGACAAAACATGTGAAGGATTAAGAGTTCGGGTTAGAAGACCATTCTATCCAGCACATATTAAAAACTTCCACCTTAATGATATCATGTTGTGTAATGTCTAGTGAAAGTCTGTCTTACATCTACTTCAAGTGGCACTTGGGGGAGGGGGTGTGTCTTAGAAATTGAGTCAAAGCTCCCATGAGTAAACTGTCCGATGGTATTTTTTTAAACTTTATTGACAAATGGATAAAGAAAAGCAGTTGGCAAATGCTTTTTGCATTTTAAGATGATTTATTTCATTAAACCATGAATTAAATGTATTTGCTTATTTAAAGTATTTGTTTTGTTATATGTAAAAAAAAGTTTTATCAGTAAAAATCAGTTTTAAATGTCTATTCATTTGTCCATTCTAAATTGCATTTATATACAATTTTATATTTGTATTGTTAAATTAATAATTTATTATTACTACATTTTTTTAATTGGGACTCCATAAAATAGTGCAAGAAATAGGAAAATTTGGATTCAGTAAGATTTTTTTTTAATGTTTTTGAAAAAAGTTTCTTATGCTCACCAATGCTGCATTTATTTAAACAAAAAACAGTGATATTATGTTTTTATATTTTGAAATGTAATTTATTGCTGTAATGCAAAGCTGAATTTTTAGCAGCCATTACTCCAGTCTTGAGTGTCTGTCTCATGATCCTTCAGAAATCATTCTAATATGCTGATTTTGGTGACATTTCTTATTAATATCAATATTTAGAACAGTTGTGCTGCTTAATATTTTTGTGGAAACCATGATTAAAAAAAAATCAGTATTCTTTGATGAACAAAGTTCAAAAGAACAGTGCTTATTTGAAATATAGGCACATTTTTTTGTAACATTAAAATATTATTTACTGTCACTTTTGATCCATTTAATGCATTCTTGCCACCCAGTAAAATAATTATCCTAAAAAAAAGTAGTTCTGTAGAGCAAATATTTATAAAGCATAGGTGGCAATTTTTTATTTAATCATGAATTTTTATTTTATTATTATTCATCTGAAGCTAAAAGAAAGCAAGCAAGCTTTTGTTGCACCAAACATGTCAATGTATTTGTCTGTAGCAGAGCCCTTTATAACAACGTCCCATTTAACAGACATTTTAACCCATCAAGATAGCAACGCAATTGCAAGGAATGTTTCCCTGAAGCAACCTGAGGGTTGAATGTTTTGCTCAGGGGCAAAAAAGTAGAAGCTTGTGATTCAATTAACTTTTCAGTTCCTAAATGTAAGAGCCTCAGTGTTTGCATATGACCGGTCCGAGGATCCGTTTCCTGTGTTGAGTTGGGATCCGTGCCCCTTCTGATGTCTTTACTGCCAGTCCAGCTGTTGTTAGTTCATGTGGCCCAGCTGGGCTCCTAAAGAAAAGAGACTGTTCACCCAAACAGGATGACATCAATGTATGGAGGAGCAGGGGAGGAAGTCAACCTGGTGCTTCCTGCTTGCCGATGACGTCTCTGTCAGTCCTTACAGGAGGGAAGCACACACAAGCGTAAGCTTTCTGGGTTATAAATAGGTTTTATAGAACTGATCCGCACTGCAGTGTCACAACCAGCTACCCAGCAGCCATATGGGTGGTGATGGCGCAGTGGATAAGACACATGCCTTTGGTGTGAGAGACCCGGGTTCGAATCCACTGTGAGACACCAATGTGTCCCTGAGCAAGACACTTAACCCCTAGTTGCTCCAGAGGTGTGCGACCTCTGAAATATAGCAATTGTAGGTCGCTTTGGATAAAAGCGTCAGCTAAATGAATAAAATGTAAAAAAAAAATATGGCTCAGCTGGGTACACGTCTGCTCCCGCCAAACTATGGAAACTATCCTCAGCTTAGATAAACTATCTAATTTGATGTTTTATGTGTAAACTGCAACTCTATAGACAGTTGTGAATTCTATTCAAAGATTGTATTGAGCCTTTAGTAGTGCATATTTATATTAGTGCCCAAATAGTGGTCGTCCTATACAGGGCTAAGATCTCGGCATCGGCAAATCTACGAGATTTCAAAGCGTAGATGAAAGTTAAGATTCGTTGCTGAGCATTTTGAATGTTAAACTCTGGTTCGCTGACTCTCGTAGACCCTCCGGATGCTCAGTAGTTGTGATGATCATCGTCAGCAGTGGCAGCGGTGCCACCTGTACTAAAACAGCTCTCGCCATGACTGCCACAAGCTCTGCTGATTATGCTCCTCTATCCTATAAAGTGTCAGATTAGCACTGTCTTAAAGTTGTGACACGTCATGCTTTATAAGCCATGGCACAGAGGCACAAGTCAGCACCAGGAATTTCAGGAATCTGAGCTCAATTAGTTGAGTAGACCTTTTCTTGTGTCCAAGAATCTGATAGCAAACAAACCCTGGGATAATGTTGCTAATTATGGCTTCCTTTTTAATGCTGATGAGTGACTGGTTTTGTTGAGGGGGTTGAGTTTCCTCATGTTCTATTCTGATAACCTATCGCTCTGAAATACAAAAGTGCTTTTTGTAGTTGTTTCTGATGACTCTTCTGGTTTTTGTAACACCCAAGGACGTCTATAATATTTGGAAAAGAACTATATGCTAGCATTCCCATTCATCTCAATGGCAGTTGCTCAGATCTGAACTAATTTTGAATTAGTCACCTGAGCCGTAACTAATTTGACTTATCATTCGAGAACCGCAGGACAATGACAACACTGATTGGCACAGTCCCAAAACAGTCCCTTTCACTGGTCAAAGGCAGCTGGCAGGAGAAATATGTCCATTTCACCCTTTTAAGAGTCCTCCAAAATAAACCTGGGTACTGGTAAAACTGTACACTCTACAATAAATATAATTAAATATTAATGCTAGTCTGTATATTACAGTTTAAAAATTTGGGGTCTGAATATTTTAAACATTTTAATGTCTTTCCTCACAGGCTACATTTATTACAGTATACTGTAAAATATTATTTCAATTTTGAAATAACTATTTTCTTTATTTAATATAATTTCAAATGGAATGTATTCCCATTATGACAAATTTTCAGCAGGCATTTCCTTTTGAAATCATTCTAATATGCTGATATTTAATATTTATTTATGTGTACAAAGATTCTGGACCAAGGATAGTTCATCATACCCAGTGCAACACTGCAGAATCAGAACTTTATGTGGCAAATCATCCATGCTGGATGTTTTTCATGTTCAGGATGCTTTTGTGTTAATGTTTTGTAGGAGGACATCTTAAAGCATCAGCAGTGAAAGGGAGGATCTTGTACAAAATAAACAGCAAAACTAATCTCCCCGTGGCCTTTTGTGGTCTGACAGATTTTGTGAGTTAGAACGTCTGCTGATGTTCTCTGTGATATTCAGTATTTTAAGCCAATTGGAATGGCTGAGTTGAAAGTCAAACTTAGAAATCCTAGATAAAGTCGACTGATAGGTGAGTCACTGTGAGGTCCCAAGCACAGCATGAAACTGATAAAGTCATCTGTGTTCCTGACCGCTCTGTCAGAGGCCTCTGAGGTGTTAATGAAATATGTGTTTATTCAGATATCAAAGACAGAGAAACATTGGAATATGTAACCAGCCGATGGTGTAATTACCGTCACCTGCGCTTACTAGCTGGATTCACACCTCTAATTTAATCACATCTACCTGGCCAAGCGCCATGTAACAAATACTTGTGGATAAGGTATGCCTGTTGGCACCTCCTCATCTTTTGCAAACAAGCAGACAGCAAACAAAGCCATGTGTTAGGGATTATGAACACTATCAGACGGAGGAGAGGTATGCAGACCACAGGCATATGGGATAAGGCTCTTAGCAGATGTTCCCAAAATGTTAAATAAACTTCAGATTGTGGCTTGCAGCACTAAACCGACACTTACATAACTCCACTTTGAGCAGGTTTAAAGCTTGTTTTGTGTTCTTGGATGTTTAATTATTCAACTGATGAGGATTTATGTGCATATATGAGGTCCGTTTTTTTTTTCTTTGGATTTTTCTGTGGTATGGTGGCCGTGATTGTTTACTTGAATTAGCTACAATACTAGTTTTTTCTCTCTCTCTTTACTGTCAATAGCCTTGATTGTGACTTGACCCCATCACAAACATTGCTATGCAGCTATAGACAATAGCAGCCTACTTGAGAAGCATGGTTTGCAAAGAGAAGGACAGCAGTAAATAGAAGGCTGTACATTGCCACATTGACCCTTGACCCCTTTGACCAGGAGTGCTCTGAGGAATTCCTCAGTTGTCCTGAGGGAATTGCCCCTGTGGTTTGTAGCCAGAGGCTAGCCGTAATGTCATGACTCCTGAGATTTTTTTTTTTGGGTGAGATCTCTTTAGATGTATGGTAGTGATGCACGATATATCAGCCGCCGATATAATATCGGCCGATATGGTCAATTTTTTACACATCGGTATCGTTCCGATGTCAAAATAGGGCCGATGTGAACAGGCCGATAATCATTCCTGTGTATTTGACGTGTGTGTAGGCTTATGTGGGGCCGACGGGGATGTTTGTTTTTGCACGTGCGCATACATTACACACACATAATGTGCTGAAGCAGGTGCTGGAGGCGCAAGTTATGGCACTCTGCCTTGTTCTGACCGACCATCAAAGTATTGTCGCGCTGGAGTTACGGGGTTATGATGTAGCAATTAAATCACCTCAGACACACATGTAAGTTACATGTTTCACAGTGATTGCTTTTGTTAGATTACTGAATAATGGCATACTCTCGGGGGAAAATGATGATGAAAATGATCAAGGTGGTAAGAATGACACACGACACGGGTGCATAAAAAAGATAATCTTTAAAATCCAGTAATAGCTAGCGGTAGCCTTTAGCTAGCAATGCTACTTCACAAACTAGACACAAACACGTTTCGAGCCATAATCAACAACTTATCTACTAACAAGCGCTGCATTAGAGCAGGCTTGTAGGATATCTTAATTCACAGCCCGTAAGGCTACATGTAGGCTACAACTGAAATAAAATGCTAACTCTCGCCTGTCAATGATAGTCCACTGACTGAAAACTACGCGAGTTGGTCAATTGGAGCCGCAACGACACACCCATTATACACCAGCAGTGGGAATGTAGTAATTTAAAGCCTACCTTTTGTTGAACCCTGGTTAAAATCCACGTCAAACAACCAACGAGAAAGCAAATCCATTACAATGCAGAACTACTAACTGTTAGATAACGTTACAGTTCTTTAGGGACACCTAATCTGTAGCCCTGCCTTAGCTCTGAAGCTCTGTGACTATTATGAACTGTCTGCGACGTCAAGATTGCAATGCTGGAATATGTTGTGGTTGTGTGTGTGTGTGTGGCGCGCGTGTGAGAGAGAGAGAGAGGCGCGGGCGAGATCGAACAGTGGAAACAAAAACATACTCCGTCATTTTGTTCATACAGGACATTCCAACTATGCTCACTACTTCAACTTCTTGTTTATACATGTGAAGCCATTTTTATCATAGTGAGTCTAATAGGGTTAATACTGATTACATTTTAAGTGTTATCATAACATTGTGCTATAAAATAGAAGTTAAGGTCTTTTGCCTTAGTAGGACAGTACTGTACTTTAAAGTTTTGAACTGTTGTACAATGTTCACAGAATACAGTGACTTGGTCTCAAGTGAGTTAGATGTTTATTGAGAATACTCAGGGTTGGCTTATTCATAGTGTGAATTCAGGACACACTTGTATCCTTTATAAAAATGTATTTTTATATAAATATTTATTTTTTCTTCTGAAAATCTGATGACATATTTTGCACACAGGTAAAGGTCCCCAATATCAGTAATTTCTGAAAATAAATTACAAAAGTAAAAAAAAAAAGTGTTTTGGAAAATAGCTCTTTATTTGATTACCATAAAAATGTGTTTTCTATACAGAGATATCGACATCGGTAAATATCGGCATCGGCCATAAACAGCAATATTAATATCGGTTATCGGAATCGGCCACAATTTTCACATCGGTGCATCACTAATGTATGGCTTTTCCAGTTGCTCCTGAAAGGGGAGAAATATGAACATGTGAGGGGTAAGTAACTTATTCCACTTACTTCATCCTTGGACAAACAAAGGAGCGTGCTGTATTGATGGATGTGGGCTTTGTCAGATTGACTGATTGGAATTGAATTATTTACTTGAGTCTTAAAGAACACTCGGAGATGGAATTAGTCTGGTTAGGTTGATTATAATGCCTGTTTAAACAGTGAAGTCATTCATTTAGGTAAATGAATAGATTTATTTGGGAACTTAACTAAAGTAGTTTCACATTTTCTGTCGGAACTTTTTTTAAATGCAGATAATGGGCCTTTATGTCATCTCGTTCATTCTCTGTGGAGAATTTTGAAAAACAACACCATAAAAGGACCACAAAAGTGGTGCTACAATCTAATTCTTTTGATAGCTTGGCTAAGTCATTTGATAGCTTTAGAAAAGGCTGAAATGTAAGTCATTTGACCACATGCGTTTTTAACTGCATTACCTCTGGAAGTGGACAAGCTCAGAACGTTTTAGACCACACCTGTATTTAGGGTTGTCCACTTGTGATCAGATTCAGATCAACAAAAATGCTTCTTAATAGCAAGTGTAAACAGGGCCATTGAATTGGTGAGCTGAACTAGATCTGGATCAGGCTAATTTGTCAATCTTTTTTGTTTTTGAGATATTTATTTTCAAATGAACTGGCTGTTCAGGTTCCCAATTAGAATAACCATTTGTTAACAAACTGCACTGATCCAATGATTCCAATTGAATTCAATTTACTGAGTTCAGTTTAGTGATTTGGCTGCATGCATTTCTCTGCAGAGGAACATCATCAGTGAACAATAGCTTAAAATTGGATCTTTTCTCCACACAAAGATACTGGCTTCAGAAGACTTGGAAAATACTAAAGTACTTTTTTGGTCATTTTTAGAGCATTATATAACAGATTGTGTGGAAAAGTAAAGACCATTCATCATATTGAATCATATCATATATCAGTCACATGTCATGATAATAATGACAGAACTGTATTTTATGTATCCATGTAGAACTTAAAACCTTTTATGTATCCATAAAACCTTTCATTTGATTTTGTAATGAATGAAACAATTCAGTCCGTACTTCAATCTGTCATAACCTCACAGCTGATGTAAAGCATTGGATGTTGTGTTATCTTGTGGGTTTTATTTCCTGTGGTGAGAAGGGAGAGTCTTCCTGTCCAGCCACCGAAGCCACTCTTATGATGATAATCAATGAAGAAATGACACTTTGTAATTTGACTCTAATGAAGCAATGCTGCAATGATAATTATACACTTTGTGGCTACTAGGATGAATGTGGTGCAGTGACATTGAATCCATTATTCTAAAGGGAAGTAGGAATGACACATCAGGAAATTAGATAATATGCACACACACACACGCATATAAGCCTGTGGTAAATGACAAAGTAAGCTCCTGCGGGCGTTCACAGCCAAATAAATCTCATTATACGTCAGTACTCTCCAGAGGTAATTAAACTGTATGTGTGTGTTCGAGTACTCAAAAAAGCATCTCTCTATGTGAGGTGATAATGATTGCTGTCTGTCGTCGTATAGGTCAGTTCAGGGTCCACTGTGTCCTTTCCCCCCTGTGGTGAATGAACCCCTGGCTCTCGTGGCACCTTTCCATGTGCTCAATCGCTCTTCCATGGAGATGAGCCCAAATGCCTTCCAGATGGCCAATCCAATCTGGACTGAGATCTTATCTGGACTACCACATGTCAGCACCAAGCCTGTGTATCAGTACTGTCCAATGGTCAGTTAGTGTTGGATTTTTTGTATGCACAAGCTCTTTAATGATGGGTTAGTGTGACAAACACTTGGGTGTTCTTGTGAATAGGGCTGTTCACGGCAGTGTGATGAACACACCTACCTTATGAAAGAAGCATACCGACTCAAAAACAGCTAAAACAAAGTGTTGCAATTGATTTTTTACAAGACAAGCAGCACTAGTACTATTCATCTTAGGGTTAGGAGTTTCTGAAAAATATTGACCATAAGTATTAAACTCTGGTGTGACGTATTCTAAGGAATCAGAAATATTTTTGCCTGGCAGATAAAAAATGGAGAAAAATCTTATAAACTTACATTAAAGGAGAGGCCCAGGTCATATCATAACCAGAACGTGATGTAACAGGTACAGCAACCACATAGCAGCTAACTTTAAAACTGACTGGCTGCTTTTGTAATTGTTTATTATAATTATTTTTTTAAATATAATTTTTAGTTGTATTTATAAATTTACAGTTAGTAATTTTAGTGTTACATATTTATTTTAGTTAGTTTCAAAGGCCACATTTTTTTCAATGCCAATTTCAACTAACAAATAGTTTTAATAGTTTTAGTTTTAGTTAAGAATAATAACCCTGCCTTGAACCACCTTGAACACCCTAGCAAACACCCAGGCAACTACCTGATGATCCGCATCATGTTTTGGGGTGTAAAATAGTAAAGACGATGTTTCTACGATAACAGACCGCCGTGCATCTAAAAAAATTATTAATTCAAGAACGTAATGCAAGTTTACTGCAACAATGGTGCCGTGAACTTCACATACTTACATTTATTTGAGTTAGTTTAGTTGACACTGGTAAGCGCTCATTGTCTCAGTTGTAAACACGACGGCTTTCTTCTTACATGAAGGGGGTTTAGTGTCACGATGACTTTGTTTGCAGGTGGACCATTAAAGAACGCGACACACGCATCTCCCGGACATCCTGTAGAAGTCAACCAATCAGATGACGACTTAGGAAATCCTGAAGTGTTTCTAGTTAATTGTGCCATATGCATCAGACATTCAGCCAACGGTCCGTGGGCGTGACCTCTGAGGCTGAGACTAAGAACGCCCTAACAACACCCTAGCAACCACACAGAACATACTTGCCACACAACCACCTTGAACAGCTCCCTAGCAAACAGAGCACCCGAACATCATGGTGAAGAGTTTGACATTGGCAAACACCATTCTCATTTTCTTCAAAAGTTAGTTTGGGAAATCATCTTCAAGTTCAAGTGCTCTTTAGCATATTCTTGCTCAGCATATCAGTTATATCTCTTCCCTTGTCACTCTCATATCTTTCTCTCCTGTGGTGCCATGACTCATTTCTACCCCTGTGAGCAGCTCAAACAGCCATGAACTTTAAAGCCCCTCATAGCGGAAGTGCGGGAGAGGGGGCCGAACTCAAAGAGGACTTTGTTGTAGCGGCCACTGCTTGAGGGTGATGGGGAGTCAGAGTCACGAAGAAAGAGGGGCGAGCTCGGATCCCCTCTTTTAAACCTCATCCTCCTGCTACTGGGCTCTTTGTGTCCATTAGCTGGGTCGTGGGCACAAAGAGAGGGTTTTTTTCCCCTCTCTCCCCCCTTCTCTCTTGGTTTATTTATTCGATTTCACGCCATGCCGGCCAAAATGGCCCCTTCCTTGCATCCAAAGCTACTTCATATCCTTTTGCAGCTAGGCAGATTCTCACAGAGAGCCATGAAAGGGCCCTTTGGAAGAGCCAGGGTGTGTTTTTAGCCAGGCATTCACAGGAAGCGTGAGCATCGGATTCAGGACGTTTTGCTGTTGCTCACGTTGTGGGAACCAGTTTGGGTTGTAAAGATTCTCCTCACTTGCACTGGAGAAAGGGGACAAATATGTGGTTTGGAGAACCTCAGGGGGTTCTTCTGTGACACTTTACTGTTCATTGAATGCAAAAGTACCAGCAAGTAAACAGCACTGTTTGTTTAAAGTGGGAAAATCAACTTTGGGCAGGATGCTGCTAGTCCTACCATGTGCTGAGACATTTAATTGGAGGAAGGCCTGTCTGAGGATGTCCTGGACAAAGGCAGAGATGACATCAAATAGTTTAACAATATTCTGTCACTTACTATGCTTTATGTCAGAATTGACGAGTTAGTTTCATCAGATACCTTCAGTCCTCAAAGTAGCTACATTTACATGCACCTAAATAATCTGTGAGTAATCATATTGATGCCTATGTAAACTCCTCACTCAATCCAATTGACCTCAATATGAATAAAATTTTGAACAGATTAAAAGTGGTTGTGTAGACATTAAATAATCTGATCAATAGGAAAAAATGAGCATTCAAAATACCTTGTGCCAATGTGAAGTTTATAATAAATTATCTATTAACATACTTTTTACTTCTTACAAAGGTGCATATATTTATTTATGTCTTATTTACTGGTAAGTTGAAGAGACAGAATATTGACAAAATATTTGCTAAAAAAAGCTCTTCTGACATTTTTCAGCTTTCCTTTTAGTTATGGTCATCAAGCCAAAAACAACAATTATATTCGTGGTGACAAAGTCCGGATTGCAAAATTTCTGAACTTTCAGAATTTGAAATCAGATTGGATTCATTCAGACTGAAGAAAATTAGCGGTTGTGACAGTCCTGTAATGCCCACTTTTCACAATCCAGTTTTAGTGCTGTCTACTGTGTGGTAGAATCACACTTTACGTAAAATACATATGAATACTCATGGACAAATTATGGAGTAGGCATAAGGTTGGGTTAGTTGATTTAAGTTGATGTAAGTTCTTTCAGTCTGAACGCTGAAGCATTCAGTTTTCTGATGGTCTGAAGATACTACACTTTGAATTTAGATCTGAATTTACACATTAAAACTATTCTTACAGTGATGAGTTTTCATTGGAAGCAGTGTTGCAAATATGCTTGGCAATTAGATTTAGATATTTAGATATCTATATTTAGATTTACTAGAGATGATTTGTGGTTGTAAATGTGAAACATTCTTGTTTGATGTGTCAATATACAGTAGATGTACTCTAAAGGAGAGAGAACTTTAACATGCTTGTCTATCACTTTAGCCCCTTGGTAGTAGTGTAACACATACTGTTAATTTCGGTTCTAGCTTTTTGTGTAAACCATCCGATCATAAAAGCAGCAAAGCTGTGCTGCTTAATTCCAGTAAATTGGCCATGTATGATTTGACAGTCATCTCAAAGTCAAAAAGTGGCCATATTTACCTATATTAACAATATGATGCATGATCCTTCTTAAAAAGACCACCTTTTAATTTCATTTAAAGGATCTTAGGCCTTTAGAAAAGTATTTTTTTTAAAAAAAGGTTATCTTGCCAGATTGTCATTTGTTGGACCATGATATGACCTGTAGGGTTTAGGTTTAGCATTATTTTCAAGAGCAAGTTGCTTTTGTACATGTTGTTCTGGTACCGCCTGTAAAAACAGCACATCACTGTTTTTTGAATATCTCACTTCTGTTTCTACATTCGATTAGTAGGAATCACATGCTACAGCGAAGGCTTAGAAGTGTGCCTTAATGCTTTTTTGCGTTTCTGCTTTTTCCTTATCTGAAGCTTCCCTTATGGTGTTAAGCAATTTAGGCTCTCCCGGACCACTTGCAAGCTCTTGTATAAAATGGGATTACAGCTAAAGCTGTTATTTTATTTTATTATTTTGAGCTCACTATTCTCAACAAATTGTCTCAGGACAGAGCTAACAATTGGGGCTGTACGATAACGATAATTATCACGATGGAATTTTCCTCTATGAAGTTATTACAAAAGTTTGATAAGTGATTGATATAATATTTATGCACTATGCAAATAATGCTGCCCATGCATGTTGCAGACCATTGCTCTAGTGCCATTGCCAATTTACCTGACTGATAAGCGCTGCCATTTCTGTTGCGTATGAGAAAGATTAAAACGCAAAAAAAGCTAAAAGCAGAACGAAACAGTTTTGTTTTTCAACCGCATAACACGGACCATTTATCAGCTCTGCTTTTTTTGTTATTAAGCTATAGCAGTTTTTGTGCATTTTGTATTATACTAAATGGATACTGTTTTTCATAACAAATACCTTAGAAACAATATAGTTAGTGAGGTGCAATGCGTGGTTTTACCTGTGGTTAACATGATCCAAATGCAATGGAAGACTCAATTTTACTCTTTTAAAAATTAGGTTGTTACATTTTTTACTTTACAGATGTTACCGTTTTGGTAATGAACATAAATTTACGTCTGCATCCCAACTCATGCTACTGCTACTGTTAAATGTGCATTTCTAAGACACAAAACATGTAATATTAATCTGTGAAAAGTTCACCTGTTTGGCAAATATTTATGATAATAAAGAGTAATCTGATGATAAAACTAATCGATAAAAACAACTTTCCTACAGGAGCAAAAATCTGCTTTTAAACTTAAAAGAAATAAGGATTTGACATTTATCGTGATAATAATCGACTGATATGAAAATTTTTATCGTGACCATTTTTTTGGCTATATTGCCCAGCCTTACTAACAATCTTAAGTGCTATACCTTTGGTTGACTTGTTTTAGTTGATGATTTAGAGGGGTTGTCTTGTTTGAAGAAATTGCTAAGTTTACCCTAGTTTCACAACCAGAGGTTTAAAAAGACCATGTTGCAATAGCCAGACTTGTCCTTTATTTCAATAGAGTGCCACTGTATTGGCCATGTGTGACAGACTTTACGTGCTTTTAAATTGCATGTGGTTAAAACAGGATCTCAATGATCTGGACCAGTATCTGGACTCCCCAATGTTTTGCTGTAAAATACATTTGTGCGCAATTAACCAAAGGTTAATTTTTACAGTGAAATAATGATGTGTCTTTTGATGATATTGTGTTCCATATCCCAGTACACATTTATTGTCCACCATACTTTTTTCCACCGTCTGTGGTTTGGCGCTGCTAGGTCAACCAGAACAGTGCTAGTCTGGACGTCTGCTAGTGGCAGAAGTGGTGGCAGCAGGCTCTTGACCCTCAGTCCTGTTGGGAGAGGTTGAAGTCCATGACAGCATATGGCCAGTCTGGTTTGGTCCACCTTACTGTCTGACCATCTTTGCCTGACTGCTTCACATCAAACAAAAGGCTTGTTGCCCATGTCTGACCTTCTGCCTTTCCACAATTCAGCGCGGCTGGTGGCTTAGATCTCCAGTGATGTGAAATGGGAAAGTACATCAGTCAGATTTCCATCTCTTTTAGCATAATTGCGCGAATAATAGTGTGAATTCAGTGTTTTACTCCGTAAAATTATATTTTGTGTCTCTCCTTGGAGCTTCACTTCCCTCACATTAAGAATGGCTTGAAAAACACTATTCCCTAAGGGTTTGAAGTCTTTGAGCCTGAACTTTACCTCAGTGTGTCGAATGGATTTGCGAGTCTGAGATATACTTCAACGTTTATCAGAACCTGGATTTTCCCAGTTTTAGCAGCCCACTGGCATGCATGTGGCCTAATTCTCTGTGCTGACAGACAGGCACGGACCACACAAAGCTTCTTCACACCGCACCGTTTCCTATCTAGAGTCATATCCTTCCTCTTTTTGTTTTTCGTAAAGAGAACTCAACATTATTTCCCCCTTCTTCACAAAGTTTCACCTCAGTTCATCCATTGCTCTGATTTTGGGTGGCATTCATTCTTTAAATAACTTTAAATAA
Organism: Gila orcuttii; assembly: GCA_026230005.1. Classification (NCBI taxonomy): domain Eukaryota; kingdom Metazoa; phylum Chordata; class Actinopteri; order Cypriniformes; family Leuciscidae; genus Gila; species Gila orcuttii. The sequence goes on from JAPDVR010000015.1 coordinate 27,521,297, forward strand.
CTATGATGTTTTAAAGGAAAATTCTCATTTCCTTATTACACACATTTACCAAACACTGGAAAGTGAAAACCAGATAATCTTTGCTGAATCATCAAATGGAGCGCACAGATTGCAATGTTGGATATGTTTGGAATTAAATAATTACTATGTATGTTCTAGTATACACTATATACCTTTTTTTCTGAAATACTATTTAATTAAACAACAGCCATGATTACAATAAACATTTTTCATTTTTCAAAAACATTTTTCATTTTTCAAACATAAACAAGTTGAAATTTACATTATTACGTAATACCATTCTGTGTCACATGACTTCAAGTTTCATGTTTAATGGAACTATCATGTTTTGGAACATATCATCTTAAAGTCATCTTAAAATTTTGTATACTGATTAAATAATGTGAAAAAATCACAGTTGATATTACTTCTGGTTCATTTACCGTAGCACACTAAAAATAAAGTTCTGTGCGTACTGCACTTTTTTATTGTATATATTGAAAACATGCATGCTGTGCGTTCAGATTATGTTAGTGTGCTATTTCAAACAGCCAATCTAATACATTTTCATTTTTCCATACTTGCAGAAGGCAACACATTGACATTGCTAATGTCGGCTAATTGAGTTGCAGTGGCGTTTGTTTATCAGAGAGGGACTAAGTGGTGTGTCTGTTGGCATGATAATGAAAGACTCTCGTCTGTGAGAGAGGCCGTAAAGGAGGTCATTGGAGTGGCCCATCGTCGTTCAGTGTCAGACCATTCCAAGAGTGACAGAAATGGCTCTTCAGGCTCTTGAGGCAGAGATGTGCTGGGGGAAAGTGAATGGATTTCACTCATTTCCTTCTCTCAGCTCTGAGACTCTGGTATAGATCTGCCCATGTGCCATTGTTAGAACTGAACTGCTGCTGATTATATCTGCACCACAGCTGGTTCAGTTGCATCTGGAAGGTTCAGGTTTTTTTCTGCTGACGACACGTTATTGTTGTTCATACTTATATTTACCTAAAATTTCAATTTAAGAAGCCTAAATCTATGTTTATAAATATAAAAAAATGTCCTTAAATCAATTCCTGGGGCAAATACTGCACTTAAAACAATGTACATTTTTATGAACCTGTTTTGAATAAATATTCTGGGTTAATGCTGAAGTTAAGGGCTTATTTCAGTCCAGTCACCACTGCAAATATGTTTGGTTCCTCAATTTGTAAAAACAAACCAAAAACGTGCTGACAGCAATGTACATAACATAACCGTTTTGAGGAAATCATTTGCTGCCGATGTCGCTTAACTCAATAGTGCTTATTATTTTCTGCCGATGTCGCTTAACACGTATAGGAAAAGTCCTTTAATGTACACATGAACTACTAGGAAGGCACCGCTGTGAAAGTTATTGCCATGAGAACAGGCCCTATAACAATGCCGCAAGTACATTTACTTTACATTGATATTCTGTCCAGGCACATCCATTCCAAAGGGGCTTACGGGAATGTGTATCATCACAAACGAGTGCATGTTCAGTGCATTGCACGTGTTTATGTGTGTACGTTTTTCACAGTTTCCATGTGGTACGTTTATTGGCAGTAGTCCATTCTCAATACAAGGGTGAAAGGCCGTGCAAGCCTACGAACCACTTTTTTACCCTTCTATCTCAATAATGGAAATCATTGTTTGATAACGCACTATTTTAAAGGAAACCCATCTAAACAATGAACAGTATTGATGTATTGTGTGCGGGAAACAGCAATCTTTTTGTTACGGAAAAGGTTCGTTCTGCCTTTTCCTTCCTGAAATGCAAGAGGCCAAGGTCTCGCTCCTGTCATTGAATTAGTATCAGTGTTTGGTTAAGGTCACCCTGTGTTGCAGGTGGCAAAATTATAATGTCTGTTTCCTGGCAAAGCATTTCATTGAGGGGGGAAAGAGTCAGCGAACAGCTTGTTTCCTTTGTGGGGACATATGGACACGTTCATGCTCTTCTACATCTAATAGCCTGTGGCTATTCTACTGTGTGTAACTCTATTCCCCTGTCTCTCTTACCAGCTGGGCAGAACAGACACAGTCACAGTCTTCAAAAATGTAAACCTCATCAGAGTGCTTACAATTACTTAATAGTTTTTTAAATTCTGGAATCTGGGTACATGTCTCTGCAGAAGTTATATAAAATTTGATATATATCTAAATGTTTTAAAATGTGATTTATAAATAAACATAAATCATCCGATTTGAAATGAATATATTCCAATATATTAAAATATTTTTATATATATAATACACATATATTTTGACTAAGTTTGCAACTATTAGCGCAATTTGAATATATATATATATATATATATATATATATATATATATATATATATATATATATATATATATATATATATATATATATATATATATATATATATATATATATATATATATATATATATAATTTAAAGGAAAACCATCTAAACAATGAACAGTGTTGATGTATTGTGTGCGGGAAACAGCAATCTTTTTGTTACGGAATGAATTCAGAATGAATATGTAAACCTCATCAGAGTGTTTACAATTACTTAATAGTTTTTTAAATTCTGGAATCTGGGTACATGTCTCTGCAGAAGTTATAAAATTTGATATATATCTATATATCTCCTAAGAGAGACACAAAATATAATTTTACAGAGGAAAACACTGTGAATTCACACTATTATTCGCACAATTATGCTAAAAGAGATGGAAATCTGACTGATGTACTTTCCCATCTCACATCACTGGAGATCTAAGCCACCAGCCGCGCTGAATATATATATAATTTTTTTATATATATAATCACCCTATTTTTCTCCGACTGACAGACTTTTGCTGAGAGAGTTTAATCTCTCAAACTTATTTGTGTTTTTTTTTTTTAGTATTTTTCAATTGCCCCCATTGCGGTTTTGCTCGCTCTCCTCTACATGTCAAATGCATCTGTCATGTCTGCATGCACTGAAGTTTCCGTTTGAGAACGTAATCAGACTAATATGTAGAGTTCAGTCTTCATTTAGTTTTGTTCTGGCTCTTTTTTTATTGAGATGAAGTGAGATGAAATGCAGGCTCATCTGATTACTAAGAGATTGAAGTCACAACAAAATTGCTTGTAAAGGTTGACGTGCAATATTTCATTAGCTGAGTGCCTTCTACCTCTTTGAATCGGGATGAATGAATTCATTTTTCATTTTGCACATGCCCCCGGTTGCACCTGTCATCCTCTGCTGCTGACTTCACACTCTCCGTTGCCCAGAGAACAGTAACGGTTGCTATGGATTCACAACGCAGCCTTGTAGTCATGTAGTGTTTGTTTATTTGTTGATTTTTTTGACGTAAGCATGAAAGTGATGCTGGAAAAGGCCAGAGAAGTGCCAAATCAAGCCTGACAGAGAAAATCAAACTGTTAATGGTGAAGGGTGTTATTATTCTCATATCCCAGCTTAATGTGCATGAGAAGACTATAAGAAACCCTGAAAAGTGTGATTCTGTGGAGCTATTAAAGCAAGTTTGTTGAAAATTCTGACCAGCTGAACACCGTAACATTGGCTCGACCAATGGCATGAGTGTAGGAGCAGGGCTGACCAATTGGAGATGGAGATGGGTTACAGTTTTAATTTTTTTTAAGTTTTTTTTTTTTAATATTGAAATATCTATCTCCATCCGTGTCATCCAAACACCCCTGTTATCCTACACACCCTTCGTTCTGGTTGTGGTGCAGTTTGGAGATGTACATCCTGTCTCTTACTCTATGAGCCCCTTAGGCTGAGTCACATGGATAACCATTTTATTGATGAATGTGGATGGGCCACATGAGAGATTGAATTAGCAGACGCCTGAGGGACGGGCCCCCTTCCACTGCCTCAGGAACTGCAACAAACAGCACGGCCACCATCATCACCACCCATATTACACTAAGTGTCAATAACAAATGTGTTCAGGGCCCTTTTGAGAGATCTGATGTACATTTACTTCAGACAAACTAGCTAAACCTGCACCTTCAACAATGATTTCATAAACATTATTTTTTGTTGTGCTTAATAGTAGGGAGGTTAAGTGACTTTTGACTTCAAGTCATGATGCAAAGGTCCCCTTTGGTATGGAAGTACCTTAGGGCCATAGAAATAAATTTATCCTAAGACACAAGTGAGATCACATTCTGCATTTTTTAAAAATGGCCGCCGACCATACTTGAGAGGCTCATATCTTTGCTTCTGTTATAGCTATAATGACAAATTTGGTATCAACGGGTACATTTTTGTGGTCAAGGAGTCCAATAAAATAGGTTCCAAGACTAAAAAACAATAATGTTGTCCTTAACATGACAATAAAAATTAAACATGACATTTTTTATTAAAAAACGCATGCCAAACACACAGTCCATTTACAACTTAATAATTTCTTTGTTTAGGTCTGCTTCGCATGCGCCCTTTACAGCACTGGCTGAAGACGCGGGTCCTGCGTCGAGCATGGGCATCCGGTCGTTTACGTCTCAAGGTAACTCAGAACTGTGTCACAGCTCTGGAGCCCTGGAAGGCGGTCGACTGGTATCAGACAGGTGTAAACCTGGGAATAATCTCTAAACTGATAGTGGTTTCGACAGACGCCTCCAATTCGGGCCGGGGCGCCCTCTACTCTCGCTGAGAGCGGCGCATGTGCGAGGCCATCTTAATGTGCGTCCAGACAGGCTGTCCAGGGACAACGTTCCCCCAGGGGAATGGTCCCTCCACCCTCAGACAGTTCAGCTGTTGTGGGACACCTTTGGCACAGCAGAAGTCGACCTCTTTGCGTCTCAAGACAACGCTCAGTGTCCAATATGCTTCACAAAGAACAAGGACGCGCTGGCCCATCACTGGCCCAGCCGCCCCCTCTATGCTTTCCCTCCGATCATGCTGTTACCACAGGTAATCAAGCGTATAAGGGAGAACGGTTCCTGTGTACTTCTAGTAGCTCCGTTCTGGCCGAACCAAGTTTGGTTTCCAGAGCTGATGCAGCTTCAGAGCTTGCCTCCGTGCCCTGTCCCGTTGAGGAGAGATCTCCTCTCATAGGCCGGGGGTACGATTTGGCACCCACAATCCGAGCTTTGGGCTCTGCATGTGTGGACCATCAACGGGTACCCGTCAGTCTCCCCGACGGAGTGTTAAACACGATTACGCAAGCTAGAGCGCCCTCTACTAGACGGCTTTGTGCTTCCAAGTGGTCAGTGTTCTCAGTTTGGGGCTCAGCTCGCAACCTGGATCCACAAGATTGTGGGGTGTCGGAGGTTCTCTCCTTCCTACAGAAGCTCTTGGATAAGGGTAGATCCCCATCCATGCTCAAGGTATATGTGGCGGCTATTGCTGCGTTTGTCAAACATTCGCATGGCCAGTCACTGGGTAGGAACGACCTTGTAGTCCGCTTCCTCAGGGGAGCTAGAAGGATGAACCCTCCTCGCCCCCCCTCGGACCTTTCCTTGGTCCTGGAGGCCATGAAGGGTGCCTCTTTCGAACCTCTACAGTCTGTGGACCTTAAGTATCTCTCATTGAAAACGGCCTTTCTGGTGGCTATCGCCTCAGTCAAGCTGGTGGGTGACTTACACGCACTTTCTGTTAACGCGTCGTGCCTTGAGTTTGGGCCTAATGACTCCAAGGTCATCCTCAAACCAAGACATGATTATGTCCCCAAAGTACTTGCAACTCCTTTCAGAGCACAAGTCTCTGTGGATCTGACAGCGAGTCTGACATTCTCTCGTCACAGGCGATTTTTGAGATTCGCCTTCGAGGGCCAGGCATATCAATACACAGTCCTACCGTTCGGCCTGTCCCTGGCATCCTGTATATTATGATGTGCATGGACGCTGCTCTCGCGCCCCTGAAACTTCAGGGCATACAAGCTTTGAACTATTTGGACGATTGGCTGATTCTAGCTCTATCTCATTCAAAGCTCATAGAACACAAGACCATATTACTCGAACACCTCGAGAAACTTGGTCTCAGTCAATTGGGCGAAGAGCTCGCTGTCCCCCAGCCAGGAAATATCCTTTCTGGGCACAGAGCTGAACTCGCTGTCAATGACAGCGCGACTATCGCCAGAGCGCATACTGAACATTGCGGCACTATAGTCCCGCTCAAGAGATTTCAGAAAATGCTGGGCCTCATGGCCTCATCATCATCAGTTCTCCAGCTGGGTCTGCTTCGCATGCGCCCACTGCAGTGGTGGCTGAAAGCACGAGTGCCGTCTCGAGCTTGGGCCTCCGATCTGTTTCGCCTCTGGGTCAATCAGAAATGCGTCGCAGCTCTGAAACCTTGGAAGGCGACCGACTGGTACTGGTACCACCGCCTCTTCAATCTGACATTCTCTCTTCGGATCTGACAGCGAGTCTGACGTGAATCTCCATTGCCTGGTTAGGGCCCTTAGAATTTACATGGAACGTTCGGCTGCTTTCAGACGGTCAGGACAGCTATTTGTTTCGTTTGGTGGCCGATCTAAAGGTCTAGCTGCCCATTTTAATATCCCCATATCATATGAACTCAGGGTGCTCGCCCTTGGGTCAGTGTTGTGGTAGATTTAGCACGCACAGCATTTTAAATTGGATTCCCGTAGCGTAAGCTAGCTTACGCAACATGAGAGTACTCTCGTAAGAGAACGTCACGGTTACTAACGCAACCTCGGTTCTCTCTAGAAGAGGGAATGAGTGTTGCGTATCCCTGCCGTGCTTGTGCTACCATCTGGTTTCGCTTCAGTCGATGAAAACCAAGGAGCATCTTATCGAGCTCTGGCTTATATAGGCATAAGCCACGCCCATTCGCCCACACGCCCACTCATTGGTGCTTACGTCACGTGCAGTGCCTCGATAGGTTGCAGCAGTTGCCGCATAGCATCCAATAGGCGCGCGAGCTGCCTCGCCTAGGTCTGCTAGCTGCAGCAAGTGTGTTTTAAATTAATAAAAATTATAAGGATAATTTTTGGCTTCAGTATTCTCGAGAAAAGAGGTTTTCCCTCTAAGGTTTTTTTTCCATAGTCAACTAGCTAGCTATTTATTAGTTATCTAACATTAAAAACATTTTTCTATTTAATGAGAAAGTCATACGAACCTCAAAGTGTTAACCTGTCACCTCTGACCTTCAACAGCTGTCACAGCTCCTGGTGCTGATGGGATGTGTTGTTGCAGGAACTGATATGCTATAGGCTACTCCTGACTGGTCGAAATCTCATGCTACTTAGGACAAATGTAATGTACAGAAGTAGCTGCACTGCTTAAATACAAAATTAAAGTTTTTGAACGAAAAGATAAGTAAAGTCACTCTGATGACAATTTTTCAATTATTTGAAATGTGCATATTTACCCCCAATTGTCATGGTATGGGGAAAATTATAATTTTTTTAAACTTGGAACCAATTTTATTGGATTCCTTGACCCCAAAAATGTACACTTTGACACCAAATTTGTCATTATAGCGATAACAGAAGCAAAGATATGGGCTCTAGAGTATTTTCGGCGCATTGGCGGCCATTTTTGAAAAAACATGTTTATTTCTGATACAAAGTGTGATCTCACTTGTGTCTTAGGATAAATTGATTTGTATGACCCTAAGGTACTTCCATACCAAAGGAGACCTTTGCATCATGACTTGAAGTCAAAGGCCTATTTTTTGGGCTTAACCTCCCATGCGTTCACGTCATGTCCTAATTACCGTAAGCTTGATTACGTTCTATTCTGAGCTGTTCACGTCCTTGGACTGGGAATTATGCGTTTCGTCGTTGACACGATCAATGCCTAAATGAATCTGCAGCAGTCAGGTGGTACAGCGGTCACGTGGTACAAGTAAGAGCTCTCAGAAAAATCCCATTTTACAAGCTGTAATTGCGAGCTCTACGAGGACGTGAACACTTTTTAGAAGTTGAAATCTCGCAATTACAGTAATTTCAGCATGCCACATTTAAATGCATAGTTCAACCAAAAAGAAAATTCGGTAACACTTTGCAATAATGTTCTTTAGTTAACTTTAATTAATGTATTAACTAACATGAACTAACATTGAGTAATACATTTATTACTGTATTAGTTAATCTTTGTTGATGTTAGTTAATAAGAATACAACTCTTCATTGTTTGTTCATGTTAGTTCAGTGCAATAATTAATGTTAACAAATACAACCTTTGATATTAATAATGTATTAGTAAATGTTAAAATGAATATTAACTAAGATAAATAAATGCTGTAGAAGTATTGTTCATTCTTAGTTCATGTTAACTAAGGTAGTTAACTAATGTTAACCAATGAACCTTATTGTAAAATGTTACCGAAAATTCTGTCATTTACCCACCCTCATATTGTTCCAGACCTGTATGACTTTATTTCTTTTGCTGAACACAGAGATTTTGGATTTTGAAAAAAATGGTTTGACTGTTTTCATTCATATAATGAAAGTTAATGGGGTCCAAAACAATGTATGGACAAAAAAAAACACTAAGTAGAACATTATTTCAAAACATCCTCTTTTATGTTCCATAGAGGATAGAAAGTAATACAGAGTGTGTAAATTTTAATTTTGAGGTGAATCCCTTTAAGTTTAATCAAGTGTTTCTGAAGTGCGAGCATGTGATTTCACATGATGTTTACAGCTAAATGTGTCTTTACAAACAAACACTTTTAGTAGCATAAGCTGGCATGGTGAATGTGTTCCAGAGATACAGAAGTGTGACCGAGTTTCAGTCTGTCATTATCAGAGGGATGCCGTGGGGTGGCGAGTGCTTCTCATTAGACGTTTTGTCCTGTCATTGAGGTAAAGGAAAAAGAGGCATGATGGCCCTGCATTAAAGCTCTCGTTCGCCTTTAAAATCCATGAGAGAAGGATGAACAAGAGTGACAAATTAATGAGAGATTTTTCTACCCAAACAATCAGCCCTATGCTGACACCCAAAATGACCTGACATGCTAATAAAAGAATAAAAGAGAAAGATGTAATGAAAAAAAAAAACAATAGTCATGCAGCAAAGGTGAAAACGCTCAGGATAGGTCTTTAGCTGTGTCGTGTTGCTGTGGGAGACCGTCGGAGACAATAGCTGGAGTGACGGGTAATTTAACAGACGCTAGGGTGGAATGAGTCGAGCGCACTGTTAGCAGTTCATTGCTGCTGCTGATGATAAGAAGTGTTTTACAGAGCTAGCATTAGAAACAGTCATTGATTGGCAGACTCTCTTTCTCCAGGGGAGTCTCTCTTCTAAGACTGTTGAAATCGAGACTCGTCTAGAGAATTAGAGACTCTTCTAAACCCGTGATGAAGATATTTATAATTCTCTCTCAACCCATTGCTTCAACAAAGTGAATCAATACTATTGTTAAATGTGCCTGTTTACAGTTTGATTTTACAAATCAAATATATTGTTTACCTGCAGAGATGACCAAAATGTGCATATATATATATATATATATATATATATAACTTCCAAGGGATGCTCAAAATGACTTAAAATGGTTTAAAATAGGTCAAAACAAGCATGCTAAAACAACTAAAAATCAAGGCATTTCTTATTTTAATTCACCTCAACTGTTTTTTCTTTCTTTCTTTTGTTTACTTTTTTTTTCTAGGAACTAGGGTTCGCACTGTCTTGAAAAACCTTGATATATGATTTCTAGACCAGGAAAAGTCTTATAAAAATGCAAATGGTAATTTTATTTATTTATAAGGAATATAAATGTTTATAGTTATGTCAAGCTCTAAAATATTTTATAGGGTAGAAATTGTGAAGAAAAAAATATCCTTAATCCTTATCTAGAAAATCATTCAAAACTGTCATGTGGCTTTCAAATATTGATGTGGACAATGGGGGGCCCCGGAGTCAAAAAGGTTGAGAACCACTTATATATATGGATACAATATATGAGACGGGGCCTATCTCATGGTTTACAGGGAGATCTTAGAGATTTGCTGTCCTCCACTGATGATGACTGAACTGCTTTGCCATATTTACATGCAGTAAACGTTGATATAAATTGTTACTTTGAATTTTGTGTTGCTGATTTGATTCAAAACTGATTTGATTCTATCATTTTGATTTTGTGTGAGATAAGATCTCTTTTGTAAAGCTTCTGTCGCTTCGTTTTTTTTCTCTCTCTGAACCAAACCATTTCCAGTAGACCGTACAGTACGTGGAGTTTGACTTCACACTGTTGTGTGTGTTTGTCACTAAAGCTGAATGTTGAGTCTCCAGTTAGATATGCAGGCAGAAAAGGGTGTAAACCTACAGGAAGTGTAACAACTTCAAAAAATGAATTTATGTCTGGCGGCGACTATACAAATCTGCCCCACCTTTTCACACCGCAGTGATTCCACATGTAAACACTAACTTTTTTCTCTCTTTGTCTCTCAATTTTTGTATATCAACAGGCTTTTCTCCAGAGAATTAAGCAGACTGCAGAAAACCAACAATGTCTCACTCCAGAGCAGGTCAAGGTATAAACCCATTAATACACACTGAACATGCAGAATTATTATTTATATAAAATAATAATTGACTCCAAAAAGTATTTGGACACTTAAACATTTCTGAATGTCATTGCATTAGATCAAACTGTGTGGAAACAAATTATGCTAGAGCAGAACTAGCTTCAGTTTTCTAGCCATTTTGCAATTGTGGATGTGTGGAGTCGGTGTACATGATCCACTAAGTAAAATTTTGTCTCTTACTTTCACATAGATCTTGTTTTCTAACATCGAGTCCATATTGGATGTCCATTATGAGTTTCTTTCTACTCTGGATGCCAGTTTGCAGCCTGAACCCCAGCCGCACCATTCTCTCGGACATGTGTTCCTCCAGTTTGTGAGTCCCTGTGATTGCATTTGAAATCATCTTTGAACTAGTGCTGCTTAGAAGTTGATTTATTATGATTTTTGAGTTTTTTGAGAGAAAACATAAATATTTTTTTTCCATTCCATCCCAGTGTGGTATTGTTCCTAGTATCCTAAATCTAAATGCTCTTAAAATACTATCATCCCAGAGACTGCCTCTCTCTCCCTATGGTCTTTCTGAAAAAGTGCATTAACGTGAAACTTGTCGGACACATGACCAGTAGTTCTGTTCAATACTGTTAGAGACACTGAATTCCAATTTTAGCAACAAATGTTCAATTTCTGTCTACATTTCTAGCTGCTTAACTGTTCTGTCTAAATTAAAAAACTTTTCCCTCTCTGAAAATATGATAATAATGATGACATTCAGTGATTTATTGATTCACTTATTTTCAGTATTTGGCTGTCAGTATCTTTTAAAGCAATGACAATTAAATCCAGTGCTTTAATTCTATCCATGGTTCTCACAAGAAACGTTTTGGGTTTGGCATGTGTATGTGACCTTTGACCAAGTTCACTGAAACATTCTGAGGTTTTAACCTCAAACTAGAGTGAATTTCCTCTTAATTGGGCTGTGTATGTATGCATGGATGTGTTTTTGGATGAACAGTGTTATAAAGCATATGCCAGAACAGATGTTCGCCTCGTTCATGGATGAGGGTGTGATGCTGCCAAACTCTCTCATTACAGGTGCTGTGGTCTGGAGCCCTGAGGGCCCAACCAGAGTACACACACACACACACACACACACACACACACACACACACACACACACACACACACTGCATGTGCACTAATGCAAATGGAAAACCCTATGTAGACAGATACAGACAACACGCAAATGAAGAAGGTGAAAAGAGAAAGCGTGAAATTGGAGATTATAAAGATAAAAACAAGCACAACGGCTCTTTAACCACACAGTGCCTCTGAAATCCCAGTATCGTTTTCCTACTCTGTCAGGATGCCTCAAGCACCCTCAGCCATCAGGATTCACATCGTCCCTGTCAAGGTTACAGTGCCTACACACTGTTTCTGTGAAGCTTGGATAAATGACATCCTACCTTCAGCACATGCATCTTTAATAAACTGTCACCTCAGCCCTGAGTTTTTCTGGACTTTTTAACCAGACCTGCCTATATATATATATATATATATATATATATATATATATATATATATATATATATATATATATATATATGTATATATGTATATAATTATTGTCTGGGTTTTTTTTTCTTTAAAAAAAGTTTACTTGGACCATATTGTGAAGGAAAAGTTAACAAGTGCCTTCCAGTACTATATAAAAAAGCACCTCTGGTGACTTCGTACTTAAGAGCTGTAGTGCAGAGCTGGCATGATTAATCAAGTTTGTATTTGTTTAAAATTTTTTGATCAGTACATAATATTCATACTTCCACTATATGGTTATTTAAAATAGTAAAAATCAAGAGTGACTAGCTGTCCAAAATTTTAACCGGTAACCTAGTAGAGATTTGTTGTAATTACGGCATGCCTGGATCAAAGATGTGCACTTCTCACTTTTAAGTGCCTGAAGATGAGTCGCTATTCTTTTTTTTTTTAGCTTGGAGCTTCTTATTTCCATCTAGCTTTTGTGACCCATAGAGAAGGTATGGTTTTCAGGCTAAACGTATGCACTTCGATTTCACTTCCTGTGTTGTTTCGAATAATGTAGGGCAGAATGACAGTGCCTCATTGCATCTCTGGCAGTTTCACTACCCCCTTATGTCACTTCTCATCTCAGTACTTTAGAAAATGGTTAAAGAGGGTGTGTATTAAACTATACAAAGACAGCTCAAAATATTTATTATTTGTGTAGTGTTTCCCATATGAGCTGAATGGGGCCGTCGCTAAAATTCACAGGGCCTAGGACAAAACTTTATGGGTGGACTGGACACCCTTTATCAGAGGGCCTGCCAGCCTGGGACAAAGTATATCCCTGAACATGAGATTTTGAAATGGGAATGTGCAAAAACAGACCAAAACTAAAAAATATATATATAAATCTGTTAGGGGTGGTTTTCATTGGTTTTCACGAGTGTTTTTTGAAGTGTGACTCTCCTCTCTCTACTGCAGAGGGAACGTTTCTCTGTGTATGGGGAGTACTGTAGTAACCATGAAAAAGCACTCCGACTACTGATGGAGCTTAACAAGATCCCTCAAGTACGGACTTTCCTGCTGGTAAGCACCTTTTATATCATTTTCAGAGAAAAGGGCCAGTCCTTTTCATTACATCATATTCTGATGAAGATCCCTCACACATGAGTCATATCAGTTTCACATCTGTAACCCTGATACAGATTTAATTAGTGAGTGGAGCAAAGAAACATTACTGGTTGATCAATTTACCACAGGAAATAAATTGATCTCCAAACTTATTGAAGTGAAAGTGATACCCAAACTTATTTAACTGTACAAACCAGGATGTGAGAATGTGCCATTCATGGCTTTCCATGGAAACTCACTGTATTCTCAACATGAATCAGTTTAAAGGGATGTCACACAATAGCATGTTTTTTTTTTTTTTTAGCACCTCATGTTGTTGGGAGGTAAGAAGAGCACAGATGTTCCTCTTGAGGGGTATCTCCTCTCTCCCATCCAGAGGATCTGTAAATACCCTTTGCTACTAAAGGTATGGGCATTTCAAGCAAGTGCATTATGGGTTATATTGTTTATTCTGTATATACTACTCTACAACATTCTGATCATATTACATAAAACCCTGCTACAGCTATATAGATGTATGACAAGACAAGCAAACCTAAAAGTATGCATGAAATGACATACACATTCGTATAACACATTTGTATATTTGAGAAAAAACTGTCGGGTGGGACTTGCTTTTTAAAATGTTTTTAATAGAGACGTTTCTAATGCTCCCAAAGGCTGTATTTATTTGATCAAAAATACAATAAAATGTCAAAAAACTGTTTTATATTTTAACATTTTTTAACATGTCATTTTTTCCCTGTGATGCAAAGTTGAATTTTCAGCATAATTTCTCCAGTCTTAAGTGTCACATGATCCTTCAGAAATAATTCTTATATATTGATTTGGTGCTCAAGAAACATACAATTTCAATTTTGTTTTAGATATTTTATATATATATATTTTTAAGATTGTTTAATGAATAGAAATGAATTAATTTATTTGAAATAGAAAACTTAACATTAAGTGTATTTACTGTCGCTTTTCATTAATTGAATGCACCCTTGCTGAATAAAAGTATAATTTAAAATGTATATATATATATATATCTTACTGACCCCAAACAGTCGTGTACATTTACAGTGTGATTACAAATGATCTATCTTGCGAAAAAGACCAGGAATGTATATCTCAAAAGAAAATGGGGACAATATATTGATTTCATGTTGACATGAAATAGTCTCTTGTGCACAGTATCTGAAGCATGTCAGCAGATGCGTAACTGTGTAATACAAGCATTTACCTGCTCTTTGCCCTTCAGGAACTTTTGAAAAGGACCCCTAAGAAGCATTCAGATTACCCAGCGGTAGAAGAGGCCCTGCAGGCCATGAAAGCGGTGTGCTGCAACATCAACGAGACCAAGCGACAGATGGAGAAACTAGAGGCTCTTGAGATACTACAGTCACACATAGAGGGCTGGGAGGTTAGACATGTTTTGTAATTGTCATAGATGGTGCATTTTATTTGACTGTTTCCTGGTCGATGGTTTTAAAGGAACAGACCAGAACCAGTTGTTTGTATCTTAAAATACGTCTTTATTTAGGGAAGTTCCTCTATGACAGTATGCTTTGTTTATGAGAATTTTTAAGCGAAGCCTCGGAAGAATCACTGATGTGGACATGATCAGTGTCGCCTTGTGTCTGCTGATGACATTTTCTTAGGCCATATCACAAGCGGGAAGAGGAAGTCTTAACACAAAGGCCCGTTACCATGGATATCCTTTAGTTTTGTGTAACATGCAATAGTGTGCCACCACAAACTCACTTTCCCTTCTTCTCTCTTTCTCTTAAGTACTCGTCTTTCTTCGCTTGTCTCTCCCCGCCTCCTTTTCTTCATCATCATCTCTATACCATAGTTACTTTCTTCATCCTCTCTTTCTCTCACTCTTTGTGCCCTGTCCATTAACCCTCTTTATTGATTTATCTGATGCAGTACTGAGTGGTTGGACAAAGTGGGACATTTTCTGTAGCCCTAAGTGTACTTGGATAGTTAAACTTTTCACAATTTAGTGCATACAGTGCATTCTTTCTTCTGTTGTTATTTTCCATTCCCTTCATGCCTCTGTGACCATTCAAGATGCTGACAAGTTGGGGATTATTTAATCATATTTTGAAATTTGGGTAACACTTTATTTAAGGGTCCATTTCTCACTATTAACTAGTAACTTATTTGCATCCATATGACTAGGATATTGCCTGCTTATTACTTATAATGCACATATTAATGTCTTGTTCTGCATGTCTATTCTACATTCTTTAACCCCACAAACTTAACACCTACCTTACTAACTATTAATAAGCAGTAATTGAGAGTTTGAGGCAAAAGTAATTTAGTCAACCTCATGTTGTTTCAAATCCATATTTTTTTCTTTCTTTTGTGGAACACGAAATAAAAAATGTTTAAGAATGGGTTGGATACTATTTAACATATAATAAATGTTAATGTGGGCTGTCGAACTACAAAAGGAGAAGAATAAAAAAAAGTGCATAATTCTATACAAAAGGTCTGTAAATGTTTTATAATACTTATGATCAATCTTGGATTATAGGGCAGAAGTGATATGGATCAAGTTTATGAAACTTTTATGGTGCTTTTTTCGGTCATAATGGACATCCTTTATCTACATTCATTTTTATTATATGAAACAAGCGGCAAGTGCTTCCTTCAATATTTCTCCTTTTGTGTTTCACTGAAGAAAGTAAGTAACATGAGTTTGGAACAACATGAGGGCGAGTAAAATAAAGGTTTCAATGCTTCTGAGATCATGTATAGATAACATTAAACATTTAACGCAATATAAAACGAGAGCTTAAAAAGCAGGCTGTATTTCGCTTCAGATATAGAGCGTTTTAGGATGTGTGGTCTGATTTAAAAGCAAATGCATTAAGTTTCCATTTAGTCCAGAGTGTTTCACCTTTATAGGTAAATAGTGCAGAACAAGCGGGAAGCAGATTCCCATCTCTCTAATTGACCCGTCTGGGTACGCCATTGATTAAGCAGAGAAAATGGAGTCTGCTTATCAAACACACTCACACACGCCCACACCTGCCAAGCTTAGAAAATCACATCCTGTCCAGAGTCAGCACGGACTGCGGCGTCGGAGTGGAATCAATTTGTAATGGTCCTGGATATTGAACAGGACACAGTATGTGTTACCAAAACCTGTCTGGCTACCTCCTTCCCCTTAAAGAGAGAGGGGTCGCTGCTTTTTATTTGTTTTTTGTTTCGCATTTAATCAGATAGGAAGCAAAGTGGGAGTGAGGAGAGGCTGCTCTTCTCATGGAAGGCCATGATTAATGACCAGATTGTAATTATTCTAAATGAAATTAGACCCTCTCACTGTTAATAAAACACAAGGAAAATGTTCACCTGTTGAAAGAATTGATCGACTAAGCAGTTAGTTTGAATAAATGATGGCAGCATGTTCATTTATTTTATTTTTTTCACTTTTGACTAAAACGTTCATAGTGGAATTACTCAGCAGAAAAATTGTACACTGCCACATGTAAAGATGTTTTTTACTTTCTTTCCGTTTGTCATTTTCCAGGGGACAAACTTGACCGATATTTGCACAGAACTGCTGCTCCAAGGCAATCTGTTGAAGATATCAGCTGGAAACATTCAGGAACGAGTCTTCTTTCTGTTTGACAACCTCCTAGTCTACTGCAAGAGGAAGTCCCGGTAAGGCCTTTTAGATGCTTTTGAGTTATCAATTAATCTAGTCTCTGATATTGTTAACTTAATTACATAAACAATGTATTGGAGTGTGTTATGGTTAAACACTTGACAAAACCATCAGGTAGATGTAGAAACTAAATAACACTTGCCTAATTTTCCCACTCTTTAAAAAAATCCAGAGTTTCAGGGAAGAAATCCACCAAAAGGACGAAATCCATCAACGGGCCGCAGTATGTGTTCAGAGGCCGCATCAACACGGAGGTCATGGAGGTCGAGAATGTCGAAGACGGAACTGGTAGGTTTTAAAGTGTGTGTGTGTGTGTGTGTGTGTGTGGTATGTATTTTTTTGCTGCTTGGAGTATTAAGTCATTAGCTTAGCATCATGCTAACGTCAAGGACTATTCAAATATTTAAAATATTCAAGTCAAGTCTCCCGTGCAGCTCACTAGTTTTTTAAACCTACTGTGTTTGTGCCCTGTCATACAAATATTTCCTACCTCTAAAAATTTTTGGGTTGGTAAGATGTTTTTGAAAGAATTCTCTTGTGCTCACCAAGGCTGCATTTATTTGTAATATTGAAATATTTATAGAATTTAAAATAATAAATAATACAATTTTATGATTTAATATATTTTAAAATGTAATTGATTCATGTGATGGCAAATCTGAATTGTCCGCATCATCACTCCAGTCTTCAGTCACATGATCCTTCAGAAATCATTCTAATATGCTGATTTGGTGCTCAAGAAACATTTATTATAATTATCAATGATGAAAGTAGTTGGGCTGCTTAATATTTTTGTGAAAACTGGGATACTGAATTAGCAAGTTCAAATTAACTTTCTATTTGAAATAGAAATCTTTTTGTAACAATGTAAGTCTTTACTGTCACTTCTGATCAATTTAATGCATCCTTGCTAAATATTAGTATTCATCTCTCTCTCTCTCTCTCTCTCTCTCTCTCTCTCTCTCTCTCTCTCTCTCTCTCTCTCTCTCTCTCTCTCTCTCTCTCTCTCTCTCTCTCTCTCTTGAACACTAGCGTGCAAAGCAACTTTTTCATGGGATGTGTTAGGGAGTTTCCTGCGTGATATCCTTGTTTGTTCCATCTGATCACCATGTGATGCTTATGAACATCACAAGCAACAAACAAAACCACTTAAAGGGAACTTCAGCTTTTGCAGTAGAAATTAGTGCCACTGTGGCCTGAAGATAATATCACGCAGGGCTTCTTAGAATTGATCACTTCGCATTTAGCACCTCCGCTGAGCTGACCGCCAAGGGGCCGTCGTCAGAGGTGCCGTTCAGCTGTCGGGCCGAGCATGAAATTCAACTCTCAGGGGAAGTTAACGGCTGCTCTTCTCACCTTTTGCTCTTAGTCTTTCACCACACCTTAAGTTGCAGGGTGGAAGTGGAACTTCTCTCTCTTTCTCTCTGAGCCACAAAGAAAAACATCCTTTCTGAAAAACAAGCCATAGGGCTGTCAAAGTACCAGCCTAAACCACACGTGCCATCAGTTGATACGGACAATGTGAGACGTGTTTTGTGTTTATCACTTGTGTCACATGACACTCCACATCTGTGTAAATGTATCATTTAGCTGATGGTTTTTGCCGCCTTGGATAAGATTAAAGATAAAACGACTCGCATGTTGTGTATGAGGAATGAAGATATTGTGTTTGAATTTCAGATATTCAGCCTAATTGCATGTTTTTAGTGATGTTTCAAGGGAGATTTCAAGGCAGTGTAGTGATAAATACTGATTGGAAGTGGTGGGAGTTATGACCAAAATCTTATATCACGCTATGAGTAATTTTATATCCCAGTCAATATTTTTGCTGGAAATTCACATGATAATTGTATATAAATTGTATAAATAAATGTATGTTTTATAAATGTATTTTTTCCCCAACATTTTATATACATTTAAGTGAATTTCCAGTAAAAAATATTGAACTAAAGTATATACATAAAATACATACATACAAACATTGTCCAAAAGCAGCACCACATTATGTGTATGTGTAACTATTGAGTGAAAAACAAATGACTCAAAACAGTAAAACTATAACACTTATAACATTGACTATATAGTTCTTATTGAATGAGTCACATTTGAAACCATTATAAAATGGCTCATAATTTGCGGCAACATCCCGCTCCGTATTTTCACATTACTCCACGTCTCTTTATCGTTCTCACGTTTTAAAGCATGGCAATTTGATCTGCTTGTTTTGACTGAGCTATTGTTTTAATTGGAAAACAATCAGATAATGCTTAGGTGGTGTTTATGACAGAGCCAGACGTATGTGCCAAATGCGATTACTCATAAATTCTCTCCAGTTTTATATGAGCTAAAAGCCTTTGTCAAATCCTCTCAGTGCTCAGAAGTCTATTTATACTACCTCAACATTAACCACTGCTCATTACCTATTCCATACCTCATTCATTTCTCCATATAATTCACCTGCTGTCAAATCTGGGTTAAAATTGGACCATGAGTAACAGTCTGAACCCCAGTCTAAACTCTCTGTCAGGATTTGGTTTAATGGTGGGAGAGATGCTGAAATGCATATTTAACGATTCCTCTTTAATGGGATAGTTTAACCTTTTTACATTATTAATGCTTCTAGATTGTTGAAGAAAATCTTATTATCAGTGTCAGCATTTGTGTTTGGGTCAGTAACTCATTTAGTAATGGTAAGAGGAAAAGGCGTAAATGAATTTGATTGATCTGGTTTATTTAGATCTCGGTGAACAGCTTTTATCAAATAAATGTACTTGTTTTGTTGTTTTTCGTGTTCATGTTTTTCATTGTCTTTCTAGCGGACTATCACAGTAACAACTACACGGTGACCAATGGCTGGAAGATTCACAACACGGCCAAAAACAAGTGGTTTGTGTGCATGGCCAAGAACGCTGAAGACAAGCAGAAATGGCTAGACGCCATTTTAAAGGAACGTGAACAGAGAGAGAGTGAGTAGATTTACTCTGGTTTGTCTTTGTAGAGTGTGTAACATAAAATCATGAAATAACACCAGTTAAATGTAAAACATTTTAAAATGCATTGTGTACTTTCTGTGTGTTTCTGTGCATTACTGGGATAGTTCACCCAAAAATGAAAATTCTGTCATCATTTACTCACCCTCATGTTGTTCCAAACCTGTATGAATTTATCTCTTCTGTTGAACACAAAAGATATTTTAAAGAATGTCGTTAGCCAAACAGTTAATGGACCCCATACTATGGAAGTCAATGGAGTCCATCAACTGTTTGGTTACTGACATTCTTCAAAATATCTTTTGTGTTCACTAGAAGAAATAAATAGTCTGTAAATGATTTGGATGAACTATCCCTTTAAATTGGTCCCTTTAGTAACTTTTATTTTTCATTTATTTTTATTTTTTCTACAATAAGGATCAATCAAATCAGACCAATCAAACAAAATCATTACCAAATTTTGGATACATGATTTTGGCAACTCCAGTAGGCTGTCAATTTAACATATTTTTACAATTTAACATTTGGTAAATATTTATTGTGTAAGTAATAATGTTAAAATTAACTAATTTTACTAATAATTAACGAAGTAATTTTCACAATGTTCACTGCCATTAATAGTCACAATGTTTAGTAAAGAATAAATATTGGATTAAATTGTCAAAGCAAATATTTACACCTCTTGATGAATAACAATGAACCCATTTCCACTGTGCTTAGTATTTTAGCATCCTGCAATTTGCTGTACCTAATATGTTCTTATGTGAATTTTTTTCTTCTGTTCTGTTGCGATATGAAACACCTGTCCTCTGCTGGACACCTGTTCTTGTTATCTCTTCTTTTGAGGCCTGTGTGATGTACTACAGGGTTGTTCTGATTGTTAGGTCACATGATCATAGCAGTAAAACCTCAAATATACCACAGAGCCCATTCTGATCACGGCTCTTATGTTTCAGCATGAAGTATTAGTCTGTAGGATCAGCTTACCAGTGTCCAAGTCAAAGTCCTCAGCCAAAGTATTATAATGCGGTGCAAGTTGGCAGTAGAGCGAGAGCGTCACTTTTATGCTGCGATGCCAGATGAAAGCAGAAGTTTTATGGTGCGTATCAGGTTTCCAACGTTTGAAATCCGAGCCCATTCCAACAGGTGCCACATCAGTCACACCTCTCTGACCGTCCGAGTCTTCAGCCAGCACCCACTCGTTTCTCTATACAAAGACGTCGTTGAATTACACATTTCGATTAATATTTGACGTGCAAATGTCCCTCCGATTTAGAAATTCTGGTCATCTGAAGTCTAAGACCAGAAAAAAATTTCTCTCAAGTACCCAAACACAAACTTGAATAATGCAGTGCAGTTGTTCTGTTGAATTGTTCTGTCATGCTTACATACTCAATAAAGCAGTAGATACCTTCAAATACTAATTTTAAATAATGAACTAATAATGTTTTAATAATTAAAAATAAAATTTTAAATATACATTTTAAATACGTTTATTTAAATGTATGCAAATTAAATTACATTTTTAGCAAAAAAAAAAGCAACTGAGCATTCTTTAATGTTATTCTTGCATTCGTACATTTCATGTTGGTGTACACTGATTGAAATCGGCAGTTCAAAATGAGGACAAAAACAGGAAGATTTGGGGTTTGAAATGAAGGTTTGCTCATTTCTAAAATTGCCATTCAGCATCAGACCTTCAGATGCCAAGGTAGAAATTACGCGTCAGCAGGGTTATTTTTGAGGAGCCATTTTTAATGATGTGTTGCCTCTTTCCTGATCCTTGATTGAATTGGAGCCTCGTACAGCTGCCACGAACACCTCCTCAAAAAAGTCTTTGTGAGCGAGAGCTGCAGCTGCCGGTGGCTTCCCTCTCTCTGGGCTCTCAGACACAGTAAAGAGCTCTGAATGAGAGCCATGCCAGCTGCCGCCACATCTGAGCACGCTTCCATCAGCTGCAATCCCATTGATTCTCTCTTTAACATCACCTTTTGTTTAAATGTACGGTAAAAACCTGAATGTTTGCCTTGACTGAAGGGTTGTTTTAAATTTTTCTTTGCATTAAGCAACAAGCAAAATGCCTCGGACGACTGACAAAGTGCCTTTTTTAGGCAACCTTTGTGTGAAGCTCCTGTTTCCGTTGCAGCTTGACTCTTATCAGCACTGCTAATATAAACAAGGCTGTTTTCATCGGTGGCATTGCACTATTGCACAGTTTTTAGCATGCTGTGTTCTCTTCAGGTCTGTTCAGGAAACTGCAAACTCTCTGGTAGAGGTCTTTCTCTGCATCTAGTCGCATGTGTTCTCACCTTATTAACCACTTAAGATTAACAATTATTCTTATCACAAGTCAAGTCACCTTCATTTATATAGCGCTTTTAACAATAAAGATTGTTTCAAAGCAGCTTTACAGTGATAACAGGAAATGAAAGTAACAGAGATTGTTTTGGCTTTGCAGCAGCTCTAGAATAAAGTTATTGTCTAGCTAAAATTAGTTTTGATTGATTCACTTCCGTCGCAACGATCATTAGTTATTAACTTAGGGGCCGCTAACACGACACCCTTCTAACAGAACAAAACAGTGCCTGGTGGCTCGAGAACGCAAACCATGAAACAGGTTCCAAGGTACAAGCCTTGAAAAATTTATAATACAGAATTTTTTATCGCTTCCACGTAGCCACGTGAACCGGAATTATCCCGACAACGTTTTATCTGTACAGAGGTAAAGGGAGGGGAAGGAGGCCTTCACAGTGGAGAGACTAGTTGACACTTCAGGACACTTGGTGTGACTGTGACCTGCCCTGAGTAATGTGTGATAACCATTTATTTGATCTTACTCGTTCGTGTTGTGGTTTAACACCATTTATTTTATTTTGTGTAAAGCGTGTGGCTTATATGTCGAATGCTGATGCCAATTTTGCGAGCCAGCCCTCCACCCACTAAAATACCTCTATAGCAGAATGCATGTGAACGTGTGAAAACAAACCTTATAATAAAATCAGTTAAACCAGTGTTTCCTTTCAGCCTCACCTAAACATTAACTGACACAGCAACACCCACCACAGCTTGTAAGTAACGCTTGAGGAATAAACTATAATTATGTAGTAGAACAGTATAAAAGTCTAGTTAATCCCTCATAATTTCAGTGAATTTGCTATTAAAATTTTTTTTTTTTTTCAAGACATCTTGTCTTGTGAGACAAGATGAGACAAGATAATAAAATGAGACCTTTTATTATCAGATTTTTTAAATGCAAGATTTTTTATGAACATTTGTGCACATCTGACTTGGGTTACAGGTGCAGCTGACCTAGGGGAAAAAATTTTGATTTTAATTTATGAAATATCTTCTCAAAAATCATTCATAAATCCATGATTTTTTTTAATCAATTTATTGCATTGAATGTGACAATTTACATTTAGAGTGTTGCAAAAAAAAATACAGTTATACAATTAAACAATTAATCTTTTTTTCATAAATGAGGCCTATTGAGTTTATTGCTCCTAAATGTTTTATATATATATATAAATTATACAATTCGCAATTAGACTATATTAGAATATAGTTTAACAATTTGCTTTTGTTTCATAAATAAGGCCCATTGATGTTATTGGTCTTAAAAGTTTTTATTTTATTTTTGATTTGTGTAAATAATTTTTACATTATGCATCTTATTACTACTATACATTATCATAAATAACATAAATGTTATTGTTTAAATATGTAAAAATAAATTTTAATAAAAAATATTTTTTTCTTGTTGATTTTTCTGCTTTTATTCGGGGTTCTTGACTCTTTTATCTCATTGCTTGGCAGGTTTGAAGCTCGGGATGGAGCGTGATGCCTACGTCATGATCGCAGAGAAGGGAGAGAAGCTGTACCATATGATGATGACCAAGAGCCGCCATCTCATCAAAGATCGACGCAGGAAACTCACCATTGTACCCAAATGCTTCTTGGGAAAGTAAGTTTTGAGCATTATTTAATGTATTTTAGAGATTCTTGTCCAAACTAATGGGTTCTCCTTACTGACCGGTCAGTTCCCATGCCGGTGATTGGCTCAGTCCGCGCTGAGTGTGACACCTTCCCTCGGCTGCTTTTACACCATCTGACTGTCTCCTGAATATCTTGCAAGTCATCCTAATCCAAGAGGCCCCTGTATGAATGAAAATGTATACGCACACACATACACACTTACTTAGCGCTTGTAAATGCTTTCCCAAGGTCACTGCCAAGCACCCCATTGGACACAGACATTCCCAGCAACAACAAAAAAACCTTCATTAGAGAGAAATCTGCATTCAGTCTCTCTCTCTTTTTCTCTCTGTGCATCTCTCTTCATTTTTCTCTCTCTCTCTGTCTTTCTGTCACTCGCTCACCCAGTCTTTCAACACCATGAATGAACAATGAGTGCTATGTACGCTATTAAACTTCCAAATACAGTGTGTGTGTTTGGGAGTTGAGAGGAGAGATTCCTCACACCAATTAAAATTCTCTTTTTGCACTGCATTAGTAGATCAGGAGGAAAAAAGCACTCTCCTGTGGTCCATTTAAAAAGATTATATTGATGCAATCTAGTTTAAAAGTTCAGATATGAGCCTCATTTGGTGGTTTATAAATCTGCAGGTCCTTGCTGCTGAGCAGTGTTGGGAATAAAAAACTCAAAGTAGCAATGCTGCTTACTTAACTATATATTTCAGTTGCTCAGGTGCTTTAAAATAGTTTTGCTTTTACAGTCACAAGCTGCTTTAGCCAGTGAGTATCAATATTGAAAAACAAATTGAAATAATCAAACACGCTCTCCTAAACGGTCCTCTCACAGTTGGGGAGTCCAGTTCGTTGTAGTAAATTTTCAATTGTTAATAATTGTTCATTGAAAGTGGAATTTACTTAAAAAAAGAAGGAAAGATTCAATGCAATAGCTGAATAATTTTTAAGCTCAATTGGTGCTGTTACATTTTTCCAACTCAATTATAAACATTTCCAATTATAAAAAGTTTCCTTGTTTTATTTCATTTATAATGATACATAATAAGTCACATAAAATATGACTCTGACTGAGATTCTCGTAGTTTTTTTGTGTCTGATTAATTACTGCTGATAACAAACAGCAGTGTTTCATTTGATGTTGTGAATTGTATATTTTAAACGAATGTCCCTCTTAAATGGCTTCGATGTAGTTAGCTGCTTTATGTCAGAATCTTGTTAGGTAGCTTTTTTTCTTCAAAAGGCTAGCTCGACTGTAGTTGAAATACAGTTGAAGTAGCACTTCCGCTGAAGTGGCTTAAAAAGCAAACAGCCTCAGCTGTGCTGTTGTTGTCCTGTCAACACCTGACTGGATAAATTTCGCATGGCTCCCTCAGAACACAATTATTCAAGCGTTTCAGCCTCGGTGGTCCAGGTGAAAGCAGCTGTGATTGGCTCTGTTGTTCGCTGGCTTGCGCATCCTTCTCAGAATAGAACACAATCCCACTCCTTCCAAGAACAGCCGAGCAGTTCAGCTGTTAATGTGGACAAACGCTCTGCTACTGCTCAGACTCTGGCTCTTTCTCTCATCTCTGGCTATTTCTTGAGACACTGTTGATTTATTTTTTCCCATTGTGCTTATTTTGAAGAATTTACTTCAAAATATGGTGAGATTTTGATCCGTACATCACAAGTTCTGAGAGTACTTTGTAGAGAGATTTCATTTATGCATTTAAACTTGCAGCAATGACCTAAAGACGGAAGATTTATTGGCGTGGTAAAAAGCTTTAAATGGCCAAAGCATTAATGTTTCTGGTTATTTATAACTTAAGCTCTATTGAAATCATCTGCTTTCTATATTCAGAGAAAATCATGTTCATCGTTGAAAATCGTGAAAATCATGTTGACATCAGTTTGCAAAATCAAGTTGCATTTATGAGACAAGGAAAAAATCACTAGCTATCCTTGTCCAGTTATTCAACTCATGTTGTGAACCGATAAATCCTGTCATTTTAGCATGGTACTTGCAAGGATTCAAAAAAGGACAGTTGAATGATGGATTGAAAATACATAACTAGAAGTTCATCCATTCAGAACAGTACCTCAGATTTTTGTTTTTTACACTTAATATAAGTGCTATTACAGAAATGCAAGCCTCACCATTCTGATTTTATACCCATAATCTTCTATTTCGGGACGTTGTAAGTACATTTTTGTAAACATGCATTTATTTATTTATTTTACAAACTGAGGGATAAGTCAAAATTATTTTCTGTGGTAATTGAGCTTGTATTTAATATTACTTATATCTTAATATAATCTAATATCTTATTATATCCTTCTCTGTCACACTCACACATACAGTACATGCGTAATCGGACAGATATACAAGCGTACGAAAATTCTCACACACATCTACGACATCTGAGAGAGCTCTGTGTGCGCTAACTGTGGAGAATATTAATGAGTTACATAAACACTAATTAATTCACCCCAGGGACGCCCACCTCCACCCCTTCCCTTTCCTGCCAATCTGAATTAGAGACTTATGTAATCACAGCAGACTCACTGTCTGTTTCATTTCACTGCTCTCTTTCATGGGCCGGACTGCCCTCTCCTCTGTGAACTTCCTCTGCAGAATTGCACATAAAAGCGTTGGAAGTACTCCGTAAGATCTCCACATAACCCACATTCACACAAAATACAAACAATAAATGTTTATTATGTGGTTAAAGCTTGATTATGTGATTACTATCCTTTTATTGACATAAACATTGTCATCTCTTTTTTTGTGTGTGTGGTCAAAGCAGCAGCTAGAACCTTTTTTGTATTTGTTCATATTCTCCTCTTTTGTGGTGGCATTATTTTTTTTTGCTCTAAAACTTTGTGTTTGATATTGTAATTGCAAAGACCACAAACTTGACACAATGGCTGCAAATCCCAGCCACTGCTCAGATGTACACATGTATTTTTGCTAATAACTCTGCAACCGTATGAGCTGCAATCCTCTCCCACCATGTTGAATTGATTGAAAACCCATTCAAACTAATTCTAGGCTAATTTCAAACTGTGCCTTTGTCCGATTCGCATAAGATGTACTATGTACCATCTAAAACCCCTTGAGATAAAACATTATCAAAGATACTTAAAATAGTCAAATTGTTTTATGTGTGGCCCAGAAGACTATTTGACCTATAGTTTCTGAATGCAAAGTCTAGCTGTTATAAAACTTGGGCATCAGCATGTCAAATGTTGTACAAAAGTCTTAAAATATAAGAAAATGTGCACTTGTTTCAGGAAGTTGACATTTACCACCAAAACACAGAATCCACATCTATTATTCACAACTGTGCTCATATTTTCCTCATTTTTTGATGGGGACAATAGAGTGCTGCTTTTTTGTTAAATATCTGTGGTTAACACAAGCTCAAGATATTTTAATGTTTTATTTTACAACATAAATATACAGCAGTAATATACCACTCGTAATCCAAAAGGCAATGGAAAAATCGGACAGATATAGATACAAGCGTAAGAAAATTCTCACACTTGTACGGCATGTGAGAGACTCTGTGTGCATTAGCTGTGGAGAATATTAATGAGTTACATAAACTAATTAATTCACCCCGTTTGTGAAGCTTATATTGATGTACGAAACGTGTAAGAATCATACACTTTTGTTATACACTTACCTTATTTTCTGCAATAATCCAAAAGGCAATGGAAAAATCCTATTTGGTTTCTGTCGAGGGAACCAGGGTGATGCGAAACTTCCCAGTTGCCATAAGTTAGTTGTATTATCTATTAATCTGTATCCCTGTGAAGTTTTTGACAGTGAAGGGTAATGGCTTATCAAGGTTAAGTATTTTAAAAGAGTTCATTAAGTTGTGCATGTGGTCAGCTGATTTGAAGGAGATTTAGAGGGCAGAGCAGTTGTGTAGTCAGGTGAGACATGAATGTTTTACTGTACTGGGTGAATGTGGGGTGCTTTCTCTTCTCCTCCTGCTCCATCTGTTAACCCATCCTTTCATCCGACCCCTCTACCCTCGCTGTTGTCGTTCAACATTTCAAGGACACACACACACACCCTTCTCACATTCCCTTTAAGGCGTCATAACTGTTTACACATTGCTTATTTCTGTCCCTGAATTACAGTTTCTCACGCAGCAGTCACACACAACGTTTAGTGGCGACTAACCACCTAAACCAGCTAATAAATTCCTCCCCTGCCTTCTTCAGAAGTAGTTCATAATTTAATTAGTACTTGCCATTTTCATTTGGCAGTTGACTAGCTATATATGTATGTATGTGTGTGTAAATATAGTAAAAATATTAATATTTTGAAATATTATTACATTTTAAAATATATTTATTCCTGGGATGGCACAGATTCATTTTCAGGAGCCATTATTCCAGTCTTCATTATCACTGTAATCATTGTGTTCCTTTAGAAATCATGATTAATATCTTACCATGCTTGGGTTCTTATTAAAAAAATGAATGAGAAACGTTTGTTCTCATTGTCTGTGTTGAAAACAGTTGTGCTTCTTAATATTTTTGTGAAAAACATGATGCATTGTTTTCAGGACTCTTTGAAGAACAAAAAGTTCAAAAGAACAGCATTTATTTTACATAACATTATAAATATGTTTTCTGTAACCTATGATCAATTTAACGCATCCCTGCTAAAAACAATTTTTTTTTTTTTTTACTGACACCAAACTATGCTCTATTTTATGTACACATAAATTAGATTAAAAAAAAATACTTTAAGATATAATTAGATATTATTAGATATAAACAAAATGTGTGTATAGACAAATAGACCCTTTTTTCAAAGCTAAAGCTATATGTGAACCCTGGTGTCTGAACTTTTAAGACCTTAGGAGAGTGGAATGCAGCTTGATATCGTCTTGATTTGTGTCCTTTGTGAACTTTTTACCAGTTTTGACCAGTCACTCTAAAGGATTAAGTGAATCCAAGTTCCCAAGTACCTTTGACTATTGGCTCATAAATCCCTTCTCTAGCATGTGTGGAGTGTTGTGTTATGTGCAGACTGATACAACTGTTGTCTCTGTGTGTCCTCAGTGAATTTGTCTCATGGCTCTTGGAGAGTGGAGAGATCAGTAAGGCTGAGGAGGGAATCAACCTGGGTCAAGCTCTCCTTGAGAACGGCATCATCCATCATGGTAAGAGAACATTCTCCCTTAAAAGAACTGTGGTATTACCTTGATTTATTAGACATGGACCATGGTAAAATCATGGTATTATTTTGAACTTTTTTGAGGTGCTATGTGAATATAGTAAATGCCATGGGAATATCATTTGATCCTGGGATGTGCAAAACTCACATATTTTTTTAAATCGACCAGTTGGTTGGTTGCATGAACAGCTTGTTGACTAATCGGTCAACATACTGGATGCCCTAAAAAATAAGGCTTAAAAGCAACCATTATAGTGACCCATCACTGTTCTTTGGTTACTCCAAAGTACTATTTGTAAGCGTTATTACTTCATACAAATCTATTATTCTTTCTCTCAGTGTTTTCTTTTTGAATCTCTTCTCTTTTCCTCTTTTAACCTCATCCACCCCCTTAGATTTCATCAACATGTTTTTGAGTATTGCTTGGTTTCATCGCCAAAATTCAATTGTTGTCCATGTTCTGGTTTTTTTTTTTATACAGTCTTGGCAAATGAACCACAACTGTTTATACAAACGTTGGACTGTTAAAAATCACTATTTGACAGATTTACACTTTATAAATCTGGCACGTATATCTTGTTGGCCAGCACTCACTGAGATCCCCTACAGATGATCGGCAGTCTGGATCGTAACATGACATGAAATGCTGGTAGAGAACATTCTTTGAATAATTCATGAGGTGCAGTGTTTGCCTGAGATTTGGGGAGCGTCATACCTCTACATTACAGCCAGGCGATTGTGACAATGAAAACTGACAAACACCAGAAGGGATTGGAGTGATGAATCCAAGTATAAGGGCTCAGGCAGTCAATCAATAATAATGGTGGCAGCATTCAAGGAGAGGTCAAACAGGCTGTTGTGTAGCAATGGCACTCACTCACTTCGATTCATCACAGACCTCCACCACAGTGAGAGAAACAAATACACCACAAGCTCAGTTACACCTCTGTGTTATGTTAGATTTAAAGTTCAGCGTTTAAGCATGAGATAACATTTAATTGTGTTTGTGTGTGTGTTTTTTACCATTAGTGTCAGATAAGCACCAGTTCAAGAACGAGCAGGTGTTGTATCGCTTCCGTTACGATGACGGCACTTATAAAGCCAGGAGTGAAATGGAGGACATCATCTCAAAGGTATTTTATCCCTAGAATACTGGCTAAAAACAATATTTACCTCATCTTATGTATCCTATAGGCTAAATATTCTTTTTTTGTGATGAGCTCAGATGTTGGATAAAATGAAATAAATAAAAAAAAATATGAAAAAGTTCAGTATAATTAAAAATGCAGTGTGTTCCACCCAATTTGTGTTTGTGCCATTTATTTTTATCCGTCTTAGAATATCATATTGTGACATTAGCTTAGCAACATGCTGACATCAAAATCAATTAGAAAAAATTGTTAGTCAAGTGTCTTATATGCTATTTGTGCCTATGTAGAGTAATTCAAATCAGTCAATTATGAGGTTCCCTTCCTAGGCGGCTCACTAAGCTTTGGTCAATTGAAACTAGTCAGTTTATAGATTGAAGTCAACTGAATCTTGAGTTGAGTGCATATGATACATCTTGTTAAACAATTGTCAACACATCAATTAAGAAGTGATTCCAAAAGGAAAACAGTAAATGAAATGCATAGACATGCAGCTGTCGGTGCAATTGTTATAAATAAGTGTATGTGTGTCCGACAGGGAGTGAGACTTTACTGTCGTCTCCACAGTCTCTTCACACCTGTTATCAAGTAAGTGACACATGTTCTCTGGCATACTTCACACTCAACAGACAACACTATTAATTAATTCTCACTGTCATTGAAACAATAAGATGACTTGTATTCAAGTTTAATACAAAATGTTTTGCTAACACCTTTTGCTTGCACATGGACAGTGGCATTACGCTTCATTTATTATCTCTTTTATAATTAAATCTAATCTTTGCAGTTTATCCAATTCCAATTTATTTTATTTAAATACATTTTTGTTAAATACAAACTTTAATAACTTTATTAAATTTGATTTCAGTGTCTTAATTTCAGCTGTCTTAAATGATGCGATGTGCTTGATTGTCTTTCATGGATTCACCTTGACCAGCTGCACACATTGTGTGTGTATAAGTGTGTGTGTGTGCGCGTGTGTGAGGATTGCAGAGTCGTATTGCTTTTCTGTCACCTATTACCTTTGATGCCTCACATAAAGAATAAGGAGGGGCCATTGAACTGCAATTGGGACCAACTCTGATCTCAGATCCAAAAATTAACAACTAACATGTTGGTTACTTGCCCTTTAGCAGATGCTTTTTTATCTTTTTAAGCGACTTACAGTCTAGGTAACTAATTACACTGCACCAATTGCTAGGACAGACCACCCTGGAGCAGTCTGGGGTCTTGGGACTTAGTGGTAATAGTAGATCTCAGTGAATAGAAGATATTTCCAGATCATTGGTCTCCTTTAGCAACCTTAATTAATGTAACCTTTGCCACTTAATCAATAAATAACTGCTTTAACACAGTGATTAATTGTAACAATCGGAGAAATTTCCATTTTCATTATATCAATTATGTATGTGTGTGTACAATATATAAATACAGGGCTTGATATTAACACGCGCCAAATGCGGGAGGATTTCAGCAGTCACTTCTAGTAGGAGTGACTGCTGAAACATACATTTTACATTTTTAACATAAATTTTTCAATTGTAGTCTTTTAAAAAGGCATCTGAAATTAAGTGCAATGTGGTGTTGAAAAATGTAATATCTGAAACACTTTCAATACTAATTTTCCGCAGAATTGATGCACGATACCAGCTGCGCTTTCTCACTCTCTCATCTCTCCGACTGCACGTTGACACAAACCCTCCTCCCCTCACTCACTTGTTTCATTTGCACTGGATGAATGTTGTTGCTGTTACAGGGCTTGAATTTCGGGGCTTTTTCCCACAGATTTACAAATTTACAAAAAAAACTAAATTGAGTTCTTTTTCGCTGCTTATTGTGCTTAAACAGTGAAATACACAAAAAATAATGTCAATGTGAAATAATGCCGGTCTTGGCGAGTATTCATGTAAAGCAGTCAGTTATGTTTTAAGTGAACGTAAACAGTTGAGAAAGAAAACGCGTGTAACAATATAATGGATCCGTGTGTCAAGTCTTAAAGTGACACCACCCTTATATGAGCAAAAAAGTTAATGTCATATATAAATGATTCAATGTGTTGATGTGGACAGTTGTGAACATTTTCAGTTTGAAATCTTCTTTATATACAGAGACAGAGATCATCATCTGAAAACCTTCAAATCTGTCGTACCAGCTAGCAAACTAGTGGAATGGCTTGTGTCACAGGTAACAGAGGATGGACACACACACAGACACAGACACACAGAGAGAGAGAGAGAGACACCACTTTATTACATAAACATAACATACACGCTTCTTTTAACTTTCTATTCATCTTTCAGTTAATTCTTTTTGGGTTTCTGTACACTATTTATATACTATTTCTGCTCAAATTTTTTTATCTCTAATTATTTACAGTCTAATATTCACAGTTGCTCCATTTTGTCATTTCATTGCAAACACAGAAGTCATCTAACATGGCTCACTATCTTGATTGCTTTGTGACTTTGTTCATCATTCTCCTTCTGCAGGGTGACAGCGCAAGCCGTGAAGATGCGGTGACCCTCGGTGTTGGACTCTGCAATGCTGGTTTCATGCACCACGGTCAGTCTTTATAATATTTTTTTATCAAAATGTCATAAACTTGATCTTCTTGCGAAATAAAAAACTTCTCTTTGGTGATGTATGCTGCCACTACTTCTGTTTCTTTGCTATTTTAAAGGTGAAGTGTTCAGTTTCTGTGTCTCTAGTGGCATTAAATGGAATTTTCAAAAAGTAAAGATTTTAAAACGAGATTTCCTGAACACTCACCACAGTAGCTGTCAGTCAGAAAATAAAACTGCTGCCAGTGGTTGGTGCTGTGTAGGGGTGATCAGGTTGCTCAAACAAACAGAGTAATGTTTTGATAATGCCACAGAGACACAGTGTTTATACTTTTCATGGGAATCAGACTACGTATGGCTTTCTTATAGTTAAAGCTTTGAACCGTGACTGTGTTTGTGTACAAGAGAGAGTGAAAGAGAAATAGTTTTGACTCCTGGCAGCACTAAAGCTATCGTGGAAATATAATGCAACATTAATTGTTTTAAAATAAAGCAATAAGCCACAATAAGCTGTTGTTTACTGTGATTTTATAACAGCTAAATGGTGTTATTAGGCACAATGTGAAGCTGTTCTAAAATCACTGTAAACCATGGCTTCACAGGGCTAATTGTTTTTATAAAACGACTACTTCACATACCTGGCAAGGTTTCATAAAACATACACACAGCAATAATAATGCAACAATTTATTGATGACAAATTATTCTTCCGCCAAGCAATGATGTTCTTCTGCAATGTTTAGCAGAATGATTGGCAAGCAACTCAGACACAGAAACACACAGATATAGTGGCATAATAATACTGATGTAATGAGGTCACAGGTGTGTGTTTATACAGTATTTTACAATGGCTTTGAATGTGGCTCAGCAGGTCACAATCAAGTTCTGGAACTATCCCTTTTATAATGCTATTTTAACAGCCTAGTGTTATATATGTATATATATATATATATATATATCTTTTCTTTCTAAATTCATTAATTAGTGTCACACACTTATTGTTTTTTTAACATCACACTCTCCATGTGTCTGCCAGAGGTCATAGTGTAAAATGGAGAGAGATAAGTGTGTTGTAGATGTAAACAGCTGTTGGAAAAACATCTGGGGCCTCTGATGGAACAGAAATTACCACAATAATGGAAAAGAACATTTTCCGATGAGATACACATGCTCATAGACACATGCCTCCTGTCAGAGTTATAGAAGTGTTCTGCTGTCATGTCGGATCTCAACTTCCAAAACTATCCTCAACAATATTTTGCTTGGAATTCACAGACGGAACAGCCTGTCCCTACAAATTTCCTGAACAAACACACACACACACACACACACACACACACACACACACACACACACACACACACACACACACACACACACACACACACACACACACACTCACACACACACACACTCACACACCAGAACTCCCATTAAATCCTCTTCCTTCATCCTTCACCTCGGATTTGCCCAGACATCAATCCCACAGACATCATGAGTTGTTTTGACGTGAACTGAAGGGTGATGCAATTGGCCCTTTTCACTCTGTCAAATCATTTTGTCATCAGCAGATATGATCATCACAGAGTTATAAGTGTTTAATTTACCAGTTTATAAAAATAGCAAAATGTTTTTTTTTTCTTTCTCAGTTAAATTCAGTTCTATCTTTGCCTTGCAGTTCTGGAGAAAAGCGAATTTAAGGATGACTCGCAGTTTTTCCGCTTCTATGCCGATGAGGAGACTGAGGGTACGAGCTCCAAGAGTAAACAGCTTCGCAGTGACTTCAAACTCATCGAGAACATCCTCGCCAAATCCTTAATGGTGAGATACAAAGACATGTACACATCAGGGGTTTCACCCCTGTGAAGAGCAGTGTTGAGGGGATAACCAACTAGCAATGCCACTTACTTAACCACATTCTTCCATAGCTTGACAGTAGCTGAACTTGTTTCTAAATTCAATAGCTTTTCTAATAAAAGCATAGTAGCTGTTTATACTGCATGTCCCTTTATAGCCCATAAGAACTAGGGCATCAAAATAATTAAAGGCTCTTTCCTGTCATTTCTCTCAAATGTAGCTTTGATTGCCGTTTGTTTGTTTTCTCTGATTCATTTGAGTCCCATTGGGAATTTATGTCATCATCTTTTTGTATCAAAATGATAGTTCATTAATATGTGTTCTACTTTAAATTAGGGTGCTTTTTTTTGTTTTATTTAGTTTTTAGTAAGGTATTTAATAGTTTAAGTATAACAAATGATAATAAATCCAAAATGTAAAAAATTGCAATTTACTCCCTCTGTTAAGTTTGTATTCTTTTAATTTAGCTAAGAGGTCACCGTGTGACATGTCGATCTTTTACTTGTCACACATGATACAATTTCAAGGGTCAGAGTTCACCAAACTTGAACTTTTAACACAGCACAATGCACACTTGTGCTTGCGTTTCTGCACATCCGACTCCCACATCCGCATGTGTATGAATGGAAGTCAGTGACAAAAAAAATTTAGTGTGACTACCTCTTTAGGTGTATTTACTGTATATTTACTTTTAAGTTTGCCTATAATCCTGTTCTCATTGTAAAAAGTTTGATTTTAGTTCAGTCACTCTAAATTGTGTAGCTATATCAGATTCAGATAATTTACCCACTGACCTCAGTAACACCAATACTAATGTAAAATGAAACCCAATAATTTTATGCTGAAAGTTACACACATTTATAACGCACCCACTTTTATTCATAGACACATACACGTGCTACTACACACACTCAAGCACAACCATCAGCAGTGCATCGATTTTCTCCTCCGTGCCAATTAAGACCCTCCTTATCCATCAGTAATTACCCTGACCTTTACAAACTACTCTTTCATGCCTTATTGACTGACCGATTACTCCTCCAGACCATCAAATGCATGAAAATCTTGCATTCTCTCCTCTCTGATCAGAGGCTAAGAACTTCTCGATTTACCCTCCTCAGCCAGCCCTCTCAGACGTCACGCCGCTGCAGTTTTTCAGAGATAATATTGGTTGATGGATAGAAATAAAACCGGGGAAGACATTTACAGGGCTGGTAAACATGTTCTGCTTCAGCTCTTATATAATAAAAGCACATAAAAGCCCATCTCATGTGTAGCTGTGGAGAAATTGAGCATTATATCCTTGTTATGATCCATGATTATGCCTTTAGCACCTGAGCTGACCTATTAGCATGCAGCTGTGGCACATCTGAGCAGATTATTGTTTAGTTATTTTTAGAAGAACGGACTTAACACCTCAAACAGCTTTTGGACTAGAGGATACGTAGCTTGTTCACATGTTTGCACAAACGGTGCAGCTCTCGCAGCATGCCACCGAACTGCTAAATCACAATTTGAGTCCTGAAAGTAACACGTTCTTTTCCATGCTGTCACTTGCTGAATTTTTTTCTTAGATGCACAAATGAAACCATCATAATAACGTCCTGCTCTCCTGCTAATATTGACCGTCATGATGATACAGTGACTCTCTTGTCCCCGTACAGATCCATCCTGATGAGGAGGACTATGGGTTTGAGATCGAAGAGAAGAACAAGGCCATCATAGTGAAGAGTGTGACCAGGGGCTCATATGCAGAGGTATGAGGTTGAGCGACCATCTTCTAAATTGAGCATTGCTGCATGCAGGTATCAGATGTATTTTTGATTGAAGGCCAGTTTTTTCCCCAAAATCCAATGCGCAAAAGTATTCCTCCATTCCTCTAGTTCTTCATGTTTCTCTGACCCCATGTATATCACTAAAAAACTGACTGAGCTTTCCCAAAATACATGCCAATGGTTGACTTGAGTCCGACAGAGTGCCACATTTGGTTTTTTCCCTAGTAAGCTGTGTTTTCTTTCTTATAAGGCATTTCCACTCAAATTCTGTCCATATATGTGATCGCCTTCCATAGAAAGTTACAAAACCTAAACCACTGTTTTCTCTTATGTTTTAATATATTCAGTGGAGTTGCAGTATCTTTACAAGGCTATGTCTGATCATCAGTTACATTTAGCACTGGGCTGTTAAATATAATATGTTAAAGTTAAGGATATATATACATTTGGATGCAATTTCATAAAACCTCTCAAGAAAATGTCCCAGTAATAGTTCACTCCAAAATGGGAAGAAAAAAAAAGCAAAGTCATTTTCATTCTAATATTCTGATTTGATGCTCAAGAAACATTTCTTATTATCATCAATGTTGAAAACAGTTGTGCTGTATAATAATTTGTGGAAACTGTTTTCAGGAGGAATCGAAAGTTCAGAAAAGCATTTATTTGAAACATTTTTACACATATTTTGTAACATTATAAATGCATTTGCATCCTTGCTGAATAAAACATTTTTTTTCAAATAACTGTAAAAGTAATTGTCATTCTACACTATTTGTACATTATGCCAATAAATAATTGTGAGGGTCATTATTCTGAAAATAATAGCAACAGGAAAAAGCATCATTTTCTGTATGCATTTTGGAGTGAATAATGTCTAGGATGTTTTATTTGACTGGCTTGTGAGATTCACCCATGTAAAGGTTATATTAACAGTAGAGCATGGCGCTAACAATGCCAAGGTCATGGGTTTGATTCCCAGGGAATTCATGAACTGATAAACTATATACCTTTAATGCAATGTAAGTCGCTTTGGATGAAAGCATCTGCCAAATGCATAAATGTAAAAGTAGAAGTGAAATGTATGAATGAATTACTATGAAAATATATCTGCATAACAGTGCATCATTTTCATGCAAAATCATCATTTTTATCTGTGTACGTTCTATTTTATGACTTATTCACAGTCCACATGGTTTATTACCGTATGTATGTATATATGTATATATGTATATATATATATATATATATATATATATATATAATATAGTGGAAAGACCAAGTGTAGGCATCCCTGTCTTGTACCACGCTCTACTGTAATACAATCTGATAGATGTCCATTTATATTTATCCAATGTGTGAGGTTGTCTAATAATGTGTTCACCTTTCTTAAACTCTTCTTGAAGGCCAGATCTCTCAAGTCGTCGTTAGACTCTTTTTGCCATCTAACCATGATTGTTTACCGGGTCTTTTGTTGGACGTGTAGTGTGGATCTAATCTGATAAGTCTGCCTTTGTGGAATAAACCCTAAACATTATGTGTCATTTGGAGGAGGACCTCTCTAACTCGGATGCGTTATTTTCAGTGCACAGGGTTATTTGTGTTCATGCTCTGTACAGCTCTCCCAGATATTTATGGAAGAAGATTGGTAGATAATCATGGTTAAGATCTAAACCACCACTGATTTTATCCCCACTGTGCCAGTTAGACCTGACATAAGACATTTAGTCCATATTAAAAAGTGTCACACTGCTGCTCACAGGAGCATCTGCAGAAGATGAGAGCGTGACTGTAATGGTTAATATAGTGAATGAGTAAGAAGTGCTGTATGTTCTGACACTTGTGTCATGAGCCGCTCAGATCTCCAGTCTTGAGTTCATGTGTCGGTCCAGGACACGCTTGCTTAATTCATTCACTCCCTCTATCTTCTCAGCTCTGCTCTCTGGAGATCTGGGAGAAGCAATTAAGCATGTCCCATCATATTCTCCACAGAGTCCTCACACTTCATATTTTTTCTCCCCTTCTTTAAAACTTTCTCTCTTTCTTTCTTTCTTTCTTTCTTTCTTTCTTTCTTTCTTTCTTTCTTTCTTTCTTTCTTTCTTTCTTTCTTTCTTTCTTTCTTTCTTTCTTTCTTTCTTTCTTTCTTTCTTTCTTTCTTTCTTTCTTTCTTTCTTTCTTTCTTTCTTTCTTTCTTTCTTTCTTTCTTTCTGCTTACAAAGGTTTTAGGCTGTATAACACTCTATTGTACCAAATATATAGGTTCCCTTTTCCCCTTTTCTTACTTGCTTCATTCTGTTTCCTCTCTTCTCTTTGCTTCTTTTCATTTATTTCTTCTTTCCTTTCATCATCCTCCCTCCTTATCTTCCTTCTTTCTTTCCTCTGAACTTTCTTTACTTCCTCCTTTTCTATCCTCTCTTCTCTTTTACAATTCCCATTTTTTTTCTTTTTTTTAGATTTTAGTTTATTTGCACAAATATAAAATATGTACAAGAAAAACAAGAAAATACAATCCAAACACTGTGGAGGGAGAGGCAGAAAACCCCAAAAGGGTTATATTTGTTATTTAAAGCCTCCACCTAAACAACAAAGAAAAAAATAAACTATAAAATTAAAGAAACAGCTAAATTACAACAACAAATATATAAATGTATATGACAAATCAAAACCCCCAAAATAATATACACCATAAACAAACCCTATAAAATACATTAATGATGATAATACTAATAAGAAAACAGTTACAAGGCAGCAATAAAATGATACTTTATACATATTTTATAACATATTAAAGAATAACATTTTGTTGCTAGATGGGATAAAGCATTACATAATTTAATACCCCTAAATCTTATTGAGTATTGACCTCTACAAGTGAGAAATTTAGGAAGATGAAAATCTAAATAGATGGAGTTAAGTAACAGTGAACCTGTGAATTTACTTCTTAAATTACATCGTAAATTGCTCTGTAATGTTAACTTCACTTGAATATATCTTATAAGTAAAAAAACATATTTGAGAAATATTAATATCATAAATAGTAATAATTAGAAGTTTCTAATATAAAGAAGCAGTTGAAGTATATGCATTTGATCGGTTTGCAATCCTAACAAAATGTTTCTGAAGGATCTTTTTTTTTTTTTTTTGAAGTGTAGTAGGAAAAGTGCTTGCCCAAACTATATTACAATATGAGAGATACGTATCAATTAAACTATAGTAAAGAGTAAGAAGACATTCTTTAATAACAAGATACCTAACCCTCTTTATTATAATATTGTATTTTTCTGCTCATATAGTCAGCTTGTTTCTTCTAACTCAGGCTCTCGTCAACAAAAACTCCCAGGAATTTTGTAGTTGACACTTGAGGCACCTCAATGGACTCAACTAAAATTTTTGATAAATCCTTAGGGTATACATTTTTACCACTAAAACTAATAAAATTTGATTTTCTTTTTAATTAGAGCATAACCAATTAGCATAAGCAATTAGACCATAATTTGCATTCTTAATCAATTAATTAAACTTTGAGTGTGAGAGAACTAAGGTTGTGTCATCAGCAAACATTATTGGAGTAAGAATATTTGAAACATTCGAAAAATCATTTATATAAATAAAAAATAGTAAGGGTCCAAAATGGACCCCTTAGGAACCCCAGAGAGCAATCTTGCTTTGCTAGCATGCTAGATTGCTACAATCGCACGTTTTTAATTACACTTAATAAACTGCTCAGTAATCTGAAATTGGTGCTTATAACTTATAAAGCACTTTTGCCATAAAGGAGTGAGTTTCTCTCAATTCTTCTGACAATCCTCTAATCCTCATTAGCATATCACTCATCTATCTGTCTCTCTCTTTGGCCACATACTTTCTGTATAGTTTCAGTAGTGACGGTCCCTAAATTATTATTCTGTTTGTGTACAGAACACGACTCTTTCCCGAAATTGCAAGATTGACACCATGGTAACCATTGCAACATTCTGGCGTCTTGCGGACGGATCTCCAATGCGTGTTTAAATGTCATTAACAGCTAGTTGTTCAGTTTGGTTCTGTACACACTGCATAGAATTGTCACTGCGGTTGTCACTCCTGTAAATACTGAACTCTTGTGTGTACAGAACAGGATTAACCACTAAAAGATGCATTGACAACCTAATTTGTGTATGTGTAATTTGTGTACCTAATTTGTGTATTGTGTACGTGGCCTTTCTCTCTCTCTCTCCCTCCCTTCCACATCCTCATACACAGCAAAGAAAAGTGTTATGAATGAAACCTTAATTTATTTTGTTTTTGATTGTTTGTCAGTTGGATTCTAGGTATTTCCTTTGTTTTCATGTTTTTTTTATTTTGTCCAGATGGCAGGCCTGCAGCCGGGGAGAAAGATCTACTCCATTAATGAGGACCTGGTCTTTCTGAGGTCCTTTTCTGAGGTGGAGACCATGATCAACCAGTCCTTCTGTATACGCCGCTCCCTCAGACTGCTGGTGGCCACCAAGAACAAAGAGTGAGTCCTTGTACATGGTAGAAATCAGATACTTACGCACAGACGTTTTAAATGTAGTCAGGCACAGTGTAAAAGGACACTACTGGTGTTAGAGTTGCATGCAGGAGAGCTGCACATTGCAAAACTGTTGTTTTCAAAAGAGAATTAATTAATATTTAAACGAATGCCGGCAATTCTTGTTCCTCAGTGTCCCAAACAATTATATCCATGAACATTTTTTATTTTGCTACATACCACAAAAGACATTTAGTAAAACACTCTTGCTCATGTCATAGTGCTTAAATAAAATGGACAAAAAAGCCTAGCTTATGTGTTTGTGTCATATTTGTGTGTATCTGATAGGATTGTGAAGATTCCGGATGTTCATGGCACTCTTCCGTTTGTTCTCTGCGGTTCTTGTCCACCTTACGTTCATGCAGTTAAGAAAGGTGAGTTTCCGTTGTTTGTAATGATCAAAAAACACATGCACATTGTCACATTCATATGTGAAGTTATTATGGCCTCAAGAACCAGACCCAATCCTGTTTTTTCCATAAACATTCATGCATGTCATTCTGAATTGAGGAATGCATTGCATTCCCAACGTCTAACCTGCCAGGCAGATGTTAATGTACTATAAAAAGCTTTGAAATGAAGCAAATTCGTGACACCAAGCTGCTGTGTTCATGTGATCAACATCTGGAGCTCTTCAACTTTTGAGCCCAAACTCCGGATCCCTGCACACGTTTCTGGATTTAAAAAGCACATTCTAGGAGCTTTTTGAAGTTCAACCATTAGCTCATCTTCATGGCACTTAGACAAATGCAAAAAGAGATTTATGATGTGTCATTATGGGAGCTTTTATCACTGCCAGTGCCCATAAATGAAGGGGGTATAAATTCCAGAATAAGTGGTCTATTCAAGGCAGAGCTGAGAAAATGTGAAATCGTCCTGTAAATAAACAATAATCATAAGTTATTCTTGTCTCATAAATCTTATTGTTGCTACAACTTGCTGAAATGGCCCATTTAAAATCTCTACATCAAACAGTTTTCTTTATTTTGCTCTCAAGAATTTTTTTTGTCGCGTACTTTATCATTATGGGCATAAATATATGATCAGACATGTTTTATTGATCATACTTTTCAGGACAGGTACCTGGGAGTACATATTAAAAGCTACTGTCTTAAAATACTTTTTGGAACCTTTATCTTTAAGAAGTATTGTAAGAACCATTTTGGGTCCCCAAAAAAACATTTCAGTGAACAATTCCTAAAAGAACAATTATTTTCTCAGTTTGAAGAATATTTTAATAATCTGATGATCCTTTTCCACCATGAAGAACCTTTTGTGCAATGGAAAATGGATACATGGATGTTAAAGGTTCTTAATGGAACCATAGATGCCAATAAGGGACCTTTATTTTTAAGAGTAGGCTTCAAAAGGCCAGGAATAACCACAAAAAAAAAAATCACAAAAAAACCCAAAAGATTTAAAATACAACAAAAACATATAGCTAGGTTGCTACTGTACAAATACAAACTGATGCTTTGTCAACACTGATGAGGCAGCAAACATAACATCAAACACATTGTGTGTTAGACAGTGTCTAGGCCTGTTTGGATTTGCCTACATGTAAAGTATACAACCTTATCACATCAAAATCATCCATTTGACGTCTTTTATTGGTTCATTTAAGGTTATTGTGCGTTATATGCATTATTTTTTGTGTGTATACAGGCTCTGAGGCATCTGCAGCGGGTCTTCAGCCTGGTCAGTGTGTGCTTAAAGTCAACGGAAACAACATGAACCAGAGCAGTTACCAGGAAGTCTTGGAACACTTCAGTGGCCATCAGCCTGTCCTGGAGCAGCAAGACACAGTGAGAATCAGCATGCATTGTGTTTAACTCTGCATTATGTGTTTTTTATAGGCTATGTAGGCCCACATATGGTGATCCTAGAGGTTGCTTGTTTCTGACACTCTATATAGTACCTGTTTCCTCCCTTTGTGACATTATTTTCTTCTGCCACAGAGCTGTGGTCAGTGGGCGTACCGTGTGTATGAGGATGTGGAAGAGCAGATGTCTTTTAGGGGTTGTGAGAATGGCTCAGATTCAGAGGATGGCTGCACTAATGGAACAGGTAGAATGTGTGTGTGTTTGCCTGGAAGTTATTATCGTTAACGGAAAACTATTATGAATGCAAAAGCCATGGGAACACTAGATCCAGTGTCACATACATTTGTGAATGCAAGCTCATGTGAAAAAGTTGTCATCTGCTACAATATGTACCAAAATTCATGTGTGGTGAACTCATGCAAAGACTTTTAACCAATAGAGGAACAACATAATGGATAATAACAAACTGATTAATATCTCAAACCTGACTTGACAATTATAATATTACAAAAGATTTCTATTTCAAATAAATGCTGTTCCACAAAAATATTAAGCAGCACAACATTGATAATAAGAAATGTTTCTTATTTATTTCTTTGTAATAAGCAAATCAGCTTATTTGGATGATTTCTGAAGGATCATGTGACATTGAAGATTGGCGTAATGGCTTAAAATAAATAAGAATAGAAAACAGATATTTTAAATTGTAATGCTGTTTCACAATATCATTGTTTTTACTGTATTTTTTGATCAAATAAATGCAGCCTTGGTGAACATTAAACTACATAAAAATGGAAGTGTGTGTATATATATTTGTATGTTATTGTTTCTAATTTAAACTTTTTTCTGAACAATTTAAACTAAAACTAAACTGAAAATAAAAATGCACAATTAAACTATTTCACTTCTTTTTTCATCAATTATTTTCATAATTTACCTTTGTGATGGAAATGTGATTGAAAAGGGTCCTGTGCACGTTCATCTGTGTTCCTGTTGGATTCTTTATATCTGTGTGTTCTCTGGATTTTCTAGGCTCTGTAAGAAGGCTGGAACTGTTGTCTATCTCTGACGAAGTTCCTTCGGTCAGTCTGAATGTGGATAATGTTCATGTGGAACATGGGGTTGTGTACGAGTACGTCAGCACAGCAGGGATCAAACACTGTGTTCTGGAGAAGATGGTGGAACCCAAGGGCTGCTTCAACCTCGCTGCAAAGGTCAGACCAGGGTTAAACAATGAATATATGACTTCTGAATTTTGTTTCTGATGGCCTATGTTTGGGCCTGTGCAAATATGTTAAATTCCAATATAGGCATAACGAGGAAGTTTTCTCTAACCTGTATTTTGAATTCACTCAGATACTGGAGGCCTTTGTGAAGGACGACAGTATGTTTGTGAAAAGCTGCCGACAGCTAATGGCTCAGAATGAGAAAGTGGTGACGATGTCACAGTTTGAGTTTCGAAACATCTGTGACAACAAGTTGGAGAGCATAGAAAAACGCATTAGCAGCTACAAACAGGTGTGGCTTCTCTCTGTGTTACTACTTAGTTATTTTATCATATTCCCTGGTGCTCTTCATATTAGACAAGAAAATATCACAATGCTTTGAAACATGAATTGTTGTTTTTTTCTTTTTTTAAATCAATATTAAAAATGGAAATCTGATATTCGTCATAATAAATGAATGTTTCATGGTGCTTTAATATTCTCTTCCAGTTTGTGGAGGAATTGCAGACGAAGGCCTGGCCCATGTTTAAGCAGGCGAGCACTAAACCTCACATTCTGGGCTGCATGGACTTCGTCCCCACAAACTGCCACCTGAACCTGATGCAGGTGACCTGCCCGAAGAACACCTCCTCAGGCGGACGGGCCTTCAGCATCCGCTTCGGACGCAAGAACTCATTCTTCGGCCTTGATCCAGACCAAGGTGCATAGTTATTTAAGGGGATTTAGAGGGATTTAATGTTAAATATTATATTTATTAAAATATTTACATATAATAGTTCATTATTATTTTAGAATAAATGGTAATATTTCTATTTCTCAAAAAGATTAATTAAATATGTTGTCTGGAAAAATGACTAAATACTACCATGTTAAAATCACTAAATTCCCAGATTGATTTGTCTGGAATTATTTATATCGTGGATTCAGCTCATGGGCTCAGTTAACCAAATCTCCACATTATGAACATTGAAA
This sequence comes from Gila orcuttii, assembly GCA_026230005.1. Classification (NCBI taxonomy): domain Eukaryota; kingdom Metazoa; phylum Chordata; class Actinopteri; order Cypriniformes; family Leuciscidae; genus Gila; species Gila orcuttii. The sequence goes on from JAPDVR010000015.1 coordinate 27,566,118, forward strand.
GTTGTAAAATAGTAATTAAGCTTTATGGTGTAAACCTCCCAGGTCTTGTAAAAAACATGGCCTGCTATTCCCAAAGTAATCCAGAGCTTTTTAAAGCACCTCCATTAAGACACCATTAGGCCACAATAAGTAGCTTTTAGTGATGTCATCATCCTTGTCCCATATGCCTACAGTCTTCCACTTAATGAGGCCTAACGCCTGCCCCTCTCTCTTATTATCACGGTTTATGAGGCCTGATGCTTTATTTAAGAAGGCAAACCTTAAGTCATATTAGCCTTATCAAATACAACAAATTAGCAAACTCAAAAGAAAAAAAAAATTCTGTTTCTCCTGGCCTGATTGCAGCAGTTGGTCAGATTTGTCCAGATTATTCTTGGAACAAAAATTAAACAATTTATTCATAGCAATTTTTACATCAATTTTGTATAAATGTAATTTGTTTTCTTTACAAAAAGACAAAAAAACGATTTGGATTAGCAGCAATGCCTGGAAGTGATGCATCTTAAATATACCTATAAATAAATAAACCCTTTTGTTATGTATTTTTCTTGATTTATTTGATTTTAAGTCATTCTAACTGATGCTTTCAAGACTATCAAATCCAAATTCCAAACCATCCTGCAATTTTCAAGACTTCTTTGGCTCCACCTGCCCAGATTGCTGCGGCCCAACTTACTGTCTAGCCGCCACGTGTAGCTGGGAAAAGGACCACATAATGCTTTGTTCCTTATGCTCCTCAGCACGAGATGTTTTATTTTTCAGTCTCTGCTACACATCTGCTCTGCAGTTGTCTCACGGTCAGAGATGTTTAAAATTCCTCCGGTACACTTCTCTGCAGCCTAAAGCCTCATGGTCCATGTCTTTACCACATGCAAGAGTACGTCACAGTCACAGAAGCCTAAATCTAGTATCATGCGTCCCTAGTAGGGCTGAACGATTAATTGCATTTGCGATAATATCGCGATATGATGAAATGCGATTTTGTAACCGCAAAAACTGCGATTACACTGGTCACGTGACACGAGAGAGAAAAGCAGTCTGCAGATCAAGCATCAACTTGCATCGCTACGCATAGGTCTGGCATACAGGAAAGAACAGTTTATTTTTTATGTATGTGATATTTATTCTCTCTCCAACAATTCTGGATCGATTCAGAGAATTTCAGAATCGAGTCTGAGCTTAGTTTTTAAACACAGATGCGTGATGACGCTGCGCGTGCTTTAGAAACAACCGTATTCTGCTTGCTTCTAATTTCTCTCTCTCTCTCTCTCTCTCTCACACACACACACACACACGACACCGCTCGAACCTTCCGAAAAATAAGCTTTCATAAAGTTCGGGGTTTAAGCGAATTACAGGGACAGTCGCGGGCTTCATTGCACAGGTTTTGCCGCTTTGATGTTACTCTTGCAGTGCGCGGCTTTGGCCGCCGGAATTTTCCTTACAAATGCTCCACTAAGGCATTATTTATGTCTTTTGGAATGCAGTTGGCTTATATATTAAAAATATGAAAATCACTGAGAAAGCTGCTTTCATTTTAAAATACTTACGCGCGGTTTGTGAAGAGTGCTCGTGCGTGCGGCTGTGAGCGACTCATTGGTTAAATGTACTTGCATCTCAAAATGCTTTTGACGCGAAATTAATGTAAACACGGTCATTTATATCTTAAACCAACAGGACAAACCACATTTACAATTTCAAAAGAGATATGTGCATTAGTGTGAATGCAGCTTATCGTATAGGGGGAAAATCACTCCAGCTTTTGAATGGAAAACGTTCAGACAGCCTACTTTTAAATACTGAAAGCACTCTTTGTTTATTGCTTGTAATGTTTTTTTTTTTTGTTCCTCTTTATTTACTAGCTTTTATATTTTGAAGCTATATTAGTTTATAGCCCATTTAAAATTCTTAACATGTAATTGGTTTAATTAAATGTGTTTATATATATATATATATATGTATATTTACACATGTAATTAAATACATATTTTAAGTGTTATTAAGATTAAGTAATAAGAAAAAAATTAGATCGGATCATGAGCTGCCTAAAGATTCCCATCCCTACTGTACAATGATTTATTGCTTGTCTTTGTCGACTTATACAGAAGGTAAAGAACTTAAAGTAATCGCATATTAAATCGCAATCGCAATATTGGTTAAAAAAATCGCAATTAGATTATTTTCCATAATCGTTCAGCCCTAGTCCCTAGACAGCATGAAGGCTGTTGCAAAGTCTGGGTACCATAATTATGTCTTCTAAGATGTCTTCTCTAGGCCTGAATGTAAGGCAGCATTGCTTATATATCCCAGATTGCATTGCAACAAGCTCAGTGGAAAAAGTAATCCAGAATACCGTATGAATCAAGAAAAAATTAATCTTATGTCATTTTGTTCCTGCAGCCAATCTGAATCCCATGTCCCATGCTGTGCACTGTGTGACCAGCATGGCGGCCCCCTCCTGGAGTTGCCTGAGTTTGGATGAAGAGACAGAGGAGGGTGTGGGGAGCACGGAGGACGGCAGGAAGCATGAAGAGGGAGGTCTCAGCTTCCTCCTCAAACAGGAAGACACAGAGAGCCAGGACAATTACATCTGCCTCTATAACCGCCTGGACATTTCAGTGCGAGAGATGAAGCAATACGTGGCCCAGATAGATGTGTAAGTGTGGAGGTAGATTAACAGTGTATTACTATAAAATAGTGTCTTAAAATAATTCAGTTTAAAATAATAAAGTTGGAAATTATTCAAAATAAACATTTCTATAGTGAATATACATTTAATCTAAAATATTCTTAAGTTTTAAAATATTTAATAAGCTAAAAATAAATTTGAGTGCAGTTCTATTAAATGGTTTTTCTATTAGGTTTTTTAGCTTATTAAATATTTTAGAATTTAAGAGTATTTTAGATTAAATGTATATTTAAGTAGCAAAAATAAATGGCAAAAAGTTTTAAGCACATCACTGCATCAGTTATAGACTAAATTGGCACAACTTTTTTCAAATTCTCATCTGGTTTTAGTAGCCTCCTCTTTGAGGAGTTCCTCGAGTTCAAAACTTCAGGATGTTCTTTAATGACAGTCTAAAAATATTTAGGACTCAGACAGAAAAAAAACAAGACTGAAGCCATAACAGACAACTGCAGAGGAAATATTTCAACAGCCTCTCAGGAGGAACAAATGTTTGTTATTCAGTAGCTACCATGTGCTGATGTAGAAGTTAATTGTCAGTGAAATGGAGTCATTTCTCAATCCCATTCCCTCACCTCTCTCCCAGTGCCTTTCTGTAAGTCTACACTTCCCTGTCCCATAAAAGAACAAAGCTCATTAGTAAAATATAAGGGTGTTTGTTTAACTAGGGACACTTTTGTCTTAAAACACTGTCTAAATAAGCTTGAAAAATAAGCTAATTTAACGGGGCTATATGTAAAATTTATATGTATATATTAAAGTATAGAATGGCTATAATAAAAAAAATATAAAAGTAAAAGTAACATTTTCAGGATACTTGATGAATAGAAAATACAAACGTACAGCATTTAATTGAATTTAAATCTTTTGTAACAATGTAAAAGTATTTACTTTTTCTTTTGATCAATTTAATGCATCCTGTTCTTTTCCATTAGGGGAAATATCAACTCATAACCCAGGTTTATTGTCAAAGGACTCTCAAAATTCATTAGAAACAATTCCTGTCTAGCTGTTTCCAAACCTTTCTAAATATTTTTAATTTTAGACTTCTGTCATCGATAACTGGACCAACCCAGCCGCAGGGCTCAGAGCCACCCTCGATTGAGACCGCCCCCTCAACCTCTCCCATACCAGAGGAGACGGACCAAGACAAGACGGAGCATTGCGGGAACAAGAGAGTGTGCTTCAAAGTGAACGAAGACGATCAGGAGGACTCCGGACACGACACTATGAGCTACAGAGACTCATACAGGTGGGGAAAAGTTTCTAATGATGATGTTTATGAAACATTGTCAAGCCTGGGTGCTTAAATGAGTAACAAAGGTTTGCGTCAAGCCTGCAACATGTCCTGATCCAATCATCTCTCCTTTCTTTATCCATCTAATAAATCAGTTTCTAAAATGTCCATATTGAGAAGAGCAGCAACTTTCTTCTCTCTTATGAGTTTCACAGTAGCATTTTGTTTTCCATGAATTGCACACGTGAAACAGAGAGAGTGAGTGAGACGAGCTTCTGGGGTCCTGTCAAACAGATGTTGCTAAAACAGACACGTAGGGAGACGATAAACATCCCTTACAAAGAACCTGTTGTGTCACAGCGACCCAGACACCCGCTTTAACCACTAAAGAATACATTCAGTCACTGTTGTTATGTCATCATTATATAGAGCAAAGTTTGTTTGGTTGTGATCTAGACCTGACGGAGCAGGGCAAAACTGAGACTGACCACAGCCGAGTGAATTTTTTTTTTTTTTTTTTCTTCTGTCAGGATAACTGGTTGCCTGCTTTTCTACCCTCTATCATTATGTGGCATTCCGCTTTAAAATCCTACTACTCTGTGATAGGGTGAGCTCATGAACAGCTGCATCCATGTTTTATAGATAGAAACATTTTTCCTCTATTTAGGCTCTTACAGCGAGTGTCTGGATTTGTCTGTGGGATGTAGGTAGGCCGTCTGTTCTTGTTATCGTGAGAAGAGGGCTGGCTGTTAGGGAACATGAACTTTCAAGGGTTCAGGAGGTTGAATGGTATAACATTTTTTTTTTTTTTTTTTTTTCTGGGAGTGATACAACCTGCTGGTCATGAGCTTGATCTGCTTCCATTCTTGGCTTGTGGCGTTGCTAAATTTGGCCTCTCCTCTAGTTTTGGGGTGGGTAAAGGGAACTTCTGCTACTCTTCTACTACTAGTGGGTAGAAGTACCGCCTGTTTTCCCCTCTCAAGCTTTTTTGGAGCACAAAAAAAACTTATTGAAAGTTTCTTTCTGTATCAGAGTAAACATTTCAAGGCTGCCAAGTAGACATCCACCTAAAACATTGTTGATCTCAGTGGATAAACGTTGAAATTGGAAGTTTGTTGTTGTTTAAATTGTTGTGAAATTACTTCAGCTCTTATAATCAGTATACCATTGTTTTAAAGACATAGTTCACCCAAAAATGACAATTCTACTATCATTTACTCACCTTAATGTTGTTCCAAACTGTAACATAACAGTCTGTCTTCATTTTTTTAAAGATTGTGGAAGCTTGCTCTTTTTTTTGCCATTTTTCCGGGGGAAAAACATTTTAACCTTAGGAGCTAAAAGCAATTTTAGCTAATAGAAATTCAGATTTCTTGGCCGAAACAAGTTGATTAATATGTGTCCTGCTGCTGTATTGCAGTGAATTTCATTATTAAATGAGCATGGGACCATACGGAGAGCCTGGGAAATTGATCGTTTCAGTGAAGTTTTCCATTAGATTTGTATTTTTTCTTCAGCTTTGAATAATTACTGAACTCTATATTGGTTTGATTGAATATCATACTTTCAGAACTGTTCAAAGGGTTTTTGTGAATGATTAAATATCAAATTTTGAATCAGTCTCTACAAGCATCCTTTTCATCACATGAACTAAAAAACATTTGTACTTGTGTTCTATAGTGAGTGTAACAGCAACCGGGACTCAGTGCTGTCATACACCAGCGTCCGGAGCAACAGTTCATACCTGGGCAGTGATGAGATGGGCTCAGGTAACTGTCGTCTTTCATATGTGGTTACAATGTTGAAATTCAGGACAATTACTAAAAGGAAATTGCTACTTTTATTTTGTTTTCCAGGAGATGAGTTACCATGTGATATGCAGATCCCTTTCGACAAGCAGGATAAACTACACGGATGTCTCGAACACCTCTTCAATCAGGTATATTGATTTCCTCACTCATAAATGAAACTTTTAGAGTCTTTTGCCAATTTAAACTTGATATTCCCTTTGTAACTGTTGCCCTTTGTCTGACACCACTCACCTTCTTATTTTATCTTCTATTTTTGCTCTTCATCAATACATCCCCTCTTAGTTTTCCTCTCTTCTTCCTATCTAACTCCCACAGTATCGTTTATCACATTACCAAAATCTCTAGTGAGCACTCTTTGACCTCTACACCTCTGCTCTTTGACCTCAAAATCTATCGTCTTCTGGAGGTCACCAGATTTTGACCCCCTCTCAATTACCCAGATATCAATAATGGGCTCTTTTATCCAGTGCAGACAGGTTACATGTGGACAGACTGAAAGCAACAGGCCTGGCGTTAGCAAGGGCGTGTAGCCGGTCTTCAGTTAGCACAGGATGCGTGTGTGGTGACAGGCATAACTGTGTCTTTTTCATTCTCAGGTTGACTCTATCAACAGTCTCCTGAAGGGCCCTGTCATGAGCAAAGCTTGTGAGGAAACCAAGCATTTTCACACCGACCACAGTCAGCCAGGTACCGCCCGGTCAGGGTGTGCGCTATATTTGAATGTGTGCTATGTTTGGAAACTCATTTGAGGGATGTGTGTATTTGGGTTTTCCGTTAGTGTGTGGGGGACATTTTTGGGTAGGGGTGTGTGAATCTTTCTGTTTACATCTGTACGTTATTACCACTGCATGTGAGAAAACCACACTAGTTTCTCCTATGTGTTTTATGTATTTTAGGGGTGTTTATAATTAGCCCCTGTGTTTAAAAAAAAGGGTCTGACAGCAATTATGTATTTTGTATTTTTTGTGTGTTCACACTGCCAGTTACACCTGTTGTCCTGCAAAACACATCTGTGAACATCTTTTATTGTTACCGTCACTTTTTTTCCGTAATAGAGTTTCGGCATACAGATGACTGGACTTTGCGTTGGCGATACGTCTTGCACAAGAACATCCAGGAGGACCCTTGGAACCTGCCCATTTCAATCAAATCTCTAGTTAACAGCCTTCATCGCTTTGTAGAGGGTACGTTTAAGCTTGAACAATCAATAGCAAATATCAAAATAACCCTTTTACTTTTTTAGTACATCTTTTTTGTTTTATTGTGCAAATTATATTATTAGTATCAATTATTTTAATACTTTTTTTCCCTTTAGTATCCTAAGGGGCCATTCACACAGAATGCTTTTTTTGCATTTAAAAACATGAGACGCAGGGCAGTGGAGAAAAAAACAGTCTTGAATGGGTTCCAAAACCCATTTTTAAAGGTTGAACTTTAGCACCACTTTTCTAGAACAGCATGTCATGAGCAAAAGATGCAAGCGCAACAGTCACATGTCCATCTAGCATGTTTACAGCAGAAATGTGTTTTTGGGTTACAATTTATTTCAATAGTCCACTTTATTCTACTAACTATATGTAACTTTGCTACTACATGTCAACTAACTCTCATTAATTTGCAACTACATGTCAACTACCAGTCATTAGAGTATTAGTAGACTGTTAGGGTTAGTAGAATAAGTTGACATGTACTACTTGCAAAGTTACTTATAGTCAGTAGAATGTCTGTTAAGGGACCATCAAAATAAAGTGTGAGCAGATATTAAACAGACAGTCTACTTATACTCTAATGACTGGTAGTTGACATGTAGTTGCAAAGTTACTACATTTATAAGAATTTCTAAAGTGGACTTTTGAAATAGTGTTAACCGTTTTTGCATTTAAAACCATGAGACACATGGCAGTGGAATAAAAAAAAATAGTCTGCGGACCTGTTTATTAAAAGTTTAACTTCTTTTAACTTGAACACTATGCTTTGTATAACGCCATGTCATGTGCAGGATGCTGCAAACGAAGCTAGCGCAAGTCGCATGTCCATCTAGCTTGTTTAAATAGAAAAACAATGGAAAAGCAGCTCAGTGGAAATGCTACTCCGTAAAAAAAAAAAAAAAGTTTCAACTTAAAGTTTCCCAAGCCTTGTAATACAGCTATATTGCCTTGTATTATAGTGTAACGGGTTGTATTCATGTCTATTTGTAACTGTGTTTCAGATGGAAGGAGTCAACTCTTGCTGGCGCTGCTTAAATGCACTGGTAAGTTACGCCTTGATTTGAACTTTATCATTTTAGATCATTTCAAATAGCTATTAAGAAGTCAACCCAGAATGTTTACATGATCTTGCACTTGCGTCATCATCTGAGTGAGATTTCAGAAAGGAAACTGCAGTGTATGTGATTTGTCTTCCCCACTACTGTTTTGGATTATCCTGTATTTACAGACACCTCTGTGTGCTGTGATAAGGGAGTGTTTTATTGGAATTCTAAATCAGGGAGTGCGTACATATGTTTGTGTGCGTGCAGCCAAGTTGCAGTGGGGGGTGTCAGTTAGTGAGCTTCTCAGTGAGCAGTAGACAGATAAAGTGAGAGAACGGAGAGAGAGGGATTCGTCCCATGGGGTCTGTGGTGGGAGACATATGGAAGCTGTTGAGCGTTTGCTTTGGAACCTGATCTAGAGCTCTTATCCCTACTGCTCCACACAGACAGCAGCTCCAAACCCTATTCCCGCCCAGCGCTGAAACCCACCATCTGCTTAGAGTATTACACACTTACAACTGTTTTAGGACATTCAGGAATCACCTCACACCACTGATTTGGATATACTGATCTGTGAACAGCAAATAATCAGTATTAGCTACATATGTCAGTTTAAAAACACAAATTTAGAGCAATTAAAAACTATAAAACAGCAGTTAAAACAGTAAAAAAAAAAAGAACATTTAATAATGTCCTCTGATCCATACATATTCATCATTTGGGGGGTTTTCTCAATTCATATTTATATGTGCAATTAATTATAATGCATTACATTTATTTCGATGTAATCAATTTGATGAATAAAATAAAATTTTACATTTTATAGAGAACCTAGGGTGTAGTGAACCTGTATAGTATATGCTACTGTTCAAAAGCTATTTTATTTAAAGAAATTAATACTTTTATTCAGCAGTTTTTTTAATCAATAGTGACAGTAAAGACATTTATAATGTTAAAAAAGATTTCTATTTAAAATAAATGCTGTTCTTTTAATCTTTTTATTCATCAAAGAATCCTGAAATGGTTTCCACTAAAATATTATGCAGCAACATTGCTGAAACTGTTAAATAGTTCAATTTAAATTGTAATTGTAGTGCATTTTACAATATCACTGTTTTTACAGTATTTCTGATCCAAGCCTTGGTGAGCATAAGAGACTTCTTTCAAAAACATGGTCAAGCCACTTTCGACCACACTACTGAATGGTAGTGTTTCTATTTCTGGAACAGAGTACTGAATATAAACATACAATATTATTTATAAAATTATATTTTATATTGTAATTTATATTATAATTTACACTAATGATTGGGTCAGTGACAAATAAGGATGTCCAAGATGATAGAAAACTAAAATCTTTATTCTTTTTTTTTAACAAAATTAATGTATTGTAATTTATTGACACTTAAAATGTGTTACAAACAATAAGTAAAAAGTAATAAACTATCTTCCCAGCACAATGAATACATGTGTAAACACATATTTATACAATACACTTCTATGACAGACACAGAACTCCAGTTGCGGCGGGATGTCATATTCTGCCAGTCCCTGGTGGGGGCGCTGTGTGCATTGGCGGAGCAGCTTGTGAGCGCACTGAACCTGCGCTTCAACAATAACGGAGAGTATGAGGAGGACAGTAAAGAGGTGAGCCGTAAATGGCTGGAGCAGATCGCCGCCATCGGAGTGCTCTTCAACTTTCAGTCAACACTCTCTCCACATGTGGTAAGACAGATGACCAGAAGTCACGTCTTCTCATTGCTGATTCAGTGACACTCACACAAGCATGATAATAATGTCGTAGAACCTCTTATTCCTGGAATTGAATCTTGGTACTAAATGAGGAATAAATACTGAGCCAAGGCCACTGATTTCCACTGAATAACCTCAGGGATTTCTCAGCAACAGGAAACCATTCTAGTCACATTACAAGTTTCTTCTCTAGATATGCTGTATGACTCTAATACTGTCAGAATGCGGTTTATGAATGCACATAGGGTGTAACGGTACACAAAAATTATGGTTCGATATGTACCTTGGTTTTTGAGTTCACTTTTCGGTATGTTTTCGGTAAAGCAGAGGGGGAAAAAAAAGTTTTTTAAATTTTTTTTATTAAACATTGGTTTACTGAACAAACTATTAAAAAAAGTCTGTCAATAGCAGTAACATACACTGCTGTTGCTGTTGTAATTGGGGCAAGAGATTTGAAGTACTTATACTTTTGGATGCAAAATATGTTAGCAAAATATTTTAGAATAAGGTTAGAATGATTATCCTGTTTTAATATAGCATTACTCCGTCTCTTTGGCGCACATGCGTACCGAACCGAAAGACCCATATTGAAAATTTTTGTAGGAATATGTGTACCGTTAATCCCTGGTATGCAATATAATGTTTTAGTCTAATACTCTCCTGCTTCACCATGAAGGACTTGATTATTTTGGGCTCATAAACTGTTTCCTTCAACAGAGAGAAGAGCGAATTATGCTGGAAGATACAAAAGCAGCATTGCAGGATCTGGAGAAAGTCACCGTGCTGTTCCGCCTAATGGAGAACGAGTGCCTCGTCCCAAGTATGACATTACATATAGTAACACATGGAGTATTAACACAGAAAAATACATCTTCTGTAGATATACAGTACAGTTTTAAAAGTAATGTGTGTGATTCTTTCACTTACCCAACCTTAAAATCCGAATGCGACTATTATGAAAGCCATTTGTAGGCTGATTTACCCAATAAGTGATGCTTTCAAAACATTACACATCCTGACCATCCCGACACTGCAACATTGGCTCAACAAGTGTTTTTATTTTTTATTTTTAGCAGGACTATATTTTTGCTAAGCCAGTGCCAGAAAAAAGGAGTGTTTGCTGCCAGGCTTCCCCTTTAAATAAATTTAAATAACATAATAAATAACACCGTAATCATTTATTATTTAAATATTTTTTTATTAGAGTTTTTTAATAGAATTTATTTAATTTATTAATTATACATCTAGTTTTATATTTAATTAGTGCTGGGCAACGATTAAAATTTTTAATCGCGATTAATCGCATGGTTTTCTTGCGATTAATCGCGATTAATCGCATTGTTATGCGCAAAATTGAATAATGACTTCTAAAGTAGTGTATTGCGCACTTTTGATTTAAATGTACTGCTATATACACAAAAGTGCAATAACTTTAAACAAATAAGGTGCTTTTATACCAGCAGTATTCCCTTTACACCGTAATCTCAAATCTCAACTTAAACATTAATGTAATCAAATCAAATATTTAAACAAAGCTATTTGCCACTGCCAGGGCATTACCTTTTATCTAGTTTGTTAAAACGAGTCCAGTTTTCTTGTTTTTTTTTCTGAACAGGTATCAACAGGTATCTTTTATCAGGGAGCAGCAGAAACAGTCTATGTAGTAGTCAGAGGTCATGATCACTACTATATAAGTCGACCAACGTTACTTATAGTAGCTTAGGTTTGGTCATGCCATGGTTTCCCACGTAAGATTACATTAAACAGAGTAAAAAAAACAATTTATACTTTATACTTACGCTGTTGCTGTGTAGCGCGCGTACACTTCGGCGTACCCTGACGTGCACCTCTCCAAAAATGTAACGTCAATTCTACGCGTACCGCAAGCGCTGTGATTGCTACAACCGCTCCCCGGGTTTCACATGCTCCCTCTGCATGTGTAATTGCGCGTCAACGCAGACAACGACGCAGAGATATAAATGAAAACCAACGCGTAGTCTATAGCGTATTGTCTTCGGCGTAAGTCCGACGCATTAGTATAAATCAGCCAAGAGTGAGGTGAAGTGGTCGAGCACAAGGTGCAGCGACAAGCGGGTGCGTTCCTGTGAAACTGTTGCGGTCATGCTCGCCTCAAGCACGCGCACGCGCCCGCTCGTTGCCGAAGTTGAATTGTCTATAACTTTTTATAAAGGACGCGCAGCACAAATCATTAGAAGAGAGACTGATCCTCGGCTCGCTGTTAGTGAGTTTCCAGAATCTAAATAGTTATTATCTATAGGTTTTATAGGTACTATCCATAGAGCGCCTGTCATTCACTCGCGGAGCGCAACCCTTTAACTGTTCACCAGAGAGAACCTGCCTCTCTCCACTGCTTGTTTGGGTGGGTTATTTGCTGCCTGACCAACATCCCACCCCTCCTGTGATCATGGTTTGACTGTAGGCCTATGTGTATTCAGAGCCAGTGAGCAACGGACTTTCAAAATAATAATAATAATAAAAAACTGCGTTAACGTGCGATAATAAAATTGTCGGCATTAATTAATAAATGCGTTAACGCGATAATAACGCGTTAACTTGCCCAGCCCTATATTTAATGTAATTTTGATATGAATAAATATTTTCTCACTGGGTACCAACGTGTGTTATTTTTGTATTATTTATGTACTTTTATTGTTTTTTATTAATATTTTGATTTAGCTTTTATTTTCTGATTTGATTTTAGTTTTAGTTCAATTTTATAGGAATGTTATGATTTTCTTATATAGTTTGTTTTTGTTTTTCAAATAACTATTTAGGTTTCATTTATTTTTATTTCAGTTTTAGTGTTAGTAATTTTAGTGCTTCAACTTAAACGGTTAGTTCACCCAAAAATGAAAATTATGTCATTAATGACTCACCCTCATGTCGTTCCAAGCCCGTAAGACCTCCGTTCATCTTCGGAACACAGTTTAAGATATTTTAGATTCAGTCCGAGAGCTTTTTGTCCCTCCATTGAAAATCTATGTACGGTATACTGTCCTTGTCCAGAAAAGCAATAAAGACATCATCAAAGTAGTCCACGTGACCTCAGTGGGTTAGTTAGAATTTTTTGAAGCATCGAAAATACATTTTGTTCCAAAAATAAAAAAACGACGACTTTATTCAGCATTGTATTCTCTTCCGGTTCTGTTGTCAATCCGTGTTCATGAGTCCGCTGACGTAAGACGAGCTGACGTGTATCTGGTGCGCCCGAGCTTCGTTTACAGTCTGAGGGAGACGCACGCTGTAAACAAAACAATCTTTGCAAACATGTCTAAGGATTTCGACACAGGGGAAGACTTGCATTTTTTTTTAACCAGACATATTTATTTGAACCCGAATACACGGGCGCACCAGATAACACGTCAGCAGCGTCTTACGTCAGCAGCGTCACTGGCCTCGTGAACGCGGGTTGACAACAGAACCGGAAGAGAATACAATGCTGAATAAAGTAATCGTTTTTTGTTATTTTTGGAACAAAATGTATTTTCGATGCTTCAAAAAATTCTAACTAACCCCCTGAGGTCACGAGGACTACTTTGATGATGTCTTTATTGCCTTTCTGGACAAGGACAGTATACCGTACATAGATTTTCAATGGAGGGGCAGAAAACTCTCGGACTAAATCTAAAATATCTTAAACTGTGTTCCGAAGATGAACGGAGGTCTTACGGCAGGGGTGTCAAACTCAGTTCCTGGAGGGCCACAGCCCTGCAAGAGTTTAGCTTCAACCCTAATTAAACACACCTGATCAGTTAATCAAGTCCTTCAGGCTTATTTGAAAACGGCAGGTGTGTGTGTGTTGAAGCAGGGTTGGAAAAAAACTTTGTAGGGCTGTGGCCCTCCAGGAACTGAGTTTGACACCTGTGTCTTACGGGCTTGGAACGACATGAGGGTGAGTCATTAATGACATCATTTTCATTTTTGGGTGAGCTAACACTTTAACCTATGTTTGTTAGTTGCCAAGGTAACATTTCAAATGTTTGTTTAGTTTAGTGTTTCATCTAATATTCAGACTTATTAAGCAAAATGAATAGTTTTAGACTTTTAGTTTTACCAGCAAGTGACTGACTACTGAAAATGCAGTTAAAATATTAGACAGCCATGTTTTTTAGCATTATTAACAGTTTCAAAATAGCAGAAATATTTATTTTACACATGTATGCTGTGTAAATTAATGGTTTAAAATGTATTTTGTAAACCACACTAAAACACCAGCAGCAATGACCACAAAAAATTGCGCTGCATGCGAACAGGGTGTGCGAACGTCACCTGATGACGAAAATGACATCACACGGAAAGTGTGAGGACCGTCGCGAAATGCGGACGGCCGAAGTATACTATGGGCTTTATAAAGCAGCACCCCCTCCCCCTCCACACAAACATAAAGTACACACACCCTCCAGATGTCCTCTTCAGGAATGTCAGCACAGTTAGCCATGAGAGGAGAGCATCTTTATCTGCCGTCTTCTGTTTTGGTTTGAGTGAATCCGAGGGAGGGTGTTCTGCTCACTGGTTTGTTTCTGCCGCAAAGGTGTTTTATTTACAAGGTCATCTCTGTGTTGTACAAATGTGAACAGCGTGGCTTTTTTCCCTGTTTCACGTCACGCATCTGCAAGGTTTTTGCCTTTACTCATCCCATTACAACCTGATTAACCTGCATTTTCCCATTGTGAGGGAAAAGACTTGAAACTTTCTCAAACTAGGGTGAGGGAAAAGACTTGAAATTGCTTGGAATTTTAAATACTATCTCATTGTTAATCATGCTTTTTTTTCTCTCACAGACACACCTGTTCATTACCAGGTGGAAGGCAGTCGCCAGGCCATCAGGGTGACCATGTTCCTGGACAACTGTCATTTCAGTGAGCTGCCAACAAGACTGAAAAATGGAGGCTCTTTGAAGCTTCAATCAGTCCTCTTCACTAGAGGTGGGAGCAGACAAAAGGAACAAGATAAAATACTATTTTCATTCTAAATGGGTTCCATTTGTAATTTACAGTTCCAAAACCTAGTGAGCTGCCTACAGAGGCTGTATTTTAAGGCGCCATTGGCTTTAGGTTGGCATTGTAATTATGTTACCTCTTTAGATACCAGACATCATTGCATGTTTCTTTTCAGGAAACTCCTATCTCATAATTTATTTTGAGAATAAATCAAGGCAAGAGAAATGTACATAAACCTTTCATTCTTCATTTTTTTTAGTGTTATCTATAGTGTTATTTTAGTATCATTGATAAAGTATTATAGTTTTTATTAATAGTTTGAATTTGTTTTATTATTATTATATTTTCTGTTTTTCTTTTTCTTTTGGGTAAAGGTTTTGTAATTTTGTTGTGTTTTTGTCATTTTTATTTGTTTGTTTTTATAAATATGTCTATATAGTTTTTACTAATTTAGTTTTAGTTCAAGTTATTTTAGAGCTTCAAGTTAAACTAAAATAAAATGATGCCTTAACTAGCTGAAATATAATGTTTACTTTTTTATGTTTTGTATTATTTCATTAACGGCTATTTTATTTCAAGTAACAAAAATGTTTTTAGCTGTTCTAGTTTTAAGTTTTAGTTAACGATAATAAATATGGTAATGACAACGAGTTAGAGTATTGTGCAACATGCAGAAATACTCACAGAAAACTCTATTTAAAACAATTGAGTTTCCTGTGTGAAGTTTTATTTGTGTGACGCACAAATGAGTAATGCTCCAAACTGAGGTTTGGATGCTGCTTTAAAAGGTTAGATGCATTATAAGAAATCATACATGTGTGTCTCAAATTTGAATATAGCCTTTTGATATCTAGACTTTTAAGGGCAAACCTTACTCAGATGTCAATGTCATAGCTGTTAGCGTTACAGAGAGAGTGTTGGATATGCATCAGCCAGGAATCAGTCATGCTCATAATGTTCTCTTTTAGAGCTAATGAAAGTCACTCTATTTCCTTAATGAGTCTTGGTCTCCATCTAGAGGTACCTGGAGAGCATTACAGCACTGGGGAAAGCATGATGTTCATCAGCATTTTCTTCACCTTTATTAGGGCTGGAGAAGCCAGAGGGTGTGTTGTCTCAGGATTTTGTTACCATGGAAGAGTTTCAGCAGCGCACAAATGCTCTATCACTGGAGAAGGTCAAAGGTTATTACCGCAAACTCAGGTACAAAACCCCCTTTAGTGGCATTTCGCCAAATAAAAAGTGCTTTAAAGGTTATTATATGTGCTTATGCAATGTTTTTTTTATTTTTTCAGGGCTTTTTATCTGGAGAAATCAAATTCAGACTCAAATTCCACTGCCATGAAAATAGACCAGGTTGGTTGAGAGATACTTGTACATTGCTGTTCAACAGTTTGGTCAAAACTTTAATTTTTTTTTAAAGTAATTAATTTATATTTTTCAGCAGCAAGGATGCATTAAATTAATCGAAAGTTAGAGTAAAGACATTTTTAATTGTTACAAAAAATGTTTGATTCAAAACAATGCTGTTTTTTTTTAACTTTCTATTCATTAAAAAGAATCCTGAAAACTGTATCATGGTTCCCACAAAAATATTAAGCAACTGTTTTCAACATTTCTAATAGTAAGAAATGTTTCTTAAGCAGCAAATCAGCATATTAGAATGAATTCTGAAGGATCATGTGACACTGAAGACTGGAATAATGATGCTGAAAATTCAGCTTTGTCGTCACAGGAATAAATTACATTTTAAAATATATTCAAATATAAAAGATATTTTAAATCGTAATAACATTTCACAACTTTCCTGCTTTTACTGTATATTACATAAAATAAATGCATCCTTGGTGAGCATAAAGATCATTAAGACCCCACACTTTTGTTTTTTTTGTGTATGTTAGTGCACTGGAATTCCTGTACAGACCAACAAGAATAGAATAAAAATGCAGAAAGCAATGCATATAAATGTGTTTTGATTAAAGCTGTTTAAAATCTTAAAGTTTAAATCAGTTTCACATAATCTTTCTGCAGCTCCTGCGGCCACTTAACACGTTGGATGACCTCTGTCGGCTCATGCAGGCATATATGAATGTAAAAGCGGGCTCTGCGGGTCAGCCCTCTGGTGTCAGTGTTCTGCTGGTGTCCTCTGAGCTCTGCAACCGGCTCGGGGCCTGTCACATCACCATGTGTGCTACTGGGATGCAGAGGTATCTACAGTCAGATCTTCATGTTTGCTCTAGATCTGATGATGAATGAAACCACAGTTGGCAATAAGGTCAAATTTAGTGTTGTCTCAAAACACATGCCTCTCGTCTTTAATCCTCTTACTACTGAAGTGGAGCCACAGTCAAGTTTCTGCTATAAATATTTTTTATTTTATTTTAACTTCATTTCTTGCTCAAATGTGTGTCGAATCCAGGTGATTTGTATCCTAGGTTACTGCTACACTGAGGTAAATCTATAACAGATTGTCTAAACCAGCTCTGACTAAGGTATTTGTCCTGTGTAGGTGTACTCTGAATGTGTCGTTGGAGCAGGCCATTACTCTAGCCAGAAACCACGGCCTCATGCCCCGCTGCCTAATGCAGACTATGGACATCATGCGTAAACAGGTACAGTTTATGACACATAATTCAAACTGTTCACCTAATGCCAATAAAACTTAACTTAAAATAAAACTGCGAAATCCTGTGGTTGGTAGAAAATGTCGATTTAGAAAATCGCTGGGACCATATAATCCTCCCCAGCTGCCGAATATGCCACTCCAGACTAACTCTAACTTGTTTATGATCCTCTTAATGAATTCAGTAACTCTAAAGCATATTATATTGGACAGTGACGGTTAACTGGTTTATAGTCTGATTTAAATTTGGTAATTCGGATTAAAACTGTAGGAGTTTGAAAAAAAAAGTGTTCAAAATGACAAAGTTCCTTCCCTCTAATTAGGAAAATGAAACATGAATCACTGAATTACACATGAAAGTTTCATATCCATTGCATACGGGCTGTTCTGTGGGCTGAAATAATAAGAAAAACCGTAGCAGATACAATACATGCCTACACACCTTCAGTGCTTGACCTCTGACTAACATATCAATAAAACTTTTTTTAGGAAAGTAGTCTAAAGGCTAAACAAGGTTTGCAATTAGACATTTGTGCAACAATAAACAGTAATACACACTTAGAAACAGTTCAGCGTGTTTTGGAATATGAAGGCTCGAGCTACTCTGACAGACAATAATGATTCTCTTTATTCACAGGGCACCAGAGTGGAGATTTCTGCCAAAAATCTCAGAGTAATGGACCAGATGCCACCTTTTGCTCCCAGGTATTAATGACTCTTGCTATTTAAAGACATCGCTGACATTTAAAAATTAAAAATGATTCTTGCTACTGTAGGAATATTATTCCTACTAAATTCCTGATACTTCTACAGTAACTAAACCCTTTTTGATCCTCATCACAGGCTCTACAGGTTGTGTTTACCCCCCTCTGATGGAGATCTTTGAAAGAGGTGATGTCCGTCTCTCAGGCCTTCTAGATGCTGGGAGATATCAAGACTGGCTTATCATTTTGAGACTATGCCTCAGCACATCTCAACTCCCGCCCCAGCCTCATCCAGAGAGGTCTGGGTGAGGTCAACATGATAAGGAATGAGGAAAAAATCTGGCCACCTTTATCTCCTGCTCTGGCAGCTGAGAAAACCGCTAATGCAAACGATGCTAATCTTGGCTAGCAGTGTCTACCCACAGTGCTACATTGTTTAGTCTCCTACTGAATCTGGACTGGCATGCGAGTGACTAAATCTAGGCTGTATTATCTCTTCCTTCGCAGTTGACTGCAATCTTGGGTCAGAAAGTAGGGTGGTTTGGTCTGGATGGCGACGTTAAGTTCAGATGCGTGGTGATTATGTGCAATTACTGTAGCTTAGCATGAGTGTGTCTGCACTGTGTCATGAGAGGTGGTGTCCTCAGAGAGCTGTTGCGTTTCTCTCACTTGTATCAGGTATTACGAAAGTACTGAAATCATTCCAGCCTACACGGACCAGTTTCATAATCTTAATTTTTATCCGTTGTCGTGTTTAAATGAGTTTGATTCTGTTTAACAACACAGTTTTATTGTGAAGTTCTATCAAACAACGCATTTAAAGGAAAACAGGGAAACAGACGGAGGCTATCAGTTTCTCAAACAGTACAAAAACTTAGACCTGCATTCAAAATACGAGATTTTACTGTAATCAAAATGTTGATATTGAAGACTGAAACAGCTTATTGATCAATTTGGAGAAAAATGTACAATAATGTCTGCTGGTCCCTGGTGTATAGCACTTTTTTTTTAAAGCATGAATCAGTGCTGTGTTACAGTGCGTGACTGTTCTGGGGAGCTGCTTAATGCGGCTGTTTGGAAAAGCACAATAAAAAAGTTTGTGTTCTTTAGTGTTTGTTAAACATAATATACATTATAAAAGAAACGCAAAGGGATCATTTGAAGAATGAATAGATATAGTAGGATTTATTGAAGTTTTGTATTTAGGTAAATATATATGTATCAGAGGGATAAGCATATGCTCTTTGGGAACAGCAGTGCTATAATTTAAAGAGTATTAATAATTTTAAAACAAATATAATATTGTACATCTTTCATTTTGTATACTTAGTGTATATTTGGATTGGAAACTTTATTGTGCTTTTACACAATGTGTTCAGTATTTAAATTTCTAACTGCGGCTGTGTGGTCAGTAACCGAGTAGGCCTGGATTAGTTTGGACTAGTTAAGATAGATTGTACGGTGTGTGACGGGCTTTTGTTACATGCAAAGTCTGTTTTTAGATATATATTGTTATATATGTTAGATTCAGTAACCCTGACAGTTTGCATTATTTGCTCAAATTTGACAATTTTAATTAAAGAAACAAAGATTTGAGTAAATAAAGTCACTTTAGTGACAATAATGCAACAAAGCATCATCTAATAATCTTAATCAGGCGTTCATGTTTTTATTGTAGCTCATAGCACGTCACTGTCTGTTACATGGAAGTTAGATGTTGCAACTTAATACCATGTTGCAGTTTTACATGTATTGATGATAAAATATTTTAGAAAATTAATACTTGAATTTATGCTAATAAATAGTTTTTTTTTTCATATATATCCAAAATTGAAGGCTAGTGCTGGTAAAATGCACATTTATGATTAATTTGATTTTAATATTTTACTTGGTCCTCAATGCAAACTGGAAACAAGTGTTTTTAATCCACAGAATCTGTGCAGTGTGTTTATTGTATGTTTTGAAAGTCCTCATTGTTGCTTGTTACAGTGCTTTATAATGTCCACATGAAACTCATCATTTCTGTATGATAAACCTAAATCTAGTAAAACCCAAAGACGTAGCATTAGCATTAGCATGTTCCTATCACTGTATTAAAATCTCAGGTTTCTGCACCATCTCGGTCCATTATTGTGCGATAGCTTCCAAAGTTCAAAAGTTGACAAGACTGCATAATTTAACATCACTAATCGTTCATCTGAAACATAGTATGCATGCATTGATTTATATATATATATATATATATATATATATATATATATACTGCTGACCTGTTTTCAGCACCATTTTAAGTTTATATTGCCAATTTTTAACTTCTTGCCTCGATTTCAAGTGTACTTTTAGCTCAAAGAGCGGAAAAATATTCAATGGTGCTCGCAAATCAAGCCTTTCTTTTGGGGGCCTTAGTTTGTTAGTCTTTACCTCCTGTTTTTCGATTGTTCTGTTTCATTTCAAAATCGTTTTCTTAATCTTACAGATTCTGATTGTTCCTATTAATAAAAGCAGTTTAATCAAAACCTCACTTGTGGAGTGAAGGATTAGATCTAATCTGCACCTAAAAGTATTTAACTTATAGTTTATATTAATGTTTGACTGTGAAGTCTCTCTGCGTCCTCATGCTTTCCTGAACTGTGCATTATGGCTCTTACATTTTTCCTACTGGTAATGTAAGCATTTATCCAGGTGTTTTTAACTCGATGTTGAATTAAAAGCATTGTATAAAGTTCTCCTTTCTGAGGTAATGTAATATTACCCATATATATTATATATTTTGATCTTCAGTGAGTAGAATTGAGATAAAACTGAGGACCTTTGGTAAATCCAGGGGCCCAGCGCCTCAGAATTGTCTCAGATGTAAAATTGTCTTGTACCCCAAAGCTCAATGTGTTGCCCTCATTTGCGAATGCAGCCATAATAACATGATTTTATAGAAGCCTTCAGTCTGACTGGAGTAAACAATTAGATCTCTTAATGAAGTTCTGCTAGGTTTGTCTTTATTTGCTGTATTTAATGCATTGCTAATATCAAACAAAATAAAAGAGTATCTGTTTATAAAGGACTTCTGAGTCTGACCTTTCATTGTTAGAGATTACATGTAACAGCACAGAATAAATTGCATAACTTAGTGTGTAAGTGGCTGTGAAGAGATGTTGAGAACAGTGAAACATCCTGCATCAATTAATGCATTTTCAATTAAACCCCAGCTTTTGATTGGTAAGGAGACCAATCAAAAGTTTGGGTTTAATTGAAAGTTTTTGATCATTTTTTGATCCAATGCAATCACATCTGTGCGTGCAGGACATAACCCTTTTTATAAGGGATTATCTTGTTTTATAATGCTTTATAGTTTTGCTTCAGATGATATAAGCTACTTCTCGTCTCCATTCCGCTGTTTGGAGGCTGAGGCAAAGTTCTCTTTCCTTCCTTGAATGATTTAGCGTTCTAATTATTTACTACTTTAAACAATGTTACATCAGCCACTTAATCCCAAAGCTGACTTCTGAAACATTAGATACAGAGGCTCGTGCAAGAGCCGGAAGGCGTAAAGATAAAGGACTACCCATTGCAGTTTCGCCTTAGCGTTTCAATTGGCTTTTAGTACGAGACCACCGCACTACAGAACACACCCCGGTTCGGCAATGTCTGCCCACGACTACTTTATACACTCGTTTGGATCTGTCAGACTGTAAGGATGGTGAAAAAATCCGCCAACGGTGAAGTTTATCACCCTCCGTCAGGGGAGAAGAAACAGAAAGTCGGCTTTGTGGGACTGGAGCCCGGGGCTGCGGAGACGAGCCGAGACGGGGCACTTCTCATCGCCGGTTCCGAGAACACAAAACGGGGCAGCATCCTGAGCAGACCGAGGTCCAGGGGGAGCATCGCTCACAAAAGAAACGCGCGTTATCGCAGACTGCAAAATTTCCTTTACAATGCGCTCGAAAGACCCCGCGGCTGGGCGTTCATTTACCACGCTTATGTGTGAGTATGTGCTCCATGCTTGTCTTTACTGCGTGGCGTGGGAATCACCCACCTTACCGACAGATGCTGCTGTGCTGCACCGCCCAGAACGCTGAAAGTTTGAGATGTTGTCGGCCTCTGCCTGCCCGCAGCTTTTTGTCGCAGAGCGTCAGTCAAACAGTGCGAAAATGTGTAAAAGTTTTGTCTGTAGATATGACAAAGATCATCCTAATTCAGAATGAGCCCGTCAAATGCTTTTCACAGCTGTGCATATTTCATAACCTGGGACGTTGGAAAGTGTTCACAGACTATAATGATGTATTCTACTACTGTAGACTCAGTTTCAGCACCGGTCAGCTCCTGTACCGCGTCAGTGAGCTCGTGTTTGCTCTGCACTACAGCACAACACCGGCAACCAATTTGTGATGCATGCCAGGGGGAGGGAACCGTCCCAGCGGATTAAACGGGACCGTCGCTGGGGTGATCTGGAAAGTGAGGGGACACATTTTAAACCTCATTAGTCTGGCTTATGAATATTGATAAGGTGACGTATTCGTGTAGCCTAAATGATTGGTTGAAAGGCATGAGCGATCCCAAGACATATTAGAGCAGGTTGATTCGTTCTTGCGTTCAAGTAATTAGACAACCGAATAGGGGAATAAAATCGGGACTTGCTTTAAAAGTTTAAGTAGGCCTACTTTTACCTTGCCTTGGCGTCTCAAACGTGGCGGTCGGCGCCATAGACCATGAAAAATTGCACACATGTCAACTCAAAAGACGTCTGTGTCGAAATAAGTCAATATTAACAGACGCAAAAACTCGTGTATGGCGATGAGAAAACATTTTTCCTCAGCAGTTTACAATAAAACCAGTTTTGTCGTGACTCTTTTGGGTCGTTTTTGTATAATGAATCGGTCACCAGGTAGGTCTGAAGCGGTTCGCGATTCAGTCTGAATCGAACAGCTCGCTCAGACACAATCGAGTAGTAGGCTACAGGACACGGATAACAAAAAGAGACCTGGAAGAATTGGATATTTACCTAAATCAATTGAAACGCATGCAGAAAATCCTACTCTATCAATAAAATCAGGCTTGCGTGGACAAGCAGGTAAATCCAAATGAGAATACACGACACGAAAGTGCCAAGTAGGCCTAACTTACACTACACGTAGCTTATACTGTAAATACCATTGTACATGGATGTAGTAAGGTAATGCAGTTAATGTGTGCAAAGTAAATTACTGATTACTTAGAAAATATGTCAGGGATACTGGTGAAATACTAGAAGTGCTCCTGACCACGACTAACAACATAAGTAGACTAGGAATAGGCCTACTTTTTTTATACCTCTCTCTTTGTTTTTGTTTTTTTGTTTTGTTTTTTCTAGCCAAATTGAAATAATGCAAGTTATAAAGTACTGTGAAGCCTCATGAGGCATTATTTTATTTTGCTCTGGGCTGTGTTGTATTTTCTCCTTCATTTTCCTGCTGAGGTAATCAAAAAACCTCAGGGATTGAAATTTCTGTAGTAGCCTAATTTGAAACCAGTCCTAAAGGATTTTAATAGGAATTAAAAGAGAATCAAATAGGATCCTACTGGATAAACTGAATTTCCCCCCTGATTTCATTCTTTGAACCCTTTTGGATATTGCATTATCTTTATAAATTTCCCTAAATAATGCCTTTCTGTTTGGCAGAAGGGAGTTTATACTATGAAATATGAGTTTTAAAGATTTGAGATTTGAACAGAAGTTGCAGTGTTTCAAATTTCTTTTTTATGTCCAACTGGTGCATGCTGTTATTAGTCGTCATAATAGTCCTGATGGTAACTGTTTGTTGTAAAAGACCTTGTGTTTATTTTGTTTAATGTTGGAATTTACTAGGAGATTATCATTCATTTTGTATACCATTGGTTAAATGACGACACTCCCAATAGGAATCCTTACAAATCTCTAGAGAGATGTAATTGATCCACACAATCTCAAGGCAAGGCGTAGCATCTCTTCTTATCGAGCCATTTAGAAACACAGAGCTTCCAGAGTGGTCCATTACCTCTAATATTTTGAGATCCATTCATCTCTTATGAAGATAATAAACCAACCTGTCATAATGCAGCATCATAACCATAGACTCTATCATGGATGCTGGAGCTTGAGCTGAGTGGCTGTAAATGTCTTTGTCCGCTCTGCTGGTCATGCAACCCTCATAAGACTCCAAATTCAGCCTGAGACATGAATGTGAGTTCTGAAGATACATTATTTATACACACACACACACACACACACACACACACACACACACACACGTACTGAGTGGAGTGCAGTGTGCTGAGTTTGGCCTCTTTAAGTGTTTTTTCTCATTCACAAGCATTAAATGCAGAGATGGCACTTTGCATGCTGATGCTGTACAGACTTAGCTAAGCCTTTATTTCTCAGGCTTAAGGAAAAGGGTACAAGGAGATACTTAGAAGTGGTGAATGCTGGTGTCTTTGATATGCGAGTCAGAGTATTTGTTACAATAATTGGTATATGCTTATTGTATATGCAACTTCATTTAGATGATGATAGTCAGTTAGGGGCAGCTAATGCAATCAGAAGGTTAAGAATAAAATATTCTAATATATAATAGTATATACGCTACCGTACAAACCGTTGGAGTTATTCATATTTTTTAATTAAAGAAATTGTTGCTTTTATTCAGTAAAGAGTAGGGCGCATTCATTTGATAAAAAAGAAACAGTATAGATGTTGCAAAATTATCATTATTATTATTATTATTATTTATAATTTCGAACTTTGGAGTAAATTCATATTTACCATCACAGGAATAGATTACATTGTAAAATATATTAAAATAGAAAACAGTTTTTTATATTTTACTATATATTCGGTCAGCCTTGGTGAGCATAGAATAAATCACAATTAGTTTTGTGATTTGTTACTTTAGATCTGAAACAAAGTCTCAGCTTCCAAATCCTGTCATTTATATTTCGAAATTCAAACAATAAATACCGTTTTGGCGCTCTTTAATGTAACATAATGGAATGCTGTATAGCGGCGCATCAGTTCAAGCGAAGCGGCAGCAACGAGCACATGTGAATTAATAATCTCTTCCGCTTTACTACTAGTTATAACACGAAATAAACATGAATGAACATCCGAAGGTATGTTGAAAGAAATCCGTATCAGGTTTTATGTAATCGCTCAGTCAGTGTTTCAACTTCGGAAAGACGTCAATGAATCCATTTGTGAACATTAGGCCTATTTCACGGTAATGTTACAATGTTACACGGTATGTTTACTGTACCTCAGAAAAGCCATTCAATGTCCTATAGAGAGCAGAATTTTGATAATATATGTACTATATTGTATATTAACCTGTTCTTCCATATTTAGGCCTAATGTTTTTAAAAAAAATTATAACAGCCACCATTTAAATGTTTATTTAAAAAAACGAGTAGAAACATAATTATTATGCCATTAAAAAGTTATTATAACATTATTATTAAACTTATTTATATATAATTTAAATGTAAGTAGTCCACAGTTAATTTTAACCTTTAAATTATAGTAATGTACAAACTGGGGTTCCCTGTATAGTTGACAGCATTAGTTACCATATACTGTACTAATACATACCCCCAATTAATTGATATCGAATCTAATTTAATCAAAATCGAATCAAATCGCAAGCTTGTGAATCGAAATCGAATTCAAATCAGCCAATTTGTGTCAATACACAGCCCTAGATGTGAGAAATTCTGCTCTATTTACCCTTTAATGTCACCTAATAATAACAGTTATGCAGTCTGCATGGTTCAGTCTGGGTTTGGGAGTCTGGTTTTGAGAGCATTGTGCTAAAGTGGTGAATAAGTTAAATCAATGACTCTATTACCTTATTCACTGCTGACTCAAACCATGTGTCCTTGCTCTCTCTCTCTGTTCGATTGTATAGTCCACTCCGTCTTACAATTTCCAGATTAGTCTGTGGCTGTTGCCAGCATCGAGAGCAATGACCTGTCCGACAAAGGCAAAAGGATTTGTTTTACTGTTTATGTAACTATAGGTTCCTTGCATATCATGCTCATAGGTTCAGCAGATATAAATAGTGTGTGCCTTGTTGCTGTGGTAATTTCAGTATTATAAATCCTATGTTTGATGCGGGTGGTCAGTTTGTCCAACAGAGTTATTAAAACTCTAATTAGTTTTTCCTAGTTCGCACTTTTAAAACAAAATGTCCTTGCAACATTTACAAAGCCCCTCACCTGAAGGCAGTACATTTAGATCTTACAGATTTGCAAATGCAACGATCGCTAATTCGCATATGTTAGTAAGCCATCAGCATCAGTGAAGGACAAATAGGAACTTTCATTCAGCAGCTCCTTAAAAACCCATGGTTTGTCAATGTGATTTCTGGGCAAGTTTATATTAAAATGCATCCTCTATCCTCTGGAGCCCCTTATGAAGTCCAAACTGTCTGAGAGCTGGAAGGCAGGAGGAAGGTTTCTTATAATGTGACATGTTCCTGATATCACTGTTTCTGTACGACTCAGCATTTTTTTGTCCATGCTTAAAGATTAGATTTCCTTTCAAGACTCATTTGAGCTGATTTCCTGACCATTGACTTTCTAATCCTCTGTTTCCCAGCTTTATTAATGCAGCCTTCATGTATTCACCTTTGGCCTCATTCCCTTTAGGACCAGTCTGTTTTACTGATCTCCTTCTGTTTGATTGTTCCAAATTAGCAGATTAATTTCTATTATGTCATTTAGTTTTAATACCAGGGGCAAGAAGCAGCCTAGTGGAGAGGATGTCTTTTAAATCTGACACCTCTACAATCATTCAACAGCAACTCACTAAATATTTATCTTATAGAGGAACAGTGTGGTTGGCAGCACTCTAAAAAAGTTCCTCTGTTTGAAATCATTTCTGATATATTGAAAGTGTATAGCATACTGGTACACTTTCTTTATATTCTTGTTTGCTAATGAAGAGGTCTGGAACCTGATATACTGAAAGTAAATAGCATACTGGTACACTTTCTTTATATCCCTGTTTGCTAATGAAGAGGTCTGGAACCCTGCCTAATTTATTACGCCCACAGGGCTTTAGTCCAAAAAGGCAAATGTATCCAAACTCAGGACCAACGACTAAACAATATGGCCTGGTTCCACAAACAGGGCTTAGATTAAGCCAGGATTAAGCTTAGTTCAACTAGGGCATTTAAGTAGCTTTTATAAACGTGCCTAAGAAAAAACATTACTGGTGTGCATCGTGAGACAAAACAATGGCAGTGGCATATTTTAAGATATTTCAGAGCAAGTTGCCCTTAGTTAAAACCACTTAAACATACATTTTAGTCTGGGACTAGTCTTAAGCCTTGTCTGTGAAACCGGGGGTTCCTGTCCAGAAATGAATGGAAACACCACAAGAATATATACATGACCTTTCAAATATTTGGGGTCTGTGTGCGATTTTTTGATGTTTGTGACAGAAGTCTCTTTTGCTCATCTGCATTTATTTGTTCAAAATACATGAAAACTGCAATATTGTGAAATATTATTACAGTTTCAAATAACAGTTTTAAATTTCAACATAACTTAAAATGTCATTTATTCCTGTGATGGCAAATGAGTTTTCAGCATGATTACTCCAGTCTTCAGTGTCTTCAGAAATCATTCTAATATGCTGATTTGCCACTCAAGAAACATTTATTATTATTATTATTATTATCAGTGTTGAAAACAGTTACTGCTTAATAATTTTGTGGAAATAAATTTTTGATATATTTTTAATGCATTCTTGCTGAAAAAAATATTCAGTTTCTTTAAAAAAAAACAAAAAAAACATACTGACCCAAAACTTTAAAAAATCTTACTGACCAAGATGGATAGTATTTGGATTACTGCAAGTACCATTCTTTGAGTTATATTTAGTCTCAAAATAGTTTCAGGGAATCGCAGTTGCCACTTCTGCAGTATTGTAAAAATGACTTTCAAAATGATCTCATAATAAATCTGTGGGCATTGCAATTTGCATATGATGAGAGCTCATGATTCAGGAAGCTTGTGCTGTGCATTGCAGAAACAGGGTTTAGGAAAGTGGATTGTGGTGGTTTTAGTTGCTATTTAATTTTTGGGAGAAAATACAATCAAAAGGGGACCTTTAGACCCGTTGTCACCCTCACCACTGACTTCTTCAGGTGCTTCTAGATTAGCTTTTTCCCATTTATTGAAGACATTGCACCAGTCATTCAAGTGCTTTCATTGATTTTTGTGATGCTTGAGATTCTCTGACATTTAAAGGATTAGTTCACCTCAAAATGAAAATTTCCTAATAATTTACTCACCCCAATGCCATCCAAGATATCCATGTCTTTCTTTCCTCAGTTGAAGAGAAATTAAGTTTTTTGAGGAAAACATTTCTGGATTTTTCTTCGAATAATGGACTTCAATGACAACCAGCGTTTTGAAGTCCAAATCAATGCAGTTTCAAAGGTTTTTGAAGTGCTTGAAACGGCTGTGTACGATCGCAGCTGAGGAGGGGGGTCTTATCTAGCGAAACGATAGGTCATTTTCAAAAAAACAAAATATATATATATTAGTGCTGGGCAACGATTAAAATTTTTAATCACGGTTAATCGCATGGTTTTCTTGCGATTAATCGCGATTAATCGCATTGTTATGCGCAAAATTGAATAATGACTTCTAAAGTAGTGTATTGCGCACTTTTGATTTAAAATGTACTGTTATATACACAAAAGTGCAATAACTTTAAACAAATAAGGTGCTTTTATACCAGCAGTATTCCCTTTACACAGTAATCTCAAATCTCAACTTAAACATTAATGTAATCAAATCAAATATTTAAACAAAGCTATTTGCCACTGCCAGGGCATTACCTTTTATCTAGTTTGTTAAAACGAGTCCAGTTTTCTTGTTTTTTTTTCTGAACAGGAATCAACAGGTATCTTTTATCAGGGAGCAGCAGAAACAGTCTATGTAGTAGTCAGAGGTCATGATCACTACTATATAAGTCGACCAACGTTACTTATAGTAGCTTAGGTTTGGTCATGCCATGGTTTCCCACGTAAGATTACATTAAACAGAGTAAAACAAACAATTTATACTTTATACTCACGCCGTTGCTGTGTAGCGCGCGTACCCTGACGTGCACCTCTCCAAAAATGTAACGTCAATTCTACTCGTACCGCAAGCGCTGTGATTGCTACAACCGCTCCCCGGGTTTCACATGCTCCCTCTGCATGTGTAATTGCGCGTCAACGCGGACAACGACGCAGAGATATAAATGAAAACCAACGCGTAGTCTATAGCGTATTGTCTTCGGCGTAAGTCCGACGCAGAAGTATAAATCAGCCAAGAGTGAGGTGACGTGGTCGAGCACAAGGTGCAGCGACAAGCGGGTGCGTTCCTGTGAAACTGTTGCGGTCATGCTCGCCTCAAGCACGCGCCCGCGCCCGCTCGTTGCCGAAGTTGAATTGTCTATAACTTTTTATAAAGGACGCGCAGCACAAATCATTAGAAGAGAGACTGATCCTCGGCTCGCTGTTAGTGAGTTTCCAGAATCTAAATAGTTATTATCTATAGGTTTTATAGGTACTATCCATAGAGCGCCTGTCATTCACTCGCGGAGCGCAACCCTTTAACTGTTCACCAGAGAGAACCTGCCTCTCTCCACTGCTTGTTTGGGTGGGTTATTTGCTGGCTGACCAACATCCCACCCCTCCTGTGATCATGGTTTGACTGTAGGCCTATGTGTATTCAGAGCCAGTGAGCAACGGACTTTCAAAATAATAATAATAAAAAAACTGCGTTAACGTGCGATTAAAAAAATTGTCGGCATTAATTAATAAATGCGTTAACGCGATAATAACGCGTTAACTTGCCCAGCCCTAATATATATATACTTTTTAACTACAATTGTTCGGATTGAGCTGATCTGCAACGCGCTGGGAACTACGTCATCACGTTGAAAGGTCACTGTCCATGCCGTGGGCACCGGCGGAAGTACCGCCCCACTCGACTATGCGAAGGAGGATAGTTCAAATTGTATAGACCCCTTTTGCGCGACGTCACAATTACGTCACGGCGTTAGCTGGAGGCAAAACAAAGTGAAAACTGGAGGCAGCCAATACAAACCAGCACATATTCGGCTACATAATAAGGATCTTAAATTATTATTATTTTTATTAAATGTCATCTTGTTGTGTTTCTGGGTGCAAGAATCACCTACAGGACCCAATTTGAAATTTAATCGCATAATGTTTTCTAAATTATTGTGATTATTTGTGAATCATCTATGATTGTATAACGTTACATTGTTGTGATTGATTGTGATAGACTTTTTGAAAAACCTGGTAAGAAAGAATAATTAAATACATAGTTAATTAATATAATTTTAATACATAAAAAATAATTTTATTTCCAGAAAATATTCACATAATTAAAATTGCACTGTAATGTCACTCTTTACATTGTCATCTTCTAGCCTTGGTGCTGGGCAGGACCGTGCAATGTAACGTTGCCACAAGTCAAGACCATTCATCACATAGTTATAGGCATCTAAAGATTTATATGCCCTCAGTTTGTCTTTACGCTCGGTTTCTCTATCAGGTAGGTGTAGAAGTCAGGCCACTCAACCGAGGTAACGTTAATCCTGTCAGATCGTCCATCCATTGACTGAGCATGTATAGATCGGCCAATCTGGTTCCGTCCGTTAAAATTAACTCTTGCAAATAACAATCGCGGTCCTGGACAGTGAGTGACCTTGCACATTAAAATAAAATCTGATTTTCTCCCGTCATTGTTAAAAAACAAGCTAACAAAACGTGCAAACTAGCGTTAGTGAAGCGGCCAGAGGGATTGTTCTGCCTCCACCTAAGCTCCGCCCACATAAAAATGTCATCATGTTTACCAACTGAAAAGGTTGCTTTGTAGGGCGTAGGGCGGTAGGGCGGTACTTCCGCTGGCACCCGCGACATCGACAGTGACCTTTCAACGTGATGACGTAGTTCCCGGCGCGTTGCAGATCAGCTCAATCCGAACAATTGTAGTTAAAAAGTATATATATATATGTTTTATTTTTGTTTTGTTTTTGAAAATGACCTATCGTTTCGCGAGATAAGACTCTCATCCTCAGCTGCGATTGTGCACAGTCCGCTGAAGCACTTCAAAAACCTTTGAAACTGCATTGATTTGGACTTCAAAACGCTGGTTGTCATTGAAGTCCATTATTCGAAGAAAAATCCAGAAATGTTTTCCTCAAAAAACTTAATTTCTCTTCCACTGAGGAAAGAAAGACATATCTTGGATGGCATTGGGGTGAGTAAATTATTAGGAAATTTTCATTTTGAGGTGAACTAATCCTTTAACTTTATCACCGTAGACTGTAAAAAAAAATATGGACGTAGTGTCCGTGACGTCATCTGTAGGTTTCTGATGAGCATTTTTGAAGTCCAAAGTGGGCAGAGCCGGTCGTCGCCAAATTGGCAGCGCGTCACCGTACGTCACTCCCGGATAAACGAAAATGGGCAAAAAGGCGGGATTAGCAGACAAACAGCTAGTAGTGACAGCAGTTGCAAACCACATGTCACTCAAGTGGCTACGCCCTTAATAATGCAGAACTTCAAGGCTTAATATAATTTAAACGGATGACTTATAAAAAAAATTCACCCCCCTTCACACTTTTTGTACCCGGCTGTAAACATATTTTTTTCTGCTGTAAAGTTGGGCATTTTAACATGGGGGGTATATGGGATTGACTCCCCTTTGGAGCTTGTCTCTAGCGGCCAGTCGATGAATTGCAGTTTAAGTCACTACCGTGTTGGATTCAAGGGAGAGACCGGAAGGTTGCCGCTTGTTTATCACACAGTGCCACATCTCACGACTCACTGTTTGTTGTTGTTTTCGAAGTCTCCTGGTACCTATGGACGTCAGTTCAGTGTATTGTCTATTTCAGGCACCGCCAAAGTTTTATGTCAAAGTTTTTATCTGTCTTTTTTTTCCTCTCACTGTACATGGGTGTGATTCCCTGTGAGGTTTTATGCTAATGAGACTTTCAGCTATTTTAGTCTCATTTCACTTATCTCCCTTTCTCTCGCTCTCTTCTGGGATTTATCTCTGAGTTTAACTACAGGGTGTCAGGAACTCTCCAAGGATTCTTGCCTCTCTCGAGCCAGTATTTTTCCTCATAGATCACACAACCAATGATAGGCCCGTTAGGTTCATCCGTTTTCCTAACAAAACGGATTAACTTCTTCTCCTCACCCGCACTAACAAGGATTTTTTTAACTCTGCTGCTCTGTGCTTCACTGAAACCTGGCTGAGTGAAGCCATACCGGACAACGCAATACATCTGCCGGGCTTCCAGCTGTTCCGAGCGGATCGCATCGCGGAGCTAACGGGGAAAACAAGAGGTGGTGGATTGTGTTTCTACATTAACGAAAGTTGGTGTTCAGATGTAACAACACTGAAGAAGATGTGCTCTCCTAATTTAGAGGCACATTTCATAAACTGTAAACCCTTCTACTCGCCTCGGGAATTTTCCTCTTTCATTCTCGTGAATGTTTACATCCCTCCAGACGCGTGCGTGAGCGCGGCGCTACAACAGCTGGCTGAACAAATAGCGGAAATGGAACAAAGGTACCCAGACTCTCTTTTAATCATTCTTGAGGATTTTAACAAAACAAATCTTTCCCGTGAACTACCAAAATACAGACAGCATGTTACATGTCCCACCAGAGACAGTAATATACTGGACCACTGTTACACCACAATAAAAGATGCGTATCACTCCGTTTCACGAGCAGCTTTGGGGCTCTCTGATCACTGTTTGGTTCATCTTATACCGACCTACAGGCAGAAACTGAAATCAGCTAAACCTGTAATAAGGACTGTAAAAAGATGGACTAATGAAGCAGAGCAGAATCTACAGGCCTGCTTTGATTGCACTGATTGGACTGTTTTTGAAGCTGCTACCAACGATCTGGATGAGCTCACAGATACTGTAACATCATATATAAGTTTCTGTGAGGATACATGCATTCCTACCAGGACATTCTTATCATTTACTAATGATAAACCATGGTTTACTGGGAAACTCAAACACCTTCGTCATGCCAAAGAGGATGCTTACAGAAGTGGGGATAAAATCTTGTATAACCAGGCCAGAAACAGATTGACAAAGGAGATCAGAGTTGCTAAAAGGAACTACTCTGAAAAACTGATAAACCAGTTTTCATCCAACGACCCATCATCAGTCTGGAATGGCCTGAGGAACATCACCAACTACAAGTCACCATCCCCCCAATCTGTGGACAATCAACACCTGGCTGATGATTTAAATTCATTTTACTGCAGGTTTGAAAAGCCCTCATTCACACCACACACCCGGTCTGATCTGCACTTCACACATTCACCATCACCTCCTGCACTCCCATTACTCCCCCCTCCTGCCATCCTACCTGAGCTTAAGGTCTGTGTGGAGGACGTGAGAAGAGTCTTCAAAAAACAGAAGACTAGGAAAGCCTCAGGCCCAGACGGCATCTCATCTGCTTGTTTAAAAGCCTGCGCTGACCAACTGGCCCCGGTCTTCACGCAGATCTTCAATAGATCATTGGAGCAGTGTGAAGTTCCCTGCTGCTTCAAACGCTCCACTATCATTCCTGTCCCCAAAAATCCCAAAATCACTGGACTTAATGACTACAGACCTGTCGCTCTCACGTCTGTGGTCATGAAGTCGTTTTAAAGACTGGTGTTGGCCCACCTGAAGGACATCACTGGACCCCTGCTGGATTCCTTTCAGTTTGCTTACAGAGCAAACAGGTCTGTGGATGATGCAGTCAACATGGGACTGCATTATATCCTGCAACATCTCGACAGACCTGGGACTTATGCAAGGATCCTCTTTGTGGACTTCAGTTCGGCCTTCAATACCATCATGCCTGACCTTCTCACAGCCAAACTGACCCAGCTCTCCATACCATCCTCGATCTGTCAGTGGATCTCCAGCTTCCTGACGGACCCGCAGCAACGAGTGAGACTGGGGAAACACACATCCAGGACTCTCACCACCAGCACTGGCGCCCCTCAAGGGTGCGTTCTCTCCCCACTGCTCTTCTCCCTGTACACTAATGACTGCATTTCTAAAGACCCCTCTGTCAAGCTCCTGAAATTTGCAGATGACACCACTGTCATCGGTCTCATCCGGAACGGTGACGAGTCTGCTTACAGACTGGAGGTTGAACAGCTGGCTGTCTGGTGCAGTTATAACAACCTTGAGCTGAACACGCTCAAAACAGTGGAGATGATCGTGGACTTCAGGAGGAACAGCCCAGCACTCCCCCCACTCACCATCATGAACAGCACTGTGGAAGCAGTGGAGTCATTCAGGTTCCTGGGCACTTCCATCTCTCAGGACCTGAAGTGGGACAATCACATTGACTCCACTGTGAAAAAGGCCCAGCAGAGACTGTACTTCCTTCGCCAGCTGAAGAAGTTCAACTTGCCACAGGAGCTGCTGATTCAGTTCTACTCAGCCGTCATTGAGTCTGTCTTATGCACATCCGTTTGGTTCAGCTACCAAATCAGACATCAGGAGACTACAACGGACAGTCCGGACTGCGGAGAGGATCATTGGTGCCCCCCTGCCAACCCTCTAGGACCTGTACTCTTCCAGAGTGAGGAAGAGAGCAGGTAAAATCATCACAGAATCCACTCACCCTGGACACCTCCTTTTTGAACTGTTACCGTCAAGACGGCGACTCAGATCACTGGCCACAAGAACATCTCGGCACAGGAACAGTTTCTTCCCACAGGCCATTTCCCTCCTGAACAGTTAACACTCCTCCCAAGGGATATGCCTTAAGTGCAATACTCCCACTGTTTAGTGCAATATCCAACAACTCAGGTGATACTTATATGTAGATTTATTTATTTATAATATTCAAAACACTGTAAATATGTTCATAATCTGGAAATGTCTATTCTGACTAAACCCAACTGTGATACTTTTATTCCCATATATTTATATTTTTATATTTTTATTCTTTATTCTTATAATTTGTAGTATTATGTTTCTTGTTGTATTTGTATTTGTATATGTCCACTGGAAGCCTCAGCACCAAAACAAATTCCTTGTGTGTGCAAGCACACTTGGCAATAAAGCTCTTACTGATTCTGATTCTGATTCTGATAGGCCCAAGATGGCCCAATTCCAATTAAGTGTCCTTCATGAATATGTATCTGCTTTGTCCAAAACAAATGGTCAATGAATAACTTCTAAAACCGAAACCTATCAGTTGGAGCTTATTCAGAAACTTTGATATCTCATGTGAAAGTAATTCCCAGCATTCCATTAAATCATTGCTATGATTTACTACTGTCCTGTCTGTCTTGCAGGTTTCTGCTGGTGTTTTCCTGCCTGGTTCTGTCAGTGTTCGCCACGATCAAAGAATACAAGAAAAGCTCTGAGAGTGCCTTGTACATCCTGGTTTGTATCTGTTATTCTTTCGACGTGATTTACAGGATGAAGCTGATTCATTATAGTGATGCTCTCAGGTTTTTATATCAAACACTTCAGACTTGTGTGTGCATGTTGTAGATTCTGTAGATGTCAGTAGATCTTGTTCCACATTTTGACAGAATGTGACAAGTAGGACGTTATCCAGTGCTGATGTGGATTGCTGTGAACATGACACTTAGATCTTAGATCATATAGATCTGTTTGTGTCAGAGTAACATTAGCCATCAAGCACGCACATAGTGCTCTTTTAACATAAAGAAGCTTGGACATTGCTTGTATGTGTGTATTTTTGATGCATAACTATTGTACTACTTGGGCTCTTTATAATAATAAAAAGTATTATTGCTACTTGTTTACGTTTTGTGACACGTATCTCATTTGTTAGTGAGGATGCTTATATTATATTATATTATATTATATTATATTATATTATATTATATTATATTATATTATATTATATTATATTATATTATATTATAGTCGTGGCCTAATGGTTAGCGAGTCAGACTGCTAACCCACATATGGCAACAATACATATGTCAACTAGTGGATAAAGTTGTTGCTGTCTGTCTAGGAAATCGTGACAATCGTGGTGTTTGGCGTGGAATATATTGTACGTATCTGGGCAGCCGGGTGTTGCTGTCGCTACAGAGGATGGAGAGGAAGGCTGAGATTTGCACGCAAACCCTTCTGTATCATCGGTTAGAAAATCATCTTCTGTTTTTTTCTGTTCTGATTTTCTTCTCTAATGCATGTTTTCCTTTCTCTCTCTCTCTCTCTCTCTCTCTCTCTCTCTCTCTCTCTCTCTCTCTCTCTCTCTCTCAATCTATCGCTATTATTTCTGCTCAAGAGACAATAAAATCTGCTTTGCCAACTTCTTCTGGGGCAGTAAATGAGCAAAGGGGTTGGCACTCTCTGAATCACGACACTTGATACGCTGAATGCCAGTGCTACAGCTGAATAATGTGAACTCCATTAGTGCATTTGAAAGAATACATTATGCCAGTAAATATGAGATTGATCTTAGTCACATTACTAGGATAATTCACCTAAAAATGACAATTCTTTCAGCATGTAATCACCCTGATCAAAAACACAAATAGATAACATTCTTCAACATTTCTATTTTGTTCTATTAAAAAAAGAAAGTTATGAGAGTGAGTAAATGTTGACAGAATAATACTTTTTGGGTGAACTTTGCCTTTAAGAATCAGTTTGATTGGAAAGCCCATATAATGAATATCTATTTTGACAGCATATGCAAATTGTTGAAAGACAAAACCCAATTGTTCTGTCATCATCCTTGAGAGCAGTGTTGGGCAGTGTTAATTACTAATTCTCCTTTGAAAAATAAAGTAAGGGATTACTCTTAATTTTTCTGTGATTTAATTAGTTACTTCTGATGTAATTGCATGAAATACTGTAGACAATAGAACATTTCTATATAAAAAACAATAGTGGATTTTAACATCAAAATTTAACGTCTAATGTTAAACTGTTTTTTTTTTTTATGTAACCATCTCCCTTTAAATACTATGGTCAGTTTAAGAACAATTTATGCAATTTTATATTATTTATTTGAAAGAATAAAAGAGCAGTTTCATGTCTATCCTTGTGTTGTTCAACTGGTCGAGTTTGATATGGGAGTTAGAAAGTAATTAGTAATAAGTAATGCAATACTTTTTAGAGAGAGTAATCTAATTGCACTGTTGAAGATGTAATTACTAGCTAGTAATTAATTACTTTTTAGAGTAACACTGTAACCCAACACTGCTCGAGAGCATTATATGAAGGATAAGAAAGAAGGAAGATCAAATAAGAAAAACATTTCCTTTCTAATGTCTTAAAGAGTGACAGTCGTCTTGGGGGTTTCATCTGCTAACTAATGGACACTGTTGTTCTGCAGATATCATGGTTCTTTTTGCCTCGGTGTCTGTGCTGGCCGCTGGCTCGCAGGGGAATGTTTTTGCCACCTCCGCCATTCGGAGTCTGAGGTTTCTTCAGATCCTTCGAATGCTGCGTATGGACCGCCGGGGTGGCACATGGAAGCTCCTGGGATCTGTGGTGTACGCACACAGCAAGGTGACCAGTGACGTGCTTATTTTCTTACAAAACAATACAATACATTTTTCTGTTAAACACTCACACTTTTGTAACACTCGTGTATTGTGTGTAAATATGTATATGTATAGACAAATGTTTCACGTGTGTTGTTTACATATAAAATTGTACTCATTGAACACAGAGATGGCAAAAGTTCACGTTTAGTAGGTTAGTGAGTGAGCATATTTCCACCAGTCTGCCATTTTAATCAGTGGGCAGCAAATTCATTATTATTCATTAGTTTCTATTACTGGAAAAACTATCACTCCATTTAGTCTGCAGCTCTATTAAAACTATTCAGTGGCCTTAAGCACCCCGTGAAATGGTTTAAAAATAAATTTTTTTGCTGTATTGAGAGATTGGCTTTTGAATAGGAAATTGGGACAGGACATACTGTATTTAAAATATTCGGTTGCACTTTATTTTACGTGTACTTACAGTGTACTATCCTAAGAAAGTACTCTGTAATATAAGGTAACTACATGGGTTAAGGTTAGGTTTAGGGGTAGGATTAGTGTTAGTACCTTGTTATTACACAGTTATTGTAATAACTATAATTAGTATGTACATGGGGAACAGCAGGACTGTAAAATTAAGTGCTACCAAATCGTCTTTTAGTTTACATTATAACCATGGCTGCTACTTGCTATTGATGGTCTGTGACAGATTGTTTTGTGTCACAGTGGACGTTATCTTTTCAGAGAGCATTTTATTTAGCAAAAAATTAGAATATATGCCCCTGAAAACTGATAAGAAGTGAAAGATTATGTATTCATATTTGCTATGTTTTATTATTTTTGTCAACTTTTAGAGATATATATACTACCGCTCAAAAGTTTGGGTTCATTAGATTTTTTTTCTCCAAGAAATTAAAGGGGTCATGAACTAGCTTTTTAAAAAATGTTATATTGTTGTCTGAGGTCAACTTATGACGTTCGCTTTGTTTTTACATTCAAAAACATCAAAATGAATAAGTAATAGGCTATTTTCTACCCTAGTTTTGAGCCTAGCTCAAAAACGCTCGGTTTTTATGGGCGTCTCGCATTGAAGACTTGGAAGTAAACGCCCACTGCTGTGAGTGGATAACAGTTTTGCATATTATAAGGAGTTTCAACTCACTCGTCAGTAACGATTAGACTGATACACATGT
This sequence comes from Gila orcuttii, assembly GCA_026230005.1. NCBI lineage: Eukaryota > Metazoa > Chordata > Actinopteri > Cypriniformes > Leuciscidae > Gila > Gila orcuttii. Next base: position 27,604,893 of record JAPDVR010000015.1, read on the forward strand.
ACACATAATTATTAGATATCAAACGATCTGTAACAATGCAATACTAGCCTATCAGATTATTATTATTTTTTAAATAAAAATTTTACTCACATAAGTGTGTTGCACCATTCCTGTCGGATCCAATATAGAAGGCACAGCACCGTTTTCTAATCTTAATCGGTCTGCAAATCCAGTCTCGACCTGTGTCTTTGTTAACAAAACAATCCTCAGTGAAATGAAGCGAACAAACGGACAATGTTTTAGCCCACATCAGCTGGAACGTCATTAAAAATAAAGTTTAACCAAGCATTCCTATTGGAATACAGAGGAAGCTTATGCAGCGACTGTCTTCTTCCACAACCAGGCACTGCACAATATTTTGTAAATTTCATGTTTATTGCTCGGTAGCTCGTTCCGGTTTGTCATCACGAGGTAGGCCCATGTTATTTAGCTATGCGTGTAATGCGCGAATCGGTGGGCGGGGCTAAAGTAGCCGTGTTGAAGTAGCCGTTGATCTTCTTCAGCGGGGGTGGTGTTTTATCCTCTTTGACGTCATAGTTCCCCACTTTGAAAAACGAGTCGTTTGCTGAGCCTGGTGTCAATAAAAGCATTTATTGGACTAACAAGGACGTTTTCAGTTCTGAAATTTACAGGATATTCTTACAATATGATGACCTCTTAGATGTCAAAAGCTCAAGGAAAATTTGATTTCTCAGTTCATCACCCCTTTAATACTTTTATTCAGCAAGAATAAATTTAATTCATGAAAAGTGACAGTAAAGGCATTTATAATGTTACAAAATAAATGCTGTTTTTAGAAGAATCCTGTTTTTTTTAGCATGGTTTCCACAAAAATATTAAGCAGCACAACTGTTTTTAACATTGATGTTCAACATTAATAATAAGATATGTTTCTTGAGCATCACATCAGCATATTAGAATGATTTCTGACACAAGAATCACGTGACACTGAAGACTGGAGTAATGATGCTGAAAATTCAGCTTTAACATCACAGGAATAAATTACATTTTAAATTATATACTAAATATTTTATTTTTTCAATGTATTTTTGATCAAATAAATGCAGCGTTGCTGAGCACAAGTGACTTTTATCAGAAACATTTAAAAAATCTCACCGACCATGTAAATGTGTACATGGACTAAAAGGCATACAATATATAATCTTTAATGGCATTGCATCCAGTTAGCACGTTTTATTTTTGTTTAGGAGTGTATCACATGTTCTTAATTTTCATTACATTTTCAATCCCTAAATGTAGGAACTCATTACGGCGTGGTATATTGGATTCCTTTGTCTCATCCTGGCATCTTTCTTGGTGTACTCTGTGGAGAAGGATGACAATGCAGAGATGTTCGAGACCTACGCAGACGCCCTCTGGTGGGGACTGGTATGTGCAACAGCTTCATCCAAGCCCACGGTGGCTTGCTGACTCAATCTAATCAGATAAAAAGACATGATAAGACACACTGAAACAAGATTCAGTTCAAAGATCCATTTCACAAATGGACTAATGCCATAAAAGAACTCCTCTTCAGCTCCTTTGGTAGATCATTTAACTCCAGAGTGAGTAATTGTAGACATTGTAGTTCCCTTTCGAGAGGTCTCTCCTATTGCGTAAGTAGCTTACGCTATGGGAAAACTCCTTTTCTCGAGAATATTGAAGTCTTTATGTAAAACCCATTGCAGCTGCACAGCTGACAGCAATGAACGAAGGAGCTCGGTCATTGGCTGTGCTGCGGCAACTTGCTCGAACCAATGACGGGGCGACTCTAAATGCGCGACCAATGAGCGCGCTTCGCGCCCGCGCGCGTCAGAGCCCGCCAAGATGGGCGTGGCCAAGAGCTATATATTGGGCTCCCCGTCATGAGAGTTCTTTAGATTTAATCTCCTTCAGCGAACACCTTCTTCGCTGGATCCTCCGGATTATTGAAGCTTCGCCGCCGTCGAAAAGCATACCAGCGGGATTGCTACGAGGACGTCGGCACCTTCAGCCGCCTTCGAACGCCATCCTACTGAGCCAACCGGCGTGCTACACACGCAAGTATTTTACATCTGTTCGCCCCGCGACACTTGTAAAAGAGCAATTTTCTGAGGCGTTGTTTCAAATGCCTTCCTGCGCGTCGTGCAGAGACCTTCTCCCGGACGGGGATCGTCACATCATCTGCGCTCGCTGCCTGGGCCGGGACCACGCAGAAGCTGCTTTGACCAAGGGCGGATGCCCGGAATGTGATGACCTGGGTCTCTCCACACTACGGGCTCGCCTCGCCGCTTTCGCCGTGAGCGAGCCCATCGCCGCCACCCCTCTGTTTGAGCCGCGCACTAAGAAAAAGCGCCGCTCACAGAGGCTTCCTGAACCTGAGCTCAGTGACGTCACGCCGAGCCAGTCTCCGCGTGCTTCACCACCGCTCTTGGGCCTTGTGACTTTCGGCACGTCCAAGGACGACGGGGGAATGGATGACAGCTTGTCCATCGACGCTGCATCGGACGACTGGCCGGGCTCCACTCTCGACCCCGCCCTGTCGACGCTAGCTAGCACGAGCGGGGGCTCCACCATGGATACCGAGAATATCCGTGTCCTCTCTAAGGCCGTGGAAGACCTCGGGCTCGATTGGTCTTCTCCCCCCACCCCTCGAAGCCCTGCCGCACTACTTCTGCTCTCGCCGGTCGCGCCTACGCCGCCGCCGGCCAAGCTGCATCAGCGCTTCACTCAATGGCGGTACTTCAAGTGTTCCAAGCCAAGCTTCTCCGCTCTATGGACGAGTCTGGCCCCGAACCCGAAGCCTTCAGGGACCTACGCAGCGCAACTGATATAGCTCTGCGAGCCACGAAGGCCACCCACCAGTCTATTGGCCGTACCATGGCTAATTTGACTGTTCTCGAGCGCCATCTGTGGTTAACTCTGACGGAGATGAAGGACGCGGATAAGGCGCCATTTCTCGACGCGCCTATCTCCACCAGCGGGCTGTTTGGACCGGCGGTTAAGGGTTTCGCCGAACGCTTCACTGAGGCCCAGAACGCTTCACAAGCTATGCGTCATTTCCTGCCCAAGCGCTCCACCTCATCGCAGAGCAGACAGAGACCGCCACAGCCGCAGCGGGCTAGAACTGCTCCCACCGCCTCTCAGCCCGCGCCTCAGGCTGACGCTCGACGCCGCTCGCGCTCTCACAACCGCAAGCCGCCTTCTGAGCGACGGGGTCCTCGGCCCAAGGTTGTGCTGAACCCTGAGCCTCGAAAGCCGTCCTAGCCACAGGAATGAGAAGAGAGAGTGCGTGTCTCGCCAAAGCCGGACCACTCTCTCTGCAAAAGCTCAAACATTACCCAGTCCCCTTACAGGCGGCTGGATATGTCCATACAGCAGTCAATGGGCCAGTCACAGAGCTCGCACATTCACGAAATGTATGGATGCAGCACTTTCCCCCCTAAGGCGAAGGGGAGTGCGAATACTGAATTATCTTGACGATTGGCTGGTTCTAGCACAATCAGAAAGTCAGTTAATAACACACAGATCTTGGATTATCAGCCATTTAGAATGCCTGGGTCTAAGAATCAATTTTGCAAAAAGCATACTATCTCCCAGCCAGAGGATTTATTTCCTGGGAATAGTTCTAGACTCGATGCAAATGACAGCGCGTCTCTCATCAGAGCGCGCGCTCACCATCCGGCGCCTTGCAACATCATTCAGGGCGGGCGCGCGCGCCCCCGTCAAGCGGTTTCAGAGGATGCTCGGTCTCATGGCCTCAGCATCGGCCGTACTCCAGCTAGGATTGTTGCATATGCGCCCTCTCCAACGCTGGCTCAAGAGCCGCGTCCCTACTCACGCGTGGCGTTCGGGCCACTTTTTAATCAGAGCGAACCACGGCTGTATAAAAGCCCTGACGCACTGGAAAGCCGCCAACTGGTACCAGTCAGGCGTGAGTCTGGGTGTGAACACAAGGAGAAAGATGATAACGACAGATGCCTCCAAAATAGGTTGGGGGGCCCTTTACGAGGGCAGGCCTGTCTCCGGCTTTTGGTCAAACCCGGAGAAGCGCCTACACATAAACTGTCTGGAAATGAAAGCGGTCGCTTTGGCTCTCAGAGCCCTGCTCCCACATCTAAAAAACGAACACGTCCTGGTCCGAACGGACAACATGACGGTAGTGTCGTACATAAATCGCCAGGGTGGACTCAGGTCGAGCTCCATGCATTCAATGGCCAGGAGACTCATTTTATGGTCCCAGCACAACTTGCGCTCGCTGAGAGCAGCGCATGTGCCATGCGCCCTGAACCAGGGGGCAGACATGCTATCCAGAGACAAGATTCTCCCAGGAGAATGGGCTCTCAACCCGCTGACGATTCAGTGGTTATGGAAAACCTTTGGCAAAGCGGAGATCAACCTCTTCGCCTCCAAGGAGAACGCGCACTGCTCTCTTTTCTTCACGAAAAGCACGGACGCGCTCTCCCAGAGCTGGCCGAGCCGCCCCTTATATGCCTTTCCCCCGATCGCGATGCTGCCACAGGTCATCAGTCGGGTCAGAGAGGAGAAAAACGCAGGGCTGCTGATAGCCCCACTCTGGAAGAACCAAACATGGTTTCCAGATCTGATTCAAATGCAATCTACACCACGGCCGATTCCACTGAGGCCAGACCTCCCCAGTCAGGCCAGCGGGATGATATTTCATCCCCGCCCCGATCTGTGGGCCCTTCATGCATGGCCCCTCAACGGGTTCCCAGGAACCTCACGAGCGGAGCACTAAATACCATCGCTGAGGCGCGGGCGCCCTCCACGAGACGCTTATATGCCCAGAAATGGAAAGTGTTCAGTGACTGGTGTAATGCCAAGGGCCTGAAACATGCGAGATTACGAACGTACTCGCTTTTCTACAAGGGCTTCTGGAGGCGGGCCGCACCCCCTCCACGCTCAAAGTATATGTGGCGGCCATCACAGCGTCACACGACCCTGTAATGGAACGTCCATTGGGAAGAAACGACCTAATTATTCGTTTCCTAAGGGGCGCTAGGAGGATGAACCCTTCACGCCCCCCCTCAGTGCCGATCTGGGACCTAGCTACTGTCCTAGACACTCTTAAAGGGCCCCCCGTCCGAACCACTCCGAACCGTGAACCTTAAACAGCTCTCGCTCAAGACTGCGCTCTTGCTGGCACTCGCCTCGGTCAAGAGAGTGGGCGACCTGCACGCGCTTTCGACAAGCGCTGCCTCCCTAGAATTCGGACCTAACGACTGCAGGGTCGTCCTTAGACCGAAACATGGGTATATTCCTAAAGTGCTCACCACTCCCTTCAGAGCACAGGTTATCTCCCTAACTGCGCTATCGTCTCCAGCAGACGAACACGACGCTAATCTACTCTGCCCCGTTAGGGCTCTCAGAGTGTATTTGGAGCGTTCTGCCCTATTCAGACAGACAGAACAACTGTTTGTATGCTTTGGCGGCCGTACGAAAGGTTCCGCCGTTTCAAAGCAGAGAATCTCTCACTGGATAGTTGAAGCTATAGCGCTGGCTTATGAAGCTAAGGGACTTCAATGCCCCTGGGGAGTCAAAGCACACTCCATCAGGAGTGTGGCTTCTTCCTGGGCATGGTCGAGCGGGATACCGATCGAGGATATTTGTGCGGCTGCAGGCTGGGCCTCACCGTCCACATTTATCAGGTTCTACAACCTACAGGTCCCGACATTGCATTCCAATGTACTATCAGCATGATGCTAGTTGAACTACGAGTTCGTATCTAAATTATGTATGTGCTTGTGTCACACTGAGCGCCTTCTAGCCGCTCTGTATTTTTTTCCCACATATAAAGCTCGCCTCTGCCGGCTAGTTGGATGATAACTTTGCTTTTCAGCTCAGGCACCTGCCTCTGGCTATCATAAGGCGAAGTTCAGCACGCAAGGCGTTTTGCATGGTGTTCCCATAGCGTAAGCTACTTACGCAATAGGAGAGACCTCTCGAAAGGGAACGACTCGGTTACTAATGTAACCTCGGTTCCCTGAGAGGAGGGAACAAGTATTGCGTAAGCTGCCGTGCTTGTGCTTGGTTAGTTCGCTTCAGTCGCTTTAACCTAAAGAACTCTCATGACGGGGCGCCCAATATATAGCTCTTGGCCACGCCCATCTTGGCGGGCTCTGACGCGCGCGGGCGCGAAGCGCGCTCATTGGTCGCGCATTCAGAGTCGCCCCGTCATTGGTTCGAGCAAGTTGCCCCAGCACAGCCAATGACCGAGCTCCTTCGTTCATTGCTGTCAGCTGTGCAGCTGCAATGCGTTTTACATAAAGACTTCAATATTCTCGAGAAAAGGAGTTTTCCCATAGCGTAAGCTACTTACGCAATACTCGTTCCCTCCTCTCAGGGAACCGAGGTTACGTTAGTAACCGAGTCGATATTCCTCTATAAACTGGTCTCAAGGACACAACAAGATCCCAACCTGGGATTGAACCTATAACTCTGCATGACCATCCTAGCCTTACTAGGTTGTATTCTTAGTATATACTCATAGACTATGTAGTAAAAATGCTGCTTTTTATTAAAAAAATCATTTCTATTCTTTAGATAACTCTTACAACTATCGGCTACGGGGACAAGTTTCCTATTACATGGAATGGGCGTCTGATTGCTGCCACCTTCAGTCTGATCGGTGTAGCTTTTTTCGCTCTTCCTGCTGTGAGTTAAAACTGAAATGACATGTTGAACCTCTCCAGTGCCTGGTTTGAGGTATTGCTCACAGATTTTCTGCACGCTTTTCTCTTTTGCAGGGTATCCTGGGCTCAGGTTTTGCTCTAAAGGTTCAAGAGCAGCACAGGCAGAAACATTTTGAGAAGCGTCGTAACCCTGCCGCACGTCTTATCCAGGTCAGACCCATAACTCTACTGTAATTCTACCAGGAAATCAACATTTATAGGCTTGCCTGATGTCTGTAAATGTGCTTACTAATAACTTTCAGTGTGACTACTAATATCATATTTAGTTTATGTTAACTTTGCTGTTAAAACTGATAAATTGAGGATCATCTTTCTATTTTCAGTGTCATCTGGTTAATCTATGCTGCTTTTGATTTAGATGGCTAGAAATGTTGGTGGTTACCGTGTACAGTGATGTATTGTATATACTGTAACTATGGAAGTCATTTGCAACCTTAGAAGTTTATTTGAATAATTCCCTTGCCCCCCATCAGGCTTCTTGGAGATTTTATGCCACAAACCTTGCGCGGACAGACCTAGTGTCCACATGGGACTTTTATGAGCAGACTGTGTCAGTCCCAATGTACAGGTAGTCAGTCATCTTGCCTTTCTGTAGACCAATGTAACTAAAGATATTTAATAATAATAATTCATTACATTTATATAGCGCTTTTCTGGACACTCAAAGCGCTTTACATAGAAGGGGGGGAATCTCCTCAACCACCACCAATGTGCAGCATCCACTTGGATGATTTTTATTTGTATTTGTTTGTTAGTAGTACTGTTCGCTGCTTTTCAGTTTACTGTATATTAATTCTTAATTGTGCTTTTTGGATATTTTTCCAACTTGTTTTAATAATAAAAAAACATCTTTAGCAGTTTATTGCGGTTTGATATGCATTTAAAAAGTCTATTCTCTGTTCTACCTCTACTTAAAGACTCATCCCTCCTGTGAATCAGCTGGACATTTTAAGAAGTTTGAAAGGAAAATCTGGTTTCAGGTCTGGTCATTTTACTATAGAGCATTTTTTTATATTTTAATATCTATGTGAATAATATTATGATTATCATGTCTGGAATATACAGAGGAGTCAAATGTCTGACCACATAAAAAATGTTTTAAACCTGGAAATAAATTAAAAGTTTTAAGATTTTTAAACTTTTACAACAAAGAAAAGTTATTGACATACAATGCAAAAAATATATCAGATCAGCACTATTTCTAGGTCACTTATCAAGTAAATGTGTGTTTGATTATGTGACTCTTTGTATAGATGGTCAGATGTTTTTTGCTTCTATTTAAGCTCAAGATGATATATATAAAGCTATTGAAGATAATATAATTTGTAAACCTTGTAAAACGAATGGAAGAATTTTCTCTAGTGCTCTCAGACTATTGGCCTATTTATGACTGTTATTCTTGTTTAAAATATTTGATCATAGTATTGCCTGCATTAATCTTGTCTTAATTGCTTTCAACATCATGTTCTTCTCTCTTTTTAAAGGAAGGACTCCCAGCCAGAAGTCACTCCAAGGTTTGTTGTCAAGGATTTTCCCATAGATACTTGACTATTCCCAAATCACCTCTATCAAAAACTCCTATTCACCTATTCTTGAGAATGGTAGTTTCAGTGCACCATCTTCGTCCTTCAAATGAGAAAACAGCTCATATTGCTATGTTTTAAGTCATTTGAAATCACAAATGTTATTCAAAGACAACCTGGTTGCACTTTATACTACAGTATTTCCAAGTGGTATTTACAGGGAGATGAATTAAGCCCAATTTATACTTCTGCGTCGAACTTACGCCGTAGCTACGGCGTAGGCTGTGCGTAGCGCGCGTACCCTTCGGCGTACCCTGACGTGCACCTCTCCAAAAATGTAACAACGCGTCAATTCTACGCGGACGCAAGCGCTGTGATTGGTCTGCTCAAACCGCTCCCTCGGGTTTCACATGCTCCCTCTGCGTGCATCAAGGCGGACAACGACGCAGAAGTATAAATTAAAACCAATGCGTAGTCTACGGCGTAGAGGCTCCGGCGTAGGTCCGACGCAGAAGTATAAATCAGCCTTTAGTCAATTTCATACGGACACAGCATAATCAGCACAGTTCAAGCACACTTTTTCTTTAAGTATCTACTGTACTGAGTTTTTTACTGTATCTACCCTGTAAAAGACCTGCTCTTGTAATCCTGTAATATCAAGTACAATGTGTGACTCATCAATCAAACATATTCCTTCATTTCATTCAGTGTAAGAACACCTAGCACAAACTCTGTAGGCTGTTTAGGGGGAAATACCTCTCATTTTAGGTCCCACACTTGAACATGGCCTAAACCAATTTTGACCACTGCTTGTATAATCTTTTCTCTCTCATGAATCACTCCAACCACATTTGCAGTAGTGCGATTTCACACAAAGACACCCTGTGTGGGTGCTGCCCAAGAAGCAATAGGTACCGTTGCACAAAGATACTAACATCTGCACGCCCAGATCTCTCTCCAGCATTTGGACCCCCCCCTCCCCTCCCTCCCTCCCTCTCTGATTTCTAAATGTATTCCTTCAGTGTGTACTATCATCAGCTCAACATTTTTGAGACATACTGTACATCATAGTGCACATTCGTATCGGTGTTGAAGTATTTTAATCTCCCGTCAGCTCAGGTGGGATGAGAAATGTTCTGCTCTCCAGCATCTAAAAATGTTGTCTTGTTCAAACCAGAGAAGCAGACATTTGTTTAGCTTTGTGAGAGATTTTTGCTTGCAGATCAACTTTCCCACTTAGCACCTGGAAGCACTTCCCATCCCTTTTTACCTCCATCCCACGAGACCACCCTCCTCTGCAAGCTGCCTTGAGTATTGTATGGGGTCTCTCATTTTTTTATTTATTGATTTGGCTGCTTTTTTAAAGTTGCATAATATAACTGTTGCGTATTTTTCAGCATGCCCGAAAACATGCATGTGTTTCATTGCTTTGTTGTTCAAAGTATCTGCTGTGGCATCATGTGGGTCTTCTGCATCCAGAAGTTGTGGATTGCATTGCATGACTGAGAAGCACCATTATCCATATCTTTGCCCATGTAAGTCTGATCTTTATTAAAATAGAAGAATGCAGAAATGACACACTCTGTGTTTGCCAAGGAAAATGTGTTTTAATGTACAATGTTGTGAAATTACTTTATAATTAATTTAATACTTAAATTAACTAATATTTACATGTTTCAGTCATTTTATTAATTAACATAACTGTAATTTTTAAGCACTTATCTGATTAATTAAAACATTTCAGTGTTTTTTTTTTGTTGCTTCAGCTGAACATTTCTTTAGCGAGCTTGCATATCAGTAAATATGCAACTGTGTTGTTCTATTAAGAATTGAAATAGTTGAAATATGCAAACAAGCAAATGATATATCAATAAACAGTAATCAGCTGTCTTTTTATAAAAGTAAAATACAATAAGCATGTTTTTTTAGCTGCTTCACCATTTATATTTGATTAAATCCATCACAAAATGAATATTTTATTGCACTGCAAAAAATAATTTTCTTACACTTAGTAAAAATAATGTTGTGCTGGCCAATGTAGATTTATACTAATATTTAGTGACTTAAATGTAGCATCATGCAAAAGCAAATACATATATATATAGTATAATGTTTATAATTATGTTTTATGCATAAATCTTTAAAGCTCCCCCTGCAGTCAATAATTGTATCTCTTAAAACTCATCTTTGATAATCAAAATCAAAAGTTTTTTTCCCTGTGAAAATAATTTCTTCATGCCTTAAAATGGCTTGAATGTAACCACATCATTGCTTCATTTAGTATAGGCGGATCCATAAATATGTAAATTAGTTCCTGCCTCCACCCAATCATACCAGCTCGGACTACCTGATCCACTCAGTCAACTAGTAAATGCCACACAATGGCAAGTGGAAATAATGGTTTAATTCAGCCATATATGTTTGTACCAGAAACTGATTTGGAAGAGGAAGAGCGAATTATACAGGATCATTTACAAGATGAATCAGAATGGTAATGTGTTAATGTATCGCTCTCTACAACATCAGACACATAATGGTAATTGATATGATAAGCCTTTGGCTTGACTACGTTATCAAACAGCTAATAATGTGCTGCTAATGTATCACAAACAACGTTTCTCTTCGCCATCTCAGAATCAGACAGCTGCCTGCTAAAAATCAGTATCCTTAGAAACACTTTGAACGTCATTGAGAGTCAGTGGAGAAAAGCCCCGCACGTTGACGGGATTAGTTACATGTTTTTGATGGTAGGAAACAGGGCGGTTTCAAACTATGTTTTTGAGACTGTCTTTGGTTAACTGCAGTTTTAAGGAGAAAATAATCAGCAATGGTGTTGACTGGTGAATTTGCACATTGTTTGTATTAAAGCATATTAAAAACATCACATAGACATATAAACAACATTAAAAACGTGATTTTCACCACAGGCGGTCTTTAAGAAAAGTTCTTTAAGAGGTTTGGGGTACACTTTATTTTAAGGTGTCATTGTTACAGTGTAATTATATAATTAAGTGCTGAGTAATATTAAGCAACTACATGTACTTATATACTATAATTATAACTATAGGGTTAGGGTAGGATTAGGATTTTAGTTGAGGGTTAGTTGCATGTAATTATGCATCATTTACTGTTATTACTATGGTAATTACATGTAACATATGTAACAAGAACACTGTAAAATAAAAAGTGTTACCGAGGTTTGTTCTTAAAACAGAAATGTCAATGAGAGTTAAACATTTTAGAAAATATATCCTGGAAAATACAAAAATAGAGAATAAAGAAAATTACTTTTTTGCAGTGTGTGGTCATTGATATAAGTTATAAGTCTAGCACTGGATGGTTTCAGGAATTATTTCTGCCATACACTAAAACAGACATCTATAAGTGTGGGCTCAGGATGAATTGTCTGTTTCCTTTGCTTTTTTGTTTGTCTTCTGTGCGTCATTGTGTCCGCTGTGCAGTCGTAAGCCCAGCTTAAAAGAGAAAGGCAGTCCCTCTAAGAGCACCGGGGGAAAGGAAACCAAGACCCTCAAGACAGAGGACGGAGTCAAAGAGAATCAAAGCAAAGTGACCAAGAGCTTGAGCTTCACTGCAAAACACGCTTTCAGAATGAAAGATGGAGCTTCTCGGCAGAACTCTGAAGGTCAGAGAATGTTATTATGTGCACACATGGGACTATTGGGATTTCCACTGTTATACACTGCAAGATATATACTGCTTCCAAATTGTTGCATTCACCAGTATACTGTATGCGCTCACTCACTTACAATACTCACTTTGCATATCTTGCTTTTTCTTCCTTTGATGCTGAAGTTTAAGCATCAGAGTGGGACTTCAGCAGCTAGCGAGGATAGTTTTAAATGATCTGGCACAGAAACAGATGCCACTCCGGATTGCTTAATGTGTCATAGCAGAAAAGATTATGTCAGTGACACTCCATTCATTAGAATTTATAAGACAGCAGGTGCGTTTTTCTATTTAAAGAAACAGCCCGCCAGAAAGACTGATGTATTTCGTAAGGTTCATAAGTTCAGTCCTATTGCTGAAACACATGAAAGTGACTTAATGTTTCAAAACATATAGTTTGAGTCCACAGAGAATTGCAGAGGAACATTGTGTTCTGGTCTGAAGATGTTTGTTGATTTGTGGCTTTTCAGTTGCAGTAACTATGATTTGCATCTTCCCTTTTACAAATACATTGAAGAAGGTTTATATGCTCTTACGATGCTTGATCCCCACAACATATTTCATCTATGGTGAAAATGCTTTGGGGGGAATTCACTAAGAATGAATTACGTCTGCTGATAGTGTGTTTATTTGCACATGCTACCGCATTTGCATTGTTTAGTATCCGATTCACTACAGGAACTATGCAAATCAGATTTTATGCTAAATGAAAATTTCACTGCAGCAATTTCTGATTTACAAAGAAGCATGTTTGCCCTAGGAAGAATGACAATTAAACTGGATTATGGGTGGTTAGTGAATGAGATGTAGTTTTTTGCATTGAAATACCGTTAGCTAAAGTGGCATTTCGCCACTTTAAAGTGAATTCGCCCTTTTGTGTTTCTCTCATCATCTGTTTTATGCTCTTGGCATAACTCTGCAGTGCTCAACTTCAAAATATATATAAATTGATCCATTTTATGTATTTCACTTTCTGCACACTCATCAGTTTCTCTCTCATTTCTCTCTACTGGAAAAAAATAAAGTGCTGATTGAGTTGCAAGACGAGGACTTCGCCATGAAGAGTTCTCCAGGTTAGGCCACGATCCAGAATTATGATCCAAAAAGCAAAGAAATGACAGAGCAGTTTCTCTCAAAAGTAAAATATATATAAATAGCCTAATCAGAATCTGTAAGCGTGATGCAGTGATCACTCTCTCGAAAAGGTTAGAGATGGCAGAAATTACAAGATATTACGTTTGATAAATCACAAACAACAGCATCACAGACCTTCAAATTCAAATAAATAAATTATGCAGCAGTGTCACTACAGCATACATAATATTAGAAACAGGTGTCACCTCCAGTATCGTACCATTTGACTTTCCATGAATAGGGTACAAAATAGGTCAAACTAAATATTCTTGTTCTGTTCAATATTTGTAATGTTTGACGGTTTTGTAACCCTGTTATTAAAAAATCTGATGTGTGCTTTTGTTATTTACTAAAAATGACTAGTAGAAATAAAAATAAATAAATAGTGATAAATATGCTAGAATGAGCAACTGGTCAAATAACAGAGTTGCAAATTTATCTTATATTTATATATTTTCCATTGAATTAAAGAAAAACTAAAGAATTAAAGTATTTTCTTCATCATTAACTTGGGTTTAATGGTTGAGCCTGAAGTCTAAAATTGAGAAAAACATAAATAATAATTCTTCTCACTTTGATGTAGAGATGGTTTATATAATATTATTTCTTAGATAACCTAAAATGAAATGTTACTTTTTTTGTGGGAATAGAGAGAAATATTTATTGCAATAACTTTTCAAATTAGTAATAATTTAAAATAATAATTAAAAATTGTTCTTTACTACAGTGCATTGAATATAAAATTCAACAGATTTCTTCAAAATTATGAAATTTGTTAGATCATTTAATTGTAACGCTTACCGGTCAAAATCACTATTTGAAGGGAGGCATACAGACAGTTTATGTATTTAAAACAATCTACTTTTTATGCTATGTTAATTTTATGTTACATAATAGTTCCTCTAACATATCTAATAGTCCTCACAACAAAAGTGTGAAATTTGTGGTTTAAGAAAAGTCATGAGACATCAGTCAGTACCGGTTTCATGGAAAGTGCCTTGTGATGTGAAAGCAAATCTTCCCCAATCATAATGAAGCATAAGCCTAATATAAGCAACACCATGTTATACAGTTGCATGATTAAAGTCATTGTCATCTTTGACCATCTCTCTCTCTCATTTCTATTTCTTTCTCTCTCTATCCTTCACATTTGATCTCTTTTTTCTCTTCACATTTTGGCAGCGATTGAGGGCTTAATCAGTAAGACAAATTATGTTGTCTGGGGCTGCATCTCTTTAGCACTAGTCCAAAAAAATCTCAACACCAGTCTGCTAAAGAAACACTATGCATGTTTTAAAAATGGCTCCTTGATTATCGAGCTGCTGCATATCTTCACAGATCTGCCTATCATCCAACACTCTCTGTCATGAATGCTTGGCTGAAAGTTTCATCTCACTTGAAGCATCACACAAAATATGAATTTCTTCTCTGATGCTTGGATAGTTTTTACAGCATCTGTATTAGCCTTATCTGTCACCCATATGACAGTGAAGTGCAATAGCAGATTAAAGCTAACGTTACTATTTGTCTCAGCCTGGATCTATTTCTCATCCCATGACAGAATGTGTTCCATGAAGGTGTTAATGAAACACTTTCCAACTTACACTTTCCATCAAGTACTTTGCACTAACCTGCATGAAGAAATGTCTCAGCTTATTAAGGAAAAAAGTTTGTTTCCAGAAATCAGTCTTGTGCAGTTTCGACTAGTTGGTTATGTCATTTGAATAGGATGCGCTTTTTCGGCTGTCACATCCTTATTCATATGGCATGAGGATGACACGTGTAGTACTAATATTTAAGCTTTTTTTGTCCTAGCTTCACATGGTAAACTGTTTTTCATAGGGGGTTGAAATTTGCCCGATTGCTATATTTTTTAAGGTGAACAAAAGTTTCTCTCACATGTGCTATCGCACTAAATGCTAGCAGGTTCTGGTAAGTGCTTCATGCATGAGAAAAAAAATAGTTTCAGCTTGAAATGCACATTGAAACATAAAAGCATGTCTGAAGCTTCTGTCAAAAAAAGACTAATGCTGACAAAGTGATCCTGAGATTAGGAGGGCTATCAGTTTCAGAAATTTGACTTCTGAAGAGTGGAATAAATTAATAACAATTTTAAAAATCTCACTTGTCATATAGCTACAGTAGAATTTACTTTTTTCCAAAGTGTGTCTAATTTGTGATTTAATTGTGCCTTACTAAAAGACATGCATAAGGAATAGTTCTCAAAAAAATAAAAATTGTCAAAATTTACTCACCCTCATGTTGTTCCAAACCTGTATGATAATCTATGATGGGTTTTAATCTAGCAATATATCATGAGCAAATGTACTGAATTTCAGCATAGCTGTGCAGAGCATACCTGCAGCCTCATTCCTACGGCTGAAATAGTCATGCTAAAATTCAGAACAACATCATTTGCATGCGTGATATTGATTTTATACAACAGTTCTTTAAAAAAAAGGAGTAACATGTATAAAAAACCACACAACACTGCTTTCACTCCACACCTCTCACATACTCTGGTTTGGAACGCCAGGGATGCAGACAAGCACAGTGATTCTAACAGTGAAAAGTCCAAGTACTGTTTGACTAAATATCACTCTTGGAACGCCACTTGGCCAATTAAATTCAAGGACTGGAACTAACTGTTGTATAATGTGAAGCACCTTAGCAGTTTATCGAGCATGTCTGCCATGGCAGATGATTTCTGTAATCTTTCATCTTGTCAAATGGCTGTTCATAGTTAACATTAGGACTCTTTACATTGGGAGCAGCCTGTGCATTTGTGTGTTGTAGAGGCGAGCCTTCCAGAGGAGCTTGGGGACGACAGGGGTTTCAATTGCGAATTTGTGCCGGATCTGTCTCCGGGACTCAAGGTCACCATCAGAGCAATCTGGTAAGACACATTTATCACCCGACTAAAACAAATTAGGTGTGTACATTTTTGGTTTCACAACAATTAATTTTAAAACAAAATAAAACTATTATGTGATTTTTTAAAATAATTAAATACTTTTTAAATGGATAAATTATTTATAATTATTTTAAAAACTGAAAAGAGTCATTTAACTGTTTCAATAAACATCAAATGTTTATTAAATTCTGTAGTTCTTGCTCTGTTACAGTAACTTTTCTGTCTTCCCCAGTATTATGCGGTTCCTGGTGTCTAAGAGGAGATTTAAAGAGAGCCTCAGGCCCTATGACGTGATGGATGTGATTGAGCAGTATTCAGCCGGCCATCTGGACATGCTGTCACGCATCAAAAACCTTCAGTCCAGGCAAGACTTTAGTTCGTAAAGAACAAAAGAACCACATCACAAAGTTTTCACCATTACGGTGACCCTCTAACAATGACACGATCCACCTGTTTCAGTAGTCACTCAGTATTAGTCAAGAGCTGTAGCTGGATTGTTGGCTGCAACCTCTGGTGGTCACTGTTTGGTACTGAAGAAAGATTAAAAAAATCGCGGAAAGATACTTTACATTCACAGTGGTTGTTTTCTGTGTCACATCCAAAATGATTTGAATTCAGATTCCCTCCTTTTCTCTCAAATAAGCCTCATATATGTTGTGAAACAGCATCCACACATATACCAATATATTCCAACAGCAAAAACCATTTCTATCATACATGTAAACATGAAACACTGTTCCTAGAAGTGGGTGAGAACAGACATGTATGGAATATATTCTTTCTTATTTGTCGACAGTCCTCGCTGGGGTATATGGAATGGTTCCCATGTGTTGCTTGATGATGCTTGGTATCCATGTTCTCTCTGTGTGCTTTGCCAGGATAGATTTGATTGTGGGTCCCCCTCCCCCCTCGACCCCTCGTCACAAGAAGTACGTAATCAATTCACCAATGGCCTTCCCAGGCTGAATGGGTTTATTATTGGACAGCATAGTATAAAACTATAATTGTATAATGTCAAAGAGAAACATGAGGAGAAACTGTCAATAACTGGTAGCATTGTTAACTGGATATTCTACGTTCACATTGAGAAAGAATTGCATTTTGGATGGGTGTAAGTATCCATAATTACTTGAGTGCTTTAGAATTTAGCTTTAGAATTTATTAAAAGTTGATTTATAAAATTATATATATATAAAAAATTGTCTTTATGCTGTGCAATATTACTCACTATGGTGTGACCATGCAGCCTGCTTACCGGGGGACTGATGCAATTGTGCATGATGTTCCAGGGTTCAAAAAAGAGAGAATAACTAAAATGTACAGTGTTTAAAACACAAAGCATCATAAGGCATGGAACCAGGTGACATTGTGAATTAATTTTCATTTATTTCCCCACATTTTTTATTATACAAATTCATTGCCATTTGTATGTTTGCCAATCAGTGTTGGGGAAGATATTTTAAAGGCCCTGATATACTCATGGCGAAGTTCTTTTCATTCTTTGTTTAGGGGTAAAACGAAGTTCTAAATACGCGAGCAGCGATATACTGTAAGCGAACATCCGAAGTCGCCCACACTGCTAAGACGGCGTTTAGATGAATATGTAAATGTGTGCTGCGCGCTTTCCTCTCAATAACAAAAAAACAAGAAAGCAGAAAGCATTTTTTTTAATAAAGCTTAAGAAAAGCTCTGTTTGCACGAGCTTTGCAATTCGGCACTCTAGTAAAATCACGTCACGTTTATTTATATAGCACTTTATACAATAGGTTGCTTGAAATCAAGCAGCTTTACCGTATTAAACATGAAAAACAGTGTCAATGTCTCGTTTCATCAGAATTACAAACCTCCACGGATTGAACAGGAGAAATGAACTGGAAAAGATTTCAGCGTGAAAGCAGACAAGAGTCTCCACGCACTCCTACCTATTACATAATCGCCACGCACCAATGGTAGTACCAAGGTGTTTACCAGCCGTAGCGAAGTTCACTTTGGCACGCTGTTTTGAACTCTCAAAACGATTTCACTTGAAGTATATCGGGGCCTTAAGGGGGCAAAAATCTTTCTAAATACAACTATCTGATGATATTATTTATAATTTAATCTGAGATATATTTTACTGGGTTTTTGAGTAAATCAATAATCTCAATTAAGGTGAAAGTACCAAATTTGAACAGATATATTAACAAAATGCACCCTTAATCTAACTGAATTAAAAACAATAATTAACAGCAGCATTTAATAAATTATTCCATTATAAAGAAGTACACTAAATATCGCAGGGACTCAAACTGAAGCAAGTATTATTAGTCCTTTACATGAACCACTCAATCGAACCAATTAACTAGAATGAATGATCCTGAATAAGTTATTTTAATATTATTTAAATACTATAGTTAATAGTTTTTATTAGTATTTTGAATTAGCTTTTACTTTTATATGTTGAGGTTTCATTTTTAGAAAAGTTAAAATTTTTAGCTTGTTTTTATTGTTGTTTATATATATATATATATATATATATATATATATATATATATATACATTTCTAAATAGTTTGAATTTATTTTTATTTCAGTTTTTGTTAACGATAGCAATACTGATTTTAACCGTCTCCCTCATTTAACACACCTGATTCAGATCATCAGCTCGTTAGGAAAGAGCTCTGAACTGAAATGGGTGTGTCAGATAAAGGAGACATATAAAATGTGCAGAGCTGTGGGTCCCCAGGACCAGGATTGAGAACCACTGGGATAAGACATGGAGGACTGTTTAAGGAAAAACAAATTCACTAGAATGTTTTAAAAGAAAGAATCACACTTGATAGATAGAACCTTTTAGGGCAAACTGGTTCAATAAATTCTGATTCACTAGAATGAATGAATCAGATTTTCCACTCTGAAATATGTAGTTAAATTAGCCATTTCTTTATTTTTAGTTAGTTTACTTCCCAACACTGCTGTCAATAACTTTGCATATAAAGACACTCAGATGTGTTTTCACTGCAGTAATGTGAGCGTTCATCTCAGTGCAATCCTGCAGCACATCTTTGTTTGAAAAGATTCATCTTTTTGAAGACCCTGATGAATGCATGCTGATTAACAACTTTGCAGTATGGCATGCAGCATGCAATATCACATATATTCACTTTCAGCAAATCAAGCTTCAATTCATTTTCTTCCCTATGATTTAAACCCTGCTGTCCTATGTTTGCATTCGCATGGTCAAGTTCTCCTCCATAAAGCTAATTTCTGTTAACTTGACAAGGTACAGTGCACAGTTAACCACTGAATCTCAGTGTGAATGAGGGCGTATTGACTATGTGTCGAAGTGATGGTCTATTGGATCACTAGAGTGGATCAGATTGTGGGAAAAGGAGGCGGGACAGGAGAAAAGGACAAACCCAAAAGTGACACAGAGATGGCTGAGGACCAGAGCATGATGGGACGTCTGAACAAGATGGAGAAACAGGTGAACCACATTGTGTCAAATTCATTTGATGTGGTTGTATAGCCCCATATATGTCAGTGCTGAAGAGTCCGGTTGTCTCTCCTTGTGCAGGTGGGGGCAATGGACCTCAAACTCAACTTTTTGGTCAGCGTGTATACCACACAAATGGGCATCCCGCGATCTGAGACCGAAGCTCTCCTGGGCTTTAAAATCCCTTACCCTGCTCCTCCTTACCACAGCCCTGACGATAAGAGCGAGAAAGCACAAAACGAGGACGAGGATAAAAACAAGAGCGGGTCCCCTGTCCATCCTGGTCCCAACAGGACTCCCACAGACAGCCAGTGTCGGCCCTCTACCTCGTGGCACCAGCAGGAAGAACATCCCCTCAGCGTGCCTCTCTGGAACAACAGCCGAGGAGTGTCACCGATAGGCACCGACGACCCCTCACTATACCGCCTCCCGCCTCCACCGTTCCACGAGAGCGGTGACAACAGCCGCTCGCGCAGGTCCAGGAGACCGATCCAGCAGCAGGCAGCCGTCGAGAGTGACACGTCTCTGTCCATTCCCTCGGTGGACCATGAGGAACTAGACCGCTCTTTTAGTGGCTTCAGCATTTCTCAGGCCAGAGAAGGGGAATATTTGCCTCCGGTGGGTCTGGTGCTTTTTGGTGGAGGAGGCGGGACGCTGTGCACCCGTGTCAGGCCTTATCTGGCCGAGGGGGAGTCAGATACGGACTCCGACCTGTATACTCCCGGAGCACCGTCACCTCTCTCGTTTACAGGAGAGGGGCCTTTCGGTGACAGGATGTGGCCCGGTCTGAAGTAATTCTGAATTTATGTTGTGCAGACCAGTGTCCTGGATGTAGCAGATGGACATGTATGTGGCCATTTAAAACTGTCTGAAGTTCAATCTTGAAAAACACACGTTAGAGCGATTACCGACTGCTCTGATGCAACATCAGCGAGAACGAATCATGAACATTGCGATTTAAAAAAGAACCCAAATATGGAGGCTGAGGATATGTGCTTTCACAAGCGGAAAAGATTGTGCGTATTCAATTACCGGCATGGATCTTACTCGAATCAAACAAGGCACCTCTTCTTTATTAGTTTGCATAGTCACCACAGCTAATGCAGTATCAAATGCACTTTACCTTACAACCGTTATTTTGATTTACAAGATATTTATTTATTTATTTATTTATTTACATTGTCTTTTTTGAAATGCGTTATAAGACTGTCATGCGAAACGAGTAGTTTATCAGGGCATGTGTTTCGTAGTAAGCATTTAAAGCAACACTATGTAGTTTTTCAACCTTCATGATATATTTCCAAGACCCTTGAGATGGTACATCGACTTACAATAGGTTGAATGACACGTCTGCCGTAGCCTGACAGTGTCTGTATCGCTTTTACTGGCACTATGTAACTTGGGGTTTTGGGTAGTAACCCGAGCACAAAAAAAACTACAAAATTTGACTGCTTTACGGCATACGTCACTTCCCCCACCACCCCAACTTCCTCAAATTCTGACGTGAGAGCCCAACTAGCGTTTGATACCCGTCTGTATGTTGTTGTCATGACCGAAGCAACAACTAAAAGGAAGAAGGCAAAGGTTTTGTCAGAGGAGACTAAAAAAAGAAAAAGGGAGAGTGACAAATTAAAAGACCGGACGAGGATCACTATTGGAGGGAGAGCAAGACAGTTTGAAGACGGTGGGAGTGTGTGCGCGCGTGACCGGCTCTCTCTCTATGCTCGTTCTTTCAGTAACATGCACCCTGTCACAAGCGCAGCAGTCAGTGATCTATAAAGTGTTTATAAATTTATAAATAAATCAGGGAGTCAGGGAGCTGAGTACCGCGCGAAATGTAAAAGGCTGAATAACATGGCCTGGCCATGTTACGGAATCTATCTGGTCCTCCATTTATCTTCATGAATCAAGTAATGCTAGTAGAGTAGAATTATCAATCTGGTAGCTACACTAACATGCTAGTTTACGATGGTTATAATAAATAATCTTTCAGGATAATGTCTGCAGGCTGATAATCACGTTTGTTTATTTATTTTTCTGGTGAAAGTGTCTTGCCTCAGGCTATAATGCAAATCGATTTTCAAATTTGCAGATTCATCTATGGTAGCTTGATATTATAATATTGTCGAAATATGGCTATTTCCTACCACACAAACATTGTATTGAATTAGCATATCCGTTATGTAAAACAGTAGACAATAGGCTACTATAATGACGCTGGCTTGTAAACGTGAGCTACGCGATCTTTTGACGTTTGAAAAAAATAAAACCCATGAAATTACATTCAGATGACATGCTGAAATATATGCCAATGTACCTGGGATGAAGACATTTCACACGCAACGCTGGCAGTCTGCCCGCGAGAACTCAAGACAGTATCGGCTTGTCAACAAATGCACACGTGTATCGCCTGGTGTAACCATGACAGATTTTACGACAGTAGTAGAAGACAATACTGTTTCCCAACTGTAGGGGGACCCCGAGAGCAAAAAAACGCAAAAACAACATAGTGTTGCTTTAATGAACATTATAAATTGAAAGGTTCCAATGGAGAGAATAATTTCAGCCAAAGAAACCGACGACAGAAAGTTGAGCATGCCTTACAGGTACTTTTCCCCTCTTACATTTCTTATCTGAAGGGTTGAAAGATGAATTAATTTGTATAGCTACTTTTAAAGTCAAAGGACTCACAGAGAGAGACCTGCTTTTTGAGGAACTAATAATATTTCCAGAAACCCTGGTGATTTTTAAAGGAGAAATATCCATGCTATTGTATGCAATCGGTTTTAATTTTCTAGAATTTGGTAACCTGCACTAAGAAATCATATTTTATGCTGTAGTGAAGAAGGCACTGAATAATAATCAGACCTAAAAATACACTAACTGCATGGCATGTTTATGGAATATAGCTTGCTGACAACCTAATAGGATGACAATTGAGATTAGAAAGAAATAGCAATAAAAGAATGTCGCATTAACTGCAGTCAGATATAGTCAGGGATAAAGGAATGTATCAAATGTATTTATTTATTTATTTATGTCCCTGGTCAGTTTTACTTTGAAAGCACTTGTTTGTACAAGGTGTCCTGTAGGGGCGAGAGACATGTACATCTGCAAATGTATCACTTTTCCTAGTAAAACAGAAGATGATTAAATCTATCTAAATGTGGTTTACATAAAAAACAGAGATTACCATGTTAAAAGACATAAACATTTTTAAAAAGCTGTAATTCAAAGCGCTGTTCAAACATAACACTATTAGGTTGCATCCTGTAAGGAAATAAAGTTGGTCTTATCTCAGTTTGCTTGCTTGTCTGTTTCATGACATTTTGCATGGTCTTGTGCAATGATTTCTTAATCATAATGCAGAGGCCTTGATTTTTATTTTGTGTTTTGAATTATGTTGAATATCCAAAATCCATGTGAATTCAGTAGATCCAGTCCAAGCTGTCTGTGGCCCAGTAGTAAGACAGCAGCCCCACCACTGTCGCTAGACTCACTGCTAACACTGACCGCAGCAGGACAAGACACTAGAGAGATCAAGACAGAGTTCAGTCAGAGTCTTATTGGTGTTATTAGTAGAAGAAGAAGAAGATGTACCATGAGCATGCTGTTATTTACACAAAACACTGTTATTTTGTATTATTTATATCCACCTTTTTCCTAACGAGCCTCCGGCTTTTTAGTTTATGGAAGGCACGTCCGGTTTTCGGGTAGTTCCACTCAAAAATACTGAATCAAATCATAAGGTTGTGCTACAAATATGCCTTATCCAATAGCCTACTGCACATTTGTGGTCTAATAAATGAATAATGAATAATTCACTGCAATGCACAAATTATCTCTCGTTTTCTCCCCAAATTCTCACGTCTCTTTCCAGGTTTGTTTTCACACGGATGCTTTAAAATGTAAGTGTTTACTGGAATGTTTCTAAAGCAGGTATGCAATATTTATTATCTGTCAAAATGATGGAAATCACTTTAAAATATCACTTAATGTTCCAGTTAAAAAACATTTTTTTGATTAAGGCAACGTATGTTACATAATACAGACATCTGTTTCTACAGTGATATTTAACACGTCTGTAATATTGCTGCAGAAATAATCAAGCTTTTAGGGTTTCTGTTGCTCCCAAAATTTGTGCAAGTTACTCCCATGATTTGTGCAAAGTGTAATGGGGCGTAGTAGGAAAACGGCGATATGTTTTAAGGTTTTAAGGACAAAAAAGCTTTTGTCTAACTAACCTGTCTCCAGATAAAAAAAAATGGAACCTCAAATATATGAGCGTTTTATCTATATTGTTATGCTGTTTTTGTTTTTTATCTTTTCTTTAATCCTAGCGAGTTTATACTTACCTTATTTCTTTTGGGGTGTTCCTTCAGCTGCTTGCCTGCCTTTTGTAACCCCTTTGGTAAAACTTTGTGCCTTCCTGCGTATAAACGTCTCTCATGTGGGTCATCAGAATCACTTTGGTCCTGAAACGTGGAGAGCAAATAATGTGAGATTATTATTATTTTATTATTGTGTTGTATGCTTGATGTTCTCACCTCAGTCTTCTGGACATTGGCAGTGTCATCTTCTGAGTTTGATTCCTGTTCACTGCTGCAAGGCAATATTAAATACAAATTTACCAATCTAAAATCTGAATGAAATTTAAAAATGAATGAAATCCATCTTACCTATCATTATCTTCCTCATTTTGAGAAGATCCTTGATCCAACCTAAACATTACCCTGTGGGTCCTGTCTGTTACTGTTGAGAGAGAAATGCGCACTTATTTATGTATTCATTCATTCATTCCTTATATTTACTAATTTTTTCGTTCATTCGTTTATTTATTCATTTGTTTGTTCTTTCATTCATTCAGCATTTTTATCCTTAAAGGGTTAGTTCACCCAAAAATGAAAATTCTGTCAGTGATTACTCACCCTCATGTTGTTCCTCATGTTCCGCTTAAGACTTTCGTTAATCTTCGGAACACAAATTAAGATATTTTTGATGAAATCTGAGAGCTGTCTCACTCCTTCATAGGCTGCAAGGTAATTTCATCTGCCAGCCCAGAAAAGTTAGTAAAGACATCGTTAAAATAGTCCAAATGACTACAGTGGCTCAACCTTAAGTTAATCAAGAATACTTTTTGTGTGCAAATAAAAACAAAAATAACGACTTTATTCAGCTATTCATTTTCTTCTGCGTGGGCAAAATGCCAATCAGAAAACGGATGGGAGGAGATTTCGCTCACGGACTGTTAACATGGCTTTATGATATAGGCGTACATTTTACCAGTTGTTACTTACAGTTTATACAAACATTATCGACCAGTGGTTGATATCTCAAACATAATAATAGCGTGTTAAATAATACGATCGCATTATGATTCATTACATAAATAGAACCGAATGTCATGGCTTTACTGAGTCATATAAACATAGTATGAATATTGAAACCTATACATTTTTCTTAAACTCATTTACATTTTAATTTTGTGTTAAAATTGAACATTAATGTATTATTATGTACAACTGTATTGATCATTTACATAACCATGACATCTATTCTAATGCCCAGGTGGCATATACAATTATAGAACTGTAAAAGCAGGCTGTGTAGTTCACATGGACATAAGATTTGAGAAAATAAAATAAATCCTGTTCTCGATGCTAAAGACTGTAATTTTTTTTAATGTGTGATCTTTTTGTGATATTTTTCTAATAAAGGGACTGATGAGATGACCTTTAAGTTTATTCAGCTTCAACGTCTAAGCTGAGACCTTCTTCCTGTTTCCGGCGTGACGATCGAGTCTGTCCCAAAAATACCTCTCAATGCGCCCTGGCGGACTCGCGCTAAGGGCCCTATAGGTCTGCACTACATGACGTCACCGAAGTGTGGACTCTGAGGAAGTCAACAAGTCCGGAGTGTGCCATTTGGGACAGGGCCTACATCGAGACCCATCTGCGCTCTCGTGAACTCACGTCAGAGGCCCACGCAGAAGAAAATTAATAGTTGAATAAAGTCGTTTTTTTTTTTTTTTTTGCGCACAAAAAGTATTCTCGTTGCTTGATAAACTTAAGATTGAGGCACTGTAGTCACTTGGACTATTTTAACGATGTCTTTACTAACTTTTCTGGGCCGGCAGGTGCAATTACTGAGCAGCCTATGGAGGAGTGATCCAGCTCTCAGATTTCATCAAAAGTATCTTAATTCGTGTTCCGAAGATGAACGAAGGTCTTACGGGGTTGTAACAACATAAGGGTGAGTAATCACTGACACAATTGGGTGAAGTAACCCTTTACGAAATCATTCTAATATGCTGATTTGAAGCCTAAGAAACATTTCATAATATGATCAATGTTGAAAACCATTAATATTACAGTTAATATATTAACTTAATACTTTTTGTAGGAACCGTGATACTTTTTTTAGGATTCTTTGATGAATATAAAAATGAAAAGAACAGCATTTATTTGAAATATAAATATGTTTATATTTAAAATACATAACTGTCTCTTTTTATTAATTTAATCCCCTGCTGAATAAAATTATTCATTTCTAATTAAAATCTTACTGACCCCAATTTCTTTCAACAGTATTGTAATTTCGATAAAACATTTGAGCACTTACCCTCATTTTGCTTTTCTTTTACAGACTCTTCGTAGTATCTGTCAATTCTCGCTTGTTCCTGCTCCATGTCCCTCTCTATTTCCTTTTTCAGCTTCTCCAAGAAATCATCCTGATCATCACAGATCTCCTCATTCATGTCCTCATCCATCAGAAGTGAGCTGAAATTTTCTATGTATGAAACTTCTGAGGGTTCATGGCTGTCTTCCCTAATGCTTTGTTCTTTTTCGACTGAACTGGACTCTGGAGGATGCAACTCTCTGATGCAACATTTTGTGCTCAGTTCCTCTTCACTGCTGTGTGGCAAATCACGTCAATCAAATATATGAGCTTGTATGTTACACTAAAATCTAATATATATATATGCAAAACACTTTACTTTTGAAGTAAAGAATCAAACTTTGAAATCTGTTTTACCTGTCACTATCCACCTCATAAAGATAGGATTCTAGATCCAAACAAAACGTCACTTTGTGGATTCTACCTGTTGTAGTTGTTGGGAAAGAATTTATCCAGTCAAATTCATTTATAAAATTCCTAATAAAAATTTGATTCATGTTATTGCTTTATGGCTTTAAGATGGTTCACAAATAAGCGTTTACCTTTGTTTTCCTCGCCTTCGGAGGGCTGGTAGAATCTGTTAAATGCCTCAATTCTTGGTTTTTCTTTCTCCCATTCCCACTTGTTATCCTCCTCATCATTCTCCAGCTCTTCCTGAAAATAGACCTCTTCATCACAGATCACTTCTTTTTCATTAATGTCCCAGTCATATTCGTCAAGCTTCAGGTTGTGATCGTCCATCAAGGTCCAAAATGTGTCAGGTAGCAAAGTGTTGATATTTTCACCAATGTCTGAAACTTCTGAGTGTTCACTGTTATCATGTTCTTTGTTGTTCTTGGCCTCTAGTGGATGTGACTCACTCACATTTCTGTGTTCAGATGAGTATGTCTCAGAAGATCCTTCCATTCCTGCTTTAGGAGATGCTGGATTGCTTGAAAAATGTTCTACATCACACACCTCTTTCTGACTATCTGTGACCACCACATCCTCTATTTTATGTTCAATGTTGTCCCGATCTCTAGCAAAGTCTTTCATGAAGTTGTGCTCTTGTTTCATGGCAGCTGGGTTGTTTTCCTCCAAGATTGTATGGGAATTGAAATCAGGGTTTTCTTCTTGGCTCTTGCAGTATTCACCATCACTGCTGATATCACTATCATAGTCAGGCTGCTCAGTCATGTAAGATTCACTGGAATTAGATTGGAAATTCACAGAGATTCCAAAATCAGAACTTTCCCCAGTGTTTGAAATCTCGCTGTTATATTCGTCATCTCTAATACTGTCCTGCTTTGTCTGGAACAATATGTCATCATCAGATTTCCCAGGTGTCTCCACATTCAGATCCTCATTCTTGACATAAGTGAGCATGTCTACAGGATCCATACACCCATCTTTCATTTGAACGTCATCATTCTTTGAAGTTACAACTTTGTAATTCAGTGGAGATTCTTCTAGGTTCTTTACCTCATAGGAACAACCCAGGTTTACAACCTGCACCTGAGCCAGCTTGGTGTCCATGTGATTGGGTTGTCCACCCTCATGACCCTCACTGCTGTCCTCACTATCACTTTGAGACAAATCAGAGGGATACTCTGCTAAACCTTCCTCTTCTCTTTCATGATTTTCATGATCATCTTCTGTAAACTCTTTCATCTCATCCCCAGACTGGACCTCCATTGATGCTTCTGGTCCATGCTTCTTCAGTAGATGTGATGGGGTCTCTGTGCTCATTGTTTCCAGATCATAGTGAGTTCCTTTTGGAAGAACCATTTCCAGCATACTGACATCTTCAGCTTGTTCCTTGTTCATTTGATGGATATCTGCATGTGTCTCGACTTCCTCCTCTGTGCATTCCTCATCATGCAAGCTTAATTGCTGGTTTTGTGTTTTTGTCTTGTTTTCATCTGTATCGTCGTCATCCCATGAACCACAGGGCATAGATCCTGCCTTCATGCTTTGTTCATCTAATGAGAAGTACCTATTGTTCTCAGAAAAGTTCTTAGTTTCCTCTTCCCTATTTGCCCACTCTAAATCTATGTCAGACTCAGATCCACTGGATTCTCTGTGACTGTTGTCGTCCTCCATGTCGGGCTCATTATGAGGTACGTCAACGTCGTCATCAGAGTGTAGATGCTCAAAGTTTGCCTCTGTTTTTATTTTAAAAAAAAGACAACACAATGCAATGCACAATTTAAAATATGGGTAAACCACCTATGAAAAATCAAAACCGAAACTATTATATTTCTATATATTAACGAGGTACATTGGGCTGTATTTTTATAGTAAAAAGTCAGATTATTTATGGAATAAATTCGTTTAGTGGTGAGAATCACAACTTGCACAGTTGGCTACAAAAGTTTTCACTTCTTCATTACATAAAAGGTCTCACACAAAAATCTTACCTGGGAATGTGTCCTTTGGAAAATCAGAAATGTTTTGCTCCATCTTGTTTTTGACACAACAGTGTTAAGCATTTAATTTCACCCCGTACTGACAAAATCAAATACTGACATGACAGACACTCTGAATGTTCCACCACTAGACAAAATAAGCGTGTGTGATGCGTGCCACATAATGTCATAGCTGCTTCCTGTTTAAACAGGGCCATAACAACAAGAGCATGAATAGAAACATCACAGAATTGAGCATGTACTGAACAAAAAACTGCTAAATTGCCATGCAATGTAAATAAACATTGTTAAATATAAGTATCAAAATTTATCCAAGTATGTCAACCTATATTTACTTGATTTATTACATAGTGTGTGTGTGTGTGTGTGTGTGTGTGTGTGTGTGTGTGTGTGTGTGTGTGTGTGTGTGTGTGTGTGTGTGTGTGTGTGTGTGTGTGTGTGTTACTGCTGCATGAGTGCATCGTTGTTTGACATTTTCTAGGTTGTGGTTTGAGTAGCTCAACCACACCATGTCTCCGCTAAATTGATGCATCCTCCTCATGAGTAACAGTATATTTATGCAAACGTTTGCAAACACCTCAGTAAAATCTGTTTTTAAGATGAACAAGATGGTCAATTTCCATTATGACAGTTTTCTTTTTTTTTTGTGAGCCACTGTAGTGCTGCGAGTTTGTGTAGTCAGTTTTATAGCGTGAATAATGTATTGACTTTACAGAATGAAAGAACATAAGAGCATACAGTAGCTTCTATTCATCTTGATCAAAACAGTGTAAGGAACTGACAACATATGAGCTGACTTAAATAAGAAAAGGACCTTTCATTTTATATATATATATATGAGTATTTGTTAAAGAGTCACAATTGGAGTTTTGTGGATTTAATCCATGTATATTAGATTTTCTTACAATTTCAAGTATTACAATGAGACTGGTAATATGAGGACATTGTGTTTATTATTTAATCATCTCCACTATTAGCAACATCAAATTCAGGGCACTTAACAGAACAGCAAAGCACATTATTGAATCATTTAAAATAATTTGTATAATAATAACATGGGTAAAGATACCAAAACGGCTTAAATAGTGTAGTAAACTCTAATATGTACA
This sequence comes from Gila orcuttii, assembly GCA_026230005.1. Classification (NCBI taxonomy): domain Eukaryota; kingdom Metazoa; phylum Chordata; class Actinopteri; order Cypriniformes; family Leuciscidae; genus Gila; species Gila orcuttii. The sequence goes on from JAPDVR010000015.1 coordinate 27,634,512, forward strand.
ATATAATAATTGGACGAGTGCTTTTATTATCCATGACCCTTATCCATTCACATTTTTTCTCTGCAGCATCAGTTAAGTGCCTTAAAAACATGTATGTGTTCTGCCGCTGGTGTTTCCTTGTGTGACAACATTGTACACAGACTGCATAGTATCAGATGTTGATACCGGAGCACAGTACAAATACCAGAAAGTTATCACAGTATCAGGCTGATAATGATATTAGTATCTGTACTTTGTAGGCCATATTCACAGATATTCGTCATTTTACAGTTCGTGGCGCATGAGGTAGCGATGGTTTGCTTTTAAATCCACTTCTACAGGATAGTGGTCACTGACTTCCAAAGCCTAAATGCGAAAAAAGAAAGACATTTCAAATATTGGTTATGAATTATTAACTCTGTTTTGCAGTACTGTTTACCTCTTCCTCAGATAGATGAAATTCTTGTTTGAAGTTGAACGGTTGAGCAGATTCTGGAACTATCCCTGAAATTAGTTCTTTTCCATGAATAATAATCCTAAAGGGGATTTTCAGAACGATTAAACTGTTAGACTGTCAAACATACATTGGCATGTCATTTTGTCAAACTGGTAACTGTAGTTTAGACTCAGAATGCTATAGAGCTCTGCAGGAATGAGTCCTAAAACCTGGAAATGCTTTTTTGAACTTTAGTTTTTCCATGAAATAAAATAGGTGTCGAATCATTCTGCCTAACATCTAATTTTAACCTGAATAAAAGAAATAAACTCATTCAGGTTTAAAATATTATGAGGGTGAGAAAAATATAATTTTGGGGGATAAACAATTTCTTTAAATCATTGTAATTTAAGACCGGTTGTTCAAGTCAGTGGGTTTTTGAATGTGTTTTTGGTCAAATGCCTGAAATGAGGTCTGTGGTTAACACAAGCTTGTGATATTTTCACGTTTTATTCTATGACACGAAACACATCAGTAATACCACTCGTGTCTTGAAAAAGGTGGTTGCTTACAAGTGGCTAAATGAGACTATAGAAGTTGTCTGGGACATTAAACATTATCACGGTGAACAGGGAAACTCATCTACTCACTTACCACTCATGTTCGTAGAATTTAAATAAAGACTGAAAGAGTTGGCGGAAGCTTAGCGGTGGTGAAGTATGTGACTGTGGTGGGTTCATTTTTTGCCTATAGCTTCTTACTTCTGCCGATTGTATTTAGGATACAAAATTCATAAAAGTTGTGGAGATCATCTTGATGATCAAAATGTAAGAATTATATACATTTGTTGGTTATTTTCTTCAATAATCCAAAAGTCAATGGAAAAATCCTATTGGCTTTTGTCAAGGAAACCAGTGTGATGCTAACTTCCGGGTTGGCCTACAAAATCATGTCATCCCTGCAGCGCTCTATTGTCACAATATGGTTATTGTGTATAGGTTTGCTAAGAAAGTAAGACCTGTCATAAGCGCAGCGTGTTTTTTCACGCACTGTAGTGTCTTGTTCATCTCTGATCAACCAGTGGAACTTTGGGTCGCTCTTGAGACGCACGTTTTTCAGTCCTTTATTGGTAACATAGCTGCAGGCTGCATTTAAGTCCCCCAGGAACATCACATTCTAGATAAGGTAAAACGTTTGTTATACAATCGAGGAATTAATATAAAGTATGTCATTCTGTCCATCGTTCTATCTAATATATTTTATAAGTTTGGTGTACCTCAGTTTTCCATTTCTTCCTGACTGTTTGGAAGACCTCATAAAGTGCATCCATTTCTTTCATTGCATTCTTAGGACAGGTGTGCTGCCCAATGAGGACGAAGTTCTTCACCACTGTAAGATGATACAGCCAATCAGATTCAATATAAATGTATCTGAGCTGATCATTGTGTTGTAATGTGCTATTTCAACGTTTCTGCGACGTACGTGTTGTGGGAGAACGGATCCATATGATGAACGGCTCTCTGGAGAACACTCCTGCTGTGGTCTCATCGAATTCTGGATGCTGGTATTGCTCTTGCACCTGCAGCATGTCTTTTCTGTGAACACAGCATGTGCTGGATGAGTTCATCATCGCTCCTAGTGTTCGCAATTTCAGGTATGTTCACTACACTTACACTTCGCTTGTGTTAACATTTGGGTACGACATCCATTTTAAAAGTTTCATTACCTGTAAATGTACACATACTGCTCTTTGTACGTTTTCTTCCCCATTCTTTTACTCTCTAAATGGGTGTAAATGTGAGATGTGTCAAACCTAGGGGAAGCGAAATGAAAACATTTTTATATTATACATGAATTAGTTGCATGCATCAGTGACACATGCAGTAAATATATACCTGTTCAGGTTCATCAACAGTGCAGATACGGCTTGACCTTTAGAATCTCGAACCTCTTGAATCAAACTCAGGTCACAGCGAGAAATAATCTAGAAATTACATAATAATAATAATTTTCAAGAATTTAAGATGTTTTAAGATAGACAGACATTAATCTTTATTCATACTGTCAAAAATATTTTGTACCTTTATCAAAATCTCCATAACTCTCTTATTACTGGCCTTTGCTTCCCCATAACTCTGGATGTTGAAGGCACAGATCTTCAATGATATTACAGAAGTCCAAAAACATAATCCAACAAAACATGCCAGAAGAGGCGACTTCATTTATCAGAGCTTCTAGAAATACATAAGTCAAACAGAACACTTCCAATTTTTGTAAAACTGGATACTGCATATAAGTTATAAGTTCTTGTTGCACAGCCCGTGTTATTAGCCAGCTTATGTTAAAACAACTCAGGCCTACAGCAGCTTTATACTGTGGTATTGCACTTCCAGTTTTGTCACATTAAGCTGCAATTCAACCATAAAAAAGTTCCTCTGTAAATTTAAATCTATGAACCAAATGCATTTCCATGAAAATATAATTTGACTCACCCCGTATGACGGCTGTCAAGCTATTAAGAGCGTTAAAGTGTTGGAATGAATGTTTTATTGTGCTCTGGTCTTTACACAGGAAACCATGGTGAAAAGCAGTGTTGGGCAAGGGGAGGGGCAGTGTGTGAATGTGTTCAAATGAGCTGTGTCAGAGCTCCATTAATGTGTAGGTCAGTCTGGAACGCTAAAGAGCGTGACCTGTCATGACAATGTGTTTTTTAAGCCATTCAACGGGACAATATTGCCCTTTTATTCTCAGTGAGTGCTAACTAAAAGAAATGTACACCCCTATCTGGAAATAATCTTTCAGTAAAATAGAGCTACAGCTCAGAATACAAATAGTATGTTGTTTAATAACATCAAACAAATGCTAATCTCAGTTGTACATAGTGAATTTATTCAAGGCTTGAACTATTGACTTTGATTATTGAAATTTAAAAACTGGACATTCAAATGTTAAGAGTAAAAAAATTGTACAATCTATATATCGGATACAGATTTAGGTATTAACTCATTGTAACACTTTTGTTTTGTAACATGTCACCAGTATTTACACAGTTTGGTCCGTTTTAGATACTAATACAAAGAACCATAAAAAGTAGGGGTGTAACGATACTCTCATGGATCGTTACTGAACTCACGATACAATATTATTGCGATACTCCAAGACATATGGGAAAAGGTTAACAAAAAATGCACAGGACAATGGTCACACTGGAATAAAAATATTCATGATTCTGAAGCTGAAAATAAAGAATTTATTTAGGCAAATATGCTTGCACTCTTTCACTGGCTAGATATATATTTTAAATTATGTAGGCCACTTTTTACTGGTAACTCTGTAAACTTGAACTTTTTCTCACACAGTAATTTTTTATTTTGGGTGAACTATACACAATACATATTGTCACTATCCACGATACATATTGTTGCATTTTTGTATAGCGTTATATTGTGACACGATATATTATTACACCCCTAATAAAAAGTTAACAAAATAATAGAGACATTATATGTCCAACTTTAAAAAAATAAATATAAACAACAAATCTCTAAGACTCTTGGCTTTACTCTTGCTTGTCACACAGGTTTAAAGCAGGCTCCATGCTGAGCTGATGCCGTCTGTATGAGGTAGTCCTCCATTCGCTGTTCCAGGTCAGAGTAAATCTGGCGGAGCTGCTCTCTAGTAGGTGGATGATAAAACCACAGGCCTGCCACCACCACCACCATCATGAGCAGTAAGAACAGACATATACAGAGCCACGTCCCACAGCAGACACTCTGTTCGGGGAGACAATTATTTATGGCATAAATGTGCAAAAGAAACCAAATGAAGTGTAGAGAATGTTGTGCATTGTGTAATGTAGTCTCAATTTTAAATGACTTGTGCATCCAAGTGCATAGAAATTTAAACGTTATAAGAAAACTATTCTAACAAGAGACTTATAGTCACGCATTGGTGAGACAGTATGATGTTCGAGTCTCACCCTGCTGCCTTTCTGGCGCGTCCTCAGTATGTTCAGCTCTTCTCGGCACTGGGTCAGTCGGGACTGATAGGCGTAACACTCCTGCTCCAGGGCCTCCAGATCCGCCTGCAGCTCTGTGTACTGCCGGGTAACCAACACTATGTTAAACTATGTCTTATGGTAATTAATAGAGAAAAAAAATCTAAAAGAAAGGAAATGCTTTTTACAACAGCATAATTTTTTTGTTGGTTTACCTTATTTTGTTGTTTCCCTAAAATAGTCTTAAATGGTGACAACTGAAGTAGGATCACCTCTGCTACTCTACAGCTAATAAAAGTTTCTTTGTTTTTGTTTTTAGATATTAAATATATGAAAGATCTTTTTCTTACATAGTAGTTCAATTGTAGTTTATTATCATAAAGGAAAATATTAAATTACAATTAATAAGGAAAGATTAAAAATATAAAGGATAAATAAAGATATTTTCTTTCATGTAATTTACATTTAAAATACCTGCATACATTTCTAAAACAATTTCAGTGCTCTCTCTGCCAGATCTTTACCTCATTTTCTTTCATTCTGAGTCTCTGTTCTGTGTCTCTCAGTTGTCTTGCTATGCCATTATCTGTCCCTAGGAGTTGGTCCAACACTGAAACATTTTCATGTATTTGTGTGTTACTGTTCCACAACTCGTGGTTGTGTCCTGTGATTGTGTGAAAGAAAGAGACCGATAAAGAGAGATGCATGAAATATGATTTGAAAGAAATACAGCTTGTTAAAGGTGCTCTAAATGATGTCGGGTGACGTCACTTCTTGTTGACGTTCGAAGTATTGTCAAACAAAACGGAGGCTAGCTAGACCCTCCATCCTCCTCATCTGCGCACTAACCCCCCAAACCCACCCCCAAATCCTTGTCAGTTATTGGCTGGAACAGTTTGTTATGTTTTGTGGTGCGGTTTAGCCCAGTTTGTTTTTGTTGCCGTTTTTGGAGCCTGGGGTGTCTGCAGAGACCGCGTTTTTTTACGGTGTGTTCAGGGGACAGGCAGCTAGCGGATAGTGAGGAGAGGTTTGCTGTAGGTGACAAAAAATGTTTTGGCCTAAAAAACGTGTGGCATCGCTTAGAGCAGTGGTTTCCAAACCTGTCCTGAAGGACCCCCAACAGTGCACGTTTTCTTTGTCTCCCTAATCAAACACACCTGATTCAACTCATCAGCTCATTAACCCATGTGATTATGAGCTGATGAGTTGAATCAGGTGTGTTTGATTAGGGAGACAAAGAAAACGTGCAGTGTTGGGGGTCCTTCAGGACAGGTTTGGGAACCACTGGCTTAGAGCACCTTTAATTCCTTTAGCGTTTCTATATATTTTCATGAATGCTTTATCTAAATATGTGAAGTGAAAGTCAGTTTGCCAGCACCTTTGAATTCCTGTAGATATTCTCTCAGGTTGAGGTTCTCCTCTTCCAGCTCTGAGATGCAGCAGTGAAGCTCTGCTCTCTCTAACTGAAGAGATTCATTCTGTTTCCTCAGCATATCCTCCTGTCCCACAGAACGCTGCACAAACATTTATACTACAATAAATGAAACATAACACAACCTGAGAAGGAACATTCAGTCAGTTCTAATTAAAAGTCGATTTTAGCAACAACAAAAAAAAGTCACTTCTATAAATGCTTCTATGATTGGATCATTATTTCAGTGTTTCTTATGTTTCTAGCATATTATGTGCTTGGCAAAAGTTATTCTAACCCTAATTGATGGAGTGTATAGCTTTTAATTTCTTAAACAACCATGTAGCAAGACACATCATGGACATATTCCAGAATGACAATGTCAAGATTCATCAGGCTCAAATTGTGAAAGAAAGAATGCTAACTCAATGAATGGTTAGGAGGGAGCATGAAGAATGATAACTTTACAGAGTGCTTGACTCTTGCATTGTCAATACAAGATATTGACCAAAAATGTATGCACCTCTTGATGGAAATAAATGTTGTGATGTTATTTATTTTTAGTCCAGCACTCTGTAAAGTCTCTGTAAAGTCTACTTTCAGTCTTTCAGTTTAATGTCTGGATTTAGAGGTGCCAGTTCATGTGTGAAAATAATTCTTCATGCTCCCTCCCAACCATTCTTTCACAATTTGAGCCTGATGAATTTTTACATTGTCATCCTGTAATATGTCCATGATGTGTTTTCCTACATGGTTGTTTAAGAAATGAAATCTACACACTCCATAAATTAGAGTTAGAAGAACTGTTGCCAAATATATAACATGCTAGAAACATAAAAATCACTGCAATAATAATCCAATCATAGACATTTAACCATTTGCCTATTTAAATCCAAGCAACTTTTTTTTGGCCGGGCAGTGTAGTTTTTTTTTTTTTTTTTTTTTCAGACGTTTCTGAAAAAAGTTCTGATTGGCTGTACTGAAAGCAGATTGAACAGGGTCCTTTGATTTGTCAGCTTTTGCAGAAATCTGTGATGTGTCACTCTAGTCCTTTGAATCTCTCATCATGGTTTTGCTTTGCTATACCTCCAAGTGACCCTGCAACTGTAGCATCTGATCGGTGCACTCATCCTGCCTCTTCTTCAGCTGACTCGAACCCTCTTTCAGCTCCTCACACAGCCTCTGCCACCACTCTGACTCTGTGTGTGCCGTCTGCAGCGCCCCCTAGAGGAAGGGAAGATTGGATTCTTACAACCCAGCTAGGAGTTCTAAAAGCAAGAGCTCTGTCTTTTGCTGATTAGCAATATTGGTGGTAGAGTTTGTTATAACAAAATATATAAATATTGAGACTTTTTTGACCTGTGCTTTTGGGGTCTTACCTGGAGATACTCCATCTTGCTCTGAGCTTCCGCCTTCTCATTCTCCGCCCTCTGAATAGCCTTCAGAGCCTTTTGTTCATACTCCTCCCTCTGTTTTTCCACCTTTAGCACCACTTTTTTCACTCCATCCTGAGGAACCTTCTGAAAGGGCAAATTGCAGCATTTACCTTCTATTTATAAAAAAGTGTCTCAAACTCTCTGACCTGTACTTATCCAGGGCCGCATGTTAAACCAATATACAATTGTACAACTTTTGAAAAGCAGAAAAATATTCAATAAACCACTTGATTCTTGCAATCTAAGTGTAAAAGATTATTTGTATTTGTTTTGAATTGAATGCTTTTTGAGCTGGAGTTGGATCTTTTGCAGTCTTACCTTGATGCAAACCTGCAGCTGAGCCTCCAGAGCTTTGATCTTACTCTTCAGCAAGTCCTCATCACAGCGTGTCTGTGGGAGGAAAAGGAAATGTGCGAGTGTGTCGGTGAGATAGAGAGAACCACTGAACCAAGAGTTTTCAGTTTCTGTGCATACTGCATCCTGTGTGACAACTGCCATCCTTAGCATTACTATACTGGTTCTTGAGAGAAATACAGACATTGTTATGAGCTACAAATGGAAAAATGTATAAGTTTGAACAGGTTGAGTTTGAAGCATCACAAAAGCGCAAACAAACCCCTCCCTGACGCCTACACTGCTCTCCATTTTGTGTGTGAGCGAGAAAACATCTTTCTATTTTTCCGAACAAGCCATGAGGTGCCGGATGCTGTTCACCACAAGACCATCCCCCAACTCTCTCTACATTACTGCTGTCTTTTATGTTCAAACCAGGAAATTGCCAATTGCTGAAGCCAGTATTATGCAGAGTAACATTGTATGACTGAGTAATTATGAGTAATTGAAAAGTAACCATAAATTTCAGAATGTATTTGCATTCGTTTTGTCTTCCTTTTGATCCCTTTCTAACCGCAGCACTCGAGCTGCATGAACTCAACTTGTGCTTCAATGGAAGCAAGGACATCTGACCGTCTGTAGAAATGAGTTTTCACGGTCAATGTGTTTGATTAGATTTTAGAATGCCGTCAGGTGCATGTGTGTGTTGTGTGAATAATACTTCAGCAGGAAGTAGTTTACTAATGTACCTTCCACAGGAGCTCTGTAGAGCGCAGCAATGTAGAGGCGCTCTTCTGGAGGCTGGAGAGCTTCTTTTTAAGAGCCTCTTCTCTATGTAAGGCCTCCTGCATAGAGATGTCACATTTCATTATATCAGTAACATAGTTCAAATTATGTCAGGGAAAGCTGGTGTTTTTGAATATCAATCTTATGGGTTATGACTGCATACTTGCCATACCTCTAAATAAACAGACAACTGGTGGACATCCTGAAAAAAGAAGAGAGGAAACCATGAATTATTATATTAATATAAAAAACAGCATTTACATGTTTAGCTATTTGTTTTTACAAATGTATATGAGAATTTTCTTTTTTAAACAATCACCGAATTCCTTACCGCTTCTTTGATGGTAACAAATCCAGACCTGAACAAAGAGAGTTCATAATGCTGCATTAATATTTATATAACAGGTGCATTATAATTGAATTTATGCTTTTGAAATATTAAACCGCAAGAGCAAACAGTCTAGTAAAGGTAATGTAAAAGCAACTCACTCTGTCTGTATGCTGGCAGTCTGTAATGTCTTCTGGGTGTTTGAGAGCTGAGTGATGTCTTTAAGGAGAACTGTATGATCATATACTGTATGATTATAACACAAAATAATATTATTAAGATAACATGTTCTGCCACACATAACAAAACACTTTTTGAAAATTTAATTATTTCCCATTTTTTTCAACATCAACCAGTGAATAACCCTAGTATATCTTGTTAAGTATGATGCTTTCTGCTTAAATTAAAGTGATGTTAGACATAGCCTGGATATGGTTATTCATCAGAAGATCCACTAACCTCGCTCCTTTTTCACTATCCTCTGAAGCTGAACAGAATTGAGACTCCATCCATCTGATTTCAGCCTGGGATCATTTTCATTATTCATTGAAGAAGTGGAGACTGTCTTTAGGATTTGGACATTTAATTTCAATGTTAAAATAGATCATGTAATTAAAGAATATACAACAATTCCTTGAATTTAAAGCTCAAATGTTATTTAAAACATGTTAAAAAAAGTATTCACATCATCAGCCACTGTCTTAAATAAATATAAACCACCAAACATGTAAACAATCAGTCACAGGCCAAAGACCTGGCTAATAGTAAACTGTACCTGCTTTGCAGAGTTTATGCCATCTCTCTTGAGCTTTACATTTGGACTTGTTATCAAGGGCCGTCTGATTGACGTAAAGGTTTGCGTCATAAGCTCTGGTTCATGCAGGGTTTCCCTCGAGTACCTGTTCCTTGGCACTGCAGATAACAGTGTGTATGTGCCATGGTCTACTGGTCTTCTTTTAAAGAACTCAAACTGTCTTTTGCGATGCAGTTCATTTTTAATCCACCTTGTGTCCAGATCTCTTGTGGGACTGCGACATGATGTTGTGTTATTGCGATGGCTGATTTCTCTGTGCTTCACGGCACGCTGCTCCACTTTATATTCGTAATTTGGGGCCGGAGACCTTTTGTTGTCATGAGCTTCTTCCATTCTGTCTGGCTGAATGAGTTGGAAAATTTGTGCTATGTTAGGGCACTGGCATGTCACCTCATAATGTAAATGGATGTTTCCTGAAGTGGCAATTTCCTGTAATTGAAAAACAACATATATATTCATATATCATCCAACCTTTAGCGGTGCTATATCATTATTGTTCAAAAATAGACCATCCTAAATCAGCTGAATGACACAAAATGAGGATAGTCAACAATAACTGGTGTAATAAAACAAGTTAAAAGCTAAAAAGCGACAATTATGCTGTTGTTTTTGAGGTCACTCTTAGTGTTTTTATTCTCTTCACAGCTACAATAAAATATATTTTTACAGTGGCTACATACAGCATAAAATATTACTACATTAAAAATACTGTAAGATGAAGTGTGTCCAGTCACTCACTTCTGTTGTCATATTGTTTTAAAACAGGCATGAACTGAGCTACATGCAGCTGAAAGAAAAATGTTGTACCACCAATGATGTTTTAAAATGCAAACAGTGTTTATTAATATGCAGATATCTGCTTAATAATCACTGGAAAATGTATCTGAAACAACAGTATGCAATGCTCCCATGTAGTGATCTGCAACAATTTTTGGCACTACATTGACTGAAAATCCCCATTCCCCTCCAATAAGCGTTTCAATATAGTAAAAATGTACTTTTTTCTTTACAAAAAAAAAAACAGAATTTAAATGCATTAGGCTCCAACATGTTGAAACTGAATAACAAGCATGCATTCAAGTCAAACAGTTACACCAACATAATTTTATAAATGCAGATAAACTAGAAAAAGTTTTAGCATAATTGTCTCTTAACAAACTTTAATGAAAGTACCTGTTCTTAGATGAGTCCCTGGAGTGAATATAATTGTGAAAGCAGAGTCTGAACGATTTGAAGCTAACATGGCACTTGAAAACTAGTTCATTCAACAAAGGGCGGTCTATTTCTTTTGCCTTGCTTGCTTAACAGGAAGTAAGATGAACCTCACAACTTGTATAAGTTCCTCTATCTCAGCAGCCATGCGTATTGAAATGAGTGCCACACATGTATGGGCCCTGAGATTAGGACTGGAGGCGAGGTTATGATATTGGCAGTTTAAATGTGGCAATAGTGGATGGAGAGGGACTGGAGAAAAGAGAAAGACAATAAAGAATCAACGTTCAGTGTGATATCAAAGCAAGATTGTAAAATGGTTAACATGTATATGGACTCATGTTGATCTTTGTCTGAAAACAAATTAATTTGAGCTGAAAAATTAAATAAACTAAACATTCAATCGAAGTTGAAGTGGGTGGAGAATCATAATATGAAAACAAAAGTTCAAGATAGCCTAACTGATTATTAAATACATTTAGGCGACCACTGTTCAATATGCGTCCTACTGGCAAATTTCCCATCGCATCTAAATAAGAATAAAAATTAGCAGTGTTTCTCTATATGAAAAAGTATTTAAATGCTTCTTGACATTACTGTCATCCTCATTGATATGCTCAAATGTTCATGTTATTTTTAGCAACAACTTGAATTCGTCGACGTCCCTTTGTTGTTTGTATGTTGTATGATGAACTGGCGCCACCTGCTGACTCCCTGTCAGCGTGCCGATTTCCCGGATGTTCAAAGCGCAGATTTGCGGAAGATCTCGCGATAGGCCTCCTGAAGAGTGAGCGACCACTAACAAGAAGAATATCGCGATATCATCGGCGAGAGTTTCTCATCCTTGGTCTAGAAGGGCACAGAAAGCCCGGTACAGAAGACATTTCGGCCGGGGATCCTGTCATTAACCCAGTAAAGCATGTTGTCAAGACTGGTGCTCGTTTCAGGTGGGTGATTTATACAATGAAGGCTATTCTAACCCTTCGCATTGATTGTGTGGATTAAATAGACGGTTATATCAGTGAAAGTGAAGTTGAAGGGTAAAATTAGGCCGCACGGTGTGAATGGCCGCACTTGAATCTGCAGTGAAACGTGTGTTTTTGTGCTGTAATTAATGTACATTATAATTCTAATGTTTTTTTGAATGAATTGAAATCCAGCGTTTATGCTCAGACAGTCATTTTTGTATGAGAATGTTCGCAGAGTTGATGTGCTTTCAGTATGTCCTTGTATTGAGTTGTGTAGCAGTTAGCTGAGAGCTAATGCCACATTCAAACTGTACCACTTAGCGTATTAGAGACTTAAGAATTTACATATTAAAATGTAATACCATTTAGTTATTGTTCATTCAGAAGTGCAAATTTACTAATTATATCCGATTTGCCTAACCTGAGAAGATTGACAGCTTGTTACTGTCATGTATGGCAGTAGGACGTGCATTTTATTAGATCTGCACAATGAACCAAATTCATTATACATCAAAATCACTGTGTTACCATCTGTTAATAATTCTATTGAACTAATGACAGGTAGACCAGTTGCCAAGTGTGACAGCTGGAAAAGATTCATTCATTCATTTGGTGTCAAATAATTATTTTGATCTTTTGATTCTTAAAACAAAAATTACTTTCATTAATGTGAATGCGAGTTACCAGTCACTGATTTTCAGTCCTTTTCTAATTTTTTTGTTGTCTATTTCTTGTAGGTCATACCCTGAAAAACAACGGGTCCTTTGGCGCTTGGTATGTAAGATCTTGTGGTCAGTGCTCTGTATGCCAGTCTGTGGTTGAAGAGTACTGGAAAACAAATGACAATCAAGGACACCCATAGAACTCTAACCTTGTGCTTTTTTTTTTTTCCTCCACCAGCCTGGTACAGGCCTCCCGTTCCTTTCATCAGTCCTCCCAGAGTCTTGCACCAGTACCTCCTCTGGCCGAGAAAGGAGGAAAGGTCCGACATGGCATCTTCCCAGAGGAGCTCTTCACACTGCTATACCCCAAGACTGGTGTGACAGGTGGGGTTGTCTGCTTTAATGCCTCCTTTTGTAGGTGTCTCCAAGTTATCCAAGTTCATGGATAACTGTTCTGTAAAAGTACTTTAAAGTTAACAGTTCACTCTAAAGTAGAAATTATTGTAGAATCTTAATGCAGAAGTGTTCCTTATAGCAACAGTTTGTAGTAAATAGATGTATCGTTCTCTGAAAGAACACATGTGACTTAAGCCATCACACTTAAGCCATCTCACAATTTCATTTATTGCCATTTGTGCATGCAGCATACCATATGATAGCGCTATGTGACGAGTAGACCGATAATAAAGTTGTGATTCACAACTAATACCCTCTTTATCCAAGAGAGCTGTGTAGAGATTATTTTCTGTGAGATTCAGTAGATTTATACACGGGTCTGTTTGTAACAGTGGTGTTTTCTTCTTACTGCAGGGCCTTATATGCTGGGCACAGGACTGCTCCTGTACATGCTCTCTAAGGAAATCTACGTAATCAATCACGAGACCTTTGCTGCCGCGTCCATCGGTGCTGTCGTCATTTATGGCATCAAGAAGTTCGGGCCCAGTGTAGCCGACTTTGCCGACAAACTCAATGAGGTTTGTAATGTTTTGTATTCAACAGATATGTCGCCTGTGTAAATGTGCAGCTTAACACTGAAGACCGAATAGTTGCTTTTCCACCGTCGGGCCGAGCAGTTCTAAGAACGGTTCCAGTTATATTTCCACTTGAGCTTGGTCCGGCACGATAGGTAGAATGGTAGAATGCGTGTCGTGACTTCGCCATTCAGGATTGGTCACTTGTCTGTTGCCTGGCTACCAGTTTCTCTGTAGCTGGCCATGTGTGATATTTGATCGGAGTAAACACAAGTTGATAATACAATTACAATAAATATTTGATTATCCTCCATAAAACTGTCGCTATTTAAATCTCATACTGTCTTTTAATTCTTGCTTTACCAAGGTGATGACTGATGAATTTATATGGCTTTCCAAAGAGCTCTTTTATCAGCCCCACCGTGGAAAATGAATCCATATCCGTACCGGCGGGGCCGGATCAGCACGGAATGGGAACAGTTAAGCAATGAGAACAGTTTTGTCCGACAGTGGAAAAGTGGCTGAAGATTGTCTGCTAATATATTTGATATTTGTGCACAATGAAACCAAAGCCTGTAACTGAGGGAGTGGTTTGGTCATACAGAGACTAATATCTGATTCTCCTTGTCTTCTCTGCAGGATAAAGTGGCAAAGGCTCAGGAAGTCAAGAGTCAGGCCATGGCTATCTTGGACCAGGCCATTGAGAATGAGAAGAAGGAGCAGTGGAGAGTTGAAGGAAGACATTTGCTCTTTGATGCCAAGAGGGTGAGGAGGACATAATGTGACGGATGACAGATCATCTCTCCCCTGCTTTACTATCCATAAATATCATGAATCCACATTATTCTTTACATTTAAATATATAATTATTATAAACGTTAATTCTAAATAAATAATAATTCTAATAATTAGAATTAAAATTTGACATTTTAATTTTATTTTAAGTAGTTGTGACATTCCTCATTCCATCTTCCATCAGAACAATGTGGCTATGCTGCTGGAGACCAATTACAGGGAGCGTCTGCACATGGTGACCAATGAGGTGAAGAAGAGGCTGGACTACCAGGTGCAGCTTCAGAACCTGCACCGCCGCATGGAGCAGGAGCACATGGTGAACTGGGTCGAACAGAGCGTTGTTAAGAGCATCACCCCACAGCAGGTACAGGGAGTATGGTCACACCACTGGCACTTTGACACTTTATCAGGGTACCCGCGGGTCTTAAAAGCATTGAAAAAGTCTTAAATTTGATCATCTCAAATTAAGGCCTTAAAAGCCTTGAATTTGGTATACAAAGTCTTGGATTTCGTTACAAAGGTCTTATATATTTTTTTGCCTTTCCTAGGATTAAGTTCATACCGTACAGAGTGTCCGCGGGTCCTTAAAAAGTCTTAAATTAGATTTTAAAAATTTAAGGCCATAAAAAGTCTTAAGTCTTATTTTTACTTATGAAAGGTCTTAAATTTTCGATGGCAATTTGACTTAGACATATCTAAATGTTTTCCGAATTAAAACTATCTAATTAGCGTACTTTTTTATTTATTAATCGTTCTTTGTGGATTTGCTCGTTCATGTGACATTTCGTGTCACATTCGCGCCAGCATTACGTCTGTCTCCTGCACGCGAAACAGCAGGAGAGGAGAAGAAAGCTGGTTAATTTCAATTGTAAGTTCATTCTTTATGTACGTAGTGGTGTGCGATGTGTATTGTATATTATGATATTGTAATCATTGTTTTACTTTAACGTTAAGTATGTACGAGGGCGCACTGCGAGCTGACATCGCATTTGTCTCTCATGCTTGCTTTCACTGCGTGATGTGTCAGTGCAGTTATAGGTATGTCCCCTTATAGACGTATAAAGTTTTTGTATTTTATATATCATATGTTGTTATCATACAATATTACATCAGCAAGAGGGCTGTTTTCCCGTGCACAATAGCAAATATGATATTTATTTTATATAACAGTTAAATGAACATTGTGAGGTACATTTTATAAACAATATTGTTTGTTTTTCCTTTATTTCGCTGACGAGAATTTCAAAATGAAACTGTAGCAGAGTCTCAATGCAACAACAGCGATGTTTTATTGACTGAAATCCGCGTTTTGAGCGAATCATTTTAACGATTCAATGAACAATAACTTGCACTTCCTGAATGAATCAGCCGTTTGAACAAATCGGTTGAATGAATGACTCCCTGAGACAGTGACTTGCCGCCGCCTACTGGCGGGTTTAGTTTCACATTTAAAGTACCCTGTAATTAAAATGTTACAATTAGAAATTAGTTCATCATATTTAAATATTGAATTAAGAATTGAAAGAATTTAATATCTCATAGCTTTATTTATGCAATTGTAAATGGAGTGTAAATATATTAATGCCAGTTCTGATGCTGCTTCTGTGTCTCCTCTGCACTGCAAAGATGGATTTTGATTTAATGATTTAATTTAACTGGTAACAATGGTATTGTGTTATTATTCTAATATAATTTAATTTGAATGTTAGAATTTGACATAAAAGGTGATGCATACCTCTAAGTAAAAAAAAAAAAGCCCATATATGGGTGAAAATGCCCCTGGAACTCAATTGCCCTTTAATAAAAAATGTTAATTTCTTTCACTGCTGTGAACTGACCACTGCATAGAATATGAAAAATATGAATATCTTCGTGAGTCAGCTGTCAACAACAGGCCTAAACCAGCCATGGTACCAGTACACAAACACAATCAGTAAAATATCTTATTATCATCAACAAACCTTTGAAAATATTGAGACATATTATTGTCAATATTGCACGCCCCCTAATGTAAGGTATTAATTTTGATTTCTTCAGGTCTTAAAAAGCCTTAAATTTGACCTTAAAAAGTGTGCAGAGACCCTGCCGTAACAAAATTAACTGTCACTAATGTTGGCTAATTCAAAATTCATGCAGCGTTGAGTGCACCTCATAGCAGAAAAAGCGATGGCGTGCGCACTCGTTACTATGATTACTAGGCAAGTGAGTTACAGAACAAGATAGTAACCTAGCCTAGTTTGTCGTCTGAAATGGGAAAGTGTTGGTTTAATCCGCTGTGGCCACAAATGACAGAATTCAATAATTTAAACCCCAAATCAGAGGTTTTCTGTTAAAAGAACATATTTTCTACCCGTTCTTTTCAATAGTATCTGGCAACCATGCGCACGCTCTCTCTACACTGCTGAAGAAGCGCAAGTGATCTGAAAACACAGACAAGCTGGAGTTCAGCGATCTTCATTTGATATTTTCTACTTAAATTAAAGTGTCATTCAGTCGGTCTGTGATCTGTCACGAGCCGCTTGCGCTGTTTGTGCGATTAAATCTGCGATCAAAATGCAGGCTGATATCCAGCAGTGTTTTTAATATTGATCATATTATACGAGCAAGAATGCAATGTTTCCCGAATATCCACACGATTTCAAATGTGACATTGATTTTATACAACAGTGAAAAAAAAAGTAACATTAAGGGATGTACTACATTTAAAACAGCATTGTCAGGCTTATTGCTCTATTTTGCAACGAAATATGTGGCTTTGAACGAATCGTGAGATTCAATGAATGAATGACTCAAAGACTCACTCATAAAGATAGCGAGTTACCGCCACCTACTGGCGATTTTGATGTTTTTTAACATTGCATATTTAATGAACATTGTTTTATTTAAAGCATTATTTCTTTTTTTAAAGTATTATAAAGGTAAAAATTTATTAAAAGGGGCAGATATTGTCACTTAATGGAAAAGGTGTGACTGCAGTCTAAGTGGAAGAGAGAGGGTTCCAGGGGGTACGCCACTCTAAAAAATTGGAGAACCACGGAACTTAGGAAAAGGGTAAAAAGACATGGCTAAAGAGCGCAATGTCAATAATTTTCATAAGCTTAATTGAATTGGCCTAGAGAGAATAATGATGGCATTTTCTGTCTAAAGACTACATATAAAATAACTACCAAAAGTAAAGTAAAGTAACTGTCAACTAAAACTATAAAAAACAGAATGACTCAAATGTGATTAAGACCAATAAGCATTTTCATCTGAAGATGAAGACTAAATCAAAAATGCCTGCCAAAATTAACACTGGCCTACACACACGTGCGCGCTACAACGCTGTTGCGTATGTATTAAATATGACTAATAATTTAAGTAAAATTATTTATTTAATTCAAATAGCCTACTTGTACATAATTATTTTCTAGGGTTTAAAATGTATACAGATTTGACATTTTCCCCTCATACTTCTGTCGGAAGGGGTACAAAGTTGGCATTGAATTTCATTTGAAATGGTATTAAAAAGGTCTTAAAAAGCCTTGAATTTAAGTTGGAGGATCCTGGGGGTACCCTGTTTATTGTGTTTGTTACACAAAGGAGGCGAGAAAGTGAAAATGTAATGTTTGGGAGAAAATTGGTCTTTTGTTGTTGTTCTCTTTTTCCTAATCATTTGATCATTTCTTGTTAACTACAAATGTGTCCAAATATAAATGCTACATTAGTCTAGACCAGGGATGGGAAGTTTTGGTCTTGGAGGGCCATTGTCCTGCAGAGTTTTTACTCCAACCCTAATCAAACACACCTTAAGAAGCTAATTGATATCATCAGGGTTATTAGAAAGCTACAGGAATTTTTTTTATATATAATTATTTTCAGGGTTGGATTTGAACTCTGCAGGACAGTGGCTCTATAGGACCAAAGTTTCCCATCCCTGGTGCAGAATCTGTTCTGAAGGGATTTTTAGCTTGGCCTCTACAGGGTTCCCGCGGGGTCTTAAAAAGCCTTAAAAGCATTGAATTTATGAATTTGGAAATAATACCTTAAAAAGTCTTGAATTTTGATGTCTGGGTCTTAAAAATGTGTTGTATGTCAGTGTTCATTTCATTGACTAAAATAATAACTTTTCGTCAACGACATTTTTCACTGACGAAAACGAGACGCTACCTAAATAAAAACTAGTTTTGAATGACAAAAACTATGACGAAAATCTATTGACATTTTCGTCAACGAATAAAAACTAGATGAAAATGTTAGATAGTGTCGATCTGGGAAGCGATCCAGTCAGAACTGATGTCCTGCGTGTGTGGTAGATGCACACATTTGTACTGTAACGTGCTGATCTACCCCGCGGTCTCATAAAATGTTAAAAATGTAAACCAACCACGCACCAACCCGAAGCGTGGAGCCATGCACATATTCACCTATACAGCGCGCGGGTACTGCACTGAGCTCTCTTTCGTGTCTGAATGGACAAATACACACAACATCATGTCTAAATGTCTGGTTTGGAGAGTATTCATGTAAACTATGTCGGTTATGTCTTAAACAGTTGTATCGGGTGTGCAACAGTGCAATCGTATCCGCATGTCATTGGACATGATCCGATGTCTTAAAGTGACAGTGGCAATAAACATAATACAGTCTGTGTCATTAATTTTGATCAAGCAACAAAAGAAAAAGAGAAAAGCATTTACTGTTTGTTAATAGAGGGAATGCGCATGACGTCACAGTAAGCGGAAGTCGCTGCTGTTCCGCTCACTGAGTGGCAGAAAGACTGAGCGGCAGCATTGGTTTTCAGTGTGAATGCTGCGGAAAAACACACAGAACGCGTCTAAAACGGGAAAGAGCTTTGAGACTGACTGTACTACTAGATTTGACAAGAAATATGAGGTATATTTTTACAGACTACCTAAACAGAGAAGCAAATAGATCGTTGCAATTCATAGAAACAACTGGACTCCAGGCAGCGAAAGGTGGATTTGCAGTTATCATTTTTGTGTCAAAAACATTTTACGAACGTTAATTTGATTATGTTCATCCTCTGTTATTATGGGACATTGTGTCAATGTATTATAAAAGATAATTCTACAAACTTTTACCTCAACAACATCCTGAAAATGTTACATATAAAATGTTCTTGCTTTGTTAACACGTCACATTACAAGAACGTTTTATAAAAAACACTCCGTCATCTCAGGCCTCAATGATATCCTTAAAACATTTTGCGAACGTTGATATGATAATGTTTGCAATCATTTTTGTGTCAATATGCTGAATTTAGTGGTAAAATCATTCTCTATATATTGTATTGTTATATATTGCAGTGACATCTCATCAATCAAATATTTACGACTGTATATTCTGTATAATTTGACATTTTTAAATAAACACTGACAAAAACTATACAAGTTTTAAGTCTAGACGATATGATGATATATATAACATTGATATAAGTGATCACCTGGATTTAGACCTGCCTATATTGTATTTATATAAAGCGTTCACAGGCAAATTTGCTGTATGTATTTCCCCGGTGTCGAAATCAGGCACATATAAATGTCAGGAAACACGATTTCTGGCTGCATGTCAATATCCATGGATCACTGGATCTTTAGTAAGTTGTAAGGAACACTATATTGAGTCCAATCTTTAGTTTAAACTGATAATCGTTTGTTTTACTTGCGTTTTCGCAGTTTCCCCTATTAAATCCTGTCACGCAGCAGCTCTTCTGCCACTCAGTCCGGCGGAGGGGGCGTGTTCCGGCGGGAAAGTGACGTTAATGCATTCCCTCTATAGCTTTAATAAGGATTAATTATTAATAATTTAATTCATACATACATAATTCTTTATTCTTTCAAGCAGACAATTATTTGTAAGTTGTTATAAAGAATGCATATATCATTCATTGAAAAGAAGACTGTGTTTTACTTTAGGAAAAGTGGTTTTATTTAATTTTAAGATATTTTTTTTAAGTCACAGTAGTTAAATCTGTATCTGTATTGCTTGTTGAAACTTAAAGATCATTCATATTAATAGGGTAATATGTTTTCTCCGGGAGTATATGGGTTTGGAAATTTTAGAGAAATTCTAAATTAACACATTACAATTTACCTAAACCCATTATATTTTAGTCGACTAAATCTACTGTAGATTTAGTTTACAGTAGATTTCGAATATCTAAAAAAACTCAAATCTAAAATCACTAAAATCTTATCGTATTTCGTCAACTAAAACTAGACTAAAACTAAAACAATTCAGATGACTAAAGTATGACTAAAATTAGTTTGTCATATTTTTAGTCAAAAGACTGAGACTAAAACTAAATCAAAATTTGCTGTCAAAATTAACACTGCTGTATGTAACTTCTCCGTATTGTATTTTTCCTCAAAAGTTTCATTTGTCAACCACGATTATTATTATTATTTTCGATGTTTATTGTTCAGGGGTCTCTCAGTTCCCCATATTCCCAGCATAGAATAAGTAGCTAGCTAATGTTAAAACACAACTTAACATTGTTCTGCAAACTTTCTTGTGGCCTACTGAAATGTTTTTATTTTTCACACCTGCTTGGCTTATCATCTTTTACCCATTCCACATTTGAAAAATAAATGAACACAAGTTGAAGGATTTTGTTTTTCTTTGCTGGTAGGGATGTTAAATAGGTATTAATTTTTTATATAAATGGTCTTAAAAAGGTCTTAAAAAGACTTGAATTTAACTTGAAGAAACCTGTAGGAACCCTGCTCTAGATGGAGACTTTGTACTCAACATTCTATCAGTAGTTATAATAACAGTGTAATTGCTAAGATCATATGTGGACAGAAGATGAGTAAAAGAGAAAAAGAGCTCACCAACATCATTCTAGGTCTAAACGTGTGAGTCATTGATGTGTTCTTGAAAGGTTACACTTTAAACATTATTACAGTGTAATTACAATGTAATTAGGGATTGGTTTAGGTTAAGTTATGCATAACATACTGTGTAACATCACATGTAACTGTAGAATAGTTACCTTAATTTACACTTCATTTATATCCACCTGAAACAACTACAAAATAATTGTTCTGTTACTGTTATTACTATCTCTACCTCTATAAATAAACACATTTTTTTCTTTTTGTCTTTCAGGAGAAGGAAAGCATCGCTAAGTGCATTTCAGATCTGAAAGTCCTGGCCAAGGCCACTCAGGCTAGGGCTACAGTATAGGTGTCCACACTGAAGCCTCCTGTTTTCATTCTAAACTAACCCTTTCCTCGTGAACATGCCAGTCTGGCAGTGTCGTCAAAAGTGTACATACCCGTATTAAATAAAAGATTTGGTTATTCACTAAATGCCTTTTCTGTATTTTTTATTGGAAGAACTCCAGCTGTCTGTCTCGCAGTCCTGGCATTATAGTTTGAATGTTTTGTGGAGCTGTGAGGTGACATTAGTAAGATCAGTTTGGCTTGACAGTTTTCAGCGTCACAACATGATTTCAGTCCATTACATAACAAAACATCAAATCAAGTGGCATCTGCAAACAAATGATTCATCATCCTACACTCCTAAAAAAAAAAAAACCTCATGAAGAACTTTTAATATTTATGGTTCTTTAGATTATTAAAATGTTCTTCGCAATAAGAAAAAGCGATACTTTTAATAACTGATCACTAAAATGTTATATGGCATCAGTGCAAAAACCCCATTTGAAACATTTATTTTTAAAAGTGTAACTGGTCCAAATATTTTTATTTGCAACAATATTTTAAACCTAACATTTCTTTTTGTGATCTGATTTGGTTGAAAAATATTCTCATCTTTTAAAATATATGCCACTTGTATAATGGTTTATTATCTACGGCAACGTGCATTCAGTGTGACGTAAATGTACAAATACATTTTAGGGTCAGTGTGTGCCGCTTTGCTCTACACGTCACAGGGCTGCCTATTAATGACAATACCTTTGTACTCAAGGATTTAAATGGAAAAACCTATCCGCTCTCAGCTTCTGATTTACTATAATTCAAGAGCTAGACTTTGACCTCAGCTTTTCTGAGCAGGAAGTCCAGAATATTTGCTCTCACACAGTTCACAAGGAAGACAGACTTGAGGATATGTCTAAATTCTGGAGTAATCTGAACGTCGATTTGGAGAGTTAAACTTTTTAAAAATCGAGGATTTTCTCAGAGGTAATGTACAATCATTTGGCCAATCACAAGGTCTGTTTTATAACCAAATGCGTGTGGAGTCACTGATGCATGACGTTTTGCCTACAGGTTGATCTGACCGTGACAAATTTGAATAATGCCAGATTGGTTACATCCTTAATTGTATTCTGTTGTTTTAGAGCTGTGGTAATAAGTGTTCTTTTTCTTCTCACTTTTTACACTTGCTTTACACTATGGCATTCCACTTCTGCTAATATTTTCTTCTTGTCAAACCAAGCACATTAACTTGTTACAGAGAAAGTTTCACAATTGGGCTTTCAGCAGTTTTTGCTGCCTATTTGTGATGACTCGACACTTCTTGCTTGTTTTTGAGAACCTCAGAGGCTATTTGATCCAAAAGACACAAATGTCTAGGTTTTGTTTCAAAATCCTTGTATTGTAATTGGTTTGTGAAAGCCATATTCTTTTTGCTTTTCTAAATTGTTCAAGCTGTATGCTAAATGTGATTCTGCCATGATTTATTGCCCTCGTTTAGTGATTCATTGTTGTTACAAGTAATAAATGAATCAAATTTATGTGATTTTGTTAGTGATCTTAAAGGTCATTTATAAAACAAATAAAAATGTATAACATATTCAGTACTTTCTGTAATGAAAAATACATTGATAAATCACTCTCATATGGCACTTCTCTTATGAATCTAACATATTCACTAATTGACTAATAACTATTGAAATTATATATTTTTATTAAGAATACCAACTTATGAACATAGAAGGGTCTTGTTCTGATATTTTTTACTTTGTACCAGTTTTGAGGATATTATATGCATGCTACTTCACATACTTGATGACTGAACACTTAGCACTTTTAGAAAAGATCAGTGGTGTCAAACCACAACTGATGAACAGACACTTCTTCATAACTAATATATATATATCTGCATGGCAGAACTGCTCAAAAGTTCTGCTGTTTTTCTTGAGTGGTTTTATGACTGATAACATTGTTATTACAGGTGTTAGACATCACAGTCAAGAATGTATGGGGGTAACCCTATGCCTGTTTTCCAGCCAAGGTACATGTCTTACTCATCTCTGTCTGGTGACGTTTTATCTTTGTGTTTGAGAGTGGAATTTGAACCTGAAACGCATAAAAGGGTGTTTCAGTGTAGAACGTCATGCCATCCATCTCTCTCATGTCGGTTGTCATAACAGATATTAGAAAGGCCATTAAAGGTTGCTATGAGGCAGGGTTATAAAAGTTTTAAATTTAGCTTTCTACTTTATTTTAGTTTTTTTTTAGCTCAGTTTTTTTTTCACAGAATTGTCTGGTTTCAGTTCATTTCTGTTTTTATTTCAGTTGTAGCATTTTAGGGCTGCCAAAGTGAATGCACTAACTAGTATCATTTAAATAGGTTAATGGCGGTATATTGCTATCTAGTGACATTTTACAGTTAATTCAGACAATTTGTAAAGGTTTCAAGTTTTATATGTATCTAAAATTAATATTTGAGTTAAAGTAAAGAGTCATGTTGTTTTGCAAAGTTAAGTTAGTCATTATTTTTAATTCATTTAATGAAATGTTTAATGAAAAGTTAATCTTTCCATATAGTTTTAATTCTTGTTGACATCTGGTATGGAAGAACATGACTTTACTGTCATTTATAATCTTTATCTTCTTTAAAATCTTTTTAAAGATTTAAGATTTTTCTTTAAAATCTCTTTTAACTTAAAAAAAAATTACAATTAAAATATGTGGGGAAAAGTTTATTCAGGCATTTTGTGTTGTAATTATATTATAGAGGCTTCTCATCTGAGCCGCCTTCCCAGGGGTCTGGCATGTCTCGTCCCAGTGCCAAATCCATCTACAGTAAGTAGAAAACCCATTTAAACAACCTATCCTTAGAAATACTATCATTTTTAACTTGATATTGTTGCTTTAGTGCAAAGGAAGGAGTATGCCGAATCAATCAGCAGACAGCAAGACAACTTTCAGCATAGAGTGGAGGTAAGACTTAAGACTCTGGTTTATGCATTTGTGACTAACACTGATATGTTTATAATGTTCAAATGTGTGCTGCTGACTGCATGTGACAGACTCATAATCACAATCTGTTAGTGCAAAGCCAACACCCAGTTCACTAATGTGTTTTATTGAAAAGAGCAGATAACCTAGCATGTTCTGTAGAGATTTCCACACAAGTTCAACTGGAAAATTTGAGAATTTCACAAGGCCCTCAACAGTATAACCAAGCCCCTTTTTGATAAGGGACACATCATAGTAACATTTTCTTCTTTTTCCATTTCCTAGCACCTGTTCACCTTTGTGTTAGATGGCAGAGATGTGAGCAGCATTGATGACTGTGTGAACAGGCTGAAGAATATGGACAGTAAAGGGAAAGTGTGGGGTCAGGATATGATCATGCAGGTCCAGGCCAACCACCTACAGCTATGTGACATAGAGACCAAGGTCAGGGGTAGCCTTTATGCTTAAGTTCATTAATCTAAAAAAAAAAGTATGTTACATTATATGGCAGTTCCAGTAGCCTACTAACAGTGAACTCTTACTCTGTTTCCTGGAATTGTAGGAGGTTTTGGAGTCTGTACATTTGAATAGCATCAGGAAGACAAAAGCTGTTCTGGACAGCTGTGTGTATGACTCCATTCTCATTTTGTTAGTTCAGGATCCCAGCCAGAGAGCTCCACAGGCCTTTCTGTTCCAGTGTGAGGAGGCCGGGGTGAGGAACAACACTGTTTGTGTGTTCAGAAATGTTATATCCATCTGAGGGTAGATAGCGGTGCATCTGGCTATTATACATCTTTCTTAATATATCTTGTGGATTGATGTGGGAGTATCCATTCCACTCCTTCTGCCAGTTCCCTGAATATTTGAATTAAAGGCATCTTTGCTGTTTTGAATCGCTAGGCTCAGGAGGTGATAAATGATCTGGAAAGGGTGATCCAGCAAGGTGGGGATGCCACTCCACCGTTTAAGGAACCACAGGTGGACATCAGGTCAGCTGCTGCCTCAGAAACAAGTTGTACTGAGAATCAAGCATCCATTCTTATAATCTGGCTTTTTTACTTTAAAATGTACTAAATTGTGATGTTTTAAGTGGACATACATGTCAGCAACTTGTCTAGACAACCCTTGTTTAATTAGTTCAATATATATCGTAAAAAAAAGGTTTTTGCCACAAATCCATATTACAGTACAGTAGCCTGTACTCAATGTATCTAAGTAACTTTACAAAGATTGTAAAAATACATATTTTTGTTACACTTGCTGCCTTAATGATTCATTTTTTTTATCAGTGCTCAACAGTGATATATCTTTTCTGTTTGGCAGGAGCCATCTGGAAAACATCCTTGGCCAGGGTCATCCGGGAAGCATGAAGAGACCAGCTCTCTCACCCGTGCAGTCACACCCACTTCCCCCAGAATTCCCTCCTCCGCAGTTCAACAACTATGAAGACTATGGTGATCACTTGAAGAATTCATTTCACAAATCCACTTTTAAAAAGCCTAAAATGTCCTGAAGTTAACCCTCTATTGGTCTAGTCATTTTAGACCGAAAAAGTAATAAACCGAACATTTATTTATGTTTTTACTTAATCGGCTTGGTGCAAAATGTTGAGGCCATTGCTATATGAATGATTAGAATGATGATATATGAATGATAACAAAGGGCTAAATGGTCGTAAAAAAAAAAAAAAGGAAAAAAAGGTCAAATGACCTCCACAGGAATTGAATTCTGGGGATTTTTGCAAAACATAGATGTAAGTAATTGGGTCTAAAAATATTTGTATAAGCAACTAGAGGGTTGAATTAAAGTGTCACTAATGTATCATGTATCACTGATTTCTTTTGGGATAATTGAGCTTTTGTTTTGCTTTTTTCAGACGACAGACGACCTTCACCCACAATGCCATTTCCCAGAGATGAAGCTCCTTACAGGCCAGTGCAGTCTGAGCCAGAGCACATTCCAGCTCCAGTAGATATGGACAGAGATGCGGTCAGTTGTTTTTATTGACAAGCCTCATACTAACACACTGTGTTATTAATCAATCCATTTTTGTCATCATTTTATTGACACATTTCTTCCATCCATTTAATCACTCTAAAGGAGATCTTTAACCATGTTGCAGCCGACATTGAGACCTTCATATATAAAGTTGGCTCAGCTTTGCCAAAAGATGATGGAAGCAAGAAAAAGAAAAATGCTCCAAAATTGGGTGAACAACTGACACATTGATACTTGCTATTTAGTTTTCCTATTTTTAATTAAAAAAAAAAATAAATAAATAAGTTTGTTCATTTATTTTATTTTATTATAGTTGCAAGTATTCCCACTGTTGATGAGTACATATCCTGCCTGCAGAAGATAAAGTATGGCTTCAATCTTCTGGTAAGTTATATAAGTTTAATTTCTGTGATAATTCCTAAGATAACAATAGTCTACTTCAATACTCTTTGATTACTACCCCTTCTAGTTTCAGCATGTAAAGTACAATGGATTGAATGATTTTTTGACATTTTCCAATTGTTTTCTTTTTTTCACTCTCACTATGATAGTTAAAAAAACACGACTTACTGTATGCCCAGAATACTGCTCTGTAATGCTTAATATGAGACATACAGTATCCTTGTTGCAAATGTCAGTTTTCATACTCATCTATACTTGTGACAGGGGAAGCTGGAAGGTCACCTAAAAAATCCTCCTGCTTCTGACTTTGTTCACAGTCTCTTCTCTTCCCTTGCTTTTGTAAGTATGTGTTTGTTCTGGCTGTTTGCATTGCGGTCCCATTTCATACATTTTTTCCATTATGTAGTGAAATTTGACAAGCATTCTTTCATACTGCATGTTAAAAGTTCTTTTGTTCCCCTGAAGTTTCAGATGGTGTCAGTATTACAAAAGCCTAGCAGTGTATAAGAACACACAAGTTGTTTAAGCATGTATGCACTTTCTTCCCAGAGAAAAAGCTTTACTTTTGATTGATTTAGTCATTTGTTCACACTGACATTTTACAAAAGGTTAAAGTTCACCCAAGAATGAAAATTCTGTCATTAATTACTCACCCTCATGTTGTTCCAAACCCGTAAGACTTTGTTCATCTTCGGAACACAAATGAAGATATTTTTAATGAAATCTGAGAGCTTTCTGTCCCTCCGTTGACAGCTACGAAACTACCACTTACAAGGCCCAGAAAGGTAGTAAAGACATTATTAAAGTTATCCATGTGACTCCAGTGGTTTAACCTCAATTTTATTAAGCAACGTGAGTGCTTTTTTTGCGGGGAAAAAAGGACCACTTAATAAAGGTCGGGGAGTGCACCACATCACCCTTCATCACTAAGTTTCTGACTGTTTCTTCATGTTTCAGATGGTGAATAAGTATCCTCCCAACATCCCTCCCACAGTGCTGAGTCCACTGCTCACAGAAAAAGCCCTGCAACTCCTGGGAAGTGTTGTCACACCAAATGAGGACCAACTGTGGGGAAGCTTGGGTGATGCGTGGAACATCCCAAGGTCTTCTGTTCCAGAATATATCAATTAAATGACTTCATTAATTAGCAAACACAAGCAAAAGCTCATGATTTTCCTTTAAATATATCTTTTTTTTTTTTTGCAATCAGATCCAAATTGCCAAATGGGAATCAGATCCCTCCATATTATCCTCAATTTTACGACGGCTGGCAGCCCCTTCCGCCCGTCCCATCCCTGTCTCCTCCAGCCAGCAGACAACTCTCCCGGAACAACAGCGAGCGCTTCCCATCCAGGAAAGTCAACCAGAGCCTGCCTGAACAGGTAAAATCTCCGAGAGGGAAAACTCCAACTTAATGAGCTAAGGATGTTATAAAATGCGTCAAGTGTTTGAATGAGTCCAAACTATTTCCTCTCTCTTCCAGGACAACAGACCCTGGAGCCCCCCACCCATGCCGTGAGCAGCTTCACTTGAACTCTATGAAATACCCAGATACCCAGGCTTTAGTAGTACATTGTGTTCTTATCACAACAAAGGTTTATTTCCGTGAATGAAACCAAAAGTTGCAGAAGCACAGTAATATCAATTTAATCATCTAATATAACACTACAGATTTTTTAAGTGTTATAAGGATATAAGTTGAAAGGAATGTAGTCTTTAATGGACAGATGAATTCACAAAAGATTTCTTAGGGTAAATTTCAAATCAAGTCAAGTAGCACTTTTGTCTTATTTTATACCAGGTCTGCAGAGCCGCCACTTTATATGAGGGTGATCTATGACTTCATGGCAAGGAACATTCAGGAACTGAGTGTGATGAAGGGTGACAATGTGCAGGTAGCCTAATTGTTTATATGTGAAACCCCACTGGAAGTAATTGTGCAACTTTTACACAAGTCACTAATTCAATCAAAAGTAAAGTTTTTTGGTAACACTTTACAGTAAGATCCCTGTAGTTAAGGCATTAACTAACAATAAGCAATACATTTACTGCAGCATTTATTAATCTTTGTAAAAATTAAATACAAAAGTTTGTTAGTTCATGTTCAATCATACAACTTTTGATTTTAATCATGTATTGGTAAATGCAGAAATTAACATGAAGTAAGATTAATAATTGCTTCAGAGGGATTTTTTTTCCATTGGATGTTAACTAATGTAGTTAAAGGGATAGTTCATCCAGAAATGAAAATTCTGTCATTTATTCACTCTCAAGTTGTTCCAAACCTGTATGAATTTCTGTTTCTTCAGCTGAACACAAAAGAAGAATATCAGTAAGTAACCAAACAGTTGTTTGACCCCATTGACCTCCATAGTAAGGGGAAAAAATACTATGGAAGTCAATGGCATCCATCAACTATTTGGTTACCAACATTCTTCAAAATATCTTTTGTGTTCAGCAGAAGAAAGAAAAAAAGGTTTTGTTGTGTAAATATGTTTTATTTATTATTATTGTAAAACTTTTCTCCTGAGCAGAAAGTACATACATCATAATATAGTTTGTGCTTGCTTTAAGGTAACCGACAAGTCCGGGCAATGGTGGAAAGTGAAAAACAGAAGTAATGAAGAGGGTTATGTGCCTCAGAATGTTCTAGAGCCTGTCAATGAACAAAAGCCAACAGTGAGTCATGGTCAATGCATTTACTTTTTTTACCCTACACCCCTCCCTCTTCTTTTTTATTTAAAACCAATAATTTCAACAATGTATTAAGCTGTACACAGTCCATAGTTTTATGAAGTTTGTATCTCCATATTCTCAGCAGAATATGAGAGGACCTCCATCTCTGGATATGAAATCTAGACCCGAGGAAGTCAAAGCCTGGTTACAGTACAAAGGCTTTTCTAAAATGTAAGAAACCACTACTAGCATGTTTAATTTTATTCTTAAAACTACATCAAAATGCAGTTCTGAAAATTGTATTTATTTTACCACATGAATGAGTTTAATATCTTGTTACT
Organism: Gila orcuttii; assembly: GCA_026230005.1. Classification (NCBI taxonomy): domain Eukaryota; kingdom Metazoa; phylum Chordata; class Actinopteri; order Cypriniformes; family Leuciscidae; genus Gila; species Gila orcuttii. The sequence goes on from JAPDVR010000015.1 coordinate 27,664,214, forward strand.
GATAACATTTATTAACTCAATTAATTCATTGTGGATTTGTGTAGGACTGTCCAGAGTCTTGGGGTGTTCAATGGAGCGATGTTGCTGGGAATGAAACAGGATGAAATCAGAGCAATATGTCCTGAGGAAGGAGGTCGAGTCTTCTTCCAGCTGCAGAGCGTCAGATCGAGCATTGCAGTAAGTAATGCAAACACACGCCTTGTACAAATACCATTATTTATGAAGCACTTTTCACTGTGGTGTTTTTATACCCGACGGTCATTTAATGACCATAGCAGAACTGGCAAATGTTATCAGTCTTCTTCTGATTTGCAGCTTGCCAGTGAGGCCGAGTACAATCAGTACGGTGGCCGCCGATAATCTGAGGAGACCCTGCTGTGTTTTTGATATCAAGAAACTGAACTTGTCTGGACCTGAATGAACAAAGAACTACACACGCACCTCAACTTTTCCATTCATTAGAAAACAAGTTCAGGCTGCTGCCTGTTAAATGCTATTATATAACCTTTTACAGATGCAAATGTATACAGTTATTCCATTGATTTTATTTATTCGAAACCATTTTTTCCATTAAATTGATTTCCACTGATGTCCCTGGGGTGGTGGTCATGTTTAATATGTTATTTAGTTGTTATACCAGCTTAATGAAAATGAGGCATGTCTGTAACATTCTGATTGATCCTGACACTGCATGCAGATAGTGCATTGTCTATTAATAAATGCTCATAAATGACTACTAATGTGTTTATTATTTTTGTTTACTAATAGTTTAATTCAGTTTTGCATATTTTGTTTTCCCTCAATGAAAGAAAAGGTGGCACTATTTTACGTGTCCTTACGTGTGTATTTATGTGTCCTTGTACATTACATGTAATTAATAATAACTCTAAATTAAGCATAATCCTAATCCTATAATGATTATGTGTGTGTATGTGTAGTTAATATTACTTGAAGGTATAATTACACTAATAAGCACACCTTAAAATAAAGAGCAACAAAAAAAGGTTTAATGGTCTTAAAAATAAGCTTTTGATTTTGGGGTTAAACATGTTTGATGATATTTAAGGTCCACCAATCCAGTAATGCGTTTGTGTATAAGCAGTAATAAAGTTAATTAAAACAAGTTGCCTTTGATTATCCAGCTTTTAATTTATTTAAAATACCGTTATTAGGATGAAAACCTTTTTGCTCATGAATGTGGGTTTGCATAATGTCATTTTAATTTCTGATGAATGTGTCCTTTTTCAAATGGCCAGTGAAATATCAGCCCAACACAAATCTAGCAGGAGCGGGTGGTCAAAAAATACAACAAGAGAGAAATCAACAAATAAAATTCTGCGCTGTCGATCATAACATTCTCTTCCTCCATAGCAGGCTAGGCCAAATGATTAATTATTTAATTCATTCATGAAGTACATTTAATGTTTTTGATTACTATTTCTTTTTTGCTGCATGTTAATTACCTTGGCAACATCTGTGATGTTTTTGTTTCCTATTTATTTTATAAGCAATTCAATAAATAATTTTGCCTTGTTAGGTTACAAGAGTATACCTGTTAGTTGTGTGTGTGCACGTGGAAAAAAAAAAACATTTAATTTGTAAACTGAATTGAACAAAAGTGCTCTGATTTATTGGGCCAAAATAAGGCCATGCATTTAATGCTTTGTTTACAATTCAAATGTAGAATTACAATCCAAATAGTGAAATCTATAACAATGAAATGCTTATTTTCTCTTTAACTGCATTGCATTTGATGGTGCAACTTATGATGTTTGATCTAGCTAGTCTAGTCATTTTTTCACTCCTTTTTGTTTCCCCATTTGGCCATCTTGTTGTTCACGGGTGTTTTCATGAACTTGCTTGACTTCATGTATCCTACAATCTTGTCAAGACTCTAAAAGGGAACACAATTATATTGGAGTTAGTGGTTAATCCTTATACATAGTTTCACGTAAGTTAACTAATCTTTCTATGTGATAAAAGCTGAATCCAAACCTCAAAGCGATCCAGGAAACATCTAAGGTTTTTGTAGTCATCCAGGCATGCTGGGTCCAACATACGATGCTGATCCAACAACTCGTACATGACAAAGTCCACAAATGTGATCTACAGGATGAGACAGTGGGATAAGCATGTCAAATAATCTCATGGGATATACTGTTCTTTCGAACCATTTTAAATAGACAAAGTAAATGTGTTTTTGTGTACATTATGCTTATTTACCTTGTCCCCAGCAAACCACTTCCTGTCACCAAGGAAGTCAGAGAACTGTTTTAGAGTTCCTGGCAGTTTCTCAATGTAACATGATTTGGTTTTGTCCTTTAATCAAATTCAAAAGGATTACAAATCATGTTATCTTATCAATTAACAAAAAAATTATATTATTAGTTAATCATTTCTTACTGTAATACATAGATTTGTACAATCAATCACTCACAAAGTCTCCATAGCAGAGCTGGACAAAACCATTGCGGAAGTCCATCGCCTGGTTTTCCAAGATGTCAACTCTCACCCTCTCTTCTTCAGTTTCCCCACCTAGAAAAATTAGATGGAGATGTTTTACATTACTTGGAAGTTTATTTCCAGTGATACAAAAAGCTTTTGTTACTGAAGGAATAAATGAATCAAGTTCTCACAGAGGTTGTTTTTGCGGGCGATGTATCTCATTATAGCATTGCTTTGGACTACCTTTGTGTCACCATCCTCCAGGTAGGGCAACTGGTGAATAAAGGTGATGGTTAGTTATTGCATGTTATATTGCATAAAAAATACTATGGGAGTTACTGCGTAACTTACATTAGGAAAGTCTATCCCAAGTTTCTCTTTCTCATTAAACCAACAGCTTTTGTCATAGTTGGGAGCTGCAAGACAAGAATATAAAATCAACTCCCCCCATCATTGTGCTTTTATACGGAAGATCTGGCTATGTCTGCTGAGCAATGATGACCATATCACTTACCGTCACCACAAGAATAGAACTTCTCCTCATACTTAGTACCAGTGTATTCCAACAGCAGACGGATTGGTTGAGCAAGCTGTTAATAGATGAAATAATAGCCATGGAATGCTACTTCAGCTGTGTAAATAAGTCAATTACATAAAAACTTAGATTGGTCTCATTTGAAATCCGAAAAATTAAGATTGATTCTCTGACCAACCAGCAGTTTGCCAAGGCATAGAGTAGTTTTTAGGCAGTCAAATGTGCAGTTTGCTGTGCCACATTTTTGATAGTTTCCGTCATGCATGGAGACATATATGGCACGAGAATGTTCTGTGACTAGAAAGCGTATGTTTAATGTAATGCAGTTAATATTTGGTTGCCAAAGAATTCCCAGGTCTTAAACATGCATGTTAACTGCATATACCAATGTTAAAACTGACATCAACTCTTATAAACTAAAACAATAGAGCAACTGTTTCGTCCAAATTATTGGGGTGTAACCACACCCGAAACGGCTTCAAATAAACTGACATGTAAACTATGATCAAAGAAAGGTTAGCATCTGTGGCCATGGTGAGACACTCTAAACGACAAAAAGTATCAACTAACTCATATGAACCCCTGAATTTGCCAAACTAACAAACAGTTTATTTCTCGACTTACAGTCCACAAAATATGTTAATTTAAACAATTAAACTAATTTAAACATTCGTTCGAACTACCCGAACCCACCCTGCCTACGGGCTTGATGATTAGCAAAAAAAACTAAAGTTTACAAACAAAAAAAATCGCAGAAATCAAATAAGAATCAATTAAATGTTCAACAACAGTTATGCAAAAATTACGACTGTTTCTCACCCCGCGAATATCCCAGTATGCCAACTTCATTGCCATCTTGCAGCAACAAGAGCGTGCACTATGCAGCTTTTCTGCTTCGAAATAAATGCAATGCAGGTCAGAGAGGAGGACACAGACAGAGCAGAGCAATGGAGGAGGGGCGTGTGCGCGCACTACTCAAGTTAAAGGGATATTACACCCACAAAATGATGTGTCCGTGCAAAATTATAACCAGCATTTCATTTTTCAGCAATGATATGTGCATTCTAAACACATAGTCATGTTTAAGCTGTTCCCAGAGGACCAAAAAGTCGACATGTTCTTATTGTATAGATCAGGGGTTTTCAAACTTTTTGTGTGTGTGGACCACTATTTGTAATCAAGAATTTTCGCGGACCACCTCATAATACACATAATAAAATATGTCTACACACAGTCCTACCTGAATTAATCCGCACCTCTAAATAGGCTTACTAGCACTAAAACTATAACTGGTCATCACATCAGTACAACAGCTTGTTAAAAGAAAGTTTACTGCACACAAAGGCTGCCACATATTTAATTTACTTATTTACTCAAGCGCCCGAGGGCATAATCAGGTTCATTTCAGGGATGCAAACATGTATGGTCAAAAAAGAGAGAGGTAATCGAAGCCCTCGCCCCGCGGCAAATATCCAGATACTTACATTGCCGCCAACCCCTGCCACCCCTATAGGCACATAGCTGCTATAGTAAAATGAAATTCAAATAAAATTTTGACAAAAAAGGTTTTATAAAAAGATAAACCTCACATATTTCAGCCTTTAAATCATTTTTATAAAAAGAATGAGTCAAAAAAAGATAAATTACTTGACATTTACATTGATGCACATTAGCAATCTTTTATTATTAATAGTAAAATTCGGTCCGATTTCCCGTGCTGATCGATCGAAAGAACTTAACAATTATAGTGACATGCTTGCTAATGAAATAAACAAATTAAAAGCCATTTGTGTGGTGTGGCTTTGGTGTTCATGGTTAAGTGCTATTATAATTTGCACTCCGCTGAAAAAGAAGTGTTCTAGCACGAAAATCTTGCCTATAAATAGTGTTGCACGCCTTCTTATCAAATTCAAATGATCATCCTCCTCTATTTTGCTTGGGAACTAATGTGATCGGAACCAAAGTTTACAGGACTGCGTTCTCTGGACTCCTCTCAAACGGAGCACTTCTATATTCCGATAGGTTGTCGCTGGTTGCCGCCGAACCGCGTCATTGCTTATTACCATAAAGTTGACCTGACTTCAACTCTCCTCGCCGCTCTCACCGTCCAAGACGCGCCGCTCTCGCCGGAGCTCGCCGCCGGCTCTCATTGAAAATGAATGACTTCCGGCCACTTTGACGCTCTCGCCGGCGGCGGTGTGAACGCACAGTTAGGGGTGATAAATAGAACACATTCACATCATAAATAGCTACATGTAACAAAAATAAGCGTTTGTTCTTTAGATAATTCGATATTTATTAACACTAACGTTCACAATAAACGTCTTCCAATTGTCTTGAAAACTTTTGACTATGCAATTCTTGTATATTCCTATTTACCCTAAAAGGCCAACCGTTTGAAAAAAGTTTAATGTGACGCAACAACTATCAGCAATTGTAGCTACAACAGATGCTCTAAAACCCGAAGTTTAGCCCCAAATTGTAAACCTAGTGGGACAGGCCACAGGAAAAAGCATGGTGAAAAGGACAGAACGCAAAGAAAGCCTGTCTTTGATACTCACGCTAGGTCAACTTGATTTAAATAGAGATGGCAATTCTGTCTGGGTTTTCCAGGCCACACGGTTTGCCACTCACTGACAGTTTCATTAATCGGACTTCAGCAGTCCGTTATGCTGCAAAATGGTATTTGTTCAAATTAATTTTTCAGAATTATAAACACACCGTCATATCGTTTATCCATTTACATGGTTATTCTTCGAGTTATTTATAGCGGCAAACTAATCCAAAGTTGCACATTCACAAATAGCTTATTTCTCCATTGAAAAATTAAGTAAACAGTTTATATGCAATATTAAATCCAGACTCCCATAATTATAATACTTTAATTTTGACATAGAGAAAACAGAAAAAAATACATTTCACTTTGATATCATGTCTGATTTACAATAAATAGCACAAATAATTATTCAATTACAGACACAAATAAAGGATAACCACTGGAAAATGAATAATATCACAATAAAAGACATTAAAACAGAACATGTCAAAACCAAGAATATGCAGGAGGAAATAATCCATTTAAAAATGACATGATTATGACGGCCCATGACAGAGATGTACGTAGGTACTTGAGCTCACACAGAATAGACAAAGAACCAATGCTTATGGCTGTTAGTCTTCAGGACAAGTGTACAAGCAACAACAAACGACGGTTCATTATCTATAACGGTGTAAACCACTGATCTTCATGCTGGACAGCAGGTTATGGACAGTGTAAGGTCCACAGTGACAAGAGGGGGAGACTTCTGGGGTTTCCTGAAGCTTGACTGTGGGTTGCTGGAGCCTTCATCGATACTCTAAGTGTGTTTTCAGTTGGTATTCTGCAAAACGTGTGCTTTTGTCAAACATAATGTTGGCATTTCCTGTGCAATTCTGTTTGTTGCAATCAGGACTTTAAACCTGCGTTCCACAACTAAAATAATAACAGTACATCTCTAGCAAATACAGACAATATAAATACAAGTTTAAAAAAGGCATTTAGTTAAACACCCGTGGAATCAAACTCAGTATGACTGTCCCAGATTTCCCCGATTCACCTTTCACTCGCACTCTGCACTTGTTGAATAATTGAAAGTGTGTGACGCCTCTAACGTCTGGCTGGTCCTGCAGCCATGCACAGGGAGCCCTGCTCTTCAACCTCCAGCTCCTCTGACCGCACAGCCTGCGTGATCAGATTCAGCTCCTCGCACAGAGTCTCGAAGCGGTACGCCACACGGATGTCTGGAACATTGGTGCGTCTTATGTCGTTGCCCTCCTGCCCCTCTTTCAGATAATGCGGCCCCAGCCAGTAGCTTTTCACCTTGACACAGGACATTTGGATGCATTAGTCAGATGCTTTTCTCTCTGATTCCTTGTATTTTAATGGTCTGTTTCAGTGGTTTGGCTTTAGGATGCACAGTGAACATCAAGTGGTGACCAAACACTGTACCAAAACTGTTTATTGTACAAAATTGAATGGCAGCCAATGATTCTCCACACAGAACATTCTGTGGGCAGCCCATAAATATCCTCAATGCAAGAGAAGCTGTAATGTAATGTAATCTGGGTCATATTTTCCTTTACATACTGTAGTTTTGGTCAGGGTTTTAGAGGGCATGTTAAGCAATCTGCCCATATTGGCATCTAGCTACTGTAATTTGACTAGTGTCACAATACTGTTGTATTTGGACGCACAGCCAACAAAAGTATGAGAAGTATTTATCCTCTATTTTAAAAGCTGGAAGTCCTAAAGTTAAATTTCGGTTAGGAATAAATTATTGTTTTCCCTGCTGTACACAACTCATTTCTTGGTCACTACCAACGAGTTGAGAACTACTGTAGCTACCTTATACCATAAGTAAAAAAAAATAGGTAACACCTTACAATATAAGGTTCAATTTGTTAACATTAGTTAATGTGTTAGGTATCAATGAACTAGCAATGAACAATTTTACAACATTTATTAGTCTAAATAAATGTAATTTTTAAAAATTGCTATTTTAAATAATGCTTTGTTCATAATACATTAACTAATGTTATACAATTAAATGAAAATTTAATTAAAAAAAAAATCTATTAGTATACAATACCGTTCAAATGTTTGGGGTTGGTAAGATAAAAAAAAAAAATGAAAGAAGTCTCTTATGCTCACAAAGGCTGCATTTATTTGATCAAAAATACTGTACAGTAATATTGTGAAAAACTACAATGTAAAATAACTGTTTTATCTTTTTATCTTAAAATATGTCAGTGCCATTGTTTCGTCTCAAGATGCACACCAGTAATGTTTTTTTTCTAAGGCATGTTTATAAAAGCTAATTAAATGTCTTAGCTTAACTAAGGCCTAATCCTGGCTTAATACTTTTAGGCCTGTTTTCACAGACAGGGCTTAGATTAATTTATTTAAATAAATAAATAATGATTGACCCCAAACTTTTGTGAATGTAGTAATTATCTAGATTAATATACAATTTTAGAGTATGTTTTGTTGTTAAGTCATGGTGCCTAATGCATTAACTCATGTTAAAAAATTTAACCTTACTAACATCTAAATGTTACTGAAAATGACTTCTGCTGCTGGTGACAGAGGTGTAAGTGGAGATGTGATCACCTGGTGAGAAAATCCACTCATGAGCACACTGTTTCGGGCCAGTTCACACATGTCACATGAGCTCAACTTCCACACCTGAGCAGCGATGCTGTACTCCTCCATCAACGGCTCCTGAACAACCACACACACTAGGTCAAACATATTACAGACCTGACTCTAGAAATAACAGCTATGGGAGAAAAAAAAAATCATATTTGATGGTATGGTGTGGCTTGCAACCTTTGTGAAGTGGAACTGCAGAGGGTCATCAGTGGACAAAGACACCATGAGGCCTCTGGACAGGTACTCAGGCAGAGGATTTCGATGGTAACTGAGGAAGAGGCTGTTGTTGCTGAGCGGGGACATGGCAATGCCGATCTGAGCCAGGTAATACAGATACTGCAGTACAGGAGCCTGACGGAAATACACAAACACTCATCAATTCTTGACTGTTTGCAAGGGGTTTTAAGATAAGAGTATTAAACAGGAATTTATGTTATGTAACGATATGATTTTAACATGCAAAGAACGCAATCATGAATATTTAAAATAAGAAAATTCTTTGTAACCGAGCAGAACAGATTTCCAAGTACAACTTTGATTCAGTAGAAGTATCTAGAGTGTCTTTACTTTTCTCAGAAGTAGGCCATGGGAAATATTCTCCGACAGCATGAATCCAGACACGAGGTGGTGAATAGGCCCTGCCTCTCCACAGTGCGGACGTAATACAAACGAATTCATGTTCCTTTGCCTGTTGGGAGAGATGAAACAACTTTTATATTAAGTAGCCTACACAATGGTTTTGACGAGAAGGTTTTCATTAAACGGTTTGCGTGCCATTAATCTCGAAGTACATTTTTACATTAATTAATTAAAAGTATTGTGGTAAGCAAAATAAGTACTTGGGTGCATCAGATACCTGCGCAGGTGGTTGAGTACAGTCATATTTGCATACATGTAGTACAGGTAATATGAGTATGGAGGATTGTATTCCTCAGTCCAGTTCACAGGTTTTGGACTCTCCAGGTTAAAGATGTGATGCTCAGGTTTGGACTCATCATCCACACTATCAAACCCGACAACCTGAAGAACATTCAGTCTCACAATATAATAAAACTGTGACCATACTTGTTGATTATTTGGTTGTATTAATTTGAAGCTACACGGGGTAGTGGGACATTTGAGTAACTTGTGATTTATGCACTGTTAAAAGTTAAACTTCAATGGCAGACACTTTCTTATCTAAAGCATCTAACTATATTCCTATTATAGGGACAATAATAAATGTATGAGCCAAGGGTTTGAAACTTTGGATTACTAGGCCACATCTTTCTCTACTATGGAAACGTTAGTGAGTGTAAAATCTAAAACAAATGTTTATTGTAAATATGTAAGCCTCCACTCCACAGTAACCTATAATTTTACATTAAAACTAGCTTTATCACATGACAAGGTTCACTCACATGTTGCAGGAAGAGATACAGCTGTGGGTGACTGCTGGGATTGACAGTGGCTTCAAACAGAGGCATAAAAATGTTCTCTAGCATCTCCTGGAAGTTAGAGAGCTGCTTCTTGGTGTGGTACACATCACTGCAGAGGAAATAAACCACTTGTTTTCTTAATTTAGTCTGAAATGTATATTTCATGTATTGATATTCATTTTGGAAATAAGTCCACTTAATTAGGCGTTTCATTTTAAGTGCTTTTCAATTTAGTAATAATATACACTACCGTTCAAAAGTTTGGGATAAGTAGATCTGTATAATATTATTATTAATTTTATTTTTTAAAGATTTTTTTATTCAGCAAGGACACTTTGCATTGATCTAAAGTGGCATTAAAGACTTTTCCATTGATATAAAAGATTTCTATTTTAAATAAATACTGTTCTTTTGAACTTTTTATTCATCCAAAGAATTCTGAAAAAATGTATCACGGTTTCCACAAAAATATTAAACCGTTAAAACTGTTTTTAACAGTAAATATAATAATAAGAAATGTTTCTTGAGCAGCGAATCAGCATATTAGAATGATTTCTGAAGGATCATGTGACACTGAAGACTGGAGTAATGAAAATTCAGCAGGAATAAATTACATTCTAAAATATAAAACAGTTATGTTTAATTGTATTAATATTACTATTTTACTGTGTTTCTGATTAAATAAATGCAGCCTTGGTGAGCATAAGAAACTTTTTAAAGACATTTTTAAAATCTTACCGATCCAAAACTTTTAACCAGTAGTGTAAAATTTTATAAAAGAATTAGGCCTACAGTAGATGTCCACTTTACATTGATTTTTCTAACGCTCAGTACTCACAACAGCCGTGGCACCTGCACCAGCCAACGCACATTATCAGAATAAACCTTGTGCTTGACGGCCCACTGAGCCAGCTTATCCCATTCATCTCGTGAGCGACCGTAGATGGAGAGACGCAGCTCCACATTCTGGTATTTGCTCTCCTCCAGGTCTGCCATCACCTCCTGAAACGCACCAACATACAACTATCAGCAGGGGGCACACTTAACCATATGAATCCGAATTCATCAACATGCTTGTTTTGCAAATTTCAAAGATTATAAAGAACAGTGATACCTTGATTATGTGCCCAAAGTATTTGCCCTCAATATGGTTGTCAGTCTTAATAAAGATTTCTCGGAGGATGGACTCTCCAATGGGGTTGTATTTGGAATTGAATTTATCAAAGCGGTGGAATGTGTTACGGTCCTGTGGGAAAGACAGAATTTTTTAAATATTTAAAATAGCAAATTTTCTTTTTTATTATTTATATTTACATTTAATCAATTTATAAAAAATAAAAACATTTTCACCAGTGTAGGCTACTTATTCCCACATAAAATTTCTCTTTTATTAAATTAAAGATTTTTGTACACATGGAACATTCATTTAGTGCCACAGTTTGCATTCAGTAGTGAACAACAGTTCATTCATCAGCTTATTCAGTTCTCACTCAAGTGTAAGTCCACTAAGCTTGTGCGACTGCAACTCTGTGCAACATATTTTTAGTGAGAGTGACCTAGATCCCACACAAACCCAAGAAGTTTGGAACACCCAATTGATATTTGCCTCGGCATATACCGTGTGAAACACGTTTCTTTTTCTTTTATGGTCCTATATTTTATTTCAGTTTTATGTCATTTTATGTTTATATTTTTGTTAATAGTCACTTTATATATATTTTTTATTTCAATAAGATATAACATATCAAATATTATCCTTCAAAAGTTTGTGGTCATTCATTTTTTTAATTAATACTTTTCAATAAGGACCAAAAGTGACAGTAAAGACATTTATAATGCTTCAAATGCTAATTTGACCTTTCTTTTTCTCAAAGATTCCTTTTTTTTTTTACAATGGTTTCCACAAAAATATATTAAGCAGCACAACTGTTCAATATTGATAATACTATGAAATGTTTCTTGAGCACCAAATTAGCATATTAAAATTATTTCTGAAGGATCATTTGACACTGAAAATTCAGCTTTAAGATCACAGGAATGAATTATATTTTAAAATATATTACAATAGAAACAGTTATTTTAAATTAAAATAATATTTCACAATATAATTTATTTACTGTAGTTTTGATCAATAAAAGCTGCCTTGGTGAGCAGAAGAGACTTCTTTCAAAAATATTTTAAAAAAATCTTACTGACCCCAATTTATTTTAACAGTAGTGTAAATTATATGTTGTTGATGTTGCTGTTGTTGTTATTGTTATTATTATTATTATAATTAATTAGTATTCCTATGTGTAATTGCTAGTGATGGTAGAAGTATTTTTCCAAACACAAAAACAAAAACACATCACTAGCAAAGTTTTGGTAAACCAAAAAAAGCCTGTGTGCTCGAAACGTTACCTTTGTAAGAATCTGTCAATAAATGTCTAGTTTTTGGAGCCGTGGTGTGTCGACTTTATCTCTTTTATCTGAAGTATTTTTCCAACCACTTCTGTCATGTGTTTAACTACACTTCTTACCGCATGCATATCCAGAGTGTCTACGCTGAGGTCAAAGGCCGTCAGGTTCATGCTCTCAAACACCTCTGTTAGGGTCTGTCCTCTGCCTTGTTCTACATGGACGATTTCACCTGGATATTTCTTTATGGCTCTTTTAATGAAGCGCAGCAGGTGCTTCTGATTCATACAGGATGAGGCATGGATGTGTGTGTCCACCTGAAGAAATGAAAGGTCAATAGCTAGAATTACATTACTAGGTCAAATAATCAGGTTTTTCATGTGACACTACAGTTTAGCTCAAAATACTTTATTTAGTGGTTGTTCATACAAATGGACAGCAGACCTTCCTGATGTTGTAGAAATCACGGTGAGGGACCTTCTTCTGTGCCGCCAACTCTTTCATCTCGTTTAGGAGAACGTGCATCTGGAACTTGGAGCTGAGGTACTGCAGTCGGCGATAGCAGAAAGATTTCCTGTTGGGAAAAAATATACAATAAGAAATCCATATGTTAAACCTACAACAGATCAGACCAGTTCTAGCTATTTTGGGGAACACATTTAACCAGTCTTTGCCACTTCTTCACCTTTGTCACATTATTCACATTACAAATTAATTACTGGACTTAACTCTTTCAGGATGGGTTTATTTTTACATTTCATCCACAAGTTTAAACTGAGGTCAGTGCACAATGATTTTTAATCAAGCAAAGCAGCTCGCTCACTCAGGGACCAGCTCACATTTACAGAACAAGCCATTTCAATCAGTGATTTGATCATCTTCTTCTGGATCTGCTGCATCAGAATAAACCTCATGGTGTGCAGTATAACTTACACTGGCCCGTTAATGATGAGCGCCATCATCATGTTCATATCCGCTATGTATTCCTGCAGGTCTGGGTATGGCAGATCCAGCTCTGAGGAACTGATAGACATTACAAAAAACATTTTAAAAAGAATATATATATATATATATATATATATAAAAATTCAACAATTAGGCCAACTTAATTCTAGGGACTAGGGACTGTCGTCTTACTTATGGGTGTGTACATGAACAACACCATCAACCATCTTGCAGGTGTAGCCCAACCCAGAGGGCATGTTGGCAGAGTCAAACCCCTCATAGGGGTGGGTTTCTGACACAGGTGGGTGGACTGTTGCACCTGTGAGGTAATATGATGTACTAATCATTTTGTAACTGCATACTGATCATACAGAACTTGTAAACTCTTTTAACTATGAAACATATTGGAACTAAGTCAAGGAAACAGTTTAAAAAAAAATATGAAACATATTGGAACTAAAGTCAAAGAAAGAGTATAAAAAATAAATTCAAAATTCTGTCATCATTTACTCACCGTCATGTCTTTATAAACCATGGAATACAAAAGTGAATTTTTAAAGAATATACTGGCCACTTCACTCAATATAATGAAAGTGAATAAACACTGAGGCTGTCAAAATGTCAAAAAGCATAATCTCAACATTTTGCATAAAAAAAACGTATTTTTACTCTGTTTCTCTGATCCTCTATATAAAAATATAATTTCACTCTGTTACATTTATGGCTTCAGAATATAACACTTGAGTAGTACGTATGAATAAGTTTTATTGTGCTTTTTGTCATTGTGGCGGTAATGATGAATATTTTCATTTTTGTGTGAACTACTGCTTTAATGAGTAGAAATACATTTGTGCTGTGGTTTAACTGATCATGTGTGGTTCATAAACATGCAGCATCTGCAACCAGAGCACCTGCTTTCAGTTCTTTTTTTAGTAACGGAAGACGATTCCATGAAAACGTTAAAACCTTGCTGTACATTATTCTACTCTCCTAAATGCAGATCAATCCAGTGCGTCTCTTCTGAACATATATATCTATTTATATTTTTTTTTATTGTACATTGCACATAAAACCAACTTGGCTATAAAATTCTGATTCCTCCTGAACATAAATCCACAACCCTCTGAATATTTCCTTCAGAAAGCTCTGGTTCAACCCACTTGCAGATACAGAGGACTCAGGCATCTCCTCAAAGGTGTTGAGGTCCAGGGGTCGGTCACCCAGCTCCTCCTGCAAGTAACGTACTGTGGTCCTGCAGAAGCTCTGCATGGACAGAGAGATATACTTCTCTCTAATGAAGAGAGCTTTGACCACACATTTAGCAGCATCCAGCAGGTCAGTGAAAGGAACCTGGGGGGGAGAAAGAAAGACTCATTTAAACAGTCTGCATAGAAATCTTCTATCCATCCATCCATTCATCCATCAGAGGTACAGATTTTTCAGTGATCACTTCTGCATGTTACATTGTTAAGCCAGTAGGTGGCGACTCTTCATTCATTCAACAACACGGATTCGTTCAGAAAAGGAAAAATGTGTCAATTATTCATTCATTCGATTTGTTCAAAAACACTGATTCATTGAAAAATGAAAAAATTGAGTGAATCACTGAATTATTCACTCAATTTGTTCAAAAATAATGATTCATTCAGAAACAAAACAACCTCATTCCTCAGAAACTCAATGATGCTTTAGATGCTCAGTGATATGCTTTGACCTAATTTGAAACTTTTCTTGTGCAGAACAAAAACAAAATGACCAGCAATAATATCTGAAATGCAAGTTACTGAATATTAGCAATATCATGCTTGTAATCATGCCGTTGTTATGCCGTTGTTTCAGTGTGAAAACCCCTCAGCAGTGTTGCTGTCAGCTCATGTTTCCCTCTGGGGTTTGTGTAATGTGGATTGTGTGTGTGTGTGTGTGTGTGTGTGTGTGTGTGTGTGTGTGTGTGTGTGTGAATATGTGAAACCTCAGGAGTTTATATAATGTCTGCAGTGTCCACTTCAGTTCTGTCAACAACATCTTGTTTTTGTGTAAAACAAACAGAACAGAAAAATGAAAAACAGGAGCTGTTACTACCCCACATTTCTCCTCTCCAGAGATCGCGACTCTCTGATACTCTCTCTCAGGGACGAGCTCTCTCTCGGGATAGAGTTCTTTGGGCGCCTGGCTCTGTTCTTTCATATACCTGAGAAAGAGAGGAGATGCTGGTATAAGTTAACAAACGTATGAATAATCACATAACATCTTAAAAGGCACTCACTCCAGATCTGCTGCACTGTCTGTTTTCATGAAGTCCTGTTTGGCTCGCACTAGGATATCAGGCTCAAACCTCAAGAGAAAAGGCTTTTAATTAACTGACTGTGGGTCAAAGGTCACATGTGCATACAAAGCAGTGAATGTTGGACTAATATTCATCTAAGGAAATGGTGTTATTTTAAGTTACAAACACAGATAAGTTCAATGTTAAGGATTTCTTGTTGTTTTTACATTAAGAAAAGTGTTTGATGAGAGCTACAGATGCTATTTAATAATGGTTGAGTTCGATGATGAATGATGGGATGTAGTACTTGATATCCTGGCTGATTTGCCGCTCCAGTCTGTGCCGCCTCTCCTCCAGTTGCTCAATGGGGCTCTCCTCAGGGAACTCATATGGAGCGCTCCGCATCTCACTCTCAGCCAGGCTGCGGGAGAACAGCTCCTAAACGCACACATTAAGCACACATTTACATAACAGCAGAAACAAAAAAATGCATTCAAGCAGCATGATTGTTGAGATTTCTGCTTTGTTTACCTCTGCAATCTCTTTGTATTTGCCATCCATGGATGTGCGCAGATCAATGTGGCCGTGCTTGGCTACAGGGTTGCCAGGCAAGGAATGCTGGGATGTGAGGAGGTGTCGGCCAACACGGAGATCTACTAGGAAGATCATGAGAAAGAGATTTTTACATTTCAACAGATATGGCTTGATTCGACTTTCATATTTAAAACATTTTGATATTGCAGATATGATTATGGAGATAATATTTAAGAATGAATGCAATACATTCTGATCCATACTATTAGGCCTTGTTTTTCTGCTTCTTCTGAAAAGCGGGGTCAGAAAGCTGTCAAAATCTACAACTGTTTGTCTTACAAAACTATGGAGCATTCAGGTGGGAGGACATGAGTTTGTATGTGAGTGTGTGCTGGGCTTAGTATGCACACTTAACTTGTGGGCAAGTATAGACCAAATGCTTCTAGTGCCCACACAAATTTTAGTACTGCCACACTAATAATCTGCAATCAAAACACCTAAACACTTTTACAACAAGATCAATTTACTTGAAGCAACATATAAGATATTAATTATTAGATATTAATACACAGTTGGCCTATTAATATACCATTCAAAGGTTTGGGGTTGAAGTATTTTTAATGTTTTTGAAAGTCTCATGCTCAACAAGTCTGCATTTATTTTATAAAAAAATCCAGTAAAAACAGTAAAAATGTGAAATATTATTACAACTTGATTACAGTTTTCAATTTTAATTGATTTTAAAATAATAATTTATTCCTCAGTAAAATCAGTAAAATAATTTAAGTAATTTATTCCTATGATGTAAAGCTGAATTTTCAGCATTATTACTTCAGTGTCACATGATCCTTCAGAATTCCTTCTAATATGCTGATTTTTTGCTCTAGAAACATTTATTATTATCATCATTGTTAAAAAACAGTTGCGCAAAAGTACTTAATTCTTTTATGGAAACCGTGATAATTATTTTTAGTATCCTTTATGTATAGAAAGTCCAAATGAACAACATTTATTTAAAATATATATATTTTTTGTAACAATGTAAAAGTCATTTTTGATAAATCTGATACATCCTTGAAATCTTACTGACTCCAAACTTTTTACATGAAAACAGGACAAAAATACTGATTGCAATTTTTTTTGCTGTGAAATGCAAGTCAAAAGTATAATAAAGTAAGATTTTCCATTCCTATTTCAAGTGATTAATCATCAGAAACATTTTAATATCACAATAATATTTTGCCTCACAAACAATGCTTTCAAACACTTTCTCTTTCACAGTGAGTGAAGGTCGACCCTTCTGCTCAAGTTTCATAGTTCCATCCCGTGAGTGATATCAATCTTCCTAAACTCTGAATCTTGATCAAATATTTATAAGCCTGATGAATAATTAAGCAGCCCTGTCTATAGCCCCTGCACTGCAGAGACCTGGCCATCTCATCCCACTGTTCAGGCACACAGGAAACAGACTAAGTAAAAACAGATTCCCCTGGTACAGCTATCAACAGAATTCATAAACTTCCTGCAGATTTGAAAAATAGTTTGCAATACCAATGCAGTTAAAGTACACAGCTGAGCAAACTAGCCTGTGGGCTACAGTAGATCTGCAGTAGTTACAAAACAGAAAACAGCTGTTTCCTGAGATCATGTGATGAATTCAGCATTAGAGTATTGACACATGTGTCACAGTTTCACCAAGAAGAGCTGAATCTTCCCACTTTAACTCTAAGATAAATCCATTACTATGGGAAGCTACACTTAACATGAGGCTTTTTGCTCTTTCATTATAGCAGCATAACCATTTACTCTCGTAGTTTAAAACCCTTGCTGTATATTCCGAATCTGCATACAGTATATGTACAGTATGTGCTTGTTAATCACTGTTATTTGATCTTATAGTTTTACAGTTCCACTCATGAACTGAATTACTCATATACAGTAATTAAACCACATCAACACTGTACTGTACTAGAGTTAGACACTGCACTACACAAAAAAAGATTTTTCACTTTTCAAGATTATTTAAAATCTTAATATACAAAATTTTGTTTTTCAGGAATTCACTACTGTTCAAAAGTTTAGGGTCAGTAGGATTTTTAATGTTTATAATAAATGTTTTCAATACTGAATAAAAAATGTTTTGAACAGCAACTCAGCATATTAGAATGAAATCTGAAGGATCATATGACACTGAACACTGGAGTAATGATGCTGAAAATTCAGCTTGGCATCACAGGAATAAATTACATTTTTAAATATATTCAAATAGTACACAGTTATTTGTTTTCACTGTATTTTCACTGTAATCTTACCAAACCCAAACTTGTGAACAGTAGTGTAAATTGATCATGTTTTATTGTTAAGGAAGACAAGAAGAAAAATACTTCAGAAAATGTCTTAACATATCAATTCTATGTTTAAAAAGAATCAAAAGAAGCATTCCAGACTGATTGGCAATAAATGTGCAGTGACAGTAAATATGATTCTCAGTATGAGTAGATTATTTGGCTGCCTAAATACAGTAAATGTTGGGGATACAATAGTTTCTCAGTAAACTAACTTGAGTCACTGTCACTGTAATGACACACAGCGCTCAAACACAAACGAGAGGAGCAGAATTGAAAGTTTTTGAGTTTTTGAATAATTGAAAGCCGAAATTGAGTCATGTTATACTAACCCTCATTCTACTAGTTTACATAATGCTTTAGGGCTCTGCTGCTCATCGTTTTACTGTTCTGGCAAAGTTTATGCGCAACGTACTTATCAAGGAGTTTATTGGAGGTAATTAACAACAGGATTGTCTATGAGATGAACTCGTTGCTGAAATCTTGGTGGCCTTTTCACAGGCCCAGATGGGTGGACTAATTATGACAATGATAGTTCATTATCGCCCAACACAGATAGACACAGCGGGAGATGCACGCACTACCTCGTGCACTCACACTTACAATCACGTTCTCCTTTTTTCACACATACGATTTACCTTCGCATAAATCACAGCCTACACATTTCTAAATTAGCTGCAAGCTCACAAAGCACGTTGTAAAAGATTAATATTGCAAGAGATTTTGTCAGGATTGTTGATGTGCGCGTCTGTACAGAACAGCGCAAAGCCAGAAGGGAGACTGATATATCCACTGGCTTGTATATAATCTTCTCATGGGTGTATTTTGGGAGTTTCATGCTTGTTACATAATCACCATCCCCTTTATACACAGGATCACCACATATAGTAAACGGCAATGCAGAAAAACACTCAAAACTGGGTTGAGTGGCTAACAACTTCTGCTGTGCTTCAACTGCAAAATACGGGTGATGGAGTAATTGATTCTGATGGTAAACATTCTAGAATGAGGGTCTATAAATGTTACATATTTATGAATGGGAGAAGTGAATAATCAGTGTAGTGAGATATGGAGCTGAGAGATAAGAACAGCACTAGACCATTGCCTCAATGACACATGAGATGAGGTCAAAGATCAGGCCTGTTACACCTTATTAATACTGGTGTAATTTGGTGTATTTATCTGTTCGTGTGTATTTCGTATTTGATTAGCGGTTACATTTATAATAGTTTTTTATTTTTAAATTAAGTACATTTGAATTAGGCTACATTTTTTTTATTTGAATTACATGTTTTCTATAAAATATATCAGTAACAATTTACAATAAGGTTTCATTAGTTAACTACATTAGTTAACATGAACTAACAATGAACTGCACTTCTACAGCATTTATTAATCTTTGTTCATGTTAACTTCAACATTTACTATTACATTATTAAAATCAAAAGTTGTATTAACATTAGTTAATGCACTGTGAACTAACGTACAAACAATGAACAGCTGTATTTTTATTAACTAACGTTAACAAAGTTAACAAATACAGTATCAAATGTATTGCTCATGGTTAGTTCATGTTAGTTAATACATTAACTAATGAACCTTATTGTATAGTGTTAACAATATATCTATGTACAGAAGCGTGGTTTGGGGAATAAGTCATATAATACTTCAGCAAGAATGCATTTAAACAAAAAGTTGATAGTTGAAGTTATATTAAAAGTGATATAAAGTTTTCCATTTCAAATGAAGTCTGTACTTATGAACTTTCTATTCACCTAAGAATCCTGTAAAAATGTTGTATAACAGTTTCCACAAAATTATTAAGCAGCACAACTGTTTTCAGCATTGATGATGATAAAAAATATTTTTTGAGCAGTGAATCAGCATATTAGAATGATTTCTGAGGGATCATGTGACACTGAAGACTGAAATAAATGACATTTTAAAATATATTCAAATAAAAACAATTTTAAATTGTAATAATATTACTGTTTTTACTGTATTACTGATCATATAAATGCAGTCTTATACGCAAAAGGTGAAAGAAGTCTTACATGTGATCTAGAAATCTGATGCGTGATCTAAAATGATATTAGCAGCTGCTGCTAGTGACACACTTTATGAAATCCTGAGCAAAACTGAGCCACACTGAGGATTACAGTTACCTCGCTAACTCCAATCAGGACCAGTCACTGACGCCACGGCAACCTGGTGTTGCATCCCTTTGTTTGCTAAGTTAACACCTGACATGACAAGAGACTCAGAGTAGAGTGTCAGAGTAAAGACTCAATCACCATTTAGTATATAAAACACATTCAAGGTTCATGTGAAATCACACGACTACTACCACAGCTTTTCATGCAGTGATAACTTTAGATTAACAAACCCCTGTACTTGTGTTCCCTGTTGGAAAATTGTTGTGGTTTGGAAAATGGTTTTCTAGCTGGTTGACCAAAAACAAGCTTGTAACCACCTGGTTTGTTGCTGGTCCAAGACAATCTCCAAGTGTAGACCCTTTAAAAACCAGAAATGTAGAAATCAAAAACACATTTACCAGCTTAAACTGGATTTCCCAGTAGGTTTTGAAAGCCTCATAACCTCTTTTCCCTTGAACACACACAATCTCATACACAAATGACATTGTACACATACCTCCTCTAAGCAGCATCCTTCTCTATTACTCTTTCAGCTGTCCACTTAATCTGTCATCCGTGAAACACAGTGCTGACCACAACACCTTCAAAACAGGACAATACTGAGGAGGACAATCAATACCACACACCGTCTTTCAGCGAGACACACACACACACACACACACACACACACACACACACACACACACACACACACACACACACACACACACACACACACACACACACACACACACACACACACACACACACACACACACACACACACACACACACACACACACACACACACACACACACACACACACACACACACACGACTCCCTAAGGAAAAACATGAGCTGACAGCAACACAGCTGAGGGCTTAGAGATAGAGAGAAACAGAATGAAAAGACATAGAAGCAAATAAGTGTCCTACATGAAAGGATATGAAGAAACTATTGCTGTTATTCTCCCAAAACAGGTCAGAGAGAGAAAAGACAGAAAGAAAGAGACAGAATAAAAAGAGAGAGACACATGGCAAACAAAAGCTACACTTTCTAAACCAACACACATCTCCAGCAAAACGTGTCTCATTCACTCACTCACTCACTCACAGACATAGTCTTGTGATTAAATCTGTCCCACATACAAACAAACATGCATACATACATACAGTAAACACAGCTGATGGAGCCCAAGCATCCACTCTCTCCCCTCCCTCCTCTTCCTGGTTCCTGCCAGATGTCTGGGCTGGCCACTGTCATCCCCCTCTCATTTAAATATCCCTGACACATGGCTGGACCGTACCACCTGGACTTCAGGAGCAGGGGGAGCTCAACAGCATCACTGCTGTCTCTGGGACAGAATGGGCTCGACAGGATCTCTCAACACCCCCCTATCCTTCAGCTCTGTGACGCGTTAGCAGGACTGCAGTGCATGCGAAAATGCTGGAGGATGTTTTGAGAAAGGGATAGAGATAGAGAGACTCCCTCGGAAGCCAAAATAGAGGTCACTGCAGAAACTAGTATTGGACATGTCTGATCAGAGATCTGACCCATTTAAACAAGCATCGAGATAATCTGTTTATCATTACTGGAGCTGTCACCAAACCAGCACTGTCTTAACCCTACTGGGTTTCTATTGTATCACACTAGAAACCCATATAGAGTGTTAATGATTCTGTCGTGTGTCCAGAGTATTTGAGAGCCGTTTCTGTTTAATCAGAGAGAACAATGGCATCCCTGAATTCTGCTCCTCTTTTAAGGGAAATGGGCTTTGATGAAGACATCAGAGAAAGAGACAAAGATTGCACTGATGAGGTTTTTGTGAGCCTCTTGAGACCAATTGATTTTATTTGTTCCTGTGATGAGGCCCTTTGTTTGGGGGGGGCCTGTAAACATGATATGATCTGTAAGTCATGGCAACATATGGTTTTACATTACTTTAACTCATCAAAATAATTTAAGCAATTTCAACATTAAACAATTTTTTTTTTTTATGGGTAACACTTTACAATAAGGTTCATTAGTTAACTACCTTAGTTAATATGAACTAAGAATGAACAATACTTCCTCAGCATTTATTAATCTTAGTTCATATTAATTTCAACATTTACTACTCTGTCATTAAAATCAAAGGTTGTATTTGTTAACATTAGTTAATGCACTGTGAACTAACATGAACAAACAATGACCAGCTGTATTTTTATTAACTAACATGAACAAAGATTAATAAATACTGAAGCAAATGTATTGCTCATTGTTAGGTCATGTTAGTAAATACATTAACTAATGTTAACTTATAAACCTTATTGTACAGTGTTACCTTTTTGCTATACGAGATACACACAATTTGATTATACTTAAAATAGGTGGAATTTTTTTAGTGTACATATTTACACATTTATTGTAAACTTGACTTAAAAATGCATATTTGTGAAATTAATACATGCTATAAAATGCTATATGCTATAAATACATGCTATAAAATTCAGTATTCAATAAGTATTAGTCCATCTGATCTAATGCATTGATTAACACATTATTGTAAAGAGTTACCAAAGTATATAATGAAGCAAATTTTAATTATGAGTTTCAATAGTCGTAATTTAATTATTATATTAATATTATATTTTACAATACATTGTAGATAAGCACTCTCCAAGAAAGCAAGCAGAAAATAAAAGTTTATCATTTAAAATCTTTTTTTAATTTGTTTTATGGTTTTATGTTTGCTAGGGAAAATGACTTGCTAGTTCCACCTAGTGGGCAAAAGCAAAACTGTTAATTCTTTGGATTTTACGATCATGGAAACAAACTCAACTTTCACTAAATATCAATCAACAAACACTCAAGTACCTAATACCTATACACTTTATTATGATTCTAACTAACCTGTTGTAAAAGCACAAGGGTCTGGGAATCTAGGGAAGTAAAGGGTTGAGTGGATTTAAAGAAAACAAGTCTAAATAGTAGCAAAATGGTGGCTGAGGGGGAGGCAGTAAAAGTCCTCCTTTAAAGAATCCCTCCTCTCTCATACCACAGTAAAGGCAAGGGAGGCACTACGGGGCTCAAAGTTCAAAGCACAACAGCATTTAAAACCTCTATATGTGGTATAGAGAAGGCTGGAGGCTGAAACATAAACTATGACCAAGATCTTCCACTAAAACACTTTCTTTCTTTCTTTCTTTCTTTTTATTTCGAACAACAAAAAAAGATAAAAAAAAAACTATAAAAATACAATCAGTATGTTACAACATACCGAAAGAAAACAAACAAACAAACAATATCTATAAAGTATTATAACAAATACTCAACTTACTGCTAAAAAGAGGAGCACAAATGTAAGCAGTGATGAAACAAGTTTTGGCAAACTATTTGCACACTGACATTGCCCCTTTAAGAAATGTTTAAGAGTCAATCACGTCAGCCTTATCTTGTCCATCCTTTATGCTCAGATAAGCAAGATATGCTAAAAAAAAAGGTGAGTTTGAAGCATTTAATTGACCATAATGTAACACAGAGAGGGTCCAAAGTGACAACAGGATGAGCTCTGTGTACAAACCTCAAGTGACTCATGCCAAAACACTCATCAGGTAGCGGCTATAAATAAAACAAAAGCAAACAGCAATATAATTGTATATCGACGGCTGGTGAATTAAACTAAATGTTACTCAAATGTTATTCAAGGTATGTTATTATAAGGCTCTAAATTGTGAGGTAATGTTTGCTTTATTTTTCCATGATGCAGTAATTGTCTGAATCCAATCTAGAAAAAAAAAACTTCCTGGTTGCGTATGCAATCCACCGTTCCCTGAAGGAGGGAACGGAGGACATAGTCAACGTCGACTGAAATGGGATCACGCCATGGAGCCAGTCATCTTCGAGTACTATTGAACGAGCCAATGGAATTGGCGTGCGTGATTTACATCTCCGCCCCTGCTGCGCGGGTACAAATACGGAAGTGGATGTACGCACTAGTTGCTTTTTCGCTGAGGAGCCGAGCGTAACTCGGAGTCAGCGGTGGTCCAGCGGAAGTGGCAAGGGGACTAAGTCCTTCGTTCCCTCCTTCAGGGAACAGTGGGTTGCATACGCAACCAGGATGTTCCCTTTCAGTCGAGAATGTCAGACATAGTCGACGTAGACTGAAATGGGATCAACCATTTAAAACGCCACTAAAGTTGCCACCTTCCAGTGCCAAGACTAAAGCCTCCTGATTCCCCCGCAATTTAAGGTGGGGAAGTCACTGCTGTTCCTACAGGACCACTGGGAAAGCGTTCCCTGTACATGGAAGGACGGGACGCTGCGGAAGCCACATCCTACCCGAAGGGAGGTAGCGTGGAGAATACACATATGAACTGGGCGGATGGCCGGGCAGTACGACATATGGAATGTCACTGAGGTGGCTCCAGCCTATAACAGGGGGGAGACTCACCGAACAGTGACGGCAGAGCAGCCTCTGCCGAGGGAAGACATGGGCTCGCCGTACCGTGGAAGAATACACATATGGGATCACCGTAGGAATCGCAACCTTTGGACCCAGCTTAACACAGGTTCCACAAGCTTACGAGTGGTAGGCCTAACACCGCGCGTTCCGCCACGTCCGATGTCGGAGGGGGCTGGAGGAACTCAACAGGGTTCGGTTAAAGGGAACTCTTTTCGGTTAAAAGGGAACTGGAGCAGAAATGGCGCACGTATCCAGTCCATAGGAGGGGAATGGCGCAGCAAGCCGACACTTCGAACCGGGCTCACGGTGAAACTGGCTTCATGAGAAGGGAGCCCACGGGAAGCAGCGGTTCGCTATAGGTGTCGCCCAACCCCCCAAGTCTAGAATATCTGTCAGCGAAGCACTCTGTGTCAATGCCTAGGCGGGGGCACACACTCATTTAAGAGGAGCTCACCTCCTAAGTGGACATGTGCATCACAGAATTTTCACCAAGATGAAGGCAGCCACCATTCAGTGGGCCAACCTCGCTTGGAAACAGCCTTCCCTCTCTGCTGATTTCCTTAACAGATAAGAGCTGGTCTGAGGTCCTAAGGCTTGTGTTCTGTGCACATAACCTGCAATGAAGCGGACGGACAGAGAAAGCCAGGGCTGGGTCTGCCTCCTCCGGGGCAGCACTTGCAGGCTCATCACCAGGTCCCACTAAGGGAGAGGTAGGAACCTTGGGCACATATTCAGGCTGGGGTCTCAGGTCATGAGAGTAACCGGCCCTAATTCCAGGCACAACTCGTTGACCGAAAGCAAGTCCCTACCCACCAGTAGAGACCAGGCGAGGAGGAGAACTGTTTAACAGAATTTTTAACTCATTGCCTGCAGTGTCTCAGGGGCGGTCTCTGCAGTGCAGTAGCAACAGAGATAAGGCCCAAGAGGATAAAGAAGGGCGCAAGGCAATTCCCTTGCTCCCTCAGGAACCTGACAATCAGACGTGCTTCCCATGCTTCTGCATCATGATGTGTGTCAAGAAAATAGAGGCAACATCATTTTGAGGGTGAAGGAAACAGCCTACTCCAAGCCATCTTGCAGGAAAGAGAGCACTGAATGACCGAACGCTCTCAAGATCTCCTCACGGAGAGAAGACTCACTCAACGAATAGGTTCCACTTTCTTTGGTGTAAGCACAACTTCCTATTTTTAGGGGGTGCAACCAGAAGTGATGGTAACTACCACATGTTCCTGTGGTAGCCACTTGAACCTCCTCGTCCAGTTAGGACCGGCCTGGAATCTCTCCAGGGGTCTGAACGCGGGTGCCATCACCCCGTCTCTGAAATGTATACAGGGGAAGTCAGGAGGGCTGTCGTAGGGGACTAGGTCTGGTTGGGCCAATAAGGGGCAACTATGAAGACCTGCTCCACTCCTGACCTAGCACAATAAGTGCAAGCGGCATGCGTGCACAAGACAGGAGCACTGCTCAACACTACATGTGAAGATCAGTGAGCTTCATGAGCAACTCTGCTCAACACCTGAGTGTGATGAAATTCACTGAGCTTCAGGAGCATCTCTGCTCAACACGTGAGTGTGATGAATTTCACTGAGCTTCAGGAGCATTTCTGCTCAACACCTGAGTGTGATGAAAATCACTGAACTTGAGCAGGCACCAAACGACAATGAATCGCATAACCGCTTTCTTAGAAGGCTCACTGGGGAACGCATTTCTGCGGAGCCCGGGGCCAGCTGAGAGCCAGTGTCTGTCCAAGGGTTGTCCGCTCAGACAGAAACACAACTGGCAGAGGGACGAATCCAGAGAGGCAACAGATGTAACTATGCGGCCCCGAAGTGGTCGCTGACCAGCTGGACCGCCAGGGGATGGAGTCTCCAATCTCCCTGGCCATAGCTGTCGTGCGGCTCGTCGGCGGCACGATTGAGCAGGCCGGAAGAAATAGTGGAATGAAGCGACCTCAGAAGCTTCAGACTCCAAGGAAGAGGTGACGGGCGAGTTGTGACATGTGAGGGAAGCTTAGCGCAACGGTCACAATGCTCAGACCAGTACCAGCTCGCTGAGCAGCGGTGGCTCAAAGCGAGGTGAACTGCAACAACTCGAGGCACGAATGCCAATGCAGTCGGAGGTCGCCCAGGCCTCCGTTAAAGCATGCCCTTTGTACATGGCCCCACAGACGGTGTTAGTGGACCTCGGTCTAGGAGCAGATTGGCCCAGAGAAACGAAAGGTCTGATCACGGACTGAAGGTTTGGCGGCAGGCCGGGGTGATCTGTTGTCACACAGGGCATGCCGCTCTGCCACGGTCACCTCGGGACTCGATCATGAAGCTAGTGCTGAAGCGGTCTTCATATGGAGGAAGCCAAGCAGCTGCGTCTGCCATATGCCTCAGGAGCCTCAGAAAGTTCTTTCAGTGGAGACCCTTTCTCACTTCTACATAGCACCAGCTGAAAACACTCTTCTTGAAGAGACGTGTTTGGACTGAGTCCTTCTCCAAACTGAAAAAGAGATACTCAGCCCGTGGGCGAGATTACTCTCTCCCAGTTGACCTGAAGACCCAACTGGCTATGGAGCACTCGAAGGGTAGGACCTTGTACTGTGGAGCGAAAGGATAGAGATCTGAAGTACTGTCCTTCAGGTTGAACGCTGACGGCCAACATTGGGGACGGAGCATTTGAAAATGCATCTGTGTTAGCAACTTGAACGGAGGCTTTCAAAAAAGGGCCCGTTTCAATTGACACAGGTCCAAGATGGCCATGACCCACCACATATCTAGGGTACAATGAAGTACGGGTTTATGGAAACCGGTCTTCATATCGGCTGGAGGAAGAGGCTACATTGCGTCCTTCGCCAGTAGGACTGCAATGTGCGCACACAGCACAGGAGCAGTGCTCAACATGTAGGTGTGATGAATATCACTAATCTTAGGAGCATTTTAGCTCAACACCTAGGTATGATAAATATCACTGAACCAGGGCGAAGCCAAGCGAAATGAATCGCAAGCCGAGTCTTGTGGAATAGTTTGGGGCCGTCTGGACCAGTTGGGAAGCATTTTTGGCTTCTACGAACCGGGCCAGGGAACCACAGACGTACCCGAGGTGAGGCAGCGAGGTGGAGGACAGGGACCCGGCTCGGAAGGCTCGGAGGTGGCCCGAAGCAGAGTCTGAGTGTGGTGCACGACACTTACCTGTTTCCACGAGACGGCCAGGGATGCGTGAGAAGGCGGATGACCGCATCCTCGAACCGCACCCAGCTGCCAGGCTGGCGACACAAGAGGGGGCTGAGGGGTGCAAGGCTTTACAGGGTCGCACACCGCCAGACTTGCCCTCTTGGGACCCAGGAACAGAGGAATTTGCTCTTTCTTTGAAGTGTGGGTACCGCTTGCTCTGCTTCTTTTGGGAGCCAGCAGTGGAACAGACACACACACAAACAAGGGGGAGGAAGTGGATCGGTGACTGACTTCAAGAGCATCCTCCTCCATCCCTGAGTGGGCGAGGGCTGGGCATCCCTTCTGCGGCCGGCTCCATGCTGAGGCCTGGCTGGAGGCTGCTGCGGAGGCCCAGCGGGAGCGGCGGCCAGGGAACGCCCTTGGCGATGAGCAGCAAAAGGAACTGCCACCGGCAGCAGGGTGGAGGCAGCAGTGGGCCGCCGGGGCAGGATGTGCCGGATGGCCTCCGTCTGCACTTGGGCGGCAGAGAACTTTTGGACGCAGTTTTCCACCGTGTCGCCAGCCAGCCCAACCTGGGAAATTGGGGAGACCAGGAACCGAACCTTGTCCGCATCCGCCATATCAACCAGGCTGAGCCAACGATGGCGCTCCTGAACCACTAAGGTGGACATCGCCAGACCGATCGCGCACGCCCCGACACTCGTGCCCCGGAGGGCGAGGTCGGAGCAGTGTGGTGCTCAAAGAAAGGTACTGGGACGGTGAGCTGAGAACCAGCGCGGCCCGCCCCGAGATACCAATCCCTCCAACCGAGACTGAACGGGGGACACAGTGGAGTTCCACTCGAGCCCGGCAGCCTCTGCGGTCCGTTTCAGCATAGCTGAGATTTCTGGATCTGTCTCGGGCAACGTTACACTCCCAGAGGCAGATAACACAGCCGAGTCGTCATCTCCAGAGGCCAGCTCACCCTCCGATGCTGCTATTGACATCTTATCCTCTGGGAGAACCCCAATTGAAACAGCTGATCGGTCCATTACAGAGGGACCAGCACGTTCGACAGAAATTCCATCGGCTGCGGTGTGATGGAGGAGTAAGGAGCCCACAGGGAATGGTTACCGGGCGAGACATCCATCACTATCCTCCAATCACCCATCCCACACGGCACCCGGGGGTGGGGCATGGTAATGGGGACTCGTGCTTCGCGGACGAAGGTGAGTCTCGATCTCAACACCGCGACAGTCATATTCCCACAATGGGAACATGAACCGTGCACAAAAAGCTGCCTCAGCTTACTGAACATATAAATATATATATACATATTTATATACATATATAGCTCAAACACGTGATGCAACAATTGTGACCGTCAGAGAGGAAAAGGGAAAAGGTGGAATTACATCTTGATTTCCCGCTCTTTCAGGAAATAGGACCCATCACCAGTGCCGGAGCACACAGGGGAATGACCGCGGCAACACTGAACAGTGAACTGAAACAGTGAAGCACTCACTTTTCTGCCCTCTAACCAGCCGTCAACACACACAAACCTTTAGAAATTTGTTGCTGTAAATCAGCAGTTGAGAGCTCAAAGCTCGCGATCACCGCTGCACTCGCGCTGTAGGAACCATCAGCACTGGGAGAGTCTTCCAGAAGAACACCGACACACTCGCTCGTTGTAAACAACAGCGCTCTTTAGAGACATCAAACGATCGGCTCCTCAGCGAAAGGCAACTAGTGCATGCATCCACTTCCGTATTTGTACCCACGCCGCGGGGGCTGAGTGTGTGATGTAAATCAAGCACGCCAATTCCATTGGCTCGTTCAATAGTACTCGAAGATGACTGGCTCCCTGGCATGATCCCATTTCCCAAAGGGAACTATGGATGCAGATATGAAAATTTTGGCCAATACAATAATCAATAATTATGCACAATACAAAAATCTATAATTATTTATACTACATATCAATCTACATTTTGACTGATTATTTAAAAGTCCAAATATATGGTGACACTAAACATAATATACAGTGGGAAACAAGTTCAACTGCAGAAAAGTTTCTCTTATCCAACAATCATTTAATATGCAGAGGAAAAATAACCTTGACAAATAGAAAGAATAAATATAGCTGCAAGCACAATTAAAGGGCCAAGCTCAAAAAAGTCACAATGAGTTATGCATGGCTGAGAGCTTCAGAGCAACTGCAACAATGAGTAAAGACATTTTTAGATTATTTAAGTCAAAATGGCTGTAAAATCACAAATACAATGACTTGCAATATGATTTGACCAATAGGTGGTGCTGCTACCAAACTGATGTTGTGTTATCAGTGTGAGGAAACAATGACACTGACACATACAAACTAGTTTGGTGTCAATATGTCAAAGCACTGCAGAGTTACAGCCTCAGAATCAGCTTGGCACCATGCCATCACATTTGTCAATGCATTATTCGAGAATGGTTTGGTTAATAAAAGCTTATAACTATTTGCCGGTGAAATTATTTGACAGTAACTATTTGGTGAGAATCGGACCGGCGGTCTAGGATGAGTTCGAAAAAGTAGGTTTTCAAACAAAATTCAAAATGGCAGACAGCAAGTTAGACCGAATATTGCATAATTGGTATCATTTTTCTCGGTATAACTCTAGGAATCTATCAAGACTGGTTTAATTAAAATAGGCAAAATTAATAAAAAAGCTATTAGCTGAGATTTCATTATAAATTTTGACAAGAAGGTGGCACTGTCACAAAACATTTTGAGTACCTTCAGGACATGGTCCTGATGACACAAACAGAGTTTCGTAATGATCCATGTGTTCATAAAATACAGCAGTCTAAAACAAAATTCAAAATGGCCAATATGGGGACCAGTTTTATGGTTTTTGGGCAAACCGTTCCAAAGTTATAAGCAAAAATATACTTTTGTTCATATAAAAAATATTTTTCATAATATATATATATTTTTTTTTTGCATGTAGCCTCAGGTCATGCATCTGATGGCATGTACCAAGATTAATCTCAATACGCGAAAGAGTTCCAGAGATATACCCTTTGCATCTAATTTGGTGTGCTCTTCATCAAATTCGTTCATGAGTTATTCAAGAACAGTTAGGTTTATTAAAAAGATTTTAATAACTTTTTGCCAGCATGATTTGATGAAAATCAGACAAACCATCTAGGATAAGTTCGAAAAAGTAGGTTTTTCAGAACAATTTAAATGTCGGAAACATTTTTGTGTCGGAGAATGACATTAATGGGAGCAATCGAATCGTTTTGAACAAAGAAATCAGTTGTCCAAAAGTTATTAGCATTAACATAAGTGCAAATTTGGTCAGGGATCAAGTTAGAGACTGCAAAATTGCTGTGTTTAATGTTCAGACAGAGAGTGACTGTCCTTTATGTGTGCAAAATTTCACAGCTTTTTACCATACGGTTCTATGGGCTGATATAGAGAGGAAGAAGAATATGAAGAAAACTAACAGATACAATAGATGCCTTCACATATTTGGTGCTTGGCCCCTAATAATAAAGAAACAAAATGTTTGTGCCATGGATAAAAAAAATCTTAGAGGAAAAAATGTAAAAAAATATTTTTTTTATTTATGTTTAACAGTAGGTTAACCAACTAGAAATGTGAGGTCCTGTTAAATGTTTTACTTATTGGAATTATGCTAATTAAAAAGTCACATTTATCTGCTAATACTATATGAAAATATTTCCTGCACCCCTAAAAAGAATGTTCATGCACACATTCGAGTCACCATATTTTAAGCAAATTTCTGGTGAAACCGGCACCAAATCATACTGTAATATAATTGTTATGCCATTATATGACATAAATTACAAGTAATGGTCAGGCAAGTTTAGTCTACAAGAAAAAAAAAAAAAAACATTTCCCAGGAGAATCAGGAGTATTAAACATAATGGACTGTGCCAGAAATGGGGATCTGAAAGCTGTTATTTCTTCAAAGCAAGATGGCCTATTATTAACCCTTCCTCATGTTTTCACTAAGGACTCTTTTCCAAATCATGTCAAGAATGAGCCACAGTAAAAGCGCACGAGGCTCTCAGAAATCAGACACTTGATTTCTGCTAAAAATGCATGTCTTAGTGTCTCTAAAAAAACTATTTAAAGGGCTTTTCGTTTAAAGCAAAGTACTGACTATAATTTATTGCTACATGCAAGTGAGAGAGAAAGAGAGCTGTTTTGTGCCTAGGTATTCATATAATTGTGGTTGTCTGAAACTGCAAGGATTCACTTATAATTTTGTATCCTTCTCAGAACAGTTTTTTTTTTAAAGATAGCAGCAATATGCCACCTGCTAAGTTTCCATGCTCAGATAATTACTCCATCTCTGTGGTGAAGATGCTTTCTGATGATATTTCCTGCCTCGTAAATTATGCTGGCACAGCAAGGCAAATGAGTCTCAACATTTTTCAATGTCTGGCTTTGCACTCAACCAGAGATAAATACACTTTCTAGAACACTGTTTCAGGTTTTAACCACAACATCAGAGGCACAAGGAACTAATACTAATACATTAGTCATACATGCAACACCTAACTAAATGTGTTCTAGCTCATGATAAAATCCCAGTTTTTCTGCGAGAAAGAGAGAGAGAGGTGTGAAGTGGTTTTTGGATCGGATCTTATGTAAGCCTTACGCAATGCTGCCCTGACCACAGACAGTGTGTTGCATGCACTTATGGATGTTGTCTAGACCAGCCACTAATTGCTGCATGTTTGATTTTCCCCGTCTGGCTTTCTTGCAATTGAATCCTCGAAAATTATCCGGATGAATATATTCAGGAATTGAGTAATTGAGGTCTGAAACACAATCAGCAAAGTACTTCCTATGTAATTATGGCCAGAAATAATGTCTAATGCATAACTTTCGCATTCTGCTCCTCACAGAAATAACAAATACAGGTCCATGAGCTATTATTCTGTTTCAGAGAGAGAACATTTATGTGAAGATTAAAGTCTACAGGAAGCCATAAGAAAGAGAGACAGAAAAAAGAATATGGTCCTGTAATAGTTGCATCAGTTTCCCTCAAATCAACAGGTATAAAAGTTTCTACATTATGCAGATGCTGGATTACTGAAACTCTTCTGAACATTTGCCACATAATAGTCAAATGTGAGAAGGAACCTACATCGAAATATGATGAAATACTAAATATATGATGAAAATGTACATGTAATGACACATTCTGTTCTCCAACTTCACACACACACTTTAATAAATCCATATGGTTTTTGAGGAAACCCACTTACCTCCAGTGGCTGTGTACTGCAGGCTGCCTCTCTTCCTGAAAGGGGACGTGGGTTTGCCTGAAGGCAGCTTAGAAGACATTTTGGCTGGAGATTCACCAGAGACGGACAAAACGCTGGTTGGTTAAGGCACAGACGAGTCCTTAGCAGGGGAAGAAAGAGGGGGGCACACTCGGTCCAGAGGGGCTTTGAATGCAGTAAGAAGGACGTTCAAATATGTGTGTGTGTGTGTGTGTGTTTGTGTGTGTGAGAGAGATCCCCGCTCTTCAGATGCTGCAGTGTGTGAACTGGCTCCTCCCCACACCTCCCAGTGCCCACTCACACACCAGCACACGCTGCCTGCGTGCTGTCACTCCGCACGGTTTCCATGGAAACCTCAGAGCCAGGTGGAACATGACATGAGAGTCCAAATAGTGCATTGTGATGATGATGATTGTAAAGGAATGTTCCTCATGTCACTTTTCATAGCAAGAGGAAACATGACAGGCCAGACGCTGGCTCAGGGCTCAAAGCCAGCCAGAAGAGATGCAGCGTGTGCTGGGTGGGGGAGGTTGGCCACTCTGTGATGGGTAACAGCTGGAGTCATGTCTGCGAAATGAAGCAAACCACAAATGAGACATGCACAAAAACTTTAAAAACAAAACAAATGTAGGGATGAACAGCTAAAATATAGACACACAGGAAACAATGAAAACCCATAATCATATGGATCATAACAGCCAGAATCTTTCTAATTATAACTGATTGAAATGACAATTAGTTATACTCTCAACAAACAAACGGTTAGGGTTATTCTGAATGAATAAATTCAGTTCATCCCTGGATGCCAAATTGGAATCTGATTTCTTAATTGGAAATTGAATGAATTGCAATTTAAACATACAACAGATTTTTCAACAGGTTTTGCAACAAAACATAAATACATTTTCAGTTTTAGCTATTCATTATATATTTATTCCCTGATACTGCAAGTAGAAAATGTTTTCCTAATGGATTAATTGAAAAATATTACTAAGTACTGTCAAAACAATAAACAACTAATTATAATAATTTGAATTGATTTATATTATATTTAAAGTAATATTTATATATGAATGTACACATACATACATAATATATATATATATATGTGTGTGTGTGTGTGTGTGTGTGTGTGTGTGTGTGTGTGTGTGTGTGTGTGTGTGTGTGTGTGTGTGTGTGTGTGTGTGTGTGTGTGTGTTTGTGTGTGTGTGTGTGTGTGTGTGTGTGTAAATTATACAGAAATGCACACGCATACATATTTTATAATATATATTATAATAATCTGAATCTAATTATTATATTTTAAGTAATATACACACACATATTATATATATATATTATATATATATGGATTGGTTGATTTTTAATATATATATATATATATATATATATATTTTTTTTTTTTTTTTTATGATATATATTGATTGATTGATTATTAATATCATTTAATGATGACCCAGCAGAGTACGATAACATGTTCAAGAGTAATCATTTAGAAAATTACTGTATTGTTGAAAATAAATGCAAAATTTAAAATGTTTTTACATTTCATTTGATTTTAATTTCATTTGAATAAATTCAAATTTGATTAATAATTCTGCATTCCCTTTACAAATTCAGAAAAGGACATCCTCAATTAAATTTCGAAAGCTACAGAAACCTACAGTCCGGTAATGCCGTCACCTGCTCGTTTTAGTTATCTATACGGAGAATGCCTGTAAAATGCTGGTGACAGCATACATCGAACCTAATCAGCAATGTACAGCGTGAGGGGTCTTTACATAACAAAGGAATGTTTCTGTCTCTGTGCTGACTGGACGTGTCAGCAGCCACACAGTCAAAAATGCAGCTCCCTTGAGCTCTGTAAAAATTATCATTAGCTTCCAAGCAGAGCCAAAAGCAAAATATGTATAACTGATTATTCTTTCTGGAAAAACATGTTTTATGTCATTAAAGCTGCAGAACATAGGGTCTTCGAAAGAAATCATACAATGGGGAAGTGAATGTTGAGAGATGCTTGCTGAGATTTCTTCCCTGATAAGCCAATGTGTATAACAGGCAGAGTACACTAAAGAAATGGGTTTATACCTCCCTCTTGTGGAAACTGACAGTGATGCATTTATTGCCTAGAATGTATCCAAAAAAGATTGCAACAAAAAATCAAAAGAATCATTTGCATATATTTTTTGTGTGCAAATATCCAATGCAATCAGTGGGGCAGAGCATATTACTGATGTTCACAAGCAAAATGTGTGTCATGGCCAAATATCTCACAAGAGACTGTATGGCGTCTACTGTAAACAAATTGATTACATGATTACATGTAATTGCATAACACACATTGATTACATGATTACATGTTATTCTCACAATGGCAGTAAATTATCCATAATTCATTTATTCTTCCTACTATTTTTATCTTTTAAATTTTCCTTTCTAAAAAATCCTGCTGCTTCTATATATTCAGAAAGCCTTACAGATTTGTGGAATCACACACACAGACCAGCCACTAGTCATGTGACTATCACTGAAATCCATTGACAGAAATCAGTTCACTTTTTCAATAGTGCATATCTAATCAGCTCCTGACGAACACATTAACTATTATTTGAATTATCAAATAATTAATCATGTTTTGCTGTCTTTAGAAGGCTTTTGTTTTTAAGCATATCAAAATGTACAAATTAATTTACATGCAATGCAGGGATTCCCTAATTATTTGTCATCTGAACCTTTTTGCCCCAATATAAGTACCCCTGAGATTGGAAGTTAATAATAAATCAATTTAATCAATAATAAAATTAAGTCAATAATAATACAATTACATTGACAGTTCTCTGATGTCAGTAAATGGTCACATGACATGACATGCTGGGGAATTAAAAAAAAAATTCAAATATTTTTAGAAATTATTTATTTTAATGTTACATTTTTATAATTTAATTAATAGCTTTTCATTAAACTCACGAACTCCAGTCTGGGAAACCCTGACGTAATGTAACATTTATTAAATGTTCATGTTGTTCAACACTTCATGTTGTTGATAACAATGGGTGGGATACATTTTTTTCTTTTTGTATTTTCTGACTACAATTTGTAAGTAGTCTATCCAGACTGTGTACAGTGTACATGCTACACCTGTATATAAGTGCAAGAATGAGTCTTTAATGATTCAAACAGTCCGTCCACTGGGGAAACCTCTCATGTTGTGTCAGGTCTGAAAGCAGTTTGGGTCTCTGTAAAAGCATGCATTTAGCGGTTTGTTTGCGCATTTGAAACAGCGGGGGTGAGATCCTGCTGCTCTGTCCTATTTTAATTGCATTAGCATCAAACCTGGTGACAACCGTTTACGCATAAGCATGATTAAAATAACTAGCATGCTGCATTGAGCATTTAATACAACCTGTAGGAAATTAAATTCAAAATGCTTGTCTGTAATGCAATTTAAACTGTTTTTTGAGACTGTACATAAAATACCATGCTTTAAATGTATTATATTGGTGATATGATATTAGTATGCATTCAGTGAGCAAATATTGTAGGCCAACTTGCAGAAGAAAATAAACTACTGTACAAACGACACAAACAATTTTTTTCAGTACTTCCTATAGTCAATTCGGTGATAAGAGTTCCAGATGTGTCTCAGCCATGTCTATGGTTCTTTATTCTAAAAATCCCCTCTTCATTCATCAGTTCTAACCAGAAGCGCAGGAAATAATCATCTAAATAATCCCCCTCCGCTGTTACCCACCCCGACCCACGGAGGCCTCAGATAGTAATCTTGTCAACAGCATGGAAGCTGTGCTGGAGTGTTAGAGGCAGTGCTGGACCACAGAAACCCTAATGAGATTGGCTCTGATGAAGAGAAAGATACCATGATTAGCTTGCTATATTCCTCTTGGAAGCATTTAGGGATTTGGGTGCTCACAGCCTGCCACAAGCAGTAAGAAAAAATCTGCTTACCGAAAGTGACGTGGGTTGAAATCTCGCATTCACAGAGAAGTTGGTATGTCCAATGATGGGGAAGCATTTACATGACTGCATGTGACTGCATGTGCTCCCGAGTGGGAGGGTCTGGATACGCTTCTGGTTTTAGATCAGTGTAAATGGATTGTTTAAAATCAACTGTAAGGAGAGTTAAGGATTCGCTGTGGAATGACTATTGTTGATTTTCCTTGACATGTAGGCCTGTTCATTTTGTAGAAATTTTGCGCTGTTTCACATAGGACGCGATCCACTGCTTTTTAATCGTTCTATTCAACCTAAAACTGCAAAAGATGGACGTAGGCTATCTGATCGCAGCTGCGACGTGTTTTTATGACGTTGTGTCACGTAGGAAAGGTTAGGCTTACTTTTAAAACAGTTGACCTTTCAATATATCACAAAACCTCATCTCAACAGTGAATGAATGACTATATACTCTTATTAATTTTGTCATTTCATCTTAACAATAACATTGTAAGATTTAGTCAGTCAAACTAGAGACCTAGCGTGTTACTACCAAAGTTATTATTTTTTGTAGCCTATTATTAATGGGGTTATTATAAAGTTTGATGAACATTTCTATGGGTGTAAAGGTAACCGACAGTTTGGTACGTACCATGATTTTGACGTCGTACGGTTCGGTACAGCAGAGGGGGAGAAAACTAAACATAAAATTGCTTTTTTTTATTAAACAGTGGTTTACTGAACAAAGGGTGCTCTGTTTTGCGTTTCAGTTATAATTAAAAGTTTCTTAAGGATATATATATATTTTTTTTTATCTCTGCTAATGCTGTAAACTAGCCTATAGGGCCCTTACTTGCACATTAGCTACTACTAAATATTACAAGAAACTATTAGTCTTAATCCAGTTGCTATTTTTTTTTTAGATATAATAATCAACACTCAAATAACAATGCAAACATGTAAACTGCACATAAGGCAGTTTTTACATTAACTTCTAATTTAATTATGTAATTACTCCAATTCTTTGTTGAAATATAATCATTTACACACTGGCTGTCATTTTCATGACAGATATGTTAAACATTAGTTTGTGGACATAAAATAATCAAGACATAACAGGTTAAGTAAAATATAATGAATATGCTAATTTAGTATAGTGCATAATTAGCAAAAGAGTTTATTTCTCTTGCTGACTAACAAGCCGTGGACACTAACTGACTTGCCTGAAGTAAATGTAACGTTAATGCTAGCTACGTGGCATATTGTTTACAAGCTATTACTGTCTTTCCGCCTTCGAAACACTGACTGAGCGATTACACTATATTTAATACATTTCAGTATGTTGTTCTGTATCTTTCAACATACCTTCAGATGTTCATTCATGTTTATTAGGAAGAGATGCTCGCGCTCCGCAACATCCCGGTTATGGCTGGGTG
Source organism: Gila orcuttii (assembly GCA_026230005.1). Taxonomy (NCBI): domain Eukaryota; kingdom Metazoa; phylum Chordata; class Actinopteri; order Cypriniformes; family Leuciscidae; genus Gila; species Gila orcuttii. The sequence continues at coordinate 27,702,699 of JAPDVR010000015.1, forward strand.
GGGCAGGAGGGGTCGGGGGCATGTTCGGTACGCCATGAGAGTATCGCGATATACTCGCGGGTATCGCGGGTTTTCGTTTCGTTTTGAATATAGTTAGAACCTATGGTTAGAAGAACCCAAAACATTTCAGATATTTTCTCTATTCATTAAATCATCTTTACATGTTGTGCTATGACAACTAAATTAACAAATGTTTCCTATCTATGTTACAGCATTGTTCTTAATAGGGGCATCTTACCCTGACCAGTGTTGAGGGTTAACACATTACAAGTAACACAAGTTACGTAATCAGATTACTTTTTTTAAGTAACGAGTAAAGCAACACACTATTAAATTTACAACAAAATATCTGAATTACTTTTTTTTTTAAGTAATGCAGGTTACTTTCTTTTCCCAGGTATTGATTGATTGATGGGTCTCCAGTCCTCATGTTGAGAGGAATCATGACTGCAGAGGCGTTGAGCGTTGTGAGTTAACATGATGGTTACTGTAGTTCTTGACTAAATGTAAGCAGGCATTTACTCATCTCTTTTGTTCAAAAACAAATTCAGTATTCCTCAAAATCAATAAAAACCGTGAAATGCAAACTCAGAATATTACACAAACCTGCAATAATTAAATGTGTTAAATTACACAAATACACTTTATGTATTTAATCCCACTTTATTAACCAGTGTCTTCGCTTTTGACCTTAAAGCATACTAATAACAAGCAAAAAATAAAAATTTCAACAAACTTTCTTCTCCTGCATCCTATTCCTCTGCAATCCAGCAAGGCGTATTCATTTCAGGTGTGAAAGAGCATTTAAACTTGACAAAAAATAACTTTTGTTTATTAATTATTAAAAAATAGCCCAGCCCAGCCCAGCCCCGGATAGAAAAAGTAACGCAACAGTGATGTAACGCATTACTTTCCATTAAAAGTAACTAATTAACGCAATTAATTACTTTTTTGGGAGTAACACAATATTGTAATGCATTACTTTTAAAAGTGCTTTTTCTTTGCTGTAATGAACATAAGTTAGTTCTATTTTCTATAAGTTAGTAACTATTTTCCGTATTAATCCTTGGAAAATGCCATTAAGAGTCGATGTCACTATTCAAAACTGACCAATTAAAGCACCACATGCAATTGGTTTATAGATCAGTGAAATACACAGAGAGAAAACAGCCGCCTGATATCAGAAAGGATGGCAAAAGTTGCTGAGTGGGTGTAATGGCGATAGTAATTTTGGACTGCATTAGGTTGAGTCATTTAATACAAGCTTTAGGCTGGGATAAAAATAAATCAGTCTTCACAGCCCAATGAGAATAAATCTTATCGAGGATAGCGGACGGTTAATGTAGGTTCATTCCCTTAAGCACAGTGGGGGGTAGAGATAAAGATCTGTTCAATGGTGTTAAAGATGTTAGAGAAGAGAACAGCGATCGGATGGCAACTTCAGTGCTGATTTCACCACTCCCATCTTTTGGAAACAAGACACACTGACCTATAAGTCCTCCTCCTTTACCTCCAGGACCCAAGATCAAGGTTACATAACGCTTGAAACTGGCTCTGTCTGTGTGTGTGTGTGTGTGTGTGTGTGTGTGTGTGTGTGTGTGTGTATCACATGGAGAATGCTGTACATGTGTCAACCCCTTGGACAAAAAAGTCTGCCAAGGACAAGAGTTAAACCCTTCATCCTCAGACCTCTGCATCTGTCAGAACTAAATCAACATCAGAGTTCACATATTTAAATATTTATAAGAAATTTTGTTTGTAAATTCAGAAACAGGCGTGGAATTTGTACATATGAAATATGCATCATGGCATGTCTTCATTTTCCTAAAAATTCAAATATTGTGTATATATCAGCTCCAATTGATCACACACACACACACACACACACACACACACACACACACACACACACACACACACACACACACACACACACACACACACACACACTTTAAATCACACTCCAGCATCTGATCAATGTCAAATGCTGGTTCACTAGAAGCATTGGTCCTAATTTTTACAACCTTCATTTCTGTCCTTGTTAGCTGAGGTAATAGGATTGGCTGGTTCACACAGGAAGATCAGTAAAGCCCTCCCCAATCCTAAGCTAAGACTTTTGAGGTGGACAAGGAGGAATTAGAAGGGATAGAGCAACCAAAGGAGGAAGCAGGGCACTCCGCTTCAGTCTCTGTGCCTGTCTCTATCCACTTGTCCATCCCGAGGCAGGTCAGACACACCTAGGAGAGGAATCAACACTTTTGCAACGCTCCCCCTACCGCGTGATCCAAGGTACAGGGCTACCTGCATCCATTTCTCTGTCAGCAAAGCACAGGGAAAGCCGTCAAAATTTCTTACCTTGAGGAACTTGACAGGGAAGCGTCTGACGACGAGATGGGTAGCGGAGCGAGTGCAGAGGATAAGGAAATGGCCAAGAAGTCCAAAGAGCTGGAAAAACAGCTCCAGGTAGATGCTGATAAAGAAGCCAAGACGGTCAAACTTCTGCTGCTGGGTAAGAAATCAGTGTTTGACTCCTCCAGTACATTGGTGTTGAGTTAAGGAATTTTGCCTCCAGAACCAGTTACTGATGCAGAAACTTCAGATGCTTTATGTACATTTGTGCCTGCAACAGGTGATTACTAATACTAAATTGCAAGATAGTAAAATGCAGGTGAGACTACGAAGTGGGATTAAAATCCTAAAGTTATTCTTCTGATTTTTTCTTTCTTTCTGGGATTAAGAGTTATAGATGCACTAGGGCAGAGTATTGAAAATTGATTTTTTTTTTCATAAATTAAACATTGCATATGTATCAGTTGACTTCATAATTGCATAAAAATGTTTTTACAAATTATGTCGTTTTGTGCCATAAAACACATTTACTTTCAATTCATTTTACATGTATATTAGGTGAAGCACATCATCTTTTTTTCATTAAAATTTTTTGCATGAATGATCTTAAGGTCTAATTAATTTATTAATGTTTTAAGTTTTAAGGATTTTTAAAATTAGCTTTTAAACATTTTTGCACGATCGATTCCAGCTTTCCTGTATCAACAATTTCACTGCAAGTGAAGTTGCCTTTAAAGATCACAACCCGAGGAACCCTGTTAATTGTGGCATATTGACAATAAGACCTGAATCCGATTACTGTGATGGTTTAAGCCCCGATCCTCTTAAGCTCAGGTTCAGTTTATCTTCCAATGGGAATGAAAAACAGAGGAGGCCAGTTTCAGTACTCCTAACAGTTTGTTACATCAGGACGCTTTAAATCAATGAGCAATTTCAGCAAATCACTCTGAGGCAGATGCATTGATTAAGTACTGACCTGATTTCTTCCAGCTCAACAAGCCACTTCCTGTTTGAACAGGAAGTTTGTAACCGGCTGTTCTAAAAAAATAATAACATTGGTAAAATACAAAGTTAGAAGAAAGTAAATATAACCAATTAACTAATTTAATTAAGTACAGATTGCGTGTAGTGAATTTTGGAAATTAGTTTTGAAATCATTCTCAATACATTAAGAAATCACTTCTCTTGCACAATAAAAGTCAAAGAGTGTGCTAATAATGGTAGTGATGTGTGTTCATATCTGACAGCTAGGAAGAGGACAGCCATTTTCCATATAATCTAATCTAGCTAAACTAAGCAGTCGTACAGGCAGAGATGTAACAGGGATGACGCAAATTCTCTTAACATATCACCACAGCTATACAGTTAACTCAGGAAGTAAAGGGCACAGAAGAGTGACAGTTGCCACAGGAGACGGTTGAGCCCCACCCCCTTGCCCTCGACTGACTGAAGCTCCAAGGCGAATCAAAGTGTCAGTGATCTTCTGAGAAGCTTTCCCTAACACAAATCCAATTGGGTCACTTTATAAGCAGGTTAAAGAGCCTTCCTCTGACCTGGACATCAATGACAATCTATACATTTTCCCTGACAGATTATCTCTGCTTAACATTGACCTTGTTATTAAAATCTAAAATAAACCGTTAAATTCAGAGAAAGGCACTGTGTGTAAGACCTAAACTAGAGTCGTAACCACCATATAGACACATACCGAGGTGATATTCAGATCAATATGATTTGGCCAAAGACCTTTGAACTAAGCTAAGTCAGAGGGACATAATTTGGTCGAAAATATATCTGATGTTCGGTTTAAGAGCATTTGAGGACTCCTCATTTGTTCTTATGTACGCTCACACATGTTTCTCTATCTGTCTTGTAGGTGCTGGTGAGTCAGGGAAGAGCACCATTGTAAAACAGATGAAGTGAGTATAAATGCATGCAACACAGAATACATGCTCAGAAGAGCCCATTACAGGTTGTGAAAGTACATTCGAGATACATGGAGTCTGGCTGCAGTGTATGTAAATAAATTCACCTACAAATCATTAATCAAAAACACTGTTCTTTCCCCCACAAGAATTCTCCATCAAGGTGGTTATACAAAAGAAGAACAAATGGAGTTTCGATCTATTATTTTTGGCAACATTCTGCAGTCTGTTCTGGCCATCATCAGAGGCATGGAGATGCTGGACCTCAACTTTGGGTCACCAGCAGCACAGGTCTGCCAAACAACTCCAAAACCACCAATGATTAGTTTGTGGACATTCACATACTAAAGAAATTCACATGCTGAAACCCACTGTTAAAGTCGGCTTGAAATGAAAATTCACCCTATCCATTTTCAAAATGCATGTTTAGATCATATTGTGAACAATTTATCTGTGCATTTTTTGTGCATTTCATTTTTTTAAATGAACTCATTTTCTATTTATTTGACCTCGTAATGTTTAATCAAAATGTCAAAACTGGACCTTCCAGTGAAAATCTGTTGCTACTTTCATTTCATTACGACATATTAAATAAGCAAACCAACTGATGACTGAACATATGGTGCCTAACAGTGTCTGTTTTACTGTCCCGTGCAGGAGGACGGTCAGAAGCTCCAGAACCTGTCTGACTCCATTGAGGAGGGCACCATGCCTCCAGAGTTGGCAGACGTCATCAAGAGGCTATGGAAGGATTCAGGCGTGCAGGCTTCTTTTGATAGAGCTGCTGAGTACCAGCTAAACGACTCCGCTGGATAGTAAGTACAACACTCAGCAGGACAGCAATACCTATAAAGTTCAGTTGCACCTAAGGATGTGGTTAGACCATCCGATTTTCACTTTGAATGCAGTACAGAGTTGTTATGCTTTGGAGATTTTCAGTACTTTAGCAGATGTATAATTCAGGTGTCTTTAAATGAATTGCTGACTTATCTTCCATAGTTACTTGGCCGAAATGGACAGAATCTGCAAACCCGACTACCTCCCTACTGAGCAGGATGTGCTGAGATCTCGAGTCAAGACTACTGGTATCATTGAGGAACAGTTCGGCTGCAAAGAGCTCCACTTCAGGTGTGTCTTACCTGCCTGAAGTGATTGAAGCAACTTTTGTGCATGCTCTGTTTAAATTGAGAGCCACAAAAATGGTAATGTAATGATACTCAAGACCAAAAATGTAATAGGACTATCCATGTAAAAGGACTATTTTAGGTAGATTTCAGCAAAGAAAAATTAACCAAAGCTTTGAATGAAACCTTTTCATGTTCCTCTTGTCCGCAGGATGTTCGATGTGGGTGGCCAGAGGTCCGAGAGGAAGAAGTGGATTCATTGTTTCGAAGGTGTAACTTGCATCATCTTCTGTGGAGCCCTGAGTGCTTATGACATGGTGCTGGTAGAAGATGATGAAGTGGTAAGTGCTTATTTTTAGCCAACACACTTAAAAACAAATGTTCTTTATTGGCATCTGTGGTTCCATGAAGAACCTTTAATGCCCCTGGAACCTTTCCATTACACAAAAGGTTATTTTTGGTGGAAAAAGTTTCTTTTGATTATTAAAATGTTCTTGTGACAGATGACTATTAATTCAAAGTTCTTTAGGAACCCGAAATGGCTCTTAGGAAACCTACAATGGTTTTGGAAACATTGTTTTTAAGAATGAGGAACAGACCTTACAGATCCTTCATTCAGAAAAAAAACCAAGATCATTCACATCATAAATATCACAGAGCCCAATTTAATGGTTTGATACTGATGTCTGAAGCTCTAGGATTGCTTCTCAATCTCAACTATAATATTTTGTTCCTCATGTTTTTCCAGAACCGCATGCACGAGAGTCTCCATCTCTTCAACAGTATCTGCAACCACAGGTTCTTCGCCACAACTTCCATTGTGCTTTTCCTCAACAAGAAAGATCTCTTCATGGAGAAGATCAAGAAAGTCCACTTGAGCATCTGTTTCCCTGACTATGATGGTGAGTGAGGTCTCTATATAAATAAACAACACCTTAAAGCAGTACTTTGCCCAGGACTTAACTGTTAACTCACACTCCTATCATTCCAAACCTGTATGACTTTCTTTTGTAGAACATATTCCAACAAAACAATTCAACAACATACAACAACAATTCCTGGCGAACAAGGAATGGGACTGTCTAGTTTCAGAATGACAAAAAGTAAAAGTACCATGAAAGTACAATAAATTAGGTCTTCTGAAGCCATATGATAGCTTTGTGTGAAGAACAGACTAAAATTTAAGTTGTTATAATCTTGATTTGACCAAGCTCTCCTCGGCAAGTTCATGAGAGACAATGTCTGATTGACAAGTTAATCATTCTATTGAGTCACTTCTTTTCAATGAACTAATTGACTTGAACCCATCACACCGGTTAACTGACTATTAGTGAATAATGACTTTCGGTATGTTCCTGGTATGGCTTCTTATGGCTGGTATAGACATTTTATGGTGCTTTTGCATCCTTTTTGAAGCTTGACAGTCATTCACTTTCATTCTATTGGAAAGATTTGACAGGGTATTCTTTAAAAATGTACCTTAGCGGAAGATAAAAAGTCATACAGGTTTGGATTAGCATAAAGGTGAGTAAATTAATTTCCATTTTTCAATGAACTAACTCATTAAAAGTCGGTATGTCTGCATTATTATAATCTATTGCAATTGATACTGGAACTGTAAACACAAATACAGCCACTACCATGGGCAACTATGATAATTGATGAACGTCTCAATTTTCCAGGTCCAAACACATTTGAAGATGCCAGCGACTATATCAAGAATCAATTTCAGGAGCTGAACATGAAGAAGGGAGTTAAGGAGATCTACGCACACCTGACCTGTGCCACAGACACAAAGAACGTCGAGATCGTGTTTAACGCTGTGACAGACATTATCATCAAAGAAAACCTTAAGGACTGTGGTCTGTTCTAAACACTATCGACTTTTACAAAGGTACGTTCCCTGAAAAAAATAAAGCAGATTCTTACGCACTGTTTACACTGCATGAGCGAAACGCAAATGGCTGACATCAGTTGACGGATTCCCCCATTTCTATTCTATAGTCAGAGCTACTTGATTTTATGCACAAATATTGATTTTATGTGACTTGTCTCCAAACCCAGCTTGTGAAGTTTTTGGTCTCTAGTCTATTAAATTAAATCAGTTTTTGTTTCTAATAATTTGTATATGAATTAAAAGGTAGGCCTACAGCCATATTATTTTAATAATAGTAACAGTCATACAAGTACTTTTGTATTAAGCGATTTGAAAATATATTTATATATCTATATCTTTACATCTGGAATTCTGACTTTTTAATCAAGCAATTCTGACTTTTGGAAACAAGCTTCCATACCTTTAAGTGATGAACAATTTTTTTAGCGTTTTAAGTGGTTATATGTTATTTTCCAGACCTTTCTGCCCCATCCCCACCTGAATGATTGGATTTACTCTAAATGAAGTTGCCACGGTAACAAAAGAACATCCACAGGTGGCATGAAGGTGAGCTCTACAGCAAGCAGTCAAGTGTGGTCAGCGGATCCCCGGGCAAAGAACAACCTCAACATCCCAATCAAACCTCAGAGACTAGATCCAGATTAGACTAACGGCCTCTGCTCTCCAAAGGGACTCTAAAAACATTTCATAACAGTTCAAACTACTAATAGAGTCAATAAGAGAAGGATTACCAAAGAAAGGGGACTTTTGATGCTATGAGTTAATGATGCTTGTAGAGAAGCCGCCTCTCACTGTTTTAATGTTAAACCTATAGAGGTTTGACTGTTAGATATATTTTTTTTTCATTCATTTCCAGAAAAAAGAAAAGTAAATTTAATGCAATTAAATTTTGCTGTAATAAAGACATTATAGTGGGACATCAGATCCCATGATAACAATTAGAAACAGGTACGTGCTGCGCAGTCTCGTCTCATTTGAGAGATGAAAAACTTGCATACCATCAAGACCTGTTTGTTTGAATTTAACCAGCTAACACAATATGTGAAAGATATTTCTTTGTTTCTTTTTCAGCCCCAAACCTAGTAGGGCAGTATGTTTTGTAAATAAAAGTAGGAAAACAAAAATTCTGTTTCAAGAAGATTCTATATAAAATATATATTGAGGCATAAATATATATATATATATATATATTTATGATACAGTATTACAGTAACAAGTGAAAAATTCTAGAATGGTCTGTTGCTTTGTTTTAAACCTGAGGTCTGAATTTGTGGAGATGTTCTGGAATGTAAATGTAGGCACATGAAATAAAGACTTGCATCAATTCCACTGGTTGCTGGTGTCAGATTACTATGTGCTGCAATTGTCTGGCCATTAGCACCATTGTGCACTTTCACGAAAGAGCCCCCTTACATTTTATTAATTGGGATTTTCATGTCAGATCTAATTTTGAATGAACCACAACACAAAACACTCTCTTTTCTAAGAGCATTATATAATAATAAAAAAAAAAGACAGCTAAAATTAGTAAAGATATCCAACAATCGTGACACTACACAAAAATACACATTCAGAGCCACAGGTACAATCAGAAAAACAACTGGAATAGTAGGGAATATATTAAATCAGATACACAGTCTCATTAAAATAAGACAAATGGTAAAATACATTTAGGTATGATTCTTAGTGTAAAAAAATCTATTTGTCTTCGCCGTTTGAAGACTAAAATATTTTCAACTGATGGATGTTAAAGTTCATTTCTGATCATGATTAAGTATATAAGTTTCCTTAAATGTTTGCATATATATTTTCTCAAAACTGCAGCAATTGGTGACATGGTACTGTGGGCAAGATCAGAATCAACCGTTAAGCAATAACATTTTTGAATAATACCCATTGTGTTCAGAAACTAAACAAACCAAGTTTATAGCATATTAGTGATTCAGTGCCATCATTACCGTTAGTTGTTCATTTGCACTTTTTATGTTTAAAATAGTTCGAATAAAGCACAGTGATATAAAAAAATAAAACCACAGATTGTTGAATGAATTCAGACTACTTCATTGAGTACATCAATGTACCAGTATTGGAATATATGGATAATGGCTGTCTTGCAAATATTATAGTGACTCTGGCTATTTGGCATGTTCAAGACGTTATAGACATTAGTCTTAAATCAATAAAAACCCTTTTCATATTAAACAAAGGTATAACAAACCAGATCACATTGTGTCAGTTTGTTTAAAAAAATACTACAATCCACAGGATTAAACAAAAGCACATCAAACAAGTCTTAGAAAAGGCTGTACTCCAAGACACAAATGCAAATCCGGCTATCATGCTCTGTTTTTAAAGCATTTGTTCCCAAGTGCTCTTGACCAAACAGAGGGTCATTATTTTCAAACCATTCAGAAATGTATCTGTGAGAAAAGCATTTGTTCACACCTTTACAGGTTCTCACGAAATACAAAAATAGTGTGTTATATAAAGTGTGTTATATAAAGTGAATCATGGTTAATAATTAGTTAAAAAAAAAAAATTGTCCTGTTGCTGTGTGTTTGGGCTGTGAATTACTAAAGTTACAACAATAATATGAAGACGTTTCACTCATCATTGCGACCTAATTCTTAGAAATTCTGCTGTTTGCAAATAAAGTCTTAAAGAGAGACCTAAGTTATTCATAAATTGTCGAAATAATCACTATGAAAAACTTTCTTTCCCATAAGAACTGATACACTGTTATTAATAGGACTCAGATTGAAATCTTAAAGATATTTAATCTAATGGGGGTTGGCATATAGTCACATGATATCGTTCATTGTGTATTTTGATCTATGCATAGTGATGTGTCATGTAATACCTATAGAGGAATATTGGCAATAAAATAAAGACAAAAAGGAAGTGGCAAAGAAATAATGACCATCACAGACTGTCATTATGAAAAAAAGAATAAGGGGAAATAAAATGGTCTCAAAAATCCTGTTCATGGTGAAGGGTGCATGCAGCGGGGTGGCAGTCTCTCTCGCTCATCCGCTGCCAGAGGAAACGGACAAAACCAGGAACAACCAGCCAGTGAAGCTCTGATATCTTCCATAAACAACTGTAAATAATTTTTTTTAAAAAAAGTGTCTTAATATTATTAAATATAAAAAAACATTTCGGGTAAACATTTCATGTTTTTTTAAGGTCACCAGGGGTCTGTTGTATTTCCAAATGTATGGTACTAAATTTAGGAGAAAATAAGTGCAAAGTATTACTGAATCATGATTTGTGTGTAAAACCATTTGAAACAGTCCTTTAGGTTTTGGCCTTTTTCTCTTCTGTTGTACTTACCTTAGCACACATATGATGCTTCAATAGAGGCCACACTCTATAAGGTTATTCTTGATGATGACATCAGTGACTGAATCAAACACAAACTGTACGTTCTTGGTGTCTGTGGCACATGTGAAGTGTGTGTAGATCTCCTTTGTGTCCTTTCTTTTGTTCAGATCCTCAAACTGGCACTGGATGTAGGCCGCTGCTTCCTCATATGCATACGTTCCTGAGCATCACAACACAAATATGACTTTAAGATTCGTGTGATTAACACTGTTGGATATTACTAATATAACACTGCTGTTCAAATGAAGATTTTTTTAATTAATACTTGTATACGGCAAGGAAGGATGCATTAAACTGATCTAAAGACATTTATAACATTACATAGGTTTTTTATTTCAAATAAATGCTACTCTTTTGAGCTTTCTATTCAGAATCCTGAAAACAATGTGTCACAGTTTACATATTAAGCAGCATGACTGTTTTCAACATTGATAATAATAAGAAATCTTTCTTGAGCACCAAATCAGCATATTAGAACGATTGCTGAAGGATCATGTGACTCTGAAGACTGGAGTAATGATGCTGAAAATTCAGCTTTGCCATCACAGGGAAAATTTCAATTTTAACATGCATTAAACATAGAAAGATTTCTTAACGTTACTTCAACAACTTTTTAAGAGGGAAGATGGAGAATGTCACATCAATGAACAAGGCAGAAGATGATTAGTCGGGGCACAATATAAAAATACTCAAGTATTTTCAGAGGAGTAAATTAAAGCTTTTTAATCCATTATGAAAAACGAGACTAATTCATCATTTTGAAAAATGAAGTTTTCTATAATGGTCCAGCCCACTGGCCAAATATATTGTTCCGTCCATGACTGATTTCAATGGAATACACTGAGGACAAACCAACATCTATAAATGTACTGTGTTTTAAAAATAAAGACAAGAGAGAGGCACTAAAACCTCTCCAAACCGGCAAGACTCAACTTTCACCCGGCCATGAAAGATGATAACTAGCAGACACAAAACAGAGTTTTTTCCACAGTGCTTCCCCTCATCTGATAGGCTGTTCAAACTTAACCTTATGTAGTCCCTTCTTCATTTATATAACTTTTTATAAACAAGCAATCCTTCATCCACTCTGCAGTTTGCCCTAAAGGCTCTACCAATATAATGATGCTTGAGTAAATATGTCATTTGCTGATTATCTGAAGTTTGATTTAATTTTAGACATGATTAAAATAGTTTTTCAGGACCATCTAAAAAAGATGGTTAAAGTTAGTAATACAACTATTGTTGAATATACTGTCCTATTAGTGGCATCATCCTTCACCACATATACATTTAGCTGTGAGTTTAAGAAAATGTTATTTAATCCACTTAATACCTTTTCAATCATAAGTACAATATTTCAAAATTGTATTTAATCTCACCAGAGTATTCTGGGTAGCATATCGTGAGTGGACTTCTCTTGATCTTCTCTTCGAACAGATCCTTCTTATTGAGGAAGAGGATGATGGATGTGTCTGTGAACCACTTGTTGTTGCAGATGCTGTCAAAAAGCTTCATGCTCTCATGCATTCGGTTCTGTGGACACATCAAGATCAACATATTGCTCAGAGACTCGTTTATCTGTTCACAGTTGATCGGACATTACTTGGTTTGACAACTGAGAGCTGAGATTTGCATTAAAAAATGCTCAGTGCCGTGACGGAATTAAGGGTTATTTAATTGTATAATGTGCATTTAGTTCCACTGAAAGTCAATATGCAACCTAAAATCATCCTTTTATGGAAATATAGTCAGTGTATTTTAAGAAATTGGGTCTCGTGAGGAAACTATGTGGGTTTTCCATGAGCTATGAGAAAATCACTTTAACACAACCAGGACAACCGGAACATCCCCTGTGGTGGCTATGGAGAAATAAACAAAATACTGAGCTCTGCTAGGAGCTTTTCTCACCGATTATCATCTATTACCATATTTACATTAATCCGTCATATCAAATGTGTCTTTGAATTGGTCATGTGATCTTGCAAACAGACTAGTGTGCCATTCTGATTTAGCTGTGGGATCGCCGTGGGAAGGAAACTCACCATCTCTTCATCTTCAGCTAGGACCAGGTCATAGTCGCTGAGCGCCACACAGAAGATAATGGCAGTGACGCCTTCAAAACAATGAATCCATTTCTTTCTCTCTGAACGCTGACCACCAACATCAAACATCCTGTTCGGGTACAAGCAGTATACACTGTGATCAGGCCATGAGACAGAGACACAGACAGACTGAGAGAAAGAGAAAGAGAGAGAGAGAGAGAGAGAAAGAGAGAGAGAGAGAGAGAGAGAGAGAGAGAGAGAGAGAGAGAGAAAGAGAGAAAGAGAGAAAGAGAGAAAGAGAGAAAGAGAGAAAGAGAAAGAGAGAAAGAGAGAGAGAGAGAGAGAGAGAGAGAGAGAGAGAGAGATGACACTTACTTGAAGTAGAGCTCTTTGAAGGTAAAGTGTGTTTCTACAATGCCAGTGGTCTTGACCCGCGTTCTCAGCACATCTTGTTGAGTTGGCATGTAGGTGGGCTGGGATATCCTATCCAGGTCATTCAGATAGCTGTAAAAAAGAGACAAACCATAGTAAGCATTTTTTTAGTGAAACCACTTACAAAACAATGTCAGGATGGTTTAAAGAGCATTTATAAGGACATTTTAAAATCCTCACATTTCTCTGTAGATTCTAATACTGTACATTTTTCGTAATAGATCCTGCATTTGGGACTATGTACTGTAAGAAGAGTCTCAGTAGCTGGAACACATTTAAAAAGTATGCACCTGAGACCTGTACACATACTTTTATTTTATTATTCAACAGAATATGTGACATGAAGCTTTAAAGTCGATCTTTAAAGGCCCATGGCCCTGATAATGGCAATGATGGACTGGATAGTGTTGCTGTAAACCACGACTTTGTGCGCTTAGAGACGGCCACAACGCATGATGTAGTCAGCCATATCCAGGCCAGATTGAGGACCTGCACCTAGACACGACAACAACGCATCCCTGAAGTGTCAGCAGAGATTGTGTCAACTAGACTCTCATCGAAGGCCTCATCGACACGACAGCCATCAGCACTGATCCTCAACAAATCCGTCTCCACCCCGGTGTGATGTCTCTGATCTTAAACCAGATGGAACTGGATAATATTCTGATTGTTCCAAACCAATCTGACTTCTGACCTATAATGCTGCCTGAATCATAATCATACACTGTTCGTTCATTGGCCACAGAAAAAAAAAAAAAAAAGAAACATCACTTAACTTACTTAAGCTGGACTGTGACCCTATTTTCTTTTGGAAACACACTTTTTTGCATTATTTTCCTGTCATCTCGGTAAAGCTGCTTTGAAACAATCTGTATTGTGAAAAGCACTATATAAATAAATGTGACTTGACTTGACACGAAGCTGGGAAAAAAGCATGCAGTTAATGTTTTTCACAAGGTTTACAATAAAAACAAGTCGAATGCATTTGATAGTAAACGCAGTAAAACAGTAATATTGTGAAATATTATTACAATTTAAGCCAACTGATTTCTACTTAAAAATGTAATTTATTACTGTGATGGCAAGGCTGAATTTTTAGCATCATTACTCCAGTCTTCAGTGTCACATGATCCTTCAGAAATCATTCTAATATGCTGATTTGCTGCTCAAGTAACATTTCTTATTATTATCAATGTGATTTACCAACCGTATTTTTTTTTTAAACAATATAAGTGTATTTACTGTCACTTTATTGCATCCTTGGTGAATAACCAAATTAAATGCATTTAAAAAATGTTTTACTGACCCCAACTGTAGTGTAACATTTTGTAAAAAAAAAAAAAAAAAAAAAAAATATATTTTTTTTTTTTACAAATTACGGTGGTGGGGAGGGGCTGCAAAGGTTGGAGTGTGGGTTTTGAGAAAACAAACAGAGAGAGAGAGAGAGAGAGAGAGAGAGAGAGAGAGTGAGAGAGTGAGAAAGTGAGAGAGAGATTCACTGCAGTACAGGCCTGTGGCTAAAATAAAGATGTATCCATCAAACGACCCATCCACACTGATTCTGCCATAACACAGGAGCTCACAGCATAAAACTTATTTCTCATTGGAAGATTTGGCTTTATAGTTTCAATGCATGAACGCATGAGTTCACTGAGAGGAGTGAAGGTTGCTCTTGATTATTATTACTGGAAACATTCTTTGTGGCTACCAAAGCTGAAAACAGAGTGAAAGAATGACGGTAACATGGAAAAAATCTGTGAGGGAAAAAAAGTTGTGCAATGCAATTCAGAAAGCCACAAATTTCCCCACAGTCAATGAGCTGGAATCTACCAGGTAAAAAATGTTAAACAGGTCTGCACAAGGCTTAAGGAAAGGTGCCTCAAAAAAAAAAAAAAAAAAAACTCAACCTGAACCTTCACCATTTAGGAAACCAAAATCTGATTTACTGCACATCAAACACTTCAAACAAAAGCATGATGATTCTGTGGAGACAAATGATGGTACAATAAACCAAAGGTTTTGTAAGTAAAAACAATATTTGCAAAATTACTATCTAAAGTAATAAGCCAAAATAAACATTGGCATGTTCTGTTCAAATAATTGTATACTTTATTTTTTAAAAAGTATACAAGTATTTGGACACTTAAATGTTTATGAATGTTACTGCATTATATAACAAAATATCAAACCAACAACATTTATTTGATAGAAATACAGCACAAACAAAAAATCTGTTCATCTGTTTATATACTATTTAGGTTCTGGATGTCAAACATGTTATCGTGATGAACTGCACCTGCGGTCACTCTGCTAGGCCCCACAGAATAGCTTGTGAAAAACCTTAGTCCATCTGAAGAAAGTGCACTTACTATGCTGCTGAATCATTGAGTTGATACTCTCGTGATCTGATGAAACACGTCTGCACTCCTTCATCCTTCCACAGCTGGCGGATGACCCCAGAGAGCTCAGGGGTCATGACCCCTTCCTCTGCAGTGCCCGCGAGCACAAAAAGCTGACGAGCGTCATCCTGATGTTAAACAGAACAAAATCTGAAAACTGTTCTCCTTTAATGATACTATAAGCTGTCAGTCAATTTTGAATATGGAGTTTGTTACTCAGAATTATTTTGACTGATTAACTCTTTTTGACCGATTCTTTACAACATACCTTATAAGCTCATGAATCAAGCTACACTAGGTGAGTTGCATGTTTGTTTTTCGTATGACAGGAACTAGATATACATTTTTTTTTTTTTATATTGCTGTATTACCAAGTATATTGCTTCATATAAATAATTAAATGTCATTCTTCCTTGTGTTAATTTGGTGAAAAACAGGGAAATCCTCAGTAGATTCCAGTGAGGGATAACATCAGTAGATTCTTGCTGTATTGAGATATTGCGTCCAATTATGGTGGTTCAGAGCATCATGATATTATAAATGATTGAAATGATTTTGTCCTGGGAAGGCTGAGAAGAACTAAACTCAGTTTGAGTTGTCCAGAGGGTGAATTTCGTAAACATTGCGAATTCCAGCACTATGCAGTCTAGACAAGAGAACTAAAAAAATATTGCTTATGGGTAAATTTATGCATCTTACCGCTCTTGCAGAGTCCCCAAAGTCGATCTTTAAACGGCCCATGGCCCTGATAATGGCAATGATGGACTGGATAGTGTTGCTGTAAACCACTACTTTATACTGCTTGCATTCCTCATCTGAGTAACCATCTTCATGAATTATCCTGAAGTAAAACAAATCCGATAGGATAACTACATCTACTGCGCATCAAACAAAACAATTAAAACAACAATTAAAACAACAAAATCCAATGATAACTGCCAGTAATATTCCCTCTAGGCTGTTCTGATTCTTATGTTGGTCATCCACAAACCAAAATATTCAGTACAGAAAGCAAATAAAAATACATGTGATTGCTTGAATGGCCATATAATGATTCATTTATTTAAAAATTTTAATATAAAATATGTATTATATAAAATTATTTTTAATGTATTTTGATTATAAGTACTAATGTATTAGTATATGTTCTAATAACTTTATATATACACTGAACAAAATGATAAACACAACACTTTTGTTTTTGCCCCCAAATCTTTAGCTCAAAGATCTAAGACTTTTTCTATGTACACAAAAGTGTTGCTTTATAATTTTGATCAGTGTATATATTACATTATTAGAACATATTCTAATACATCAGTACTTATAATCAAAATACATTGTATTGGAATGGTAAAGTGTTGGTACGTGACAGGCCTCCACTCAAGGATAAAATACGATGAACAAGTCTAAGAATGTTCCACGTATGGTTGAAAATACCATCATTGACCTAGAAAGATAACATTCTGGGAGTCAAAACTATAAAAGAGGAAGGATGCCCTCCCCTCAATGTCACACTCCACAGCCACTCTGTGTGACTGTACGACTACTGGTCTTTTCTTGCAAGAAAATAAACCTCATGAAAGAATATTGGAAATAGTTTCTTTTGTTTAGGAAATAGGAAACTATTGTTTGTCTCTTATTCAGTGATAGAATATTTTTTGCCACCACAATACACATACAAGAATCTCTATATAATTTATATAAACATAAATGTATGTATAGTATAAAAGAAAGAATATAATTTAAAACTTTACAATATTAATATAATAATAAACACACACACACTATATGAAATTATCTAATCTACCACTATTATATATCATGGTGCCCGAAGGGTCTGCTCAGTTAAATTTTTTTGTAATTTTTTGAGAGGTTTTGCACAACAAGAAAAAAAAAAATAGATAAAAAAATAAAAATGAAAATTATAATAATAATGATCAAAACACTCACTTCATTTGCTTAACTATTGTACTCTTCCCTGATTCCCCAGCACCTAAAAGAGGACAAACAACAGAACGTGGTTGATGAGGTTGATATGGTAAATCGATAAATGCAGTCTATTCGCCAAACATCACACGCTCAGGAGAAGGTCTGCATAAGATGAATAGAAGCTTTCAACCTCTGCCTCCCACATCACAAGCCCAGCATGAGCTGCAGAACGAGCTCTCTATTTCGGGTTGCGCTTGCCATAGGGTGAGATTAAACGCCCTGAAGATGAAAGGTTTGTCTGATGTTAGTTCCCCAGTGTTTGTCAGGACAGCAGGAGCTACGATAGGTGAGATTTTTATAAACAAGTCAAATGACTCATTGACGAGTGAAATTAATAGAACATATTTCACATTTTTATGCAAATTGGCAGGTGTTACATGATGTTTTTAACACATTTTGGATATGGAGTAACAGATTCTGTCCCCAACAGAATACATCTCCATGACCCGAGATACCCGAGGTTACCCCTTCAAATATTCTTTGGCTTCCCATTCTGGTGAAAAATTCAATCAATCAATCAATGTTGTTTTAAAAAGCAAAACAACCCGAGGTTGACCAAAGTGCTGTACAATAAAATAATCACAATGAGTTAAAAAGGAAAAAGACAGAGAAAATATTCAACCCACTTGGTCAACTGTTCAATCTTCAGGATCATTTGTGCTGGTGGTTACATGCAGCAAATCTACTGTAAGATGCATTAAGGGTTAGATCAATAATTTCTGCTTCTGAGGTGTGGATTGCTGCCCTATTAGCTCGAATTTATGGCAGGGGGAGGGAATAACTGTGGGTCTTTAGGGCTAGAGAATCATGTGAAAAATTTCTTCTGAGCATCTTGAACCGCAGGTATGCTGCAGCCGAGAGTGGGACGGCCAAAACGTCCAGCCACGTCTGATGAGACCTTGGCAAAAGTAAAAGCACAATGAGTTATCAATTGCTGAGAGAAACTGAAAAAGTTCTTTAAAATCAGCCCTGGACTTTCCAAACAGATAGAGAACACACAGACCTATTGACCTTTCCAACAGTGACAAGTTAAGCAAGCCGAATCTGTTTTTTTTTTTTTTTTTTTTTTAAAGGATTAGTTCACCCAAAAAAGCAGAATTTCTACACAAATCATTAAAATTGGGTTATATTATGAACTGGATCAAATAATTCTTGAATCTGACATTGTTACTTCTCTCATTAACATAAGTAAAGTCAGCAATATAATGTCAGCATCATAGATTAATACAGCATCATAAAATTAGATCAAAACCTGAAGGACAAAATATATTTAAATTGTACTATTTATAATTGCAAAAAAAGGTACCTTTGAAATTAAAACATTGTTTAATTTCACATATACTGTATATTGCACAATAAAATAAACAGGCAATTTTATTCAAATAAATAAATATATAAATAAAGTCCAAAACCATGAGCAAATGATGTTGGGCTCATATCGGCAACCATTGTGTGGTTTTATCACTAAGCTAACAATCTAACTAGCTAACTCACTCACTCATTGTAAGTCTCTCATTGAGAGGTAACTGATTTAGGATCAGGCAAAGTCAATATGATCATTCACTGCACACAAACCGGAAGCTAGATCAGAACTTCCACACTTTCCCCTAATAACTGCAACTCTGGAATGAAAGCCACACACTGTCTGGATTCTGTCCGAGCATCAGGTCTCGCACTGGGACTGTGCAGCACAGCCACAAAATCTCCACATACACATCTGTGAATGCTTTGAATGGGTGTGTGAATGGCTCACTCCTGCTGTAATTATACAGTTAGTTGCAGTGGCATGTGCAGTGTGGTTAAGATCACTACTATTATAAACCCCAGCTGAGCAGAGGCATGATTTATTATTTATTTTAGCTTTTTCAACAGTGCAGGTTCACATAGAGCTGTGAGCAGACAGACACCAGATGCCAAACCCCCTACTGAGCAATATCCTCCAGTGGGATAATCATAGCGCTATCAAACAGAAACTAATTTTACATTAAGAAGTCTTCCCTCAGTTGACAAGCAAAACGTTTCTTTTAGAAACTAACAGTTGTTTAAGATCACCCCATATTTACTCAACCTCATTGTTTCTGTGGAAAACAAGAGGATATTAATTTAAATCTTCACACAGCTCTTTTTCAAACAGGAACCTTTACAGTGAACTGTGTGACCTTTTGAGAGACCACTTCCTAAAATATAAAGGCAAGTACATATTTTCACATATAAAAACCCAAATACACTTTGTGAGAAAAATATTAATATTAAGTGTGCTATTATAAAGACAACACGTTTCCTAAATGTTTCCAGTGTTCAATACAACAATAACAGCATAAATAATTATCATGGGTGAACTATTCCTATAACCAGCACACATGTGAAACAAAATGAATAAGATAATAAATAACAGGATTATTTTAGTATTATTTATATACTATTTTAGTATAATTCATTTTTGATTAAGCTTTTATTTTTATATTTTCAGCTTTAATTAATTTTTTAGATCAGTTTTAATTGTAGTACTGTAACGTATACATTCTGTTTTAGTTTAGTTTTCACTGTTTCCTGTTCTGGTTTGACTGTGCCCTTATTAGTAACTGATTTAATTCACCGATTCATACTTATTTTGGTTACTCTCCCTGTGCATTCTCCAGTGATCTCCTGAGTGTTCTGTGTAGATTTAATAGAGACTGTTTTTGTTCCCTATTCCTTCCTTTGTTTCTATAGACCTACCTGCTATCCAACTGCTCAGCCCAGAGCAGAAGGACCATTCCCTGGAGGACCACACTAGAGTTTTTTTTTTAATCTGGCGTGCCGAACTCCCTATCCGGACCACTCACTCTGGGTTTTTTACATCACCGGCCTCAGCGAGGCATGCCTCCCATAGAACGGTCCTCAAGAGGATTTCACCATGTTTGTGGAGTGGGTGCTGGTGAACAACTCATCGGCGTTCACCATCTGCCCAGCGGAGGACATCACCAGCCCCACTCCGGACCCAGAGCCCAGCCAGCCAGCATCCCGATGCACGGAAATTACGCCAGAGCCCAACAAAGACGGAGGGCTAGAGCCTGCCAAGATCTCAACGTCAGCAGTCAGGACTGAGCTAAGGATTGTCCCAGAGCCCAAGCCCGATGGATCGTCTGACCAGTCTGACGATGTTTGAGCCAGAATCATCATGTGCCGCCCTGGTATTACTTGTGAAATTTGAGGGAATGGAGGAAGTCAAGAAGCTCCGGCCAGTCAAGAGTATCCCCTGGCTCTGCCTCCAGCCGTTGATTCCGTCACTCCACCTCGGTCCGTCGACCAGTCGGCTCCGCCTTGGTTCCCCCTGCCTTAGCTCCACCTGGGACCAACATCCTTATGGCTCCACCAGGCTCCCTTGTTCCTCCGGCTCATCCTTTGTCAGACGTCACTCTGCCTACGCCACAGACTTACGGACCTTACGCCATGCTTCATCCCTCCATCGTCTCCATCCCTCTATCGGCTCCATCTCCGTCCATCGTGCCCCTGGTGTCCACAGCCAAATCTCCACATGGCTCCTTCCTCCCTCGACTCTGCCGTGGGCCATTGTCCTGGTTGCCCACCAGGTTCCTATCTGACTACTAATGCTCCTGGTTCCTCCCAACATCATCGACCTCTCCTTCTTTCATCTCCTCCGGTGTCCTGCACTTCACCAGCCCCTCGTCCTCCTCCAAAGCCGCTCCTTCCTGTAAGCCGGGACTAATGTAACATGCATGTTCTGTTTTAGTTTAGTTTTTTACTGTGTTTCCTGTTCTGGTTTGCCTGTGTTCTTTGTACTTAATTAGTTGCTGATTTATAATCACCTGTTCATACTTATTTTGATAACTCTCCCTGTCCATTTAAACCCTGAGTTCTGTCAGTTCATTTGTCCGTCATAAGTCTAAGTTAAATGTGGTTGTTTGTGTAGATTTGTGTTCTAGAAGTGTTTTGTGTAGATTTAATAAATATTTTTTTTGTTCCCTATTCCTTTCATCATGCGCGTTCATTACAGCCACCGTGACAAGTACCTGTGTTCATCCTATTTTATTTCAGTTAGTTGCCAATTAAAGAATTCTAATTTTTGTTACATTTTGAAGTTTCAAAGGATTTTCATCTAATATTTATATTTTATTTAAAAATTTTCAGTGAAACAATTTTTAGTTAACGATAACAAAACTGATATACTCAGTTGTGTGGAATAGAAAGAGAAGAACAACAGTGGAATATAAAAGAAGCTATTTTAAGAAAGGTCTCCGTGTTTTTTTGTCTTCATCATAATATCTTCTTATTTTGTGTTTCGAAGAAGAAAGTAAGTCAGGTTTGGTACGATATAAAAGCGAGTAAATTATGACCGAATTTTAATTTCTGGGTGTAGTATCCCTTTAAACAGACCACTTGAATTGCAGTTCAGCCAGAAGCAATAGTATAGTCATCACAGCCGAATGCCATTGAATCTGCTGATGTCAGGAATGCCACAGTGAACACAAAGACAAATCCACAAGTGAGTTCTAACAATGTGATTAAGCTAAGAACTCATTGTGCAGTGCTAATTACAACTGAGACATAGTCAACTCTGTTAGACAGTTGCAATCCTCTTGCCAACAGGGATGTAGCCATGCTGTCTAATCTTGCCAGCAGTATTAAAACAGCGAGAGCATATAAAAATCATTTGGTAATTCAGGATGACTCTCAGAACTCGCCGTCCTTAGACAGTTCTTTCATAACGGCTTTTATTTATGAACGCCATTCTGAGTTTAACGGAGCATGTAATATTCGGCTCATTGAAATGCTCGCCCCACTTCCAGCATACTGTGGGTTTCTGCATTCAGAGTAAAAAGCCAAACCCCCTAACATGCCCCAATGCACGAATTAAATGCCAAGAGGGAAAGGGTTACATAACTTGAGAGAAAAAAAAGAGATGATTTTCATGCACACAAAGACTTGTACTTAAATGTTTACCCTCTGACAGGAATGCTTTCTTGGATATTGTTTGCCGTCGTCTAATCTGTTAATGATTTAAAAATGTAAACATTAAATATGAATTTGACAATATCACCAATAGACAAAGTGATCATCACTTTTGATTGTGTAATCTACTATCTACAATGTTTTTAACCTGTTTTGATAAGAGAATCTGCATGCAGAAGAATATCACAGTCCAAAGGAATTCCCTCCCACACAAAAATCACAGAGGTCACTCCTTATTTGACCACTCTGACAAATCCCAGTATGGTTTACTCAGAGAAACAACCTGTCAACAGCTGAAAACAACAACCAGAAACAACAGCTGTCACAACACAAGGCACTTGCTACATCATTGGAATATATATTTACATTACTTCTTTCAGCACTTTTATCCAAACTCCAAAGCAACCCACAAATAATCAGAGAGTTGTTTCTAGTTACTATGCACCATCTACAGTATATTACTGAACACTAGCTGACTACCTGCTCTGTATATGGGGTGCATCTGTGTCTGAAAATTAGTATGCTACAAGTATCCAAAAACAAATAGACAGACAAAACACCAGCATTTTGTCACTCTAATGGTCCAAAACAGCCATTATCTTCTGCATTCCATCACGCTTTGATAGCTGGAACACTGCCACAATCACACCATTACTTTCCTCCATCACACTGCCGTGATTCCAGGGTGAGTGTGGGTTTGGTTAACGTTATGTCATAGAGAGCAACCAAACGGTGTAGGTAAAATATGGTAATAGCCTAAAAAAAGTGATGCTCAATGGATGTTTTAGGACACCGGGGGAGGTTTTCCACGGGGAAACATGTTTTGACAGCACACTGAGCCAAGAATAGTACAAACACAACACATTCTGAATCAACTGTTATTAGTCCACATGAAAACAGTTTTGAATAAGATTCATCAGGTTGTCGACTTTTTTTAAAACACTCAGCAAAACATTTCAGCGTAAAGCTGAATTTTCAAGTTTTATTGCTGCCTTTGTAAGATTAACGTGAATATTTGCAGTGATAAGTTCATTGCACTTTTTGGACAGCTTGTTTGCATGAAAACAATCGAGTTGAAGCTCCGACAGCGCTTAAAACAGAGAAAAAACAGAAAAAAATACACATTGTACTCGCAATCTAGCATTAATTATTGAATACTGGTATTAAGAAAGTTTATCATACCGAGCAGCAGTAGTTTGACTTCTCTGGATGCTTTCTCTCCGTCCTTTTGCAGGTTCCGATCAATCATCTTACTCCTCTCCATCGCTACTTTATCTTCAGCACTTAAAGTGCAACCCATTTTTCAAAACGTTTATAAAACAATTAATAAAAAAACTTTAAAACTGAACGCGGTTGTAATTATCCTAGAGCTTGAAGAATAACGAAGCCAAAGAGAGAAAAGGCGTTGGCAGGTTTGCACGTGATGCTTCCAGCGTATGGAAACAGATCCTTTAAAACATGTTAAATGGCAGTTCTGATAACATCAACCTTATAGGCTACTTGGCCGCTGCAACTACATTAGCTGGGACAGCACAAAGTACCCCAAACTAGAAACACAGAAGAAGAATGTTTCCGCGACTAAAAAGTTTCCATCGATGAGGCTCTGCGGTCTGTTTTGAAAGCCAGTTTAATTTTTTCCGCAAAAAAGGTATCCAAGACTGTATCCAAAACATGTAGCTAAATGTCTCGAAGTGGATCACAGTTTTTGAACGAATCTTTGAAGTGAACGAATCGTTCTGGTTCACTTCTATGCACTGAATCAAATGTTTGGTTCGTAGAAGTCGCTCCCCTTTGTGACTGAACCAACAGAAATCGACTGCGACTTGTGAGGGAGAAATATTATTGGTTGGGCATACTGAACGAACACGCCCATTTCACAAACGAATCAGTTTTAAGTTTAAATTAAAATCGGAGCGCCAGCATCGACTGATATATCATATAGGCTAATTTGTTATCTTGTTCTTGAACGAGGATCTGATTATTAGTGGGTAAAAAATACTGATTATAAACGATTGAAATGAGTAAGAGCGTTATTAAAAGAATTAGTAGATTTGTAGGCTAGTCACGCAAATTGTAATAAAACGTAATATGGCTTAAATATTGACAATTTTTAAATAAACGATTTGCTCATAACACAAAAAGGCACGTTGTCGCCACTTACTTGCGTAATGAAAGGATCACTGAACAAATCAGTGAATCTTTTTAGTGCATGATTCAAGATTCAAGTCACTAGATTAAATGTAAAACTCGATATAATGCGCAGAGGCGCATTGATGCAGGGCAGTATCATACAAACAAGTAAAAAATCATATAGCCTACTGCTTTTGTATTTTTTTATTTTGTATTTGTGAGTTTCACCTTTTGCTTTAAAGGGATGGTTCACACAAAACTGAAAATTTTGTAATTACTTACTAACCCTTCATGTTGTTCCAAACCTGTATGAGTTTCTTCTGTTGAACACAAAAGAAGATATTTTAAAGTAACCATATAGTTAACGGCACCCATTGACTATAAAAAAATACTATGGAAGTCATGGGTGCCATTAACTGCCTGGTTACCAATATTCTTTAAAATATCTTATTTTGTGTTCAAAAGAAGAAAAAAAAGAAACTCACACAGGTTTGTAACCACATGAGTGAGTAAATGATGACAAATTTTAATTTTGGGTGAACTATCCCTTTAAGAATTTCTAGTCAACGTTAAGACATGATTAAGGGTCTACACACGATATTCGATGCAAGAGCGCCCCCGCAGAAATTACTATTAGCAAAATCGCTGCAAAATGAATTAGATAAGTATTGCAGGACATTTGAGTTATTTAGCTATTGGCCTTTTAAAACTGGACTGATTGTAATCAACTGGATAGTTTAACTTTCAGACTTTTGTTTAAAATTGTAATTATTTTCAAATACAAACTACCATGCCATCTCAGTGTTTACCGAGAGAGAAACAAACTTTTGCAGTGTTGCTTTGTAAAGTGATGCAGCAGTTATGATAAGGGTGTTTTGCTCATGAATGCACTCCCTTAGACAGAGAAATGTCACAGAGGATAAGTTACCATGGAAACACCAAGTCCCACAGTGGTTGAGAATAAAGCCTGTGTTCCGCCACTAAATCACAGTTGAGCTGAGTCTGGTTTTGTTTAGTTTCACTGTGGATCTCGGACTTAAGAACAGGAATGTTCCTATAGCTGGCATCAAATCCAATATACTGATACTTTTACACAGATGCATATCACAAAATGTGCTTTAATCATTAACACATATTTGAACTGAGATCCATTAATTAATTCCCCACCCATGTCTAAGATCACTGAAATCTGGCTACTCATTATTTATTAATATATTCATCTAGTAGGTGAAACCACCAGTTGGGCTTTACCTCTGTAATTGATCTGGTATAAATGATGTATTTATATTACTTTTACTGATTAATTATGGAATACATTTTGATACTATAGCAAATAATGTTAGACACATATAACAGTATGATATCAGGATTTCAATTCAGTTGGAATAGTGATTGTAATGAAAGCCATTATCTTGACTTTTGAAGTACAGTCCAAACCAACTTTTGAAAACTCTCTAGGTGAAGCGATATATGAGGGAACACACGAACTGATCTCTAATCAGCATTGAGAAGCAACCTCTCCCAGTGCTGCAAATGACTTCACAAAGCACCTTCATCTCTCAGCAGAGCTAAAAGGTCAGGTTGTTTAAACTTCACCACTAGGGGTCTCCCTCTTACTTACCAAACATCAAAGTACATTGATGTGAGTCGCACTGAAGCGAGTTTGTGCACATGAGTGTTTGTCTGTGCATCCATGTTACTAAATGTGAATATCTATGTGTGTGTGTGTGTGTGTGTGTGTGTATGTATGTAGCCTACCTACTTAACTATATTTTGGGGACAAATTTGTACCCAGAAGTTACCTGACAAAATCTCCAAAAACCTAAATTTAGGGACATCCTCATTTGTAAATCTGGTATGAAAATAAAGTAATTAAAGTTTTTTTTTTTTAAATGTAAAAATTAGTTAGTGTAGTGTAAGTGATGGTATCTTTCTCTTTCATACAGCCAAAACTCTAGGAGGTAAATCAAAAAGTATAATTATTAATGTCAATGATAAAATTCTACCCCCAAAAAAAATAAAAAATAAATAAATAATAGATTTTATATACACTAATATAGTCACTTAAACACTGAAGTCTGTAAGATTTTTACATCTTTTTGAAAGAAGTCTTTTTTGCTCACTGAAGCTGCATTTATTTGATTTTATAATAAAATAAAGCAAAAATATTGTTACAATTTTAAATAACTGTTTTCTACTATAATATATTTTAAAATATATTCCTGGTAAAACTGAATTTTCAGCATCATTACTCCAGTCTTCAGTGTCTTTCAGAAATCATTCTAATATGATGATTTGCTGCTCAATAAGCATTATTATAAATGTTGAAAACAGTTGTGCTGCTTAATATTTTTGTGGAAACCATGATAATTTTTTTTCAGGATTCCAGTAAATTGAAGTAAGTAAATCGATAATTTCTCATCCTTGCTAAATAAATGTATTTACAAAATCCCACTGAACCCAAATCTTTAAAGGGGACTGCATGAATACATAGTAAAAATCATTAGGTTATTTTTTTAACCCAACCATTGGGTTACACATATTGGGTCACTATGTTGGGTCATTTTTAAAATCGTTGGGTAATTTCTAGTATTACCTGGCTGTTGGGTTAAATACGTATGCTGTATGTGTATTTTGAATTTATGTACACAATTATGTATATTTACATTAAATACTATGACTCCCCAATATTTATTTAGTAATTAAAACATTTATTTGTTGAGACATATTTATTGTTTTATACAAATAAACAATCTGTATTTCGAAACAAAGTGCATTTTATTTATTAAAATAATGTCATGAATAAAAATAAATAGTTAACTTATCTGTTCGGTTACTTTTAACCCAACTGGGTTTTAACCAAATGTATTGGGTTAAAATAACCCACAGTTGGGACGGTGCTACCGCCCCATAGTCGGGTTACTCGTTATTAAGTGAGTAATTAAGATTATGCCTCAATAATTTTTTTTCCTTTTAATTACATTTTATTTGCTTTGTTACTTTTTTGACCCAGTGTACTTTTCTCTCCTCTCTATTTCATCAAAACAACTGGCAGCGCTAATGTCATTACAAGGGAAAATCTGAAACCTCGTGTCTTTACTGCCATGCACCACACTCTCTTAAAACAGCTACCACCAAAATAGCAACCACCGAAGTTGGTTATATGGACATTAACTTTGCTGTTGTATGCTGAGGCCACAACAAGCTCTTTCTGTTTATGGCAAAACACAGCACTACACTGACTCAGGAGTTTACCCATAAACAGAAGGCCATTGACAGTGAGACGAGTCTTGTCTGCATCACAAGAACGACAAAGAAACAAAACAGCTTCTTTTAATAATGTTGAGAATTTCATTCTGCGGCAGAATTTGAAATGCATCTCAGACAAACTTCATACAAAAAAGGCTTTCAAACTTTTTAATTCCTTAAAAAGTTGTGTGGTGGTACCATTCTACTGTACAGCGACTGTACATGGTCAAGGTACTTCAAATAACATGCTACATCTCCAAAACATTTTGTGTACCATGTCCAAAAAACATTTTTAATGATATATCAAGATTAAAACATTATGGATAGCTACATTAAAATTTTGATGAAATAAAACAAAGAAGGTATATATCTTACACTATATCTTTTCTCAAACTCTCTTAAAGATATTTATATGCAACCATTCTGTTTTTGAGCCAGCTGAGATCATTGAGTCTCTGCCTGGACTTTCTTATGGTCAATGCAGTGAGGAGAGAGATATGAAGTGTCATTATCTTCTACCGATATTGGAGAACCCATCTGATGTGAAACCTGCTAGTGAGTGAAATACCTCAGGTGTAATACAATCTTCATCACATCTAAAAAAATAAAAGCAATATTTCTATCTTATGGGAGTGGGTGGAGAAGTACAAAATCTCAAAGGATATCTGTAGTGGCACATGTTTGCAGTTGACCCGATTGTTAACCTTTTGTCAGAGACTATCTGATTGGCCCCCGCCATTTTGTGTATCAGGTGCCTCACCAAGCCCAAGGCCCCAGGGTGGAAGCCGCCATCTTCATGTCACAATGTGGAAAATGTGACTGCATAAACCGAGGCAGTTTTTACTCTCTGTAAACACTTTTTTTTTTCAACCCGAGATTGTATCTCTATGCCTGATTAGCGAGTCTTGCCGTATGAATGTGCATCTTGATGAACTCTCAGAACATTTCCAATTTTGTGATTTATCACAATCTGTTAGAGATGTTAATTTGTGTGCCCTTTATTGTTCAAATGACTAGAATACACTTGTATATGTGTTCTCTTAGATTGTGAACACTTTCGACATCTTTTTTCGATTTGTCTGAATATACAATACTGTTTGGGGTCAGTAATTAAAAAAAATAAAAAATTAATACTTTTATTCAGCAAGGACACATTCAATTGATAAAAAGTGACAGTAAAGACATTAATGTTACAAAAGCATCAAATAAATGGTTAATTTGAACTTTCTATTCAACAAGGAGTCCCAAAAACCATATCATGGTTTCCACAAAAATATTAGGCAGCACAACTCT
This sequence comes from Gila orcuttii, assembly GCA_026230005.1. NCBI lineage: Eukaryota > Metazoa > Chordata > Actinopteri > Cypriniformes > Leuciscidae > Gila > Gila orcuttii. Next base: position 27,731,865 of record JAPDVR010000015.1, read on the forward strand.
TTTCAACATTGATATTTATATTAAATGTTTCTTGAGTACCAAATCAAAAATTTAATTGTGTTTGTATTATTATTTTACAATATTAAATTTTTTTTTTTTTAAATCTAATTAAAAAATCAAATAAGTGAGCTTTGGTGAGTATGAGATTTCCTTCAAAAACATTTTTTTTAAATCGTACCATCCCCAAACTTTTGAACAATGAAAGTCCTTGTACATACCACCACCACCACTACCACAGATTATATGTTTCAATGTTTTTTTTAATTCATTTTTGAGGAAAGAAACATTTTTTTTAAAATATGACATTGCGGACGGCCATAACTCTATGGCAACTAAAGAATTAGAATCTACCCACCACACAAACAACCTTGGTTCAATATCAGTGCATGCTCCAATTTTGTTGTTACAATTCTGAATTATTAACCAATTTTACACTTATTTGTTGTCTGAATTAACATTAGGAGCCTTAAAAATTTGTAACATCAACCACTTGCGGTTCATACCACTTTTTGAATACAGATTCCACATCACAATGTTGCTTCCATGTTACATTGTTTGGACAAATGTTGCTGAATCTATGTAAATAAGTTTCTGTCTAGCGGTAATGTGCTGGAATGAGGTGATTTTATCAGTCCAACATCTCTCCTGAAAAGAAAAAAGATGCTTTAAATATGACAGAAATCTCCCAACCAAAAAATTTAAAACAAGCTATGTACAAATTCTTGGACAGAGTATAAAAAGATCCAATGGTAAACCATAGCAACAATATATGATACATTGAATAAAGATTTCACGTCTGAAAATATCAACCTTGCAGTTCTGCTTTAGTCTTGATACAATTGTCTGATATATTAAGATCATTCATGTGTTGGTGCTCAATGAATTCCGAGGTCTCCTCCATGATCTGGCCAGGAATGTGGAAGTCGACAGACGGCCTGTGGAGCTCGGTAGAGAGAGGATTGTCCTCTTCCTGTTGAGGGATGGAGATGCTTTGGGAATTTCTTGGCCGCATATTGCAACCTGTGCCCTGAAGAAACTGGAGAAAGTTCTCCTCGATAGAAGCCTCTCGACTGGGCAGCTGCTCTTCCTCACCGGGACGCCCCCACTTGAAAACGTAGGCCAGGTTTCTAGCCAACTCTTCCCTGATCTGTCGATTCAGACAGCCGTAGAAAAAAGGGTTGGAGGTGAAGCAGAAGTACCCAATCCAGGTGAACACGTCCTCAAGCTGGGCCATGCGTGCGAGGGATTCGAGAGAGGACGGCATGACGGCGCAGTACAGGTGGAAGGAGAAATAAGGCAGCCAGCACCCAAGAAACTGACCTCCTACAGCGACTAGGACCACCGCAGCCTTGCCCCCACTGAAAGTCCTCTGAGGGGTGGTTTGAGCTCCACTGAGGCTGGCCGCCATGCTCGAGCGGCTGCTCAGAGATTCAGAGCGTGGCCGAGGAGTCTCCATCCACGTGGGGACTGGGCCTTGCTGCATGGCGGCCACCCTGGCCACCTTAAACATGTTGCAGTACACCACAAAGATGATAAGCACTGGACACAGGAAGTACATGAGCGTAAAAAGGACAATGAACACCAGTCGTTGGGGCCCTCCATCCATCCAGTGGAGCGAACAGCTCTTTGGTTCAGCAATTTTTCCCATAACTTTACCCAGTGCCGGTCCCATCTCCTCTCTTTCAAGCGCCCAGCCGAGTAAAGGGAATGCGGACATGAGGATGGCTTTAATCCATATTCCAATCAATACCGAAACCACCAGGCCCATGGTCATTTTCACCTCATAGCGCATGGGATGAACGACGTAGTAGTATCTCTCGACGTTGATGGCTGAGATAGTGAGGATAGCAGCACTGATCAGTCCCACGCTTAGACACAGGTAACCCTGACACATAGCCTTGTTGAAAAAGCCCTGACCTGACAGCATACCCAGAGGCATTAACACCAGGGCCGCGATGAGATCCACCAGGCAGAGATGGAAGACAAACACGAATTTGCGTAGTCGCGGCGTCCTGGCAATGACGGTGATGATGGCTAAGTTGCCCACTATAGCCAGTATGTCCATCAGGAGCATGGTGCACAGGGCGAGCGTCTGGAGGAGGTTTCCATCTCTGGGCACACTCAGTCCTGAGACGTTAGGCTGGGTTGCGTTCAGACGCCAAGAGGTGGCGTGGGTGATGTTCCACAGTGCGTTGTAGGTGGTTGTATGCTCCATGAGAGGATGGAATAAGGATTGTGGGCGGAGGTGATTTTCATGGGACTATCACCCATCCTCCCCTGCTGAAGAGTGGGATCCAGCAGTACCATTCAATAATGAGGTTCTGTCTGCGTTACGGCATGCTGGTAGAGGTCAGACTCTGTAGAGACTCTGTAGAGTTGGGGCAGATTAGTGTCGCAACGTCCAGTTTCATCTTCAAATATTCACCTCTGAAGTCCCTGGAGCTCCATCGCACTTAATATCCAACAGCTCTAAATGAGACATGATGGAACTGTGGAAAGAGACAATAATATGATCAAGCAACTTTTGAGGAATAAGCCAATTTGATATGCATTCTTCAAATCTTAATATTGCCACTACAACATAACAAATCATATTTAACCCGAGTTTGAGGTTAGAATTGAATGTGGTAAGATAAAAAGGATGTCTACAGTGAAATAATGGCAAGAAAACGTGTCTTTCTATTGAGCTGCAAAAAAAAAAGAACACAATCCATGAACTCTTTTGATTTAGTGAATCAAAAAACATACAGCACAACTAATGTAGTTATATTTACAAACAAATGACTCTTTAAGAGCCGGTCCTTTTAATGAATCATTTAAAAAGAATAACAAATTGGGGTTACTGTTTTAATTAGTCTGAATCCATCAAAGCAGTAACTAAATCAAAAATAAGTTACCATTGCAAGTTATTGTTTTATCATACATTCATTTGTAAGCAAAATGGATATTATAACTGAAATATGGCCAAATGAATCAGAATCAAATCAAACTGAATTGAACTTGTGAATCAGAATCAAATTCAGTAATGAATTTTTTGTTTATACCCAACACTAAATGTATTTAATGTCTGATTCACACAAACATACATAAATCACACCCTTTTGATTTCTTTCAACTGTTTGCAATCATGTGGTCTGTGTTTATGGTCATAACCTCACCTTGCACACTACCTCACATGCATCATTTCTCAACTTTACGATATCATATTTTACAGTAAAAACACTGGACCAGCTTTGTTTTTCCACAGCATCAATCCATCTAGTTTTTCCCTGAGGGCACAAACTCTGCCTTGTGACACAATTTGGTCAGTGTTATGACAAGAGCTCAAAAGAATATCTAATTCAGCTATAAACTGTTGGTTTAGGACATCTCTGTAAGCATAGAGACTTTGTTTTCTGCCCAAGGCTTGTGACCACAATGATCTCATGGTTAACTGATTTTAAGTAGTGAAAGGAAGGGGCTATTCTGTACCTGGAAGGTATTGCAACTGTGGTTTGTGGTTTTATTCACATGACTATGATGAGCTTGATTATGATGATTATAGAGATAACTTTTTAGCCTTCTCCTCTTCTTCTTTAAGTTTTTTGGAGCTTTAGAGTTAAGAAGTTAGCAAGAAAAATATTAATACTCAAAACAGCAGAGTGTTTAGAGTTAAAAAGATAGTTCACCCGAAATTAAAATGGTCATCATTCACTCACCCTCATGTTGCTCCAAACCTGTATGACTTTCTTTCTTCTGTGGAACACAAAAGAAAATATCTTGAAGAAAGTTTCAACTGTTTTTGTCTAATAGTTTTGTCATTGACTTTCATAGTATAGATTTAAAAAAATACTAAGACATTTTCAAAATGTCTTCTTTGAGTTCCAAAGAAGAAAAAGTCATACAGGTTTTGAACAACATGAGGGTGTGTAAATAACGCCACATTTTTCACTCTTTAAGTGAAAACAACACTAATCCACAGACTGTCATCCATAGACTAAATACTAAAAAAAATACTTCAACAAATGCCATAAAAATATGGAAAAGCACTTCCATATGAATGGACAAAATAGTGATTGGTGAATTCAGTAACTTTCCAGATAACTTCCTGGGATTAAACCTTTGATTATTACATAACTAGGCCAGAATCATTAGTATACCACTAGGGCAGGATTTCTGTTGTGCTAGGCAATCCACAACTTTTAAAATATGGGACGATATTACCATAAAGTGTGTAATTTGTTGATAAATTACTTCTTTCTTTCACGGTTAAATGTGCAGAAACAAGTAATCCATTGGTAGACTGGATTCACTGAAAGATGTAAACATTGTGAGTCTCTTTTTCACAACATGGACTACATTTATGTACAGCAGATAGTTGAGCTATTGTCTTCCTTTGTCTGATCAAGAATACTCTTCATGACACAAACGATTAACACACACGGAACATCATTTCTGTCTTCTGAGCAAGTGCACAATGCTAAGACTAATTGTAGTCACATTAACATATTTACACTACTATTCAAAAGTTTGGGGTCGGTAAGATTTTTTAATGTTTTTGAAAGAAGTCTTGTATGCTCACCAAGACTGCAATTATTTGATCCAAAACACAGTAAAAACAATAATAATTTGAAATATTATTACAATTTAAAATATTTTGTTTCTATTTTAATATATTTTTAAACTTAATTTACTGTATTCCTGTGATGGCAAACTTTATTTCAAATATAAATATTTTGTAACATCATAAATGTCTTTACTGTCACTTAAAATAAACTGCACTTTTAATGTGAACATAAATTCCTTTTGCCATTTTGTTAACAGTAGTGGTGCACAATTCACCTTTAAGGAGCCATTTCTACATATGGACCTTAAAAAGTCACCTTCATTGGTATAGCTAGTCATATTTGAATCATAAAAGTAGTTAATTTAGATGTCCCTACCATATTTTTTAGATTATCTGACAAGCTTTGTCTTTTACGGTTATTATACGGTCACTACAGCTCCATAATAAGTAGTACAGAGAAATAATCAACCGTAAATAATCAAGATCTGTTATCTAGAAACCTAAATATACATTACCCATGTCATGGCGTACTGTAAATAATCAACATGAAAATTACTTTTCTATGCTATCATCAGTCAGTGATGCTAATGCCCATGCACATGATGAGAAACATAAACACACAGTGTTTCAGTGTTTAGTGTATTTCATACATTTGTTGGGTTGTGGTTGTGTATAGGATTTTAAAAAGGACAGTGTGGGTCATAAAGCCCTAAAGCACCTGTGCTTTCTATAGGAAAGGATTGAGATTAGCGTTCATGTACTTAAATGCATGATCTGCAGGGCCGAGATGAAGCTGTAGGAACAGCAAATGCATTTTAAAATGGTCGACTTTCTGTGAACCCTCCTGCACTTTGTGAGACAAGAATCAGCGAGCAACTAACAATCTCAGGGACTGCCAACTGAGAAACATATGACCCCGTAATATGCACATGACTCAGTACTTACTGCGATGAAAACTAGCTCTGTTGTTCAGAAACCTCGTGTTTTCCCCCTCCCTTCTTCTTCTTTTTTCCCCCTCAGGGTGACCAATGCTGGCACTTTACAACTTATAAACATGATGTTTGCTGTCATCACCTAAACAATCCACTATCACACCCATGAGTGCAGAGTTTATTGTCTGCTACCAAACAGTTCCCATAATCCCCCGAGGTGAGCTGATTCAGTGCTATATTACACATATGTCATGTATGTCAACACCATCATTCAAGGCCACCGCTGGTTTAGATTCCTATGAAAGGAAACAAACATGAATACAAGCCTGGTGATGGAGCCTAAAGCCTACAAAGCAAGACCTGAGAATAGTCTAACTGCAAGACTGAGATCTTAAAAAACATTTCCAACTTGTCGGTCTAGAAATACTACAACATATGCATGTCATCCACGATGCACAAGTTTAAGCAGGCATCGGTGTGGAGGTGCAGAGCTAAAGGAACCGTGGCTCCACATGATGTAGATGAGGAGAACGTACCTGTAGTGGAGAGGTCCAGCAGCAAGGATCTCCTCTTCAGCTTCCAGGGTTAGTGTCGCACGACAGTGAGAGAGAGATAAAAAGAGGGGGAGAGAGAGAGCGAGAAAGCTAGAGAGAGAGGTACCCAACACCCCTCCTCACCTGGCCCTTTCATCTCTCCGCCCCTCACCCTTTCACCCACCCACACGCATGTACACACACACACATACACACAAACACACAGAGAGAGAGAGAGAGAGAGAGATAGAGATAGAGATCGCCCCCTCCCCCGTCAGCGATGCTTCAGGCAGGCGGCTGGTCCAGGTGGTCAGGCTGATGTTCACGCTTCTGAGAAGACAGAAAGATAACAAAAAGCGCCGTCTCTTTAGGCGGCGCCGTGCGAAACCCACTCTTGCCCCTCTTCTAACACACACACATCCACATCCACACAAACACACATAAACATGTGCTCTCCCACACACACGCACAGGGCAACTGCAGAGCAGAATGGAGAGGAGACAGGGATGCAGGCAGGCAGGCAACCCTCCTCGCATCACCAGGTCCTAGTGCCCTCCCGTTCCCACGGCGTCTGTCCACAGGCTCAAAGGCGCAAACGTTCGCACAAATGAGATGCGGGACGGCCGGGTCACGTCAGGTTCTTGGGATCCATGGGGGTTGTTGCAAGGAAACACACTCGCTTTTTCTCCTTCAATCTCTTCCAGTTAGGCCTGGGTTGATCTCTGTGTCCAATCCATTAAAATCCCTCTCATGAGACCCTGATTATTGTTTGTTTGAGGTTGCAAAGTCTGCCAAGGCACAAAGGGACTACGAGAAAATATCAGCGGTTTAGTCATTTTGGTGGCACCTGGAACACACAGAAAATGATTACAAAGCTATGAGACTTTGGAAGAAGACAGGTATCTACAGAGATTCAAAAGTAAAAAAATAAATAAAAAATTCAAAAAAGCTAAATAAATTACATTTTAACGGGGTGTTATAATGCCCCTTTTTACAAGATGTAAAATAAGTCTCTGATGTCTCCAGAGTGTGTATGTGAAGTTTTAGCTCAAAATACCCCACAGATCATTTTTTATAGCATGTTAAAATTGTCCCTTTTTGAGGGTGAGCAAAAATGTGTTGTTTTGTGTGTGTCCCTATAAAAGCAAATGAGCTGCTGCTCCCGGAACAGAGGGCGGTGCTTCAAGAGCTTGTGTGTTAGCAGGTAGTTTGCAGACACGCACTAAAATGTCAGAAACTGATCTGCCTTCTATGTTCAAACCGAAGTCGGACAATGATGGAGAGACTTAAGAAGTGACAACATGTAGAATGCAACAGGACGTTTCTGAATGGCTAGTTGATGAATTTATGTACAGTGCTTAGCATAAGTGAACACACCCATGCTAAAGTTGACTGAAAAGAGGAATAAAAAATCATCTTTTGGAAATTGATCTTAATGCCTTAATTAAAAAAAAAGGAAAAAATCCAACCTTTAAGGACAGACACCAATTTTCTTAGTGAATGAATAATGTATCGTAAATAAATAAAAGTTCATTAAATGTTCATCATCACACACCCTTCACCATACCTCGAGATTGGCATGGGGTACTTTCCATAAGATCATCTCTCAATGCAAATCAAATTAGGCTAACTGAAATAAAACCATGCCAATCTCGAGGTATGGTGAAGGGTGTGTGATGATGTGGGGCTATTCTAATTCCAAAGTCCAAGGGAACTTTATCAGGATGCATAGTATCCTGGATCCATGAAACAACTGGCCTTTAAAAATAAAAATCTGCCTGCCTCTATGGGAATTTAACATAGGGGTGTCCTGACTTATGCACCCTGTATTTTAAGGAAGAACATTTATTTATTTACGATACAGTATTCATTCACAAAGAAAATTGGTGTCCTTAAAGGTTGGATTTTTCCTCATTTTTTTAATTAAGGCATTAAGATCAATTTCCAAAAGATGATTTTTTATTCCTCTTTTTAGTCAACTTTAGCATGGGTGTGTTCACTTATGCTAAGCACTGTAGATGATGTGGAGTTAACTATCTTCAAGTCATTGATTAGCATATTCTTTCATGATAATCTTTAAATCGCTAGTGTGAGAACTGTAGTAAGATGCCTACAGAGTGACATGCTATTGCAATAAATGTGAAAAGACAGATGCGACAGCTTGAGCTCTACTACAACAACTCTTTCTCTTCTCAACACTGCAAGCGTGTTCCCGGGGGCGGGGTTTATGTACATTTTAGGGTTTGTGATGTCAATAACCCGGGAGGAAGCTTGTGTAGTCCCAACCAGCCATTTGTGGTAGTCCTTAAAATGTGATTTCTATTAAAGAAAATATTGTGGCTTGATTGTGTTTGTGGGGTGCACGTGCACCCCACAAAAAATTAAAAATTTTAAATGTTAAAATTTGCATCATTTTTCATATATTTTACCTTTATTCTACACTGCTCTGTCCATCCTTGTAAAAACGGTCTGATGGTTTCCTGGTTCTATGAAGCCAGTCCCTCAAAACTACACAATGGACTCAGATTGGTTAGCTGGCCCAGTGTGTTGTGATTCGCTAACCGACTAGTGCACGTCTCCCGGAAACGTCACGCCCGTACCTTTACCGGGAGTTTGCGCTTTGGTGTATTATAAACAATGGCGTCAATAAAACCAATCGGACCTGGGGAAACGTTAGTGAAGATGATCGAGCAGAACCTGTTCAAGAACGGCTGTTAAACGACGTTTCAGAAAGGTTTGTTTTTTGTTGTTCTCTCATTACTTTTTAGATATGCTGTTATTTAATTGTACTACTTATTATAGAATTACAAAAAAATAAGCTTCATAAACAAGAATTTCATATAATCGTCCTCAAAGGGATTTTTTTGAGTAAAGACTGCGGATCTATAGTGATCGTTTCTGACTGTATGCCACCGTTACTTTTGTATTTTTAGAACGATTGTAGACAAATATCTGTTGACAGAACTATTAACCCAAAACGAACACTAAACATCGGCTGTCAAATCAAACACAGAACCATGTTTAGCATGCCTGTAGATAAACAAGCATGTAGATAAACATAAAAGCTCTAATCAAAGAATAATTTACACTAATTCCAAGTTCGCTGTTGAGATTAAAAAAAAAAAGTTTGTAACGTTAGGTGTTTGTTGGATAACGTTAAGTATGAATGAGCATTTAACAAGCTGGTTTGCAGAGCCAAACAGCGCTGTCATTTGTTTACTTCCTTGCCACAACGTACAATTAACAATACGAACTATTACAGGAAAACACATCGCCGAAAAATAAATCATACTTACAGGTTGTGGCCCGTAAACAACAGCTTCTGATTTAAAGTTGGAACTGCTCCACCTTTCAGGACAAGCCGTTGTGCAAATCCTGCATTGAACTCGCAACAATTGTGGAAGCTTTCCTCCGGAAAATGTGCAGCACAGAGAGCGAGATTTGGGTTAAAAATAAATTTTAACCATTGATCCCTAACTCCCTCGTCCCTAGGAAGACTGAACAAAGTGGACCTGCAATCCGGATGAAAATAACAGCAGCGTTTCGACGGCATTGCGACAACTCATCTCCAAAACAGCAATATAAAATGGCCTCGCCCCACTTATTAAGTATTCTCGGAGGAGGGGTTTATGTAAATAATGGGATATGCTGACGTCAGCAATTCCGGAGAAATGTTGTGTAGTCCAAAACCGGCTGTTTGCTGTAGTCCTTAGAAATTTATTTTTTTAAAAGCAAATATCTTCCTTTGCTTTGAACTTTGAGCGCTGTAACTTTGCAGATGTTGTTTATGCTCAAACAGCAACATTACACACTAACTAAAGTTAGAAAAGTGAAATCGTGTTTTACCACCCCTTTAAATTTCACTAGTTGGATTTGTCCAATTATTTGTGGCAAACTTGCAATTAATGTGCAGCAAATTTATGGCAAACAAAACTTAACCGCATGTGAGCTCACAGAAACTTTGCAGCAATATTTAACTGAACGCTGTGTTACTGTAAGAGATTCCATATACCTTTTGCGCTAGAATCGATACTATACAGCGTTGCATCTTTTTAGGATGCACAGGAATCATCTAGGAAACAAGATACTGTATAAATATGATGGACAAAAATCTCTGTCCCACTGGACAAACATCTCACATCGCATATGTAGATATCTTACTGAAATAATGAATGACTCATTTATTTATTTCAGTAAAGCGGACAAACTGCAGATGCAAATAAACAAATTTCTGATGCATCATTATTCTCTTATAGCATCAGATAAACAATGCCTAATTGCTAGTATATGCTTTAAAAATCACAAGAATGTACTGAAATCTAACTCACACTTAAGTTTTGGATTTCACGAATTTTTCCGCAACAATGCACATGACGCAATCCATTGGCACGTCACAAGTTTTAGTGAAACATACCACTATCCACTGGCACATGCCAATTTGTGACCCATAATAGATTTATTTTGCATCCTTCCTAGAATGGGCAGTTTCTGACTTTGTGTGATAAACAACATACAATAGCACTGGTATTACAGTGGCACATGCCACTCAAATGCAGATGTGCCACAAACTGACAACATGTTTGAAAAAATATTACCGCCTTTAATGCTTTTAAAATGTCATTTATTAGTCTATTTATTTAGGATTTTGAGTCACAATTACATCAGTATAACTGCTTAACTCATCTGTCAGTCACTTCGGAGGTCATACGGTGACGTTCCACGACTCAGTGTCACAGTCAGTGTTACGCGACAATGTCAGCGGCACATGCCACTATCAACTGGCACATGCCAATGAAGACCGGATGTGCCACCGGATCTGTCACTAAGCATAGCGACATGTGTCTTTGGCTTCTGTGCCATGTCACTTAAAAGGTACCCTGACTACTGCGGCATGCTGGCCTTATAAGATTAACGTGGGTATCAGCTATAAAAAGGTGATACAAAAACACCCCAAATGTTTTTGTTTTTATTAAAAAAAGCCGAAAATCTGTTCACTCGTAGGCCGCCATAGTTATTTACGTCTTAATGCATTCTGGGTAGTGACGTGTATAGGTTGTAGCCGGTTGTAGCCTAGCCGCTATAGCAGCTTCGTTTATTGTTTTTCAAACCTACCGGCTAGCTAGCTAAGTTTTGACAGAAGCGAGATGAACACGTATGCCGTTCAGCCTTTTCAGTTCGAACCCGAGCGCACTGTAGGATTAAATCAGGAGAATAACGACGTGCATCAATGTCTGTGCGGCAACTGCTTGCCAATGCCAAGTGAGAATGACAGCATTTGCTGTAAAGAACTCCACTTTTTGTCACTTTTTTTTTTTTACTATATATTCTCATCAGAATCACAATCAGCTTTATTGGTCAGGTTTGCGGGGTAATCAGGATGCTCTCTGTCTTTCATGCGCTTCATGAGGGACACACACACACACACAAGTAAGGTCTCTCGCTCTCTCCCTCTCGGCCGTGCGCGCTACACGGTTTGTAGCGCAGTATGTGCGAGCCCTTGCTCGCTCGCTCGCTCTAGATTCCGGGAGATTTTAACTAATTTGCGGGCATCAGGGAGCCGCTATCAATATGCGGGAGACTCCCGGAGGTCTGCAGTTGCCGCACAGACACCATATGTTTTGCCCCACTCTCGCTTCCTCAACTCTCGGATAATCTTCATTTTCACCTATCGTCTTCCGCGTTATTCTCCTGATTTAATCCTACAGTGCGCTCAGGTTCAAACTGAAAGGGCTGAACGGCAGACATGTTCATCTCGCTACTGTCAAAACTTAGCTAGCTAGCCGGTAGGTTGGAAAAACAATAAGGCTACAACCGGCTACAACCTATACACGTCACTACCCAGAATGCATTGAGACGTAAATAATGATGGCGGCCTACGAGTAACAGATTTTCGCCTTTTTTTAATAAAAACAAAAACATTTGGAGTGTTTTTGTATCACATTTTTATAGCTGATACCCACGTTAATCTTATAAGGCCAGCATGCCGCAGTAGTCGGGGTACCCTTTAATGTTAAAACCACTACTGCATTTCTCACTTAATAACGGCCCTGTTCTTGGAGCAGATAAACTTACAGTTTCGCTATTAGTTGAGGCGCTGCTGCCCAACACTGTTGAGAGACGCACAAACTCAGGTAATATATATAAATATATATATATATATATATATATATATATATATAACTACATTAATAACTGCACTCGTCTGCTAACAATGGCTGAAGCCTCTGTTACTAGCTCTAAAATTACATTTTGGAATTATCAACGGAGGCTTGGGATGAGATGCGCAAGAAATAAGTCCTACACACAAGAGCGTTTTAAGGGCAAAAACCTGACAAATATCTTTAAATACATCACCTGAACAATGTTTTGATGTGTAATAACCATAGTATAAGCGGAATAATTGATTACGGGCCATTGAATTATTTTTGAATAATTCAACAGCCCGTCATCAATTATTCCTTACATACTGCACTCTGATCTACTTCTTGCCTTTTCAAGACTTAATTTATAGTCACATTGGTACATTGTCTATAGTGTAGCACTGTATGAAGCACAGCTCACAAAGAAGTTACTTTCAAATCAAGCAGCTTGCGAATCCACGAGACCAACTTTAGTTGTAAAATCTGCATGTGGAAATTGTGGACTGACTCCTATCGGAATTACTGGATATCACAATTTGCGTGACCACACTTAAGTTAAGTTAACCTTAATTGAAAAAAAAAAATTTTCTACAACAAAAATTACACACAATAGTCTCAAAATTAATGTTTGAGGTATATTTGTGTATACTTTTGAGGTATGTTTGTGTAAAAATTGTTAAAAAAATATGTATATTTATGTACATATAATATACATAAGGACTACAAATGATTTGAGAATGCACGAAAACTGACATCCTTTTTTGAAGTAATTAATTAAAAGTAATTAATTAATTACTAATTAAAAAGTAATTAATTACTAGTTACAAATACATCTTCAAAAGTGTAATTAGATTAGTACAGATTACTGTACTAATTACTCTCTCTAAAAGTATTGCATTACTTACTTATTACTACGCAATTACTTTCTAAATCCCATATCAACCTCAACCAGTTAAACAATACAAGGATAGACATGAAAATGCTCTGTTAATTCTTTCAAATAAATAATAAAAAATTGCATACATTATTCTTGAACTACTAAAGTATTTAAAGGGGGAATATTTCATTAAAATCATACATTTTAACATTAGATGTACAATTTTGATGATTAATCCACTATTGTTTAATATAGAATTATTTATAGTCAATATAGGATTTAATGCTATTACATCAGAAGTAACTGTAATTAAATTATAGAATCCCTTATTTTTTCAAAAGTAATTAAATTACAGTACTTCATTTTAGTAATGAATTACACCGAATGTAGCAACTTCAAAGTTCACGTTTGAGGTGTGACTGTATGTAATTTATGTTGTAGAACAAAACATGACAGTCGCTTCAAGTAATGTTTACCACAGACCTTACTTTACTCCTAAATCAAAAATCAAATCAAAAATGCTCATCTAAAAACTCATTGGAAATTCCGAAAACAAACTAAACAGCTGGACTGAACATTCTCTTTCTGTGAGAGTAAAACTCACCCAGAGAAGAAATAATAATAAAACCCTTATGAATAATTGATAGAACGATGAACAGGACTGTAGGACTTGCAATAAGACAATATAGTCTCAAGAATTCTAGCTCAAGAAACCACACACATTTAGTTATTACAACACAAGTGCTGTGAATTTTTTTAAAGAGGAAAACAAACATTTATGACAATAATATATTTAATTTCAGCTAAGCTTAGAGGATGAACTGTTCTAGCTCTACTGCTGTTTTATGTCTATGTAAACAGAGCATTGGGAGATCAGCCCTGAGAGACTGCGGCTTGCAAGGCAAAGCATTCAGACACATGAGACCCCTTTCATTTGAGATTTTGTAACTTTTTGCTCAAGAGAAAACACAGCCACAGGGGCATGGAGATGTTGTTGGCCGATCTGGATCTGCGATCACAGTGATGCATGACTTGATCTGGTTCTTAGTTCACTGACATGAGTCTTCCTCCCTTTGTTTGTGGACAACCAGTACAGCAGCTTACATTGGATCGCGACATCAATGAATCAATAGATCATTAGCGAGACGCATGGAAAGACGCTTGGTGGGCTTACTGTCATTGAAAGGATTAACGGAATGGGAAAGATAACAATAGGAGTGAAACAAGAACACTCATGTTTGAGTGAGGAGGCAGAGAAAGACAGCAGGCTGAAGGTGTTGAAAAAGACAGAAATAGCATATACTTGCTCAACCCGGCAGCACCAATCACGGGAGAGGCAAAATACAATGGTCTCCATGACAACTCAGGAGACCATAGACTCCAGGCTGCCTCTGAGCAATAACAGTCCAACCATCTCCCTGTGCGACAGCCAGTTATAATCGACTGTATTTTTAGCACGACGCTCCAAAAATAAACACATACAAGCCCCGGTCAAAGAGGTATGACTCATCTTTAATATCTTTAGTATCACCAATTATCAGCAGCTGACAGTGATGCTGCTGCATTTATACATTTCTTTAAATGAAAAAGTACTCAATAATCATTTGTCTGTCTTTGCACAAAGCATGTTTGATACCAGTAGATATTTAAAAATGAAAAGGTATTTCATGCATTGTATTTGGGTAAAATAACATAACCATAATAATGCATGAAAAATATAAAACATATATATACTTAGCAATGTGGGAATGAAAGAGATTTCATTTTTATTACACCAAAACAATAGTCTTCCATTTTTGTACAGTAGAGTAACTTGACTGCAGGGGGCGCTCTTAGATTAGAGAAACTGAGTAACAGCTGTGAAGGATTGCTGTTCGATTGCATAGTGTTCCCATGTGCCAGTGCCAACACTCGTAAATTATTATTGTTATTATTATATTTTATAATGGAGAGCCAATGGGACGCTTCTCCATCCCTGGATTTCCAAACCGTGTCCTTACTGTTATTAATTTTCTTTATGTTCTTAAAAATTCTGAATGCTAGCAATTCACAATCTGACTTGTGATGCAGCCTGGAATAAAGCACACAACCTTTACCCCCCCCCCCCCCAACTTAAACTAAATTGAGCTGGATTTTGACACGCTGAGAGCTGCAGAGCTGCTTTATAGCTGAATTGAGTTCATAACTGAATTATTTCATAACTGATATCGACAACTGACATCGACACTGTTATTGAACCGAACTGAATCAACACTGAACTGACTTGAACTGAAAAATGCCACTATATAAATAAAGGTGCTATATAAATAAAGGTGACTTGACTTAAAGGTGCAGTAAGCTATTTCTGGCAAACTTTGTTGATATTGGAAATCACCAAAACAAACACGTTCCTACCCAAAAGGATCACACCCCTATCTTGATGCCTCCACCCCCAAATTCACATCCAAGCTATGCAACACAGGCAACGACTATGGTGGAATCTGCTGTGCCTGCCGCACAAGGGTATGTTGTTATCAATAAGTGACAGTAGGGATGCACCGAAATGAGAATTGACCCTTCGCTAAGCCACGCCCGAAAACCGCCACTGGCCAATCGTGTCTTAGCGACCGTAACTAGGCGCGGGAGGTCTGGCAAGCTTTCGAGCGACGGAAACATGCCGAAGCGTTGTGCGTATGGATTGTGCAAATCTGATACCCGGTATCCTAAAAGTTTGGACGGCGGAGTGGAATTTTTTTCCTTCCCGAAAATCTAAAAGCCAAGGGGAGAAATGATGTGCCTGGATCAAGCAGTGTGGGAGGCCCCATTCACAACTAAATGTCGACAGGATTAACAAAAACACCTATTGCTTGGAAGTTGGAAATAATGACGGTTCTTTGTTCATAATGTTGGAAATAATGACGGTTCTTTGTTCATAATGCATATATTTTAACGTAAAATAAGACGATTAAAGACAAGACGGAGGCTCACTGACATACTTTAAAATATATTTCAGCATTTTGTTAATCGACGGCCTACTACCCCTGACTGAGTAACTTTAACCCAATCCGATCGCGGCTCTCCTGGTGTTAGTGTTATTCCACAAAATGTTTGGATAAACTGTTTGATTTATAATTATTAGATTATTTTCACATTTCACTTACCCTGCTGTGCACGAACATAGCTGTTCCTCAATTTGTGTGTTTCCCATTTGAATGGTCAGCGTATGAGGCGCTGCTGCTTGTGCTGGGACTATAGGCTTTAGCTTCAATTTTTATAAAATTATTCTCTAATCGGTTGCATATTATGTCGTGGATATATCCCTCGAATGCATACTGCAGTCCCTTTTGTCTTGCTCTCTCAGATATTTCACATGTTCGCCAAAAATGACTAATTATCTCATTGGGAATGTCTGACACCGGTGCATACACACTGTAATAGACGTGCCAGGCGCGAAAGCTTGACAGGCGTAGCAACAGTAACTAGGGAGGGCAGGGCTTAGCGAAGGGTCAATTCTAAGCTGAAACCGAAAATTCTGGATGCACTTGACCGAAAAACCGAAACCAAAAGACTTTTTATTTATTTTATTAATTTCTTATTTTAAATTAGTTTTTCTGTATAATTGTATTATTATTATTTAACTTTTTAATTAAATTCAATAATTTAATGATTCTGAATTAAAAATTAAGCCAATAAAATAAAATAACCACACTGTTATGAAGTAACACAAAAATTGGACAGAAAATATGCCTATATTAAAATAATATTAAATATCAATATATTATTCTTCATTCAGTTCTATGTAGCAGAATCAGATTTAACAGATTTCTTTTTTGACCTATTATCAAAATAAAGTAGCTAGTCCAACAAAGCTATTATTATCAGAGCATGTGAGCAGATACCAGGGAGTGGATCATTGAACAAGAGTTGCCCACACGGCTATACACCATGTTACAGGACAGTAAGGCTATTGCAAACAGAAACAAGTCCAGAGAAATTTCATGTTGGCACGTTTTTTAGCGGATTTTGCCTTTCCGGTGAGCATGAACGGTACATGCGTTTGGGCCGTGAGCGACTGAGCAGAGAGCGCAACACACACACACACGCGGAGGTTGCAGCGGAACACTGAGCAGAACACGCTGCAGTGCGAACACACAGCGGAGAGCACAGTGCACACACACAGCGGAACACGTTTCGAAGTTGTGCATCTTCGGAAACGGATTGGCTCGCAAAGTCACAAAACATGCCGAGTCAGAGTGAAACCTGGTCACTGAACACGGAGGGGCAGGCGGCATATTTTCGGCTTTCGGCCTTTTCTCTTTTTCGGCCAAAAACCAAAAATGCCATTTTCTGCCGATAATTTTCAGCAGCCGAAATTTGATATGATAAGTGCTGCTACTACTAATAATAATAATAAAAAAAAGGCAAGTGCTATAAAGGTCGAATGTCTAATTGTTACATGGCTTCTCTACTCCTTCGATGGCAAAGTCATCCCTTCCATCCCAAAAAACAAACAGTTTTCATAAACAGCTCCCTACATAACACAATAGTCCAAGTAACTAATATATTACAAATGTGACAAGATTAAGGGGTTATTGCAGGATCTAAAAGGGCAACCACAAGAAAAACCCTATATTAGGAGTATGTTATCTCACTTCTCGTAAACACTTTTCGTGAAAACATTTATTCACTCTTTGAGTATAGACCTGAAAATTTAATTTCCAACTTAAACTGATGGTAGCTGCTCGTATCTCGGCCTGCCTGACAGACATTTCTTGCTGGATGTAAACCTTGCAAAGACACTTCATCCAGGACAGCCAGGAACCTTGGAGTTGTGATTGATGATCAGTTGAATTTCAGTCCTGCAGATTTGAACTATACAACATTAGGAAGATCAGGCCCTTCCTATCGGAGCATGGTACACAACTCCTTTTTCCAAGCTCCTGTTCTACCCAGACTGGACTATTTTAATGCTCTTTTGGCAGGCCTTCCAGCATGCACTGTTAGACCTCTGCAACTGATCCAGAATACTGCACCAAGAATGGTCTTTAACAAGCCGAAGGGAGCACATGTCACACCTCTCCTCAAAAAATTCGACAGGTTGCCAATTGCTGTGTGCATCAAATTCAAGGCACTGATGTTTGCCTACATAAAAAACACTGGCTCTGCACCCCTATATCTAAACTCATTACTTCAGATCTACGTGTCATTCAGAAACTTGTGTTCTGCAAGTGAATGGCGCCTTGTGGTTCCATCCCAAAGAGGCACAAAATCACTTTCACGGACCTTTACCCTGACTGTTCCAAGCTGGTGGAACGACCAGCCCATCGCTACCCGAGCTGCTGAGTCTTTAGCCATTTTCAAGAAACTGCTGAAAACGCATCTTTTTCGGCAACACTTGACCCATTAATACTAACACTTAGCTATTATTAAATATCTATTAATAAAAACAAAAAAACTTGCTACGTGTACTGTGCTGGACTAACTGGGACTGGTCACGGCACTTGCATATTGTTGTCCTGTTGTTGGTTTAATTGCTTCTATTGCTCTCCTCATTTGTATGTCGCTTTGGATAAGAGTGTCTGCTAAAGGATTAAATGTATGTAACCAACAAATTAAATTAAAAACATCTTAAATTCATGATACAAATTGATCAGCTCACCATCTGAAATAAGTGAGGTTAATGGCAGTATTTTTTAATCATTGCAAGATGTTAGTCCTTTCTGACCCTGAGCGTTTGTATGTGTGTAATTATAAGTACCCTGACAATTGTCATGGCCACAATTACAGACTTCAACTCCTTCAAACTTTGCAAGCTTTTTTCCAACGTGATGGCCAAGGGTGATCAAATGGTGAGAGATTTTGTGTTTGTTCTGACTGTCAGCCAACCATTTGATCACCCTGGACATTGTAGATGAAATCACAACAGTGAGTTTGAGTTGACATTGCTATTAGTTATAAGACTGCAGGATATGGTTAGGGACGTGTTTTTTGATGATTGCCTCTTTGGGCCTCGGTAGCGATGAAGAGAGCAGCTCTTCTCTTGTTCTGACCTACTTACAGTTTCTTGAGAGCGGGAAAGTGTACCGCATTTCAACATACACACGCAATCACACAGCAGCACAAGCCTAGCCCCTGCTGGTCGGATGGACTTTTCACACGTCACCTCTAATCTATCCAGCATGCACTCAAATACATCTTCTTCCTTAACAGGAACATCATGCACCTTTTTTCCCCCTTTGGAGGAGCCATGCTGATTCCACTAGGTGAGAAAAGACAAATCAAACTACTAGGTTCTTTGTACAAGTAAATTAGGCAATACTTTCTATCTAAAATAATTCAATTTAATTTTCGAAGAATTATTTATTCCATGTAAAATACATTCAAAAATGAAAAGAAAGGATTTCAGTAAGGTTTAACAGAGGCCAAATATCTCTTAACAAAACATTTTTACCATTATATATAATGCCACTAATAAGTGTTAAAAGGGCACATTTTCTGCCAGCATGGGAGTCGGTATAATTATTTTAATTGGTTTTTATAGAGCAGGCAGTGCATCCATTGGCAACAGCTAAAGCCCAGGGGAGCCTGTGTGAAGTCCACAGGATTGCACTCACTGCATTAATGCCTGAACAACACAGAGAAACTGTAATTATAAAAAACCAGGAAAAGACAAGCCCTGGGGTCTGAATTCCTGTTACAGAGATAATAACAATTATAAATAATAAATAGATAACCAGTCTTAATCACTGAATTACTCCTGCTTTGCCTGCACACCATGGAAAGGGTTAGGGGAATGTGTTTGGTAGCCGTCTAAAATGACACACTTCATATGCACTTACGGTCTTGTGTACTTACAATGGTTGCCGCGAGTACGTGTCCGTTAAGTCCACAAGACCATTGAGTGTCCCTTCTGTTTTAGGTTTCAGAAGGATACTCATGAGTGCCCCCTTTGCAGTTGATGATATGCGCCCTTGATGCGCATTTATGCCAATGGCCCTGCACCATCATCCAGAGCTATGAATGAAAGCACAGGACCTGCCAAATACACGCACATCCAAGCATCCATTTATAGGTGCACTGTATATCTGGAGCATGTAAGGGGCTGTTCACATACAATGTGTTCTAATTTCCATCTGCATGGTTATCTTTTTATATAGCTTATTTATCTATATGTTTATCCATCTTTCTATCCATCTGCCGTACAATACTTTTTTAGATCAAACCAGATACAGTGCTGGTCAGAATTATTTGCCCCCTTGGTAAATATGATCAAAGACGACTGTAAAAAATTAATCTGTATTGTTTACTGTATCCTTTTGATATATATATATTTTTTTTTTTAAATGCAAAAATCTAACCTTTTATTGAAGTAAAATAATTGAAATTGGGGGGGGGGGGGGGATCACATTATGAAATGAAAGCTGCAAGCAGCGATGAAAAGGGCCCTCGCACCCGTGTCACAGCCACCCGGCGGGTTTAGGAAAACAGAGCACGGTGGGCTGTACGAAAATATCGGAGGACTACGTTAAAGTAATTTGTTTGCCACACTTTCTGCTACCAGCAGGTGGCGCTATTGAGCCATTTTGCCCCACCCAATTCTGAAACCCATATCACACGTAAATTTTCACCACTTCTGAAGCGTGTGCAAAGTTTCATGAGTTTTCGAGCATGTTTAGGCCCTCTAAAAAGCGATTCACTTTGGAGAAGAAGAAGAAGCGAAATAATAATAAACGGAGCAAAAACAATAGGGTCCTCTCAACATCGGTGCTCGGGCCCTGATAAATGTTTTTCTCCTAAACACACTGGGAACAATTATTGGGCCCCTTTTATTAAATACTTTTTGTAACCTCCTTTTTAAGATAACAGCTCTGAGTCTTATCCTATAATGCCTGATGAGTTTGGAGAACATCTGGCAAGATTCAGAAACCATTCCTCCATACAGAATCTCTCCAGATCCTTCAGATTCCCAGATCCATGTTGCCGCTTCTTCTCTTCAGTTCAGCACACTCATTTTCTATAGGTTTCAGGTCTGGGGACTGGGATGGCCATTGCAGATGCTTGGTTTTGTGCTCAGTGACCCATTTTTGTTTTGATTTTGATGTTTGTTTTTGGATCACTGTCCTGTTGGAAATCCCTTATAAGATTTCTAGCAGAGATTGTCAGGTTTTGATTTTTTACCTTTTGGTATTTGATCGAATCCATGATGCCATGTATCTGAACAAGATGTCCAGGACCTCTGTCAGAAAATTAGGCCCACATCATTAAAGGTACAGCAGAGTATTTCATTTTACACATGGGGTACTTATTTATCCCTGTATGAACCAAACCCATATTAAGTGTTTTCTGCCAAAAAAGCATCTGCACATCTTGTTCAGCTACAGGAGGCAAATAATTCTGACCAGCACTGTTTATAGTTGTAATGTCTGAGACAAATCAGACACAATTATTTGTTATTGTCACGGTTCATGGATTCATTGACTCTCTCTCGCTATGTGTGTGGGTGTTGAGTGAATGGGCGCGGCTCATCAGCTGGCTCGTTTCCACTGATGAGCCGATCAGCGCCAGCTGTTCTGAATGAGGATGTCCTATATATTGTTTGCTCACTCGTCTTGTCTCTGTCAGATGGTTGTGGAGGTTCTCCTGGGTCTGTGCCTTGTCTCCTGTTCCAGTCCTGCTTCTTCGACGTTTTCCCGAGGATCTTCTTCTCCACGCGGATCTGCATTCCGCCCACTGAGTCCCTGCGTTACCGAGTCTGCCTGAGGATTATCTGCCACTTCAACTCCGAGTCTGCCTGAGGATTATCTGCCACTTCATCTCTGAGTTTGTCTGAGAACTGTCTACTATTCATTTCACTGAGCGATCCCTGTGGATGCTGCCTGTCAAATTGAGCTCTTGTCTTCTCTTTTGCCTAATAAATACTTTTTAATACTTTTTCGCATCTGAATCCTTGACTATTTTCCAGCGTCGCGTGACAGAACCATCTGACCATCTTCTCATGGATTCAGCGAGTGATCACGGAATTGAGCAGATGCTCGCCGGAAACCACGCCCGGATGGATCGCCAGGACTAGCAGATCGGAGCTTCGGGACGGGCGATACAGGCTTTGGTAACGCAGGTGTCTGAGCTCACCTCTCAAATCCAACGCCTGAGAGCTCCCACTGTGCCAGCACCGCCCCCGCCTGTTCCCCAAGGGATTTTCCATCAACCAGAGCCGCGTGCCCCCGCACCAGAACCGCGCATCCCAGCACCTGAGAGGTATTCGGGCGAGCCCAATCTTTGCAGAACGTTTCTAACCAAGTGCTCTATTTATTTCTCGCTTCAACCAGTGACATTTGCTTCTGAGGAGTCGAAGGTAGCCCTGGTGATGACACTACTCTCTGGGCGCGTGGCTCAGTGGGGAACAGCGGTGTGGCAGAACAAACATCAGTGCTGCTCCTTGTTCCAAGCACTCGAGCTAGAGATGACACGAGTGTTCGACCGCGCAGTCGCTGGACGCGAGGCGGCCCGCCAACTCGCCGACCTTCGCCAGGACCAACAGTCAGTCTCTGACTATTCCATAGAGTTCCGGACATTGGCGGCCGAGTGCAAATGGAACGAGGAGGCGCAGTGGGACATGTTACTGCATGGGCTGGCTGACCGCGTTCAGAGGGAGATTTATACCCTGGAGCTGCCCAAGACACTAGATGGACTGATCGAGCTAGCATTACGAGTCGATGCTCGTCTTCAACAGAGAGAGAGCCGACCGTACCGGATGCCCACGGCCGATTTCACCATGAGTTCCAGTGCCCGGAGTATGAACGCGGTCAGTCCCCCTAAAGATCCTGAGCCCATGCAGGTAGGTCGAGCTCGGCTTTCCCGGGAGGAGAGAGAACACCGCCGCTCGAGGGGTCTATGGGTGCTTCTCATTTCTTATTTGTGCATCCTCGTTTCCTTTCCTCGCTTCCTTTCCTAGCGCCTCAGCTCCTCCCCCTGTAGGATGTGAGGGAAGGACGCAAGGAAAGAAAATGAGGACAGAGGAATCGAATGAAAGCTTTTTTTATACATTGGAATACTTGATCACTCGAGCGTCACTTCATAGCGTCATCAGCAACGCTGAAAGCATCTGCCCTTATGTTGTTGAAGTTTGTTTATTTAAGAAATTAATAATGTATAATAATAAAGCAAGATACCCTGTTGAAATATGTGAGATGTGTGGTTTATATAAACTGCAAAGGTAAACTATAAATTCAAATTATTATGACCGATGTGAAGGGGGAGGAGAATGTATATGTGCGTCACATTTAGTCAATAAAACACTTCCGCATAGGATACACCTGTGTATCCTCGCTCATGACTCCTCTGGAAGCCTCCTCACTCCTCGATCCTCGCCTCCTCGCGGTGCAATTAGAGAATTGAGATGTCCTTCAAGATGGCTGAGCTCGATTGGTTTCCGGGTCATAGGATGGAGGACAGAGGAGCGAGGAGACGAGGAGGGATATTGAGAAGCACCCTATGTCTTTACTGTGGGGAGGCCGGCCATTTCATCAACACCTGTCCTTTAAAAGGCCAAGCCCGGCGGTAGGACGGCGGATACTGTCGGGTGGGCTCTCCATGATCGGACCCTCGAGCGCCACTCTCCTCCCGGTTAGACTCCAGCGGGCGGAACACTCCTTCAGCTGTCAAGCGTTGGTGGATTCAGGAGCTGAAGGAAACCTTATGGACTTCTCACTGGCACGCAAGCTTCACCTCCACATCACTGCGTTAGAGAACACGATCACCATCAACGCATTCAATGGGCAAGAACTCCCGGGTATCACTCACTCCACTGGACTTATTACACTCGTTACCTCGGGAAACCACACTGAAAGGACTTCACTCTACCTCACTCAGTCACCCCATGCTCCTATTGTCCTGGGTCACCCGTGGCTGGTGAAGCACGGACCTAGGATAGAGTGGGGCCAAAACTCTGTTTCTGCTTGGAGTAATGATTGTTATGCCTCATGTCTTTTGTCTGCCGTTCCGTCTGTTTCTCGTTCTGTGTTGCAGGAGGAGTCAGTGAATCTGTCTAACGTGCCACCGGAGTACCGCGACCTGAAGGAGGTGTTCAGTAAGTCTCGGGCTGCTTCTCTTCCTCCTCATCGTCCCTATGACTGTGCCATAGATTTACTGCCAGGTACGTCTCCGCCTAAGGGCAAGTTATATTCACTTTCTGCTCCAGAAAGGGAGGCTATGGAGAAATATATTTTTGATTCTCTAGCTACCGGGTTCATCCGCCCTTCCTCTTCTCCAGCGGGGGCGGGATTCTTTTTTGTGGGGAAGAAGGATGGTTCTCTGTGACCTTGTATTGATTACCGGGGGTTGAACAACATCACGGTTAAGAATACTTATCCTTTGCCGTTGATGTCTTCGGCTTTCGAGAGGTTGCAGGGAGCATCTATCTTCACAAAATTGGATTTACGTAATGCATATCATTTGGTTCGCATCAGGAAGGGGGATGAGTGGAAAACCGCTTTCAATACTCCCAGGGGACACTTTGAATATTCGGTTATGCCATTCGGTTTATCGAACTCCCCAGCGGTCTTCCAGGCACTCGTCAATGATGTGTTGAGAGACATGGTTGATCAATTTCTATATGTTTACCTGAATGACATATTGATTTTTTCTTTGTCTCTCCAGGAGCACGTTCAACACGTCAGACGAGTGCTTCAGAGGTTGCTAGAGAATGGGCTTTTTGTCAAGGCGGAGAAATGCGCTTTTCATGCACAGTCTGTTCCTTTCCTAGGGTACATCATTTCGTCTGAGGGAGTACGCATGGATCCTGAGAAGGTTAAGGCTGTGGTGGAGTGGCCAAGTCCAGATTCCCGTAAGGCCCTACAGAGGTTTCTGGTGTTCGCCAACTTCTACCGGCGTTTCATTCGCAATTTCAGCCAAATAGCCGCGCCGCTGACTGCCTTGACCTCCCCCCGAACTGCGTTCAGGTGGTCAGACACAGCTGAGGCTGTGTTTGCCAAACTAAAAGGCTGCTTTGTTTCAGCTTCCATCTTGACAGCCCCTGACTCTTCACGTCAGTTTGTGGTGGAGGTCGACGCATCAGAGGTGGGGGTAGGAGCAGTGCTTTCCCAGCGTTCTCTCATGGACGACAAGATGCATCCCTGCGCGTTTTTGTCTCGTCGTTTATCACCTGCCGAACGCAACTATGACATTGGTAACAGAGAGTTGTTGGCAGTGAAGTTAGCGTTGGAAGAATGGCGTCATTGGTTAGAAGGGTCGGGGGTACCTTTTATCGTCTGGACCGATCACAAGAACCTGGAATATATCAGAACCGCCAAGAGACTGAACTCCAGGCAGGCTCGGTGGGCACTTTTTTTCGGACGTTTTGATTTTTCCCTCTCGTACCGCCCGGGTTCCAAGAACACCAAACCCAATTCTTTATCGCGTATTTTTGACCGTTCCGAACGCCCGTCTACTCCCGAGTGCATTTTACCCGAGACCCTATTTGTCTCCCCACTCACATGGGAGGTCGAATCGAAGGTCAAGACGGCCTTAGAAGGGGTAACGCCTCCGCCCGGTTGTACACCGAATCGTTTATTTGTGCCGGAGGGATTACGGTCAGACGTCATTCAGTGGGGGCATTGTTCCAACGTAGCTTGCCATCCAGGAGTTAATCGCACCAGTTTTATGGTCAAGCAACGATTCTGGTGGCCACTTATGGCACGCGACATTCACAGTTTTGTTTTGGCTTGCTCTGTATGTGCCACTGGTAAGACTTCCAATCGACCCCCAGATGGGGGTCACCCTCCCATCTGGGGGTTTTATCACCGCCCTCCCACCCTCTCAAGGGTACACGGTAGTTTTGACCGTGGTGGACCGATTCTCGAAGGCGGCTCATTTTATTCCCTTGCCCAAATTACCCTCAGCCAAGGAGACAGCGGTGATCGTTGTAGATCACATCTTTCGCTTACATGGCCTCCCGATTGACGTGGTTTCCGACAGAGGACCCCAATTTGTGTCCAAATTTTGGCGAGAGTTTTGTAAATCACTGGGAGCGACCGTTAGTCTGTCCTCAGGGTTTCACCCACAGAGCAATGGCCAAACCGAGAGAGCCAACCAGGATTTGGAGAGAGTGTTGCGTTGTTTGGCCGCCAGGAATCCTTCCTCTTGGAGCCAACATATCTCTATGGTGGAGTACACCCACAATGCGTTACCAGTGTCATCAACGGGCCTATCTCCGTTTGAATGTAGTTTAGGTTACCAGCCACCAATTTATCCCAGTCTGGAATCCTAAGTCGCGGTCCCCTCTGCTCACGCGTTCGTCCAGAGGTGTCACCGCACATGGACCAGAGCCCGTGAGACTCTGCTCCAAGTGGGGGCGCGCACCAAGGTTAAGGCCGATCGCCAACGGTCGAGGCCACCCGTATACGTCGCTGGTAAAAAGGTGTGGCTTTCTACTAAGAACATTCCTCTCCGTTCCGTCTCTAATAAGTTAGCTCCTAAATTCATTGGCCCGTTCACTATCACCAAGATTATTAGTCCGGTGACAGTCCGCCTCAACCTGCCTCTAGCGTACAAGAGAATTCATCCAGCATTTCATGTCTCCAAAATTAAACCCGTTTTTCGATCGCCTCTTAATCCGCCTGCTCCGGTTCCCCCCCCCCGCCGCGACTCGTAGATGGGGAGCCTACTTATTCGGTTAACCGTATCCTGGACTCGAGACGGAGGGGACGCGGATTCCAGTACTTGGTGGACTGGGAAGGTTACGGTCCGGAGGAGAGAAGTTGGGTTCCTGCCAGGGACATCCTGGGTCACTCCCTTATCGATGATTACAATCGTCAGGTAAGGGTTCCTAGGAAGGGGGGTACTGTCACGGTTCATGGATTCATTGACTCTCTCTCGCTATGTGTGTGTGTGTGTGTTGAGTGAATGGGCGCGGCTCATCAGCTGGCTCGTTTCCACTGATGAGCCGATCAGCGCCAGCTGTTCTGAATGAGGATCTCCTATATATTGTTTACTCACTCGTCTTGTCTCTGTCAGATGGTTGTGGAGGTTCTCCTGGGTCTGTGCCTTGTCTCCTGTTCCAGTCCTGCTTCTTCAACGTTTTCCCGAGGATCTTCTTCTCCACGCGGATCTGCATTCCGCCCACTGAGTCCCTGCGTTACCGAGTCTGCCTGAGGATTATCTGCCACTTCAACTCCGAGTCTGCCTGAGGATTATCTGCCACTTCAACTCTGAGTTTGTCTGAGAACTGTCTACTATTCATTTCACTGAGCGATCCCTGTGGATGTTGCCGGTCAAATTGAGCTATCTTCTATTTTGATATAAATTATCTTCTTCCGGTCTTCTATTTTGCCTAATAAATACTTTTTCACTCGCATCTGAATCCTTGACTATTTTCCAGCACCACGTGACAGTTATATTTAAAAAATAATCTTTAAAACTCACTCTGGGATCTATGGTCCCATCCCCCCCAACTAGGGCAAGAACCATTACTATTGACTTTATTGCTGTTAAAAATGTGGTCATGTGGTCAAGAGGCCATAGGAAAGACAGAAACAGACCTTAGAACAGACTTTCCTGCACTAACATATCTATAAATGAACATGCATCCCAGAACATTGTGTGAATGATTTACTGTCCTGTGTAGTGTCTTTTAATTCTATTATTTTTTTGAGACTGTATTTTATATGATAGAACCAACGGTCAATGTAACCTCACATATACCATGTTTGGTCTCTATAAATTGGTACTTTGAAGATCGAAATGATCGTATATGCCGATAGCTGTGCAACGTATTAGTATTACAAGAATCTTTCATAGTTTCTTCATCAGCAACCAATCCAGCTGCACAAATTAGCACGATTGTGTAATGATGGCGCAGACGCAGAGAAATCCAATTGCAGCTTTATTGAGAATGGTCAACAGGCAGAGTAAATCAACAGCAGACAGGATCAACGGAGAGAGCAAAGAGCAAGACGAGGTCACAGGCAAAGGTCAGGGCAGGCAGCAAAAGGCAAAGTCCAAAGAGCAATCCAGGTCAAGACAGGCAGAGAACGATCAGAGGTCGAGGTACACAGTCCTAGGTACGATATCAGATCAGCAGACACAGAGATAAACGCTTGGAATTGTAAGCCGGGGCAATACAATACTTTGCAGAGAAGTGGTGTGTGGAAGTGGCTTTTATGTGTGTGTAAATGAAGTGCAGGTGTGTGTGCAATTAGTGCAGTGCAGGTGTATGGTAAGTAAACCCAGGAAGTGCGTGGCTAATCGTGACAGATTGAAACAAAGATCCATAAATCACCAAAAGAGGAATTTTCCCGCTTGGAAATTCCACCCTTCTCACTGGTCAAGCAAACCCAGAGAGGTGGGACTTTTCTCAGGCTTTATTAGAGACAAATTCACAGTGATCCTCGCTCTTCTTTTTTCTGGTTTACTGCTGCTGCTGCTTCGGGTTGATGTCCTTGGTGCCGGCAGGCCTTGACCACAGCCTGCTACGCCTTCACTCTTCCAACAGAGTCAGACTGTAATTTCTTCATTCCAACTCAGAAGAAAACTGCAACTTTACTATCACTGAATGGACAACCATCAACTCTTCCAACTTCTTCCCTTCTCCTGGTTGCTTTGCGTGACCTCTCCGGCCCATGTCCGGCAATCTGCATCAATCTGCAGCAATGTGCACAATCTGCTCTCCAGCCATGTGAACAGAGTCAAACAAACCATTCAAGTTTATCACCATTTCTTTCTTCAACGCAGAAGAAATCGTTTGAAACTCAAGGAACCATCTAAATCCTTCTTCAGGAACTTCTCGAAATGCTTTCACTGCAAAGGCCATGCAAGTATACATAATAGAATGGTTCTTTTCATAATTAGATTAATCTTTTCCATAGCTTCATTCCCTGTTTACGGTTTCATCCTGTCACTTTCTATTTTACCCATGTATGTGTGGTTGTGCGAATGTGTATGTTTATATTAGTTATGTTTGTGATTTAGTAATAAAACTTGTGCACAAAACATATTTGGTTCTGATTCTCTGCTTGCAACAATGTTTATTTTACGATTTAGATTTTGACTACAGGCTCTTAGTAGTACTGTACAGTAAGAAAGACATTTCCCTCCCCTGGAAATGAACATTTCTTAGAATTAATTAACAATTAATCAATAATTGATTATTACAAGTTATGATTGATTATTAATATTTATTTTGTGCTAATTTGCTTCATAGTGTATACAGTGGCATCAAAACTTCAAAGTTGTTGGACAATTTTTTTAATGTATTTTGAATTTATGATTTTTTTTCATGATATAAGAAAGAATATAAAACCAAGTGGCATTCATTTTTCGAGCAATTTTAGTGTCACGGTGTGGGTTTTGTGTCTTGTTCCTTGTTCTTGTCGGTCATGTGATTCCCTGTTTGCCATGTGTCTTGTTAATTGTCTGATCATTGTTCCCATGTGTTTCTGATTAGCCACGCCCCCTTGTTATCTTGTTTAGCTTGTTTGCCTGTCTATTTATACCTCTGTGTTTCAGTTGTGGTTTGTCGGTCGTTGTTGTTGCTTCAGTGTTCGTGTCCTGAGTTCCGTGTTCCTTTGTTTCACCTGTTATTTTATTAAATTAGCTGCATTTGGATTCTCTCTCTGCTTCGTCCTTGCTGCATCATCACAATTAGCACTAAAACCCATTGTTTGTTTTCAGCAACTGAATTGTAGGTTATCTGTATTTGGTTGACATTTACAATTGTTATAACTATTATTTACATAATCCTTTACACATACAGTCTGAAGTCTGTAATATGCCGACCTAGTTCACTGAATCAGCAAGCATTTTTGACTGTATTCTATTATAATATGGTCTTTCAAACCAGACTGGACAAAATTTGAGACAATATGGAGACTTTAGCAAACAATGCTGACCACGTGTCCACTGGCATCGTAGTGATTATGAAGTAGGGTATCAGCAAACAAAACTCCATGATCCTCCTCATGATAGCTGCACAGAGACTACTGCTGCATCAAAACACATTGACAATCATCTACAAGTTCAAGTAAACCAAAGACCGAGATCAGCAGGATTTCTATGACTAGTCAATGAGTGGAAATGGCTGACAGTGGAAGACAAATAATAGAGAACAGCGGAGTTAAGAAGAAAACTGTAACAACTGGATCAACAAGTATGTCAAACCTAATGAATGAAAAGATGCACTTAGAGAGAGCTACTGTAGATGAAGAGGCCAGTGAAAACTGCATGACCAAAGAGCAAATTACCAAACAGCTTGAAAAGCAGAGACACCTTAAGGAGATAAAGCTAAAGAGCATCTCATTCAATTCCCTCTCAAAGAATCAGATTCTCAGAGCATTATGATTATCTGCAGCACTTCACAGCTCACAAGTGACTCCCTCATAAGTGACTCCATACATCGTGTCTAAACACAAGTACTAAACAACTCATATTATTTTATGAGCCCATGTCAAGCTCTGCATCATTCTATTTTGTATTACCTGAAGGAAAACGCCTGGTAAATTCAGTCTGGCATTCTTTTGACATATTGCTAACTTGACTTTGCTATCTGGGGATTGTGGACTTTATTTCTTTAATTGCCATATAAGTAGCAGAATACCAATGCCTGCTCTGCTTATGAGGGTCTCATTAGCGAATAAGCTCACCTAGATGAGCAAACAAAGAGGCTTTTGCAGTTTTGAAGGCTCAGCTCAGAAAATGTCAGATTCCATTGCTAATACTAATTGTGCTGGGGGGGGGGGGGGGGGGGGTTTGTTCCCAGCAAAAGTGATTACTTACTGGAGGATGATGATAAGGAACTGACATTTGACAGTTGAAGGGATGCACAGTATTTTGCAAAACTATTAAGGACTGAAAAAGAAATTGAGGATGCAGTAAAACGTATAAAAGGAATCTTCTACTCATTGTAGTATTGTTAAATAAAGGGCTAGTAGGATTGTAAAATGAGTCGATGTGAATGATCATTTAATTCAATTATTTAATATAATTTTTTTTTTCACCCACGCAGCAACCACCAACTCATGAATTTAATTTAAGGAAATGTGCTGAAGGAATTAGGTAAACTCTAATATGATTTATGACTCATATGATTTTATTATTTGGGGCAGTCTTGGCCTAATGATTTGAGAGTCAGACTGGTAACCCGTGGGTTGCCCTTGACTCTCAATACTGTAAGGAAATGACTGAGGTGCCCTTGAGCAAGCCATGCCATCCCCAATCGCTCCACGGGTGCCACCGCAAAAAGGCTGCCCACTACTCCAGATGTGTGTGTCGGTTTACTGGTTTTGTGGGTGTTCACTACTCCTAATGTGTGTGCCCTGAATTAGATGGAACTAATCAAAAACAAAATATTCCAGTGGCCTAAATATAAGCATTGCAGAAATAAAAGAGCTCATCTTACATTCTAACTGTAATGGAGAGAAAATGAGCAGTAATATCATTAGCCATTGTGTTTATAGTGGCTGTTTCTCAATGCTTTCAGTCCCTAACCAAAGCCATGTAAGATGAGTACGATGGGAAATGTTTGCTGAGCCTTTTGGAGAGAGATGACAGACAAGCAGAGCAACAGAATATGGTCTGTTTTATACTGTGATCATTCCTCAACCTGGGCTGCTTTCTCTTTAACCCTTACCTGAGGGTATGATCAGGTTACCAGAATGATTGAGTTTAGTCTAGTGCTACACAGTGACGGTTCTCACAGACTGCTTGTCTTGGATGACTGTGCACTTCTCTAGCTGCCTGCACTACTTAAATTTTTTCTAGGGGGCGCCCATGTTTACGGCATTGCTGAGCATTGTGGATATTTATGCACCCCAGCCAAAACAGGAAAACTGAAGAACCATAATGGTGAAAAAGCATATCTATAACTAAGACACATATTCTTAAAAAGGCGTATTATTCCAATATTACGGTTTGTAAGACAATCTGTGTTGTAAACAAATGTATTTGATTTAAAATATCAATCAAAAGGTTGCTCTGGTTACTAATCAAAAAAGCCTAGACAGAGACAAGGTACTTTAGACTGAAACACTCAAAGCAACGTCATTAGTTATATGGGAGCAATATGTATTGCTTTAGTAAAAAGCAGAGCTGTGTTTTGTATGGGTGAAGTGTCCTTGGTTCAGAGTTATGGGATCTCAAGTGATTTAACTGTGCACTGCAGCAGGGCATGACCCCTTCCAGAATACTGCAAGGTGTTTCATCCTGTTAGTCTAGGCTTCCTTTGACTAATCTGAGCTGTTTAGGAGAACAGGCCCATTCTCAAGATGCCATTTATGCCTGAAAATATCAAGATTTTTCAGGTCGTAACCACTTCAGAGCATTGAAGGCCTAAATAAGTCCTATATTACAGCCTTGCAAAGTGCCAAACAGTTATTTATAAGTCCAGCACTGTGTCCTATTTATAAGTCCAGCACTGTGTCCAGCTTCAGTGTCACATGAGCTTTCAGAATTTATACAAATTTTTTTTTAAATCTGATGAATAAAGAACAGCATTATTTAAAATATTTTTTTATTTTTTTATTTTATCAATTTAATGTGTCTTGCTAAATAAAAGTATTAATTTCTTTGAAAAGAAAAAAATCTTACTGACTTAAATACGTTGTATAAGGACTGTAAGACAATCTGTCTTTTATTTAAACCATGTGGAAAGACTGATATCAAAAACATTATTTTAAAAAGGGTGGAAAATGTCACTTTGCATTTCTCAGAAAAATAATAAAACATAATTTAATGCATCATTTATTTTATTATCTAGCCTATTTAGCCAATAAAAGTGACATTGTCAACTAAAAATTGTCAGATCTATCAACTTATCATGGAACAGCTGCTCAATTTCCCTCCAAGGATCAATAATTATAACACGAAAAATCAAGAGTTTGAGACTACAGAAGAGGATTTTAATACGCAGGAGGGAGGTTATTATCATGCTGAACTCAAGGTTAAAGCAATAAATTATCGAATTGACTCCATGCTTGTTGAACAGAGCCTTCAACACAAAGACTCAAGGCTATTGACAGTCTTTGACAGGCCTGCTACATTTCATTACCTGAATCATGAGGTTATCCTGAGGTAATTGTGAGCTATTGTGTAATAAACATTATCGTTTCACGTTGCATGCAGATTTTTTAAAATGCAGTGGCAAAGAAAGGCCTCCCACACCTTACAACAGTGTCTTATTATTCAATAGGCTTTATACAGACATTGTATGCGACTAAATTGTATACACCTGCAAGTAAAAATGTATGTAGCTGCATTACAAAAAGAAAACTGTTCCACTTACTCTAATGGTGCAAATTATACAAATGTATTCTTTAAAAAGAAACATTAAAAAACGTAAAATAGACAGCATTCACAAAAGAAATCAGATTTGAAGCATTACATGCTCCCCTGCTTTCCAGCAGAATCAGGGAAAGCATTTCATAAAAAGAGCTGATTTCACATTCATGAAAGCATGACAAGCAAACTTTTGACCCCTGGTCATTCACTCTGCACTCCATACACGCACAGATTAAAACACACAGGAACGCACACCTTAATCTCATTCCTCAAAGTGAGTCCATATGTGCACCTGTGTGTTTCTGTGAGAAATGAACAGGATGGTGGTTTTCACTTCAACCTTCAAGAGTCTCCAAGCTTTTTTCATTTGAGAGCTACAGTACTTTTTAAAAATGAAAGTGGCCCGAGAGCTACTCATGTAATACAATACTTAAATTTCTTACATAATGTCTCATAACTCTCATATTAACAACTATCCGAACTGTTTTAGACCTAAAAGAGTTTTTGTAGGCCTATATATGTCACCCTTAAATGTCAGAGAAAAGAACAGAATCAGAGATTTAAAAAATGTATAGAACATTGTACTTTGCATATTATACTGTAAAAACACATAATTATAGTTGATTTCAGTTGATCATAGTTGATCGTAACTAGACATGAAATGGCATGAAAATTCCATTTCATGATTATAGTGACCAAAATGATCCCAGTTATCACAGAATCCTGTTCAAAAAGTAGGCTAATACTAGGCTACACAATGAAATCAATTCACCAAGTTTTACAGTAGGGGTTCAATTTTCAGCTGGTCGAAAATCAGCAAATATCAAATAAAATTAGCATCAATATCCACTTTTTGTTTACATAAACATTAAAATAATAACATTAAAAATGATGGCCAGATTTTAAAGGAGTGTCTTGCAACATGTTATCTAAAAACATGTACAAATTCAAATAAAGTTTTGACAAAAAAGGTTTTATAAAAATATAAACCTCACATATTTCAGCCTTTAAATAATTTTTATGAAAAGAATGAGTCAAAAGAAGATAAATTACTGACATTTACAATGTACATTAATAATAATAATAACTTGGATTCCCTTTCGAGAGGTCTCTCCTATTGCGTAAGTAGCTTACGCTATGGGGAAAACTCCTTTTCTCGAGAATATTGAAGTCTTTATGTAAAACGCATTGCGGCTGCACAGCTGACAGCAATGAACGAAGGAACTCGGTCATTGGCTGTGCTGCGGCAACTTGCTCGAACCAATGACGGGGCGACTCTGAATGCGCGACCAGTGAGCGCGCTTCGCGCCCGCGCGCGTCAGAGCCCGCCAAGATGGGCGTGGCCAAGCTATATATTGGGCGCCCCGTCATGAGAGTTCTTTAGATTTAATCTCCTTCAGCGAACACCTTCTTCGCTGGATCCTCCGGATTATTGGAAGCCTTCGCCGCCGTGGAAAAGCATACCAGCGGGATTGCTACGAGGACGTCGGCACCTTCAGCCGCCTTCAAGCACCTCCTACTGAGCCATCCGGCGCGCCATATACGGAAGTATTTTACATCTGTCCGCCCCGCGACATTTGTGAAAGAGCAAATTTCCAATAAGGCGTTGTTTCAAATGCCTTTATGCGCGTCGTGCAGAGACCTTCTCCCGGACGGGGATCGTCACATCATCTGCGCTCGCTGCCTGGGCCGTGACCACGCAGAAGCTGCTTTGACCAAGGGCGGATGCCCGGAATGTGATGACCTGGGTCTCTCCGCACTACGGACTCACCTCGCCGCTTTCGCCGTGAGCGAGCCCATCGCCACCCCTCTGTTTGAGCCGCGCACTAAGAAAAAGCGCCGCTCACAGAGGCTTCCTGAACCTGAGCTCAGTGACGTCACGCCGAGCCAGTCTCCGCGTGCTTCACCGCCGCTCTTGCCTTCCCCACCGCCGGTTCAGTTCACCCAGCCGGACCCACACCCCTCTAGCAGAGCGGTGGGCCTTGTGACTTTCGGCGCGTCCGAGGACGACGGGGGAATGGACGACAGCTTGTCCATCGACGCTGCATCGGACGACTGGCCGGGCTCCACTCTCGACCCCGCCCCGTCGACGCTAGCTAGCACGAGCGGGGGCTCCACTATGGATACTGAGATTATCCGTGTCCTCTCTAAGGCCGTGGAAGACCTCGGGCTCGATTGGTCTTCTCCCGAAGAACCAACCCGGAGCCGACTGGATGAGTGGTTTCTGCAGGGGCGCCAGCAGGCCCCTCAGCAAAGGCCTTCTCCCTTCTTCCCGGAAGTTCACGACGAACTCACCAAGTCGTGGAAAGCCCCCCACTCTGCGCGCCTAAAGCCTTCTTTTTCTTCTTCGCTCTCCTCAGTGGACGCCGCGAAGGAAAGAGGCTACGAGGGAACGCCGCCCCTCGAGGAGGCCGTGGCCAATCATCTCTGCCCGCCCTCCACCACCGGATGGAAAGCCAAAGCTTCCCACCCCTCGAAGCCCTGCCGCACTACCTCTGCTCTCGCCGGTCGCGCCTACGCTGCCGCCGGCCAAGCTGCATCAGCGCTTCACTCAATGGCGGTACTTCAAGTGTTCCAAGCCAAGCTTCTCCGCTCTATGGACGAGTCTGGCCCCGAACCCGAAGCCTTCAGGGACTTACGCAGCGCGACTGATATAGCTCTGCGAGCCACGAAGGCCACCGCCCAGTCCATCGGCCGTGCTATGGCTAATTTGACTGTTCTCGAGCGCCATCTGTGGCTGACTCTGACTGAAATGAAGGACGCGGATAAGGCGCCATTTCTCGATGCGCCTATCTCCACCAGCGGGCTGTTTGGACCGGCGGTTAAAGGTTTCGCCGAACGCTTCACTGAGGCCCAGAACGCTTCACAAGCTATGCGTCATTTCCTGCCAAAGCGCTCCAGCTCATCGCAGAGCAGACAGAGACCGCCACAGCCGCAGCGGGCTAGAACAGCCCCCACCGCCTCTCAGCCCGCGCCTCAGGCTGACGCTCGACGCCGCTCGCGCTCTCACAACCGCAAGCCGCCTCCTGAGCGATGGGGTCCTCGGCCCAAGATTGTGCTGAACCCTGAGCCTCGAAAGCCGTCCTAGCCACAGAAATGAGAAGAGAGAGTGCGTGTCTCGCAAAAGCCGGACCACTCTCTCTGCAAAAGCTCAAACATTACCCAGTCCCCTTACAGGCGGCTGGATATGTCCATACAGCAGTCAATGGGCCAGTCACAGAGCTCGCTCACCTGCAAACAAACGCCGTTTTTACGGCGACGCACAGAAAACACAAAAAGAGTCTTTTTCTGCCTGCATCACTAAGGGTTCACATGTCCACAAAGTGTGCATTCCCAGATACTGTCAAAACAGTGCCAAATTCATTCCCAGCTCAGGCTGCGCTTCCCATGAATGTAGATCACGTGCCTACGGTCATGTACGCACCACTACACACAAGCACTGTTCACACAGTTATAAATTCATCCCCAGTAAAAGCGGGAAACATTATAAAAGTGACGCGTGTGCCTACCACTGTTTATGCACCCCCACTTATAAACACTGCCCTTACAGTGTCAAACAAAACCTCAGCTCAGGCTGCGAGTTTTACAAACAC
Source organism: Gila orcuttii (assembly GCA_026230005.1). Classification (NCBI taxonomy): domain Eukaryota; kingdom Metazoa; phylum Chordata; class Actinopteri; order Cypriniformes; family Leuciscidae; genus Gila; species Gila orcuttii. The sequence goes on from JAPDVR010000015.1 coordinate 27,768,730, forward strand.
AGCGCGCGCTGTTGTAATCACACACGCGCCCATTCACTCAGCTGCTCAGCGCGCGCCCGCGCCTCTGAGAGCTACGAGCTCAGGCGATTCGCTAGCCGGGTCCCTACGTCACAGCGGCCCGCCCCTAGCCTGTATTCAGCCCATATCTGTACACGCAGCGGCATGGGAAAACATTCCAGATATGCCGAAATGAGTATTGAATATAGTAAAGCAAGGATACTCGCTCCAGTTCGCTCGCAGACCACCACGTTTTACGACTGTGGTCGAGACGAAAGTGAGAAAAGAGTGTTCACATGTTCTACGCACCCAGGTGCGCAAACTAATAGAAAAGGGCGCTGTGGAAACTGTTTCCCCCTCTCTGAGCGGGACAGGTTTTTACAGCCGCTATTTTCTCGTCCCGAAGAAGGATGGCGGTCTCCGCCCCATCCTAGATCTCAGACACCTGAACAAAGCACTAATGATTCGCTCGTTCAGAATGTTAACAACCAAGCATATCCTCGCGCAAGTGCGCCCAGGAGATTGGTTTCTCTCAGTGGATCTGAAAGATGCTTACTTTCACATTCCAATAGCGCCTCATCACAGGCCGTTTCTGAGATTCGCTTTCGAGGGACAGTCATACCAGTACACAGTACTCCCGTTCGGCCTGTCCCTGGCTCCCCGTACATTCACGAAATGTATGGATGCAGCACTTTCCCCCCTAAGACGAAGGGGAGTGCGAATACTGAATTATCTCGACGATTGGCTGGTTCTAGCACAATCAGAGAGTCAGCTAATAACACACAGATCTTGGATTATCAGCCATTTAGAATGCCTGGGTCTAAGAATCAATTTTGCAAAAAGCATACTATCTCCCAGCCAGAGAATTTCTTTCCTGGGAATAGTTCTAGACTCGATGCAAATGACAGCGCGTCTCTCATCGGAGCGCGCGCTCACCATCCGGCGCCTTGCAACATCATTCAGAGCGGGCGCGCGCGCCCCCGTCAAACGGTTTCAGAGGATGCTCGGTCTCATGGCCTCAGCATCGGCCGTACTCCAGCTAGGATTGTTGCATATGCGCCCTCTCCAACGCTGGCTCAAGAGCCGTGTCCCTACTCACGCGTGGCGTTCGGGCCACTTTTTAATCAGAGCGAACCACGGCTGTATAAAAGCCCTGACGCACTGGAAAGCCGCCGACTGGTACCAGTCAGGCGTGAGTCTGGGTGTGAACACAAGGAGAAAGATGATAACGACAGATGCCTCCAAAATAGGTTGGGGGGCCCTTTACGAGGGCAGGCCTGTCTCCGGCTTTTGGTCAAACCCGGAGAAGCGCCTACACATAAACTGTCTGGAAATGAAAGCGGTCGCTTTGGCTCTCAGAGCCCTGCTCCCACATCTAAAAAACGAACACGTCCTGGTCCGAACGGACAACATGACGGTAGTGTCGTACATAAATCGCCAGGGTGGACTCAGGTCGAGCTCCATGCATTCAATGGCCAGGAGACTCATTTTATGGTCCCAGCACAACTTGCGCTCGCTGAGAGCAGCGCATGTGCCAGGCGCCCTGAACCAGGGGGCAGACATGGTATCCAGAGACAAGATTCTCCCAGGAGAATGGGCTCTCAACCCTCTGACGATTCAGTGGTTATGGAAAACCTTTGGCAAAGCGGAGATCGACCTCTTCGCCTCCAAGGAGAACGCGCACTGCTCTCTTTTCTTCACGAAAAGCACGGACGCGCTCGCCCAGAGCTGGCCGAGCCGCCCCTTATATGCCTTTCCCCCGATCGCGATGCTGCCACAGGTCATCAGTCGGGTCAGAGAGGAGGGAAACGCAGTGCTGCTGATAGCCCCACTCTGGAAGAACCAAACATGGTTTCCAGATCTGATGCAAATGCAATCTGCACCACGGCCGATTCCACTGAGGCCAGACCTCCTCAGTCAGGCCAGCGGGATGATATTTCATCCCCGCCCCGATCTGTGGGCCCTTCATGCATGGCCCCTCAACGGGTTCCCAGGAACCTCGCGAGCGGAGCACTAAAAACCATCGCTGAGGCGCGGGCGCCCTCCACGAGACGCTTATATGCCCAGAAATGGAAAGTGTTCAGTGACTGGTGTAATACCAAGGGCCTGAACCCTGTAACATGCGAGATTACGAGTGTACTCGTTTTCCTACAAGGGCTTCTGGAGGCGGGCCGCACCCCCTCCACGCTCAAAGTATATGTGGCTGCCATCACAGCGTCACACGACCTTGTAATGGAACGTCCATTGGGAAGAAACGACCTAATTATTCGTTTCCTAAGGGGCGCCAGGAGGATGAACCCTTCACGCCCCCCCTCAGTGCCGATCTGGGACCTAGCTACGGTCCTAGACGCTCTTAAAGGGCCCCCGTTCGAACCACTCCGAACCGTGCACCTTAAACAGCTCTCGCTCAAGACGGCGCTCTTGCTGGCACTCGCCTCGGTCAAGAGAGTGGGCGACCTGCACGCGCTTTCAACAAGCGCTGCCTGCCTAGAATTCGGACCTAACGACTGCAGGGTCGTCCTTAGACCGAAACATGGGTATATTCCTAAAGTGCTCACCACTCCCTTCAGAGCACAGGTTATCTCCCTAACTGCGCTTTCGTCTCCAGCAGACGAACACGATGCTAATCTACTCTGCCCCGTTAGGGCTCTCAGAGTGTATTTGGAGCGTTCTGCCCTATTCAGACAGACAGAACAACTGTTTGTATGCTTTGGCGGCCGTACGAAAGGTTCCGCCGTTTCAAAGCAGAGAATCTCTCACTGGATAGTCGAAGCTATAGCGCTGGCTTATGAAGCTAAGGGACTTCAATGCCCCTGGGGAGTCAAAGCACACTCCACCAGGAGTATGGCTTCTTCCTGGGCATGGTCGAGCGGGATACCGATCAAGGATATTTGTGCGGCGGCAGGCTGGGCCTCACCGTCCACATTTATCAGATTCTACAACCTACAGGTCCCGACATTGCATTCCAATGTGCTATCAGCATAATGCTAGTTGAACTGCGAGTTCGTATCTAGATTATGTATGTGCTTGTGTCACACTGAGCGCCTTCTAGCCGCTCTGTATTTTTTCCCACATATAAAGCTCGCCTCTGCCGGCTAGTTGGATGATAACTTTGCTTTTTAGCTCAGGCACCTGCCTCTGGCTATCATAAGGCGAAGTTCAGCACGCACGGCGTTTTGCATGGTGTTCCCATAGCGTAAGCTACTTACGCAATAGGAGAGACCTCTCGAAAGGGAACGACTCGGTTACTAACGTAACCTCGGTTCCCTGAGAGGAGGGAACGAGTATTGCGTAAGCTGCCGTGCTTGTGCTTGGTTAGTTCGCTTCAGTCGTTTTAACCTAAAGAACTCTCATGACGGGGCGCCCAATATATAGCTTGGCCACGCCCATCTTGGCGGGCTCTGACGCGCGCGGGCGCGAAGCGCGCTCATTGGTCGCGCATTCAGAGTCGCCCCGTCATTGGTTCGAGCAAGTTGCCGCAGCACAGCCAATGACCGAGTTCCTTCGTTCATTGCTGTCAGCTGTGCAGCTGCAATGCGTTTTACATAAAGACTTCAATATTCTCGAGAAAAGGAGTTTTCCCCATAGCGTAAGCAATTTACGCAATACTCGTTCCCTCCTCTCAGGGAACCGAGGTTACGTTAGTAACCGAGTCGCTTTCATGGTACCCAAGGTCGCTTAACAAAAGTGTGTGTGTGGGGGGGGGGGGGCTGGGGGAGGAGTTATGGGGTCAAAAGACTTCGTGAAAAGAAATGTTTTAAGGTGCATTTTGAACATGGGCAGGGATGGGGCAGAGCGGAAGTAGAGTGGTAGACTGTTCCAGAGTGTTAGAGCATTTGCAGAGAAAGCACTGTCCCCAAAAGTCCGCAACCTGGCGGGGGATGACCAGCAGGTCCTTGTCAGAGGACCGCACGGAACGTGACTGAGTGTAGGGATGGAGGAGGTCAGTGAGGTATTTTGGTTATCTTTTATTATTAATAGTAAAATTCGGTCCAATTTTCCCGTGGCGTCTGTCGTTGCTATGCAACATGCACTGCGCTCTCCACAACAAAGTTTTAGTAACGTTAGCTAATGAATTTCCACCACCGAAAAACGCTTGCTGTAGCTCTGCTACAAGATTTATTTACGGAGAAGAGAAAAACAGCCGTAGTGTTTGGGTGCACCCCATCCTTCATGTTAAGCCTGGTTCACACGGCAGGATAATTAGGCCGATTTTAGCCCCGATTTACCCCTTCCGACAATCTTAAGTATGCTCCGATTATGGTAAAATAATCTGATCAGATATTCCTGCCGTGTGTGGTGTGTTAAGAGTGCTCTCGTCTGCTCGGAAGGACATCAGGACCGCTCCGATCTCAAATCGGGGATATCCAACATGTTCGATTTTTTTGGCCCGATTTCTCCTCATGTGTGGTGCCCCCCGGGGACAAACGAGCACGCAGCCTGTGGACTGTGGCGTGTAGAACCGGTAGAAACCGAGGTGACGAGGCGCAGAGGAAGCACCGGGAAACGAAATCAAAACAGCCGCCCATGCTCGCGTTGTCTCCACTTCTTTGACCATCGCCTTTTCTTTTGATAACGTTTTTTTTAGGTTAAAAACAAACTACAAACTATCGCCACTGCATCCTCTTCGTCCGCCATGATTGTTTATTCTGAAGTCACGTTTGATCTCGAGGGATTTTGCGAGATTTTCCGTCTGACCTGGGAATGCTCGGGAGTCAAATCAGTTTGTGTGTGATTTGCATGTGTTGATTTTGCCGTGTGGCTGCGCACCACAGACTGTATGACCAAAACTGTTAGACCCGTGATTTTTTATCGCCGTGTGTGGGGTCTCTCAGGTTTGGAAAATCGGCCGACAATTTTAAAATCGTCCCGTGTGAACCAGGCTTTAACTGAGCTTTCAATGTTGTTACGGAAAGCGTGAAGCTGAGTGGTTGGTTCTTGTCACATGACCTGCGATGTGCTTGCGGCATTCTGAAAAGTTGACATTTTTCAATCTCGCTGCGCCTGGAAAAAATGAGCGCGTCGCTTCAATTATGTGCACGCTTACCACGCGCCAACATTTGAAATAACGAACTTGACCGGGCAAAAGACGTGATATGTCAACAGCCCCTGGCGAGCTACCTCCAATCAGGCCACGTCAAGAGCTACTGGTAGCTCGCGAGCGACGTTTTGGAGACCCTGGGCTAGATGTTGGCTGCTTAAACATTGTGACAGCAAGCATGTTGACCAGCTTTTTTCTCTGAGAACAAACAGCCATTCCCTGGCTAAGATTGATTTTTTTTTATATATTGCCCCCGGGAGTCTATCTTAATTCTTAAAAAATGAATAATAATAAAAACCTAGGCCTACTTATAATTAAAGGGATAGTTCACCCAAAAATGAAAATTCTGTCAGTATTTACTCACCCTCATGTTGTTCCGACCCCGTAAGACCTTCGTTCATCTTCGGAACACGAATTAAGATATTTTTGACGAAATCTGAGAGCTGGATCACTCCTCCATACTCCTCCATAGGCTTCAAAAGGATTGAAACTTGCCGGCCTCGAAAAGTTATTAAAGACATTTTAAGTTATTAAAGTTATTAAAGACACGTTAAAATAGTCCAAGTGACTACAGTGGCTCAATCTTAAGTTTATCAAGCGACGAGAATACTTTTTGTGCGCAAAAACAAACAAAAATAACGACTTTATTTCAACTATTCATTTCCTTCTCTGTTGGCCTCTAGTCAGTTAACTTAGTGTAATAGCGTAGAGCTACGTCACACGTAGGCTCACTATTGGCCGACGCTGGTCATGTGGGTGATGCGTGTGACGTACAACCATAGACATCATATAGACATCATTTGGAGGCATCAGATAGACGCCCTATCGACCGCTACTGCCTATTGGCGCGGACGAGCCGTGGGGCCACCATCTTAAACCGGTCACCCGCTCCGCTCAGTGTAATCTGTTTGGCAGGTGCAATGAGCTGCCAGCGCATTTAATTAATCATATCTCACTGAATACCGAACTGATTTTCACGCGGGTTTTTTTGCTGCAAAGGTGATACACGTAGCTACGATACAGGACACATTGAATATTTTGTTCACAAAATACAACCAATAGTACGGTAATGTTAAATGTTAAATCTTACTTGTGAAAAGTAATCCCCGAGTGATGGTCCGCCGATTTGAGCAGGAATATTCTGCACAGTGCTCTGGCATCTACTGCTGTTATGCAACGCAAATAGGAGTATTACCGGTTTAAGATGGCGGCCGCATTTCTTGCGCCACAGCGGCCAATAGGGCATCTAGTCTCTATATGATATCTATGCGTACAACAACAGTAGTTCTACGCTTTTACACTAGTGAACTGACTCGAGGCCCACAGAGAAGGAAATGAGTAGTTGAAATAAAGTCGTTATTTTTGTTTTTTTGCGCACAAAAAGTATTCTCGTCGTTTGATAAACTTAAGATTGAGCCACTGGGACCACTTGGACTATTTTAACGATGTCTGTAATAACTTCGGGGCCTGCAAATTCAATCCCTCAAGAAGCCTATATGGAGGAGTGATCCAGCTCTCAGATTTCATCAAAAATATCTTAATTCGTGTTCCGAAGATGAACGAAGGTCTTACGGGGTTGGAACAACATGAGGGTGAGTAAATACTGACAGAATTTTCATTTTTGGGTGAACTATCCCTTTAAGGACAAAACAGAAGCTACAATTATTGGAAAAACTGCTTCGAACAATCCTGTCATTTACTCACCCTGACGTTGCCTCAATATGACTTCCATCGATAAAATACCAGGGTGGCGGGGAAAAACAGATACAAAAACAGATAAAAGTAGTCCATGTGATCTCGTGTGCATTTTTCCAAATCTTCTATGTGAAATAGGCCGAAATTTTAGTCGTTATCTAAGTTACTAAAAATTGAGCCTTTCCCGAATTCGAATGTTACGCGCTAGCACTTTGTTTACATTAGCGCAGCGAAGTGAGACACCATAAGGAAATCTCATTGGTTCCCACCCTTTTTTTTAAAGCAGTATTATTATTTTATTTATTTATTTATTTTTACAACATGATAGATTTGAATGAAAGGGAAAGACCACAAGTTGGACTATTGATATGATTATTGTAAATCGTGTGATAATTTAGTAGGCTAATATTAGCTATAATAGGCCACTATATAAACTGTTATGATTCAAAATACTAAAGGCCAGGGTAAATTGATTTAAAAAGTGTAGAACTACTTTTTATTTGTAAACACATACAATAACCCCCTGCAGTTATTTATTATTTAAAGTAGCACTATAATGTTCAAAATATTTAAAAGGTTAGTTCTTTATCTATATCTGTGTAGCTTATTGTGTGTGCCTATGGCTATGGTTTACAGCTCAATATCTGAGAGAATATATAGGAAGCAAACATTCATGGAAAAGATATTCTAAGAGACCTCCACAATAAAGGAAGACACTAAATCTTATCTGCCTCTGAATCTGCTTCTGTATTAGTTGGCTGTATAGTGCAGAATGACAAAGATTAATGTGGGGGAAAGGATGTCACTAAAGCCCTTAAATCTCACCACAAGGCTGTGTGGCTGAGCACAAGATTACTACAGCTGAGTAAGAGCTTTACTTAACACCATGAAACAAATCAGTGTAATATAACTGAGTAGGACTGACAGGAAGAATCATGTTTCATTTCTTAACATTCTCTATGAAGATAAACAAAGAGATCTTGTTCACGCTGCTGTACTCCTGTTACAGGCAGCAGATTCAATGGAATGCAACAACATTCTATATTATTATCCATCCATCACAATTTTAAAGTTTTTTGTTTTGCTTGTTTTTGCTAAAATTATTTATCTGACAAAAATCCTCCTAAAAAATCTAAATGTGTAGATCACATAGCGTTTAATGTGCCTTTTTCACGAGTGTACACATGCATAGGGAACTGTTCCCAGAGTACAAGAGAGTGAAAGAGAGATTTCACTTATTAAGAGTATAATATGATGCTTAAGCGTATAAAATCTTCCCAAATCTGCAGCACCTGCTGAATGATTATGTGGTGGTATTGCAACTGAATAAATACATTACAATACAATACAGTCTGTGTTCTGATTACATAAGCTCATATTTGCCAGGGCCTTCAGGGACACATTGTACCTCTGCTTTTAGATCAATTTTAGAAGTACAATGGAGACTAAAGAAACTTTATCTTTAAAGAGTCATTTTATCTTACATAAACTAAGAATTATATTGATAATTATTATATTATTTTTATATTATTTAAACAAAATATCTGTTCAATGAGTATGGAACAGAAAATGGGCTGTCAAAATTAGACATAAATTAGGGACTTTACAGTACAACATTTTAAAAACCTGTGAGTCTGTCCCTCACAGTTTTAATTTGTGTCAAATTAAATACAGCATCTCAGGTCTATTGATGGTAAATTTCATTGTTGAGTTTCTCGTAACAGTGCCACATGTTCGTTAATGATACATAAGTTCTGCATCTGCACAATGGGCTCCATTAATCCTGCAATTAGTGGGATAATTATCTTGTAAATCCACAGGAATCTTAGCCATCAGTCAGAATACTTGGCAGCTTATTGCACAATAATCAATAACATGTTGGCTGTGATCCTCAGTCATTACAAACTTGCAGACAGCTAAATGCCATGCTTGAGAGTGATGAATGCTGGGAAGAGACAGAAATATAGGGGATTCATTCTCCCTCATATATGCTGCACACATTAGCATACAGTCAGAGTAACATAATTCTACTCTTTCTCATGGCATTAGTGGACACAGCCATTGCATAATCAAACTAGTAATTATGTGAGGGGGTGGAGTCTACAGTCACGGATAACAGCAGGAGAAAATCATCTGGGCCGGTTCTTAAGAACATGCAACTTTTGGCAGACGACCATCTGCTATTGTCAGCGATAGAAAGATTAGAATGAAAATTAAAACGTGGACAGACAGCGATATACGGGTTATTGGGAGGATAAAAATGAAATGCTATCTGCACCACCTAAATCCAACAAAATGTTGTTCTATTCTTTTCTTTATATGCCCTGCATAGGGTTGACTTGTACAATCTGGCCAATATCTTGTTCCAGACATAAGGAAAACTCTCATTAAATGGATGCTGTGGTTTAAAGAAACACACCTTTATGTTTTATTTCGAACACTGCATGCCATAAGAAGCAAAGGATCTTTCAGGGTAAACATTTTCACACATGCAGACACACACCGACTCAAATGACACCTAGACATGATTCTTCGCTGATTCTGTTGCCTTTGAGACACTCCCTACTGTTTCATGTTCCCTGGGCGCATTTGCTGCAGCCACTTCCCACCTATTTTTCATTATTCAAGCCTAGTTATAAATAAATAAAGACTGCAGTCCACGAAAAACGCAGGCAAGAAACAGGACATTTGATCCTGCATTGAATGAAACAACCAGGACACAGTGTTAGTCTGTTATCGGTTTGAACTGTTAAATAAGACACCTTCTGCCCTCACAGGGGGTCATTTAAACACAGGTGAGCCTGCTTATGTGCAGATGCGTCTGCATATTATACAAAACAACATTTATATAGAACCTTAAAGGGTTCGGTCAGGCGTTTCAGGCCTATAGATTTTATATAACCTTCTTCATGGGATCATTTCATGGATTTAGTTTTAATTACTTTTATGAATTAAACAGCTCGTACACACACTTTATTTACTATAGATTTTTTTTTTAAATAATCTTAAACATGAAAGTATTATGCAATCATTTAAGACATTTCTCCTAAAGGGTTCTTTATAACTGAGTCAATAACATTAGGGTTCTATATAGAACAGCAAATGAACCTTTTTTCTAAGAGCGTATGAAAGCTGCAGACGGCATCTGAGGATAGATGACTGGGTTATTACATTAGCCTGATTGGATGCTGCTGTACTGGAGAGAAATGATGTGGTTTTGTGGCCTGAAATGGCTCGTAAATCTTCTGTCATGGGCAAATGTATTTCCTAACATCTCGCTTATGCAGGTCAGGAGACAATTCTGCTTTTCATAATCAAAATATTTGATTTGGTAAGCCTTGCAGCCGCAGTCAAATTACTGGACCAATCAGAAGAAACAGAGGGCAGGGAAAGCATTGAAAGTGTGTTTATACTGTCTGCTTGTGTGTCGGTAGCATGTCAGATGAAGGATGGTGTATTTTCGTAGGCCAGAACCCAAAATCCAGTTAGTATTTTAGCACTTCCAATTCCACCCTCCTGTAGTCAATGGGTTTTTTGAATGAGTTTTTGGTTAAATGTCGAACTGAACTGATCTAGTCAAGTCAAGTCAAATATATTTATATAGCGCTTTTCACAATACAGATTGTATCAAAGCTGCTTCACAGTATCAATCAAAACAACTTAACAATGTTTGTTTATTACTGGAAAAAAGACATCCAAGTTTGGTAGAGCTGATCAATGGTATGATTGGTTAATTAATTTGAATATCCCCAACTGAGCAAGCCAAAGGCAACAATCTACTCACTAGTCCGCACTTTCCGCCTCGTTGTGTTTATAATCACGCTCTTGCAAACTATATTCTAACTCAAACTTTCAGGGAAAACATTTTTAAAGTAAAAACCGAAAGAGTTTTCAGAAGCTTAATGGTGACGTTTAAGTCATGCGACAGTGGAGTTGTTTATAGCTTACTTTTTATTTCTTGTATTTTGGCTTCAAAATTAATGAATTAAACTTGTGTTCATAGTGTCATGATGAACACAACGTGTAAGAATCATAAACTTGTGTTGGTCACAGAGCTTATTTTCTGCAATGGTCCAAAAGCCATAGGAAGAATCCTAAACGTCTCCTTACCAGAATTCCAATGCTACACTGTCTGCCATCTTTCAGAGCTATAATTTACCATAAACACTGAAAACAAAAGCTTTGGCTCAGAAATATGCTCTTCATGCTGACCTAGAGAGCGTTAGCCTGAGACTCATTAAGGGAAATGTTTATTTTCACATATGCTTGCAGTGCAACCACTGACTGAAGAAGAGATGAGTGGGAGAGTGAACTATGTCTAGCAGTGTGCCTCTCAGTAAAAATCTTTTGGCAGTGTGTCTTTGAAGCAGCATACTCAGTCTCTTACCAGTGATAACAGCCAGGTCCAAAAACCAGGTGCAAAATCTCTCCAGCTGCTTGAACAAATCTTAGTTATTAGCTGAGGCTGGGAGAGACTTCCAGTCTGTACTGACTAATGAGCGGTGTTCATCCAACAGCAAATTAAGAGTTATCATTGACGTAGCCTTCTGCCTTCGTTAACACTTGGAATATAATATTGTGGATGCATGTGTGTTTCACTCAGTTTGACTAAATTCATCTTGGGACAAACTTAGACTTTTTTGATTTTTGAAGTCAAAGTTTGCCATCAATAAGCAGTGAACTTGCATAACAGTGCTATGCATATAAATGCACATGAGCCATTAAGCATTAGCTGCTACTTGGGTTCTTAAGTGCACTTTGAACTAATATGAAGCCACAGATTTAAGAGATCTTGTGTAAGACAGGCTCTAAACGAATTCCTCTTAGAGGAGCTGACAAAGCCACAAGCATAAAAGAGTGCAAATCCACTTTTCAATCCACTAAAGAAAGACAAAATCAGTTATATACTGAAGTAATAAGATAATTCTGAATCATTTAGCTGCTTTTTGACTGAGCTATATCTCCCTGGAAGCTGGAAGAAAATACTGCAGAGGGTGAACTGTTATCATGAATAAAACACCTGCTCCTCTATTGTTACCTTTGTCAGTTGTACGTGTAATTATGTTATAAATAACCAGCATTTGTCTGGTGAATTTTAAGAGTTATGTGTTATTCACATTGCCTTGACTCTTGTTGCTCAGCCTTGACTGTTGCTGGAAAGCAACAAGCTCATTTAACAAAAATATATATTCGCTCAAAGAAATATCAAAGATTTATCTTTTCATCTTAACAATTGACATTTCTTTATACTGCAAATAATTTTCCATAAAATATCCTACTTAAGAATATTAATAATTAATTAATAAAAAAAATCCTGAACACAAGATAAATTTACTTGAGAAGGAAAATTGTTTAAGATAGCATAGACTTTATTTTCAGAGAATACTACCGTTCAAAAGTTTGGGGTCAGTAAGATTTTTCTTTTTAAGAAAGTAATACTTTTATTAAACAAAGACACATTAAATTGATCAAAAGTGACATTAATTTTAGAAAAGACTTTGCTTTCAATTACATGCAGTTCTTTTGAACTTTCTATTAATCAAAATCCTGATTTTTTTTTAATCACAATTTCCATAAAAATACAAAGTGTTGTCAACATTGATAAGGACCAGAAATGAGCACCAAATCAGACGATTGCTGAAGGATCATGTGACACTGAAGACTGAAATAATGACTTTTCGTTAACCCTCTTTTTGGTTTAACATGTTTTTAGCTTCTACCATGCTTAAAACAAGAAAACAATGCAAATATAGGGAGAAAAAAATGTTATACCATTATTTATTTCAAAGTTTTATGAATGTTTAGATATTTTACTGAAAGTAAGACAAAAATTCTGATTCATTAAACAGTGAGAATGCTTTTTGCAGTGCTTTTAGATGTGAACTTATCCAATTTATCTCTTCTATCTCTGACTTATCTCTGACCCTTTCACTCAAGTTTGACTGTTTCTATACAACGACTGATATCTAATGCACCTGCCGGCGCGGCGACCAAAGTATGTGTTTACCATCTGCATGTGTTGACCAGGTGGGGCACAGACATTGACTACAGCTCTGTTTACCATTGTGGAGACAACACAGGGATCAATTTGTCTACTTAGCAAGCATTGCAAGCTATTGTTAGAGGGATGAGTAATTGCTGGAGAACGAGAACAGAAAAGGAAAGGCAATCTCTCTCAGTTCAATATATTTCAATGCTAATTTATAATTAATCTGTGAGCATTCTTTATTGTGAATTGCAATGTCAAGGGCAATTGTTTTTTTGGTTGCTGCTTTCTGCCTCTTTCTCACTACATCTGTTGTCTTCCTTCCTGGTAAACCCCAGCTAAGCAGACATCCCAACAACAATCAGAGGGTGGGCAACCCAACTGCCACGGCTCATGTAAAACCACAACAGTTGCCAGGCAACAGTTGCCTCCACAGCAGGAACAGAAGTCCAATTGAACATTAATGATTCTGAGCACAAACACACTGGACTGCTGGCGTCTGCTAGATATTTTACTATGGTTAATTACGCAAGAAAGTGACTGAAAAAACACACCGAATTCTTCAGTTCATCTGGGCTAATGGAGAGGCTAATGGAGGCTCAATCTCAGGCCCAATCTGGAGCCTGTGGATCCTTGTGAATCTGTTCAGTATCACCTTCAGATTTCAAGTCGTTTAATCCTTGCTTGAGCGGCTCCTGTCTGTCCATGTCCATGTATGGTTTTTGTTTGGCATCCAATTTCTCTTGTTGGTTGTTCACACTTCAGCAGTGATAATAATTTAAGATGTATCCTGCTGGCAGTTTTCCCTTGCACTCAACCCTGGTCTGTCTGGTAACAGCTAACAGACACAATCAATTTTTCATTTTTAGTCTGTCATAGTGTTGGGTTCATGAAACATATTAAATCTAAAATTATATTTTCCCATGTTTCTTCGTTTTATTTAGGTTATTAAAACAACAGTTCTCTAAAAAAAGAAAAGAAACATGTCATTCCAAACCTGTATGACTTTCTTCTGTGGAACACAAAAGAAGAATGTTTCAAATGTTTTTGTCCATATAATGAAAGTCAGTGGGGTCCAAACCAACATGATTATGCTTCTAATTAAATGATTGTAGAGTCTATATTGATTGATTGGATGTAAGAGTAGGCCAAATTATACATACATAAATTATGCATCAGATGAACAGAACAAAAGGAGATATTTTGAAAATATATTTTTTTATCCATATAATGAAAGTCAATGAGATCCAAAACATGACCCCATTGACTTTCATCATATGGGGAAAAAAACACTAAGACATTTTCAAAATATCTCCTTTTGAGTTCTGTTCACCTAATGCTATAATTTGGCTTGATCTAACACCTCTTTTTAGTTATAATCAATATAGACTCTACAATCCTTTAATGAGAAGCATACTCTACATATATGTCTTAATAAATCTTCGCGCATTTGGGAAGGTTTAGATAATGGGAGATAGATTTATTGAGGATTATATGGATTCATCCTTTAGTGCTGCAACATGCAGCCCACCTACTGTGATCACCTTTGTTCTCCGGCGCTGAGATTTATGGAACGGTTCAAAAGCTCCCACTGGAGAGAGAAACTAAGAGAGAAAAGTGCGACAGAAAAAGAGCCTGGTGCTGTATTGCAGGTCTTCAGTGTCAATGGTTATCGCAAGAACATGAATTTTGCAAACACACTCTCATTGGACACAATAACCTTCCAAATCAACCGGAGTCATGCTATTCTGACATAAATACAGAACATGTCAGCAGAGCAATCTCAGTATCAGTAGAGCTAAAATATCAGAATCAGATATCAGTAAGAGCTCAAATGTGTCTAGCAAATTAGTCACACACTATGGCTCTATTCTGGGAAGTTGTGGAATTATTTATGGCATGTTTAGTTAGCATGATGTGTGCAGAGACCTTTATTCATAGGAAGTTGTTTTGAGAGGAATTCTGTTAAAGACAAAAGACGAAAGGCAATTAATTAAAGACCGGCCTAATGCAATTACTTATGCGAGAGTGCAATTACAAACCTGCAGGAGCATCAGTGTCAGCTTGTCGCCTACTCTCCTGGGTTTTCATGGAAGAGAATTACATTTACTCCCTTGCGTAAGAGATTATTGCTTGGTGTTTGTATGACAAATTTATTTTAATATTTCTCTTTTACTATGTGTATCATATCTAAAGGCTCTAATATTGATAATATAATCAAATTTTAGCTTACATAAAACTTAAAAGTAATAAAGAAAATACATAAACTGTAGCATTAGGTCTGGCAGGTAACTTTAGTCAAGCTCTCAACTGATCCACGTCTACCTATAGGAATACAACGCCTATCACACCAACCCAGGTCCATTCAGGATTATCAGCAGCTTTATCATGTTGCCCAGGATCTAATTACCCTCCTCCATCCACAAAAGCTCCTCCTTTCGTCCAGTCAGGACTTGGCCTATAGCCTACCTCAAATCAGAGTCATTTCTTGAATTATGTTAAATTAAATTAATGTTAAATGAATTATGTTCATTAAATTAATGTCAAGAACATTAATGGTATAATTAATGATAATAAATAAATAAATAAATAAATAAATAGGCCTTTGCAGCTTTCTCGTTGACTAACCGAAAAACATTTGACTTGATTTTTTTTTGTTTTTGTTTTTTTTGTTTCCCGCCCGTTACGATTTTGACCAGGAATTATATTATATATATAGCCTATATTTTTTATTTTTTTTAAGAAAATATGTAATTCTTTTAAATTAAATAGCCTACATGTGCTCACATTTGTTACAATTAAATGTAGCCTATACTCAAAACGAGAACACGCCACCAGCCAGTGAGCCTGTAAGATGGACCTCGGATGCTTTGCCAATGCGGACACAGACTCAAGTGCTACAAGAGCCGTTTGTGTGCGTGTGTGTGTGTGCAGATCTGCTCATGCGCCCATGAAGAGATGCTGCTGCTGATGATGATGATGATCCGAGGTGTGTGCGCTGCGGCGGGCTTATTTACACCCGTTCAGGCACACTGCATCAAAGAAAAACTCTGGTGCTCCATAGGAAATGGACTTTCTAAAGGGATTCATGTGTCTTTGCGGTGATACATCTCAAGGTTAGTAGCCTACTGAGATATGGCGTAAAGTGAGTCTATTTCTTTACGTAATCTTATTCCTGCCCATGTTATTCTCGATCGGTGTGTCTGCCAAAATGTTCGCTCTGCGCCCGAGCTGGAAACGTTTTATTTTCAGTCTCTCTTAAGACTACACATCTACACCTCTTCCTAGTCGTTTCCGTTATTTCTTTAAATAGGAAAGACGTGTCACACTGCTGTGATGTGAAACGGGTGAAAATAGACAATGTTTTTCTTAGAAATTACATTTTTAGGCACAACATTAGGCTATGCAGGTAGGCTAATATATTTATGCAGTTTTTTTTTTTTATCCCATTAAAATCACGGGTTTTACTGTGTGCATATGGTAAATGGTGCAATGCTGTATCATGTTGAGTCCGGAGAGGCCATAAAACCGAAATCTTAACGAGTCTTAACGAAATCTGGGAGCGTTTGTCAAAGCCTTTTTATCGGCACGACAAAATCAAATTTTTAACAAATAAACGACTTGCTGTTTAGATTCCGCCATGTGCGCCTATACTCTTATCTGAATGAATAGATCAGAGCTTGTTTGTAAACCTATGCGCATGCATTAGGTTGAGCGCGCGCTTGTCCTGACAATACTGTTCACATTCATTCATGTTACCTTAACCCGTTCGGCCCCGAATTATATTCCACGGGACACAAGACCGTGCTTTATTTCTATTTAAAAACCTTGTTGGATCATAGTTGCTGTTCAAATCAAATCATAGTTGCTGTTCTTTATATAGGGCAAACTAGCTCCTTGACAAGCTACCATGTAACAAGCACTAGTTTGACTACTTTATGACCAGATGGTAGCTGGTTTGTTGCTGGTCCAAGACTCTCTGTCAGCTTGGAGCAGTTAATGACGAGCTTTTACCAGATAGCATGTTCTAAAAGCCCAGTTACCAACATTAACGCAGCCATAGAGCCAAAAAAAAAAAAAAAGAAAAAAAAAGAAGCAGCAGCAAAAAGACAATGATGACGCACGCATGCTTTGAGTTACATTTAATGGACACGTTGGACATGGTTCTGAAAGGTTCAGGGATCAGGTAAAAGCCTAATCTAAAATAAAATAAAATAAAATTCATTTTATATTGAAATTAAATAGTCCTATACATTGACATTCAAAACGGTATAAAATTTGATTTTATATAAATAAAACTTAATGTTGATTTTGAATTTCTTTTAGGAGAAGATTTTTGAAAAAAATCTTAATAACTAGCACAGAAACAAACAATACATGTCACTTACATGGCCAAGCATGTTACATGGATGGTCCTTTGGATGGTCCTCTCAAACCTGAACCTTTTGGGTGACCAGCTCACAGTGCCACACCACCCACATCTTTGGCATGTTTCCAGAGAGACATACAAGTTGAATGTCAGTGCATAAGCAGTGTAATTCAGTAGCTTACATCTGTTGCTTTTTATTTATCTTTTTTACAGGCAATGTTTTTGAATACAAAATATCCATTTGATAACTTATCAGCCATGATCGGCAGATAATCTGAATACATTTTGGTTAAGATTAGACATATAAACATTCATGTCAATACTTTATTTTTTATACGAGACCCAATGGGATATCACAATGAACATCAAATGAAAGAAATCAGAGTCAATTATTTAAAGTCATATTTAAAAAAAGTAGTTTTAAAATATAAGTTCATAAATATAAATGAGTTAAGCATATACTTAATAACAATTTAAAAAAATTCTTTGATACGATTTCTAAATGACGAAAAGAAAAAATAATACTAAATTGAAATGGGCACTGGGTCTGAACAGGTTAACATTTTGAGGCAATTCTGTTTTAAAAAAGTAAACATTCTTGTTTCTTCTTTGTCTTCTAGCTCTAAATTTGCCTTATCAGTCCCACAGGCTGTTCTTCCAAACAGTGTGGAAAGGATTTAAACAGCCACATTACTGAAGAGGATTTTACGACTTACGCAACATCTACATTTTAACTGCGTGTCAGAAATGCCCCCTTCTATTAAGTGGTGCATCAGACGGGCTGTCTGCTTGTCCTTTATTCTTGCACTGATCCCCAGGACCAGAGGATCGACGCTGAATTGTCACAAAATGTGCATATGCGCCAGTAACATTGTCAGCTGCTCCAAGATGAACCTGACGATGATTCCATCCGACCTGCCCAGCTACACAGCCGTGCTTGACATTAGTTTTAATGAGATAACTGGACTACGAGCACAATGGACCAAGCACAAACTCCCCGAACTCCACAACCTCTTGCTCAGCCACAACGGTTTGTCGTTCCTCTCTTCGGAGGCGTTCGTATTCGTAAAGCAACTGCGCTACTTGGATCTGTCGTCAAATATTCTGCGACAGCTAGACGAGTTCATTTTCGAGCCACTGATACATCTGGAGGTTCTGCTGCTCTACAACAATCACATCTCGCAGATCGACCGCACGGCCTTCTTGGGCCTCAGCAGCCTGCAGAAACTCTACCTGAGCCAGAACCTGGTGTCCCGCTTCCCCCTGGAGCTCGTCAAGGACAAGAACCGACTGGAGAAGCTGAGCCTGTTGGACTTGTCTTCCAATCGGATCAAAGTTCTCCCCATTCATGACCTTCAGGTGCTGCCGGCCTGGCTCAAGAACGGGCTGTACTTCCACAACAACACCCTCATCTGCGACTGCGAGCTGTACAGTTTGATGGCTCACTGGTATATCCGAAGACTCAATTCTGCACTGGACTTCAAGGACGACCACACCTGCGTGCATCCCGGACCGGATAAACGGGTGCTGCGTTTGTTCGATCTCAACAATCATATGAACTGCAGCACGTTTAAAGAAACCGACGAAGAAGCTTATTTGGAGCAGACACTCATCCTTGGCTGTGACACCCGGCATCGGGACATGTTAAAGACCTGGATGCTACCTGGAAATGTAGTGTTATCTCCTGGCAATAACCACAGCGCTGTGGTTCTCCCAGATGGCAGCCTAGAGATAAAATCAATACGACCTGAGGACTCAGGTGTGTACACTTGCTTCGCCGTGAGTGAATACCTAAACGAAACGCTCTACGTGGTGGTCAAAGTCTACAACTTCACCCTCAATGGAAACGGTGACAGCCTCAACACTGCTTACACCACTTTGGTGGGCTGCTTGGCTAGCGTGGTCCTGGTACTTATATATCTGTACCTGACGCCCTGTCGCTGCTTCTGCTGTCCCGACCAGGGCAAATCGAAGAACAATCATGAAGACAGTATCCACTCCTCCATGCTCAGCGTCACCCCCACGCATGACGATATGGCAACCAAAGCAGAGCTCAACAGGCATGTGGCCTTCATAGACCCAAAGGACCTGCAGGGACAGAACGGAAAAGTGAATCCTAATGGAGAGGAAGAGGTAGATGAGGAGGCCATGCAAGGAAAAGGAAAGCGGAAGAAATCGGTGGCAGACTCAATTAGTTCGGTCTTTTCTGATACTCCCATTGTAGTCTGAGGGAGGATGTGTATTTTTGGCTGGATACAGTTCATTGTTGTGACTTTCCTGGACAAAGAGACTGAAGTACAGTTTGCCATCCTCAGTGTTTGGCTGTTTCTGCAAAACCTTTCCAGCATTTTAATCTGTAGCACTTAAGTATATACTGTGAAAAGGTCTTGCCATATTAGTGGAATCTAAACTTGGAGTGTTTAGATGTTTCTGTGAGTTTAGGCCGACTAAATGTGACTAGAGATAGTCTTGGTAAACATCACATGCAATCTGCAATTTCTCAATGATCAAGCTAGGAAACTAGATTGAGAAACATTACAACATGAATACATCCACTATATAATCACGTCATAAGCATGAGCTTTGCAGACTGCTAATGTCAAGAAGAATATAGCATAGAATGAAGCCCTTGTAGCTAATCATATTTACCACCTTTTATGCTGACTGACTGACCTTGCCACTTTATGTAAGCCATACACAGTTGGTCATTGCAGGGGGAAAGCAATACACTATTGCATTTGATAGTACAGTCACAAGAAAAAGATAGAAAAGTATCTGTCTCTATGGAACATTGTTAGTGTTTTTTGAATGAAAGAGTTGAACTGTGAACTGACTGAATCAGTTCCCTATGTAAACTGGAAACACCCATATGATAATACTTATATTATTAGCTAACTATTTACTGATATATTGCTATGGAAAAATAAAATCCATGTCAAACTGGATTAGCCGGTTGAATCTAGACTCTTTCCATCCAATTTCATTAAAGAAAGTGGATATAATTATCAGAATTTTTTATCTTTACATTTAAGTTTTTGATTCCAATCACAAAATTGTAAGAACTTACTCAGAGTTCTTATCTATATCAAACTATATGTAAATACAGCACCAATATTTTTTAATTTTGGATAACTCTCGCATAAAAATGCAGAATCTCGCATGACACCCAGAGAGTGACATATAATGCTAATGCAATCTTTTAATAGAATGGCGTGTCCCATCTGCTTGCATTCTCATCTCTAAAGCTATAATGATTTGAGCCTGGATTCATCAGCCAAAACAGTTTCGGACACTCAGACCTCTTCTCACTCTGCGTTTATTTGCACTTGTGGTGGTTGGAGTTAGTGCTGAATCATCTATTGTCAGAATGGACGTAATTTTTTTAGCCCTTGAAGCACCAATGTAATATTCATCGCATAAAAGCCAAATGCTGAGGGATTTTTTCATTATTATTTTTTTAACCATTTGAATATGTTTTCTGAATGAATTAAAATTAAGGGTGAACTCAGGGCAAAACGTGGTGATTAGTCAGTCCCGCTCATGTTCTGGTATTTTAAAATATTACTTCAGGCATACAGCAGTGATCTCTCAAAGACCAATATTATATTTGCATAAACAATGCCATAGGAATCTAAATGAGAATGCTATGAATCATAATGTAATGCATAAAGGTTGTCTGCTGTGCTCAAGGAAGATGTGTCTAGATCCATTCCATATGCATTTCGATTACAACATTATTGCCCTGATGGACTTGAAAGCCATGATAAAGCTGTTCCAGAACACTGGGATGTAGGCAATGATGTCATAGAGGAAGTTAGAGAAACATACGTGGATTTAGAACGTCCAGCGCTCTGCACACCTAGAACCCTTAATTCTGGGAATTCCGCTTCCATTCTTCTGTTCCTGGAAAGAAATCAGACACATCTCGTGTTAACCATAAACACTTTATAACATTGTTTGGTTGGGTTCAGCAGGAGCAATCTTAGTTTCCTCCGAACTCTTTCCCTAGTAACATCGTAATTACATCCTGTTTTGCAAGCGAGGAGTGTGGGTGAAGCTATTAAATGTTTGATAGGTGGATGAACTCACAAACAGTATTATCTCAGGGAGAGGGAATGACAGATAATAGCAGCTATGGCAGACTGCAGTCATGGGCAGTTACGGTCTCTTACACGTCTCTCCAGCTGCAATCCAAAATTAGTGTTGAGGGGAGGGAAAGGCCTTACCATCACAAGCTCTGTGGGAGGAGGCCTGAGATCTCTGCGGTGCGCTTGCGAAGAGACAGAAAAGCCAAGTGCTCCCCCTAAAACCACATCCAGCAGCTTTTCGCCCTCTGTCTTGTGTGTGTGTTCTTCTGAAGTGTGTCCTTGGCTATTTCGCTTCGAGCAGAGTTCTTGTGAAAGACCACTGTTCATTACTCAGCATTGGACAGTACATCTGTGCTTTTTGTATGGGTAAACAGTGTTTGTTTTTACAGTGTTTATGAGATTGTGTCATTTTAGGTAGCTTCCTCCCCCCCACCCCTTTCAGGTTCCAAAGAGACTGAATTCCTTGTTCTTCTGTGTATTGTTGTTCATATACAGTTGTCTAGATTCCACTTGTGACTATAGGATATTGGTAAACCTATTTTAATGACACTGACTGTAAAGGTTTTTTTCTGTCATGTATTTTGAAATCTGATCATCTATTTGTCTAATATATGTTATTTAGGCACATAAATTGAGATTTTTTTAGTGTCAGTAAATTAAATCTCAATATATCAAGTACCAAAACTTTACATTCATTGTTGCATTCATTGTTTAAATTTTTAAAGTCAACGTGAATTGCCGTCCGCAACGCATTTTACTTTTGTAATCAGATGTATTTCCAAGTGAAATGTGATATTCAACAAGAAAAAAGCTATTTAGGGTGGGAAATTGATTGGATTGTGAAAAGTGGCCGTTTATAAAAGAGAATGAATGAAAATTTTCGGAAAAAATTGCCTAAATAGCTCTTTGGCTATTGGTTAAGATTATCCATTCGCCAATATTTCACAGTGACATCTGTGTAAAAAGTTGGTTCAGAGGAAGTTCAAGTTTGAGCAAAGAGTTTTTTCCTTTATAAAAATAACCAACAGATCATGCAAAATTAAACAAGAAATGTGCGTTAAGAAAGTAAAAATTGTCAATTTTGATTTCATGTTGACTTGTAGCCTCTCAGAATGTCAAGATGGATAATATTAGAAATAATTGTGCTAATGCTGACTCTCAAAACGGTGCAAAATTAGCTTTAGTACAACTGTTCACTCCAAGGATGATAACTATAGTTTTAATAATTGTTCTAATTCTTTGAGAATACTGGAATCAAGATCATAACAATAACGATAACGACACAGTGGAATGATATCATTGGAATCACTTTCAGATTTTTCCCCCCCCTCAATTTGATGAACAATAAAAACATTGACAGCCAATCAGAATCTGTCGGGGGGGGGGACATTAATATTAATATAGTTATCATTCTTGGTGTAAATGGGCCTTAAACGTGGAACTAGTACTAGAGACTAGATCAAGTCCCTTCTGTCCTATGCTAACATATAGAATCTTAAAACTCTAGATTAACAGAATTCAAAACAAGTAACTTGATCAATGGGATTTGATACTACTTAGTTTTGTGAAAGTAAGCTATATTTGTGTAAATAGAAATAGAGGTAAACCAACACAAATCTACCAGAATCACAGTAATGCAGACATATCTGTACCAATTCTTAGTAAGCGAACATCCTGATATACTTAGATTTTGCTAAAGAAAATCCTAAATCCTAAATGGTTTGAGATCTAAAGTCTCAACCATCATTACTAGTCTCTGAGAGCGAGAACAGAAACGTTGTCAGGTCCAGTATTAGAGCTAGAGGCATTGTTGTAAAAGCTTATTTAGTCTGAATGTCAAAAACGAGACTGATGAGTGCGGGCTGGTGTGTATTCCTGAAAACTCAAACTGATTCTGGATCAGCAGTCCACATAGACATATACCTGTGAGAAGTATTATTTATCAATAATATAAAAGTGAATAAAAATGAAATTGACTGTTTTTGCCTGTTTTTATGCTTTCCATTTAAGCAGACATACAGAAACATGTTAGTTTACTGTACATTTAGTCAACACTATTTATCCAATGCATTTTGTAGATGCAGGAACCATTAGCTTGCTTACACAATATCCACATTATATACAGAATCTTTGAACTGAGATCTTTAACAAGGGATCAGCTAAATGTGTTTTTGATATAGTTACATGAATGGACTACTCTGAATTAAACGCTTGCCCTGAGGGTGGGATGAGATGAACTTCGTGTCAGGCGTCCCACAAATACTGACTTTTTTTTAACCAAAAAAAAATTTAAAAAAAAGAAAAACCTTCATGTTGAAGTACAAGCCCACTATCATCCACACAACAACAAAACGTTGACCCTTTGGCATATTTGTGTAAAATGGGGGTATCTAACTTTTTAGTGTCATCTAGTGGTGAGATGAAGCAGCTCAATTCATTAGGACCAAGACAACAGAAACGCATTGGCATATTTATTTCAGAGTCTGACAGTCCATTTAGCAGCATAAAGAAGGTCTTGAGGTATTTATATATTAATTTGTAGGTCATTCACCAATACATTCACTCACATAGAAATTCAGTATACAAAATACAGACACACACATACATACATACATACATACATGCACGTCCTCCTACATGAACTTCAGACATTTTTACCATCCTGTGCATAAAGTCTGTGGCAAATAGATGGCAGTAAGCCTGTGCTTCTGGAGGAGTTTAAGGCAGACTCCCTCAGTGAAGAAGCTTTGGCTGTTGGGAGAAAAGAAGAGCAGATGGTCAGGAAAAGATCTAAATTCAGAACCGAGACTCAACCACTGTGCTGAATTAAACCTTGATGATTCATCTTAACAGACTATCAATCTGTGACTTCCCATACTTCTTGTTCTCTCTACCACGGTGTATTTTTATCCTTGCAGTGTTGAAAAAGTAAGCGTAGCCAGTTTTCTTCAACAACTTTAAAGAAATGTATTTTGCTAACAGAGAGTAGTATGTGTCTACCAAGAGCTGCTTAAGCTTCCTGACCCCTATACATTGGTACTATTATTTAACACTTAAAAACACATGCTACAACCATTTAAAGGTACACTCTGTATTTTTCATCATTGAAGTGTTTGACTAAAGAAATCAATAGTTATTTTAAAATCATGTGCACTCACATTAGAGGAATCATATTAGTAGCCTAATAAAAGCAATTTAATTTGGGTAGCTGCTGTAACTGCTAAAATGTATCTTTCTTAACCATTTCTTTGTTTCTTCGCCGTTTCTACCATTTCTGCAGTTCTTCACTCAATGCACAGTAAATATGATAAATAAATATAGATAATTAATAAATATTTTACATAAAATGTTGTTTAAAGTACCGGTAAGAAAGATATTCTTCTTTTATGTTCAGCAGAAAAAAGAAACTCATACAGGTTTGGAACAAATTGAGGGTGAGTAAATGTTGACAGAATTTTCATTTTTGGGAGAACTATACCATTAAATTAAAAAAAGCTGAAGTAAAAAAACTATTTATATAGAAAGTTTGCAATGATGCCTTGGCAACTAAATTAATTAAACACTAATATTCGTAAAACTGAAATAAAAATAAATTAAAGCTATATAGGAATATTAAAAAACGAATAAGTACAGTGGCAAGGGGGGCGTGGTTATGCGAAGTCTGCAGTGGTGGAAACGAGTGCGGAGACGAGCGGTGATAAGGAGGTCAAGAAAATGATGGCTAACACCTGTCTCTATTGCTAGTGATTTGCAGAGAGACACATATGAGCAGCCCACACACCTGGGACGGAGAGAGAGAGAGACCAGTTCTGTACTATAATACAAATAGTATATAAATTATAAAATAACTGCACCCCTCCGTACAGTAAAATGTTGAAAAATGGCCTAAATTCCTTTTATTCAATGAAACTAAGGAAACTACTCAAGGAAACTGCTTTTCTATTCACATTTAGGGTCATCTTTTAAGACATGTTTTCTAGGGAAGGCTGTATCTCCATATTCCTCCCAAAATTACATGATGAAATTAAGACTAACAGAGAAAGTAGATAATTGATAATGTCAGTGTAAGTCCAAGACAACATATCAGCCAAAGCAACAAAAAAATAAATAAATAAAATTATTGAATGCACCTTCAGTTAAACATTTTAGGCTTTTAAACTACTGTTAAATGTGATAAACATACCGTTTGTGCAGCCAGTTTCTTTGGCAGACTGTTGGAGGTTGATCCTGGTCTGCCATCCCCACCCCAGGACACCCGGCTGGAGTGAGTCTGGGAGAGAGAGGAGAGGACATTGGGTTTAGGGGCATATGAAGTGTTTTTGGGGGGAGAGGCACCGCTGGTCTTACGTTTCCTGCCAGGCCCTTTATGCTCATTCCCAACAGCCCTTTGATTGAGTCCTGAGGCCCCTCCCTTATCAGACTCTGGGGAGGGAGAAGGGGAGATGTGGGAAGGACTTTGCTTAAGCAGCCCTTTCATTTCAGGAGGGCGTGCTTTGCTGCCTGGTGAGAGAGCACCATTGAACGGGCCATGGGGTGAAGAAATCGCATTTCTGGTCAAGGAGGACTGGCGGTCTCTGTGGTGGGGGAGAAACAGGATTTTTGACTCTCCAGGCAAGTCTTTGTCCACTTTGGGAGATTTTTGCCGTTTACTGGCTGTAGGACTTTCCTGAAGCTCCCTGAAACTCGCCTGCAAAGCCTGTTTGCTGGTCCGACCCGCAGGGTTGCGTTGCCGGCCGGGGCCTGAGGGCATCTGGGCTTTCGTTGGAAGTCTGGAGGCGGCTGTTAGGTTAGTGGGCTGTGATTGTCCTGAGGTGCTTGTCCTGAGAGTAGAGGCGCTGCGGACGGGTCCCGAGCCGCATGTGGCATCATGGGAATTATAAGTGTTTGTGGTGACTAGGGGTTGATGAGAGCATAGTTCTGACACCTGAGGGAGTTTCCTGCAGATAAAAGATTTTACTTACAACAAATAAAATTCAGAGGAAAAAGAACATTCCTGAACACATATTTAAAAGCAACCAATTTTATAATTAAAATTTTAAGAAAATAAAGCAATAAAAAAAGAATGAATAAATTAGTAAAAAAAAAATTTTTTTAAATAAATTAATAAAATACAAAAATATTCAGAAATTTATTTTTCAATCAGTTTTTTCCAAATTAATTTATGTTGATGTAATGAAAGATATTAGAATAAGATAAAAACTTAACTAACTGAAATAAGTTGAAGTACTAAAATTAAACCATTTAAATAAAACTAAAAAATGTAAGCTATATTAATAAATATTAATTAAAATTATACAAATAAAAACTTAACTAACTTAAATAAGTTGAAGTACTAAAATTAAACCATTTAAATAAAACTAAAAAATGTAAGCTATATTAATAAATATTAATTAAAATTATACAAATAAAAGCTAATTCAAAACATTAATAAATACTATAATAGGTATTTATTTAAAAAAATATTCTATACATTTATTATTTATAATGTATTTGCAATGAAAAAATGATGGTAAAACTTTACTATAAGGTTCAATTAGTTAACATTAATTCAAATGATAAAATAATTCTAAAGCATTTTTAGTTAATGTTAATTCAAACATTTCCTAATAACTGTATCTGTTAATTAATGATCCTGAGCTAACATGAACTAACAATGAACAGTAGTATTTTTATTAACTTTTATTAACGTTAACAAAGATTAACAAATGCTGTAACAATTGTATTTCTCGTTGTTAGTTAATCTTAGTTAAGGCATTAACGAATGTTAACTAATGGGACCTTATTGTAAAGTGTTACCAAAATGACATTGAATTAAATAAGGAAAATACAAAAGGATTTTCTCGGATCGGTGTTGAAAACACACGAAATAAGCATTATGAATGTCACAAGGGCATCAGCCTGAAGTTGTAAAGCATCTTACTTCCACAGATAAGTGCTGAGGTGTTGCTCCATCATGACACTGAAAGCTGACCGCAGGTGGAGCAGCCTTCGGTCGAACGCTAAGACACTACGGCCAAGTACACGTGCCCCGAAGGTGCAAAGCTGGGTAAAACGTGAGAGAGGGGACAAACATGGGTTCATTTTTCTCCAAATGTGATATTATGAAATGAAACTATGTATTTTGTGTAACCTTTGTTATCAACACCCTCTTACATTTACGCAAAGATTTTGCGGGACTTGTAGCAGTTTAAAAACTGCTTAAACGTAGATATGAAGGGAAAGACTTACACCCAGGGGCTTGGGGTGCAAGGTACTAGCTGGCAGATGAGCAAATTCCTCACGGTTCTCCCCATCACTCTCCTCACTGGAGAGACCGGCTGAGAGAGATTCCACCGGCATTTCCTCAGAGCGCATCACGTCCTTCATCTCTACAACACCCTCTGATGGATTCATGGACCTGTAAACACACGTTCAGATAAATGTCCTGTCCACTTATCGTATAAGCTTGAACGCTTCAGTCTCCATTCACTTTCTTGTTCATTTTACCAGGTACACTGGAATATTTTTAACCACAGGAAGCAGCAGAAGCACAGACCTGAGAATAGAAGAGTTAGTCATTTGGCTTTTGTAGTGCAGAGGCCCAATCTGATACGCAGGCGTCTCACGGCGGACAGAGCCTCCATCGGGGACTTCTCTGGACAGAGGGGGGCGCTCTCGAGGCTTTGAGCTCATCTTCAGCTCCATTACAAGTTGGTCAAAGGGTTTATGCCTCCCTACAACCTGCCGTCGTTGATGGATGGAGTGAATCTGCGGCAGAGGAAATAAAAGAGAAATGACAGCTAGAGTTGAAAGCAAAAGCACTCAAATACGTATGTTAGTGTGCTTTTTTTCTGTATATTGACTATATGCTCACATTACAGGTCAGCAGTCTGGTGCACAGTTTCTTTCTCTCAGGATCCATCACCCCACAGTGCTTGTCAAAGTCACATTCTTTCTCTGAAATAAACAAATTGGTTTCAACAAGAGGAATCAACGTTTCAACCAAAGCAACCACTGTAACCAAGTAGATTTGAAATGTTTAAGGAACAAGTAAAATACAGTCAGAGTATGTTTTTAACACTGAATGAATAATAATTTATGCATCAATATACCAGTACATACTAATAAAAAAAATTCTGTCTACATACACTACCTTTGAAAAGTCTGGGGTCAGTTTTTTTTTAAATAAATTGATACTTTTATTCAGCAAGGACACAATTAATAAATAATGTGACATTTATAATGTTACAAAATATTTCTATTTCAAACAAATGCTGTTTTTTACTTTCTATTTATCAATTTTTACACAAACATATTAAGCAGCACAACTGTTTTCAACATTGATAACAATAAGAAACGTTTCTTGAGCATCAAATAAGCATATCAGAATGATTTCTGAAGGGCCATGTGACACTAAAGACTGGAGTAATGATGCTGAAAATGCAGCTTTTCTATCAAGAAGAAAAAATATATTGTATTAATATTACTCTTTTTACTGTGTTTTTGATCTAATGAAATCAGCCCTGGTGAGCATCAAAACATTTGATTGGTAGTGCATATTTTTACTAAAATATTTTAATTAAAACCCTAATGTTTCATGATAATTCCATGAACATGACAAAGTGGTGACAAATGATAATTAATTTACATGGAATATATTTAAGCAGATTCTGAATCAATTTAAATGGATCATTTGACCAGATTCACAGAACTAACATAATTAAAACTCAATTTTGCTACTGAAGTTTAAATCGGAAAAAAAAAAATATTATGGGTTGCATCAAAGACGTACTAAGGAGTTTCTTGTAGGTTCTGCTGTATGTTTTTGGTCCGTGCAGGTAAGCGTGTGAATCCAAACTCTTCTGGATTGGTTTCTCGGCTGATGGAGGTGCTTTTTTTGGTGGGGTGGGCAAATGTGGAGGTGATGGAGGGGTTCCATGGGAAATTTTATCCACATGCTGAAGACTGGAATATAAACGAGATGACACTGAAATAAACAGTGGATGTGAAATATCAAGTTAAACTGAACTTCCCTCCTTCTCACCTGGGTCCCTCACACTGTGGTTTGGAACGTCTCTGGTGCAGAGAATGAGGTGGTGGGACTCGTGGGGGTCCAGCCCCCTGGTGCCTGCTGTCTTGACCCTCACAGGGGCTGCAGTGTTGGGAGGGGGGTGTCCCATGCTGGGGTCGGTCAGGAGAGCAGTTTGATGGCGTACCGTAGAGCATGCTGAAGGGGCCATGCCGTCGCTCACAATGCTTCTCAAAAGCCTGTGGCTTCACGACCTGCCCACAGTGGCTGCACACCACCAGGAAGAAGTCATCATGTGCTGGGCAGTGGCCATATATCGACATGTCTGTGAGGGGAAGAAGATTTTTCTTTTTTACGAATGGCAAGATTTTACTTTGAATGTCAAGATCTTGTCATTCGTCATCAATGCAATCTGTTAATCACAAGCCTAACAAACTTTTCCTCACCCTCTTTCTTGAGAGTCATAGTTTCCATCCGTTTCTTCACATTTTTGCCGCAGTCTTCCAGAGAAGACCCTAAAAGAGGCAGTGAAACAAACAGACCATCAAAACAGGAAATGAAACCTCAAAGTACATTTGAATTAAGTGTCTCCTCGATGATCAGCGGTTCTCAACTCCAGATGGATGGATGGATGAATTTGAACCGGTTTTTTAACCAGTCTATGATTTGTACTCTTTAAAAAAAATGTTTTTCTGTCCTGTTTTCCAGCATTAAAATGCCTCTGCCTTCACAGAGTACTGTACTGTACTATCATACTTCATATTCAGACATATTATTTATCTGACTGCACTGACACAATCATCAATTTGAACCCCAGCGTTGATGTGGGTGTGGTGCCATTGGTTTACATGTTGTTGGTCTACATCTTTTCCCAGCCATTTTTGTAGCGATTTAAATAAGTTTAATTATTTTAATACAACATAATTCTTAACTCATTTTAAGTCACATCCAGCTCCAGCTGTAACCTGTTAAGATGGGCAATTGGACTTCCAGGGTGGGCTGTACAATTGTGAAAGTGGTTGAGGTCAAGCTCAGGATGGGGCCATTCCTGTGCTCTTCTCTTGAAAGTTTGCTGAGGCCCCCCAGTTGAGAACCACTGGCTTAAGTTAGACACATCTATCAAATATCAAAGCAACCGTGCTGAATGTTCTAATTTCTAATGGCCCCAGATCACTGCATTCATTAATGTGGGTCATTTCCTGCATTATATAAACCATATACATAAGAAATGCCATTTTTAATCAGCTGATCAGTGCGACAGATGATGAAAGACCATCTCAGTGTTCTATAAACAGATGTAATGTAAAGAAAAGTGAGAACACGGGCAGTTTGATGTGAAGATGCAACTGACATCGTTCCTGGCAATTACAAAAGGAAATATCAGCCCAGCGTTTCATCATGATACTAACACTGCATGTGAATAATGAGATGTTCTCGCGGCGACGAGAACAACTATACATCTGGAAGTGTGTAAATGGATTAAGAGGTTTATTTATCTTGATAGTTTAGTGGCCAGAGACTCGTCTCCACCTTCACTTCCCGTCGCGCTGGCTGTCAGATTCACATTAGATGACATACTGAGCCGCATCTTCTGTCTTTAAACCTCAAACCAACACGACGACATACAAAATCAATTCAGGAACATTACAATCACATTGTCAAGAATGTACATTTTAGGAAATGGAATATTAATCGGCTAAACGGAGCGCTAGGACCTGGGAGATTTCCCGAAAGTACCGTTTGTCGGGCTGCAACAAGGGCGGCGCTAGGACCCGGCGGGGCCTTTGTTTGGGTCGTGGTGGCCGGGGTTTGCTCTTTTCAAACAAATCCATTTCCTGTGCTCGTTTGAAGCGATTACAACCGAAAGTGTTGAAGGCTCGACGTTGTTTTACTCACCGTCCAATGTAGATACGTTCGCTTTGTCGATCCAAGCGGCCCAGCTTTGCCCTACAAAGTCAAGGATGGAAATTCGCCGATCTAGGGCAGCCATTACCGTTTTAGCGCGTGCACGACCCGCCACCATCACGACGGGAGCGCATAGCGACGTCATCTTGCGCGCTCACGGCGGATTACCGTAGCGATGGGAAGTCACTAATTTCTGCGAGTTGGTTTCAAAGAACGACGTCCCAAACAATATCACACACAGGCACATATTGCTTTTGCTGTTAACTTTATTGCTTCGTATGCGTGCAGTTAAAACTGTCACACAATGAAGTCATATAACGTTAGCCTAAGTTACATAGAACAGTTGATTAATCGCGGCACATTAAGGCAATTGTTCTGTGTTACAAGGAAATGTTTCTATATGCAAA
The DNA here is from genome assembly GCA_026230005.1 of Gila orcuttii. Lineage (NCBI taxonomy): Eukaryota > Metazoa > Chordata > Actinopteri > Cypriniformes > Leuciscidae > Gila > Gila orcuttii. Next base: position 27,800,226 of record JAPDVR010000015.1, read on the forward strand.
TTAGCCAAGGTTGATTAAATATGCACTCATTTGTATAGATTTCAAACACGGGCATCTAAACATTCGATAAAGCCAGGTTAAAAATTCTTGTTTCATTTTGCTGAGATTAGAATTTAAGGTTTTTGTTTGTGGTGTAACCTTAAAGTAACGTTTTCCCATCAGCCAAACGCTTTACTAACGTTACTATTAGCTCAGAAAGAGACAACTTGTTGAATCGATACGTGCTCCGCTCAGATCGATTAAGTTAGATTCGAGAACAAGTCGTTCAGATCGGATGACTGTGAAGCGGTTCAATGATTCATTGAAAAGATCCGACTCAAAAGCAATTCGTTTTGACAGTTTCAAGTGTACAGATATTAGCATGAAACTATCAAAACGAATTGCTTTTGGAAATACCCATATAGGAAATACCATTTTCCCCTGTATATTACAATCATAATATGTATATTCGTTTATAAAAACATCCCACAACATCAACAGCTGCACAAGTTCAGAATAACGCTGTACTGTGAGCATTTAAATAAGATTTTACATTTCGTCTAATGAAGATGCCTTGCTTTTTATACAGTTTTGCATAAGTAAACTAGAATTAGAAATGATTTTTCATATGTAAATTACCTATTTGAAATTAGAAGTACACAATAGTCAAAGCACAATAATAGCAAAACATGATTTTTTTTATTTTAAAAAAGCCTCTATCTTTGTTAAACACACAAAAAAATCGTCAATTCGTTTTTCAACAGTCTTGCCTGGTTTGGTGTAAACATTTCTTAAATATAGGCTGTTATAAGGCACACAGTTTATTTAATAAAAGGACAATTTAAAAATTAGGAGTACAGTGGAAATGTAAGATGAGATGAAATTAAACACAACAGCACCATGCTACTCATGTTGTACTCGTGCATCCCACTGATCTATATAATGATATTATATAGATCATTGATGCACCATCAATTGCTATATAAAAAGGGAACATCAGAACTCAAGAATTCAAGTTATACATTCAATTCAAAATATGTCAATGAACAGGAGTCAAAAACATTCCATAAATTTTGTTCATGTAACAAGTTTAACTGATATAGAAATTGAACAGTAAAGAAATGAAAAATGTAACATTTTAAAGATGCAGTTTACCTCTTACAAGCAGGCTTATGATAAGGGGCCCTTGTACCTTCTCTAAATATACAGCTTTGCTGTAGTGTGCATTATTATGCAAAAATTTGAATATATTGGAGATAAACCTTTGGTGTGCGTTTGTGACAAGTCACGCCAGGTAGACCCATAACATCAGTTGACCGCGGTGCTATGTAGCACCACTTTAATACTTCAGCAACACCTGCTTGATGAATGTGGATATGACCTGATGTTTAATTATGGCTGTCCTGTTCCCTCTTGCTGATTGGTCGATTTGTGTAATGGCGTCTCCTTGTAAAGGAACCAGCAGTTTCCTCCCCACAGGATACAGTTGAGGAATCCAAAGATCTATGAAGATTCATAAATTCACATTAACCTTATTTGTTTTGAATTCATTTGATTCACTTTTTTTTAAATCAAGTTAAAATGAAACATTATATCCACATATCCAAAAAATACCGACAGAGGATAGTAATAAAAATATGTGGGAAAACAGGATGAATAAATCTGTTAGTCTATTCAGCCATCTCTGTAAAATGCCATTGGTTTAGTATTTTGCTATACATTACCACTGAGGAATTGAGGCGGCCCATTCTGGGGGTTTGCCCAGGAGCGCAGTTGTTTAATGTTTGTTTACACACGTCAGTAAACAACACAAGTGTAATTGGACTGGTTGCCCCTTTCACATCAGTGAGGCCTTTTCCCCAGGCAGATGAACACACCAGCCAGAGAAACGTGAAGATCCCAGTTAACAGTAGATCCTAAGGAGAGTAATACATGTAAATACATATTAACATGTAAATTGTATACTGTATATACACATTATAAATTATTATTAATATTATTTTATAATATATAGTATCGGTCAAAAGTGTGGAAACATTACTATTTTTTAATGTTTCTGAAAGAAGTCCCTTAACTGATCAAAAAACAGCAATATTGTGAAATATTATTACAATTTAAAATAATGGTTTTCTATTTTTATATACTTTGAAATATAATTTATTTCTGTGGTGCTAAGCTGAATTTGCATTACTCCAGTCTTCAGTGTTGATGATCCTACAGAAATAATTCTAATATGCTGATTTGATACTCAGTTATCAATGTTGGAAACAGTTGTGCTGCTTAATTTTTTTTTTGGAACCTGTGATACTTCTTTCAGGATTCATTGATGAATAATTATAATAATAATATCAGAAATAAATTATATTTCAAAAGTATATTAAAATAGAAAACAGTTATTTTAAATTGTAATAATATTTCACAATGTTACTGTTTTTTATGTATTTTTGATTACATAAATGTAGCATAAGAGTCTTCTTTCAAAAACATTGAAAATAGTAATGTTTTCAGTGCGAGTATATATATATATATATATATATATATATATATATATATATATATATATATATATATATATATATATATATAAAATGTTCATAAAACCAATTTATTTCATCCATGCACTAAAGACTAATGTTCTATATTTAACATTCAAATGCCTTTATCCTCAGGACACTTTGGGCTAACAGTTGCAACTGTTGTCAGAAAAACCCTCCCCTCTGTTTCTTCATTTACACAACAGTGAAACTCTTCACACCCCCACACACAGTTCAAAAACAACTCAAAAAAGTTCATTCTCCAAACTAGTGATGTTGAAATCCTGCATAATACTGAGTAGGCTAATAAATTGAAGGGATTTCATTTCTCGCACAAAAGCGTGAACGTCTGAGTCAGCCATTGAATATGAAAGTGAATTTAAAGGCATGCACAGACAGAAGAGGTTTAAGAACGCACAGATAACTCTTAAAATAGCTACAACATGAACTTGAACCAATACACACTCACAATGCTGGGGCCGCGAGGAGATTCGCGGTAGAGGTGCTGGTAAAACAGATACAATACAAGAGTAGCTGTGCTGTACAGGAAAGCCAGAACTCCAACAGCTACAAAGAACTCAGCTGAGGATGAATGATCTCCAGTCAGTTGTGCGGTTTTAAACGGTGTTCCACTCTGTTCGCAGGTTGGGACTTGGTAACTGTGGGTATTGAGCCTTTGTATCAAAATATAATAAAGAAGGAAATTATGAAAAGGCAGACATTCTAAAACAACAAGAAGTCTTTTTTGTGTATTTTAATTGCTTACCTAAAAGGGTAGCTGAAGGATGCATTTATTTCTTGGCTGGCACTGCTGTTGCACCGGACGTTGAAACTGGTAGAGCCAGAATAACCACTAGTTGTGGCAAAAGCAAAAATGGCGAATATCTGAAAAGACAGAGGTGAAATTAACAAATTAATGAATAAATATGGTTCAAGTGGAAACCAAAGGAAGTGTGCGACTGCGTTTGATTTCATAGTCCTGAGACCAGCATATGAAGAAATGTAAATATTTACCAACACAAAATTATATTCACACGTCCTCATTACTGTCTACTTCCTCTTTTTTTAGTAGAATCCTTTTCACAAAAAAAAAACACTTTTTTTTTATATCTCAAAAGCTGTATTATGGTAATATCTGACCATTAACTTAAAACAAGGAGCATCAGGCATGACGCCTATGCTATAATAAAAAAAATATGCTAACACTTTACAATAAGGTTCATTAGTTAATGTATTAACTAACAAGAACTAACAATGAGCAATACATTTATTAAAGTATTTATTAATCTTTGTTATTGATAGTTAATAAAAAAAATACAACTGTTCATTGTTAGCTCACAGTGCATTAAATAATGTTAACAAATACAACTTTTGATTTTAATAACGTATTAGTACATTTTGAAATTAATATTAACTAAGATTAATAAATGCTGAAGAAGTATTATTCATGTTAACTAATGAACCTTATTGTAAAGTGTTACCAAAAATATCAATAAAAAAAAGAATGTGTCACCCTCTGGATTACATGCATGGTAAATAGTACCAAAAGAAATTTACAAAGACAGTACAGTAATTGTTTAAAGACACTTTATCTTGAGGCAGTCAACTTCAATAGTCATATCATAGCTGTCAACATTGAACATTGAAAATAAGGGAGATTTCCCGGAATCCATCCCCAAAATAAGGGATTTTTTTTACACGATTCTTACCCACAAACTTTTTTTAAAAAGCACTAATCATTAACAGTCTAAAGGGTTTATAACTATACATATAGGCCTACATAGCCTATGTGAGAGAGAGAAAGAGACAGTGTGTGTGTGTATGAGAGAGAGAGAGAAAGAGACAGTGTGTGAGAGAGAGAGAGAGAGAGAGAGAGAGAAAGAGAGGTAGAGACAGACAGTGTGTGTGTGTGTGTTAGGGGTGTGACCGTAACCGTGAGACCGACGGTTATAGTTGAACACCGTCATTAGTACTCTATAACCGCCAAAACCGTGTTATTAAAATATTTTTTACAAACATTTGTTTATCATAGAGAATGTTTAAATACTAATATCAGCTTACGAGGGAAACGGAGGCGGAGTTAGTGGTGCTTCGGAAGTTCGGAGGCTGCTACTGCTGGAGATGATTCGGGAGAGGTCTGTGCCCCTTTACTGATCAGAGCGCGCGCTGACACGGAGTTAGAGTTAAGCATCGTTTATACCATGGTTTATACTCGACGTGTCCGCACGAGCGCGAAGGTGCTCGCGGCAAAAATGACGATTGGGTGCGCAAGACCGGCAAGACCCCATTTCGCTTTGCTGTGTGCACGGCTTTTTTTGTATCAGCGCGCGCGGCGTCGCATCCGAGGATGAACGACTTCAAGCCGAATCTGCCCGAGCTTGTACGTCTCACACAATCAGAGCGTGAAAATACGGGATATTTTCCGGGAAAATACTAAAACGGGAAGACAGCGGGAAAAGAGCTAAAATACGCGAGAAACCCGGAAAAAACGGGAGGGTTGACAGCTATGAGTCATATAAACACCATGAGTAGGAACGTTAACCTAAAAAAATATATGCCAGAGGTTTGAAAAATGGCGTCACTCCACGTATGTAAATAATGTTGTGATTATTGATTTTTTTTCATAATAACGTTTGATGTAATTACACAGAATAGCTCAAAACAAAAGTATACTATATAATTGAAAAGCACGTACCCATTCTAATACACGGATGAATCCCAGTGGTTCTTTCAAAGGGCTGAGATCTAGTTGAAACGCGCTCATCATCTTCTGCAAATAAAGCATCAACAGCGGCCATATCAAAGAACCGTTACAACTGACAGAAAATGGTGTAATAATCAAACACCCGGGAATATTATGAAACGCGGCTCATTTTGGAGCAGCAGCAGACTGAGACTTTGTTGCACTGCAGAAAAATAAGGCAGATTCAGAAAGATTACCTTGTATAGTAGTCCTAGTAGTCCCCAGACGAATTTCAAAAAGTTGTCAAAGTTTCTTTCCCTTTCCTTGTTTCTGCATAAGACATGGTTTTGTCCACGTGATTCATGACGTGCTTCACCCAGGGGCAGGGTCGAGCCCATAGACATAATATATACATAGACACCCTATTGGCCGCTTTGGAGCGTTGCTGCGATACGTCAACGTGTCCGCCATTTTGCTGAGGGCAAGACTGCACTGTAATCAAATGCAAGTAAACGGGTGAGCTGCGGTTTTCCTGGATAAAAACAATAATAACGATTACATTTATCAGCCGATTATAGTGGTTTGTACTTGGTGTACGTTTCTATTACTTATTATATAATGACCAAATACAACAACAAAAAAAAAATTTCAGTCTTGTTTGTGAAAGGTAATTCCCCGAGATCTGTTTTCAATTGTGTGGCGACTTGTACAGCCCCACGCAGCGCACGAAACAGGCATTTTTCTCAATTCCCATAATGAGAGGTATAGGAAAGTTGCCCTCCTTGATATGGCGGCGCCGTTGACGTACGCTCCAGTAGCCAATAGAGGGAATGCGCATGACGTCACAGTAAGCGGAAGTCGCTGCTGTTCCGCTCACTGAGTGGCAGAAAGACTGAGCGGCAGCATTGGTTTTCAGTGTGAATGCTGCGGAAAAACACACAGAACGCGTCTAAAACGGGAAAGAGCTTTGAGACTGACTGTACTACTAGATTTGACAAGAAATATGAGGTATATTTTTACAGACTACCTAAACAGAGAAGCAAATAGATCGTTGCAATTCATAGAAACAACTGGACTCCAGGCAGCGAAAGGTGGATTTGCAGTTATCATTTTTGTGTCAAAAACATTTTACGAACGTTAATTTGATTATGTTCATCCTCTGTTATTATGGGACATTGTGTCAATGTTTTATAAAAGATCATTCTACAAACTTTTACCTCAACAACATCCTGAAAATGTTACATATAAAATGTTCTTGCTTTGTTAACACGTCACATTACAAGAACGTTTTATAAAAAACACTCCGTCATCTCAGGCCTCAATGATATCCTTAAAACATTTTGCGAACGTTGATATGATAATGTTTGCAATCATTTTTGTGTCAATATGCTGAATTTAGTGGTAAAATCATTCTCTATATATTGTATTGTTATATATTGCAGTGACAACTCATCAATCAAATATTTACCACTGTATATTCTGTATAATTTGACATTTTTAAATAAACACTGTCAAAAAACTATACAAGTTTTAAGTCTAGACGATATGATGATATATATAACATTGATATAAGTGATCTCCTGGATTTAGACCTGCCTATATTGTATTTATATAAAGCGTTCACAGGCAAATTTGCTGTATGTATTTCCCCGGTGTCGAAATCAGGCACATATAAATGTCAGGAAACACGATTTCTGGCTGCATGTCAATATCCATGGATCACTGGATCTTTAGTAAGTTGTAAGGAACACTATATTGAGTCCAATCTTTAGTTTAAACGGATAATCGTTTGTTTTACTTGCGTTTTCGCAGTTTCCCCTATTAAATCCAGTCACGCAGCAGCTCTTCTGCCACTCTTAAAGCTAGAGGGACAAAAGTGTTGTAGACTTGTAGTAGGCCTATGGCATATATCCTGTTTAGTTATCTTATTTTTATCCTAAATAATTCATTATTTATTAATATATCCATTATTTATCCTTAATTACCTAACATATTATCATCTCATTTTTTATTATCTTTAGAGCTTGCAGAAATATTGCCAACATTTTTAGTGACATTTCTGCGCATGTGTTTTAGTTAAATTGACTTGCAGGACTTTTTGACAGAATCCTACCACTGCCATATTTTTTTGTAGTCTAGAATGTTTTTTGGAATGTTGTCATCATTAAAAATTTTGTAAACGGAAAAGAAAAATTAGAGCTGAAATACCTGCTAAATTTGATTCTGAACAGTAATGGTGTCAACATGTAGGAGATTTAAATTGCATATATTTTCCAGTCACAATTGTTGTTGCTATGACATATTTTGCAATGTGTGCTGCTATTGTATGAAGTTTTAACCCATATTTAGTTGAAATAGGTATTATGTAACTATATTAACCATGTTATTAATTCAATACACATTCGATTCACATTCAATTCATATTGGATATGATTCAAGTCAATTCACATTCGATTAATTTCACAATCGATTTACATTCAATTCAATACACATTCGGTTCACATTCAATTCACATTGGATACGATTCAAGTAAATTCACATTTGTTTCAATTCAGATTCAATTTACTTTCGATTCACATTAAATTCACATTCAAATTGTGAATCGAAAGTAAATCGAATGTGAAAAAGTTTCTTATTGGAATCTATGCACTCTGTAAATGTAGGCAACTTTTATGGATACAACAGCTTGTCACTAGTACGCTTAATTTGTACCTTATTTAGCCCTAAAACATAGTAGTACCTTAAAGATACAATATGTATTTTTTTAACCTCTTACAATAACAAAGGGTAGATTGATTTGATTTTTTTTTTTTTTTTGATGACGCAGGGGGGGTTCACGTGACGTTACGTTTTTTCACAACGTTGCAGAAACGTATTTATAACGTTTTTATCATGTCAGCGCGTCCTTTTTAGAAATGCACCTAATTCTGAAAAGAACACATAATATGCTAGTAATCCATTTGAGAGAGAAGTCTGGTGTCGAAGGTGGATCTGGAACTGACTTTTACTGTAGGTTGTTACATATTATGTTTCTCTTGTTTTCACGAACTGCTCTGAAATACAATTCAAATATCAACAACTATTAGTCTTAATCCACCACTGTAGCCTACTTAGTCATAGGCTATATTGTCTTATACATATGATAAAATTAATATAAAACACAAATATAGAATATAAAAAATATTAAATAATATAGAAGTCTCAAAAATTAAAGGGCCCCTATTATGCTATTTTAAAGTTTTATAATGTTGTTTTGGAGTCTGCTACAACAGGTTTACATGCATCAAAGGTAAAAAAAACTGTTTAATTTTCTCATAATATACATTTGCACAATACCACATTTTCAATGATTCTTAAACCACTCGTCAAATGAATACATAGATATGAAATGAATCACTCCTTTCCTATACACGAATCCGACGAGCGTTCTGTGTAGGCTGCCATCTTGTGGCGACGCCATTACTGAGCTGTAACTGGTATGTAAACAAACCTCTGTGATAACGCACCCTCGATGACAGCTACAGCCAGGCAGAATGACTTGTTGGGTTGATAATGTTAGACAGTGGCCTCCAGTCACAGATGAAGGTACAAACGATCTTAAAGATTATTTATGAAAATAGCTTGGCAAGCTAGCTAGGCTAACGTTAGCTAACAAGGAAACTATAAAAAGATCTGTCCATTTGGCAACAATAAATAAATGAATGACATCAAATAAACGAATTCATGTTTTTCATTTGTGTCCATTATTTATCTAATTTTCACATTGCAAAAGGCAAGGGTAAGGTACAGCTAGAAAGTATACATAATATCGACCAATTAGTGTTTTTAAACCATGGAAAGAGGTCAATATAACAGCAGGAGAACAATTATGTCACATAACGTTACATTTAGCTCAGGAAAGCCATTTCACTAGCAAGGACCACACCACAACTGCACGGAATTAGCTTTATGAATGGGATAAGGGTCGAAGGAAAATGGGGGAAAAGTAAACTACGGTTCTCCGTCTGGCTGCTCAGGGAGTCTGACCCGGGAGACTCAGAGTGGGGGCTTCGTCTCGGTAGGCAGTAAGCTGAGTTACTTGAAGACCCCCTGAGTGCAGCCTGTGGAAGTAAAATGAGATGTTAGAGATTGAAGGAGAGGATTGGGATCGGGGGAAGTGGGATGGATGGATGGATGAGTTGGAAGGGAAGGGGTGGGTGGGGTCGAGTTAGAGGTGGGGGGGGTGGGGGGGGGGGCTGGGGTCGGGGGAAAGAGGGATGGATGGATGAGTTGGAAAGGGGAAGGGTGGGTGGGGTCGAGAGCTAGAGGTGGAAAGGGGGGGGGGGGGTTCGAAAAACTGAGACGAACGGTATGGTGAAGGTGGGTTCCGTGTATATATACAGACGGGGAGAGAGCTGATTATTTGAGGCGTGGTCCTGCTCCCGAACTTCAATTAACTTGTTAACTACATTTCACTAGCAAGGACCACACCACAACTGCATGGAATTAGCTTTATGAATGGGATAAGGGTCCAAGGAAAATGGGGGAAAAGTAAACTACGGTTCTCCGTCTGGCTGCTCAGGGAGTCTGACCCGGGAGACTCAGAGTGGGGGCTTCGTCTCGGTAGGCAGTAAGCTGAGTTACTTGAAGACTCCCAAGGGTTTGGATGAGACAATGCGGGCTTGCGCTTGACGGAGATCGTTAAGATTATTACGGATGTACAAGCGGTACGCTTCGGAAGACCATCGACCTAGAACTCTGATTGTCTCGTCCGAGATACCCATGCTGGCGGCCGTGGTGGCTGCTCCGATCCGGAATGAATGTGTAGAGTAATGTTCGGGAGATATGCCGGAGATCCTGAGAATACTTTGGAAGTGTTTGCTAAACCAGAATCTCGTGGCCATTTTCCTGTTTTCTGTGAGGAAGAGTGGTTCTTGAGGAGATGAATGGTTGGCGTATCTGGAAGAAACGTATTCCGAAAGTGGCTCATAAGGACTGAGCAAGGAGTGGAGGCGAAAAAAGTATATTGGAGACGACTCTCCGAATTGGTCAGTTTTACTTCTCTTTAGGTTATATATCAGAGAATCAGGTGTATGAGCGGTGATGTCGGAGAGGCTGGGATGAATGGCTGGATTGAAGGCTAAAGTCGACGGGGTGAATTCAGAGCATCTTAGGAAGCCGAAGTATGCGAGAAAGAACATGCATTCTAATGTTTGGTCTATCGATGGGCTCAAGTAGCCGTAACGTAGGGTGTGAATGCATTGGCTCAGTAGGTCAGAAGTCAAGGGTAAGCGTTTGATGTTGAAGACTGGTTCTTGTTTTCGAAGACCTCTGATGAGCATAGATACGTGGGAGTGAGAAATGGTTTGGCATTGGTTGCCGGTGGCGAGTTTATAGATGAAATTAATTCCGGATAGGTAAGTCTGAATGGAGGATGCCCTGATATTTTGGTAGGAATGGGCATGAGTAACGAAGTTGCAGATGGACCAAACATTCATTAGGGGAAATGGGAGTTGGTAAAAGGAGTGGTAAGCCTTAAAACAGTTCCAACCGGTCAAGTAAGCAGAGAGGGTACTCTGGGCAAGGCCGTTGAGAATGGCTTCCCGCAAAGCATGTGAAAGTTCTTCCAGCTGTGGATTTAGTTGAAGATGGGGGCTGAAAACGGTGGAACTGGCGTGGGATGGATGTCTGACTCTGGAGCTAAGATTCTGAACTTCTGAAAAGAGAAACGAGACAATGAGTCGGCTATGCTATTGTGGAATCCTGGAACGTGCGCTGCTCGGATGATGAACTGATGTTGCGCTGATATAAGTGTCAGTCTGCGGACTAATTGCATGATCGCCAGGGAACTGGATCTGCCTTTATTTATGATTTCTACTACCGCTGAGTTGTCTGAGTGGATGAGTATGGAGTGTCGGGACCATTCATGCCCCCAAAGGAGGGCTGCTATAATGACGGGATACATCTCGTAAAGTGCGGATGAGGGACAGTCTGGCTGCTGAATTAGATGGCTGAACTCTGGTGGCCACTCGGAAGCGAAGCAGCGGCCGCTGTAGTAGCCACCAAATCCTATGGAAGGCGCTGCGTCTGTGTACAGCTGAATGTCTTCCGGCTGTGTGACGTAGTCATTATAAAAGAAGGATATGCCGTTCCATGAAGACAAGAATTTCTGCCAGAGCCGCATTTCCATTTTCCAAGCTTCATCCAAGGTGACTTTGTCGTGTAGAGAGGGTATTGTTGCTGCTTTTGATAGTAGGTTGGAAAGGAAAGCTTTCCCCTGGGGAATTATTCGGATGGCTTAATTAAGATGGCTTAACGAGGAGGGCTAGCAGCTGTTGCTTTGTGCACCTGTCTGCTAGAAGATAGTTCGATAGGAGCAATGAAATGCGTTGTGTTTTCTCAGGAGGTAGAGATGCTTGGAAGGAGATGGAGTCTAGGGTGATACCTAGAAACTCGATGGAGGTGCAGGGTCCTAGGGTCTTTTCTTTGAAAGGGGTACGCCTAGTTCGGAAAACACTTTAACGAGGGTGGAAAGTCCTGAGTGTGGAGGTGCGGATGTAGGTGTGATGATGAGGAAGTCGTCGAGGAGGTGCAGAACGTAGGGAAGCCTGTGGTTGTTGATGAGAATCCAACATATAGCCTCCGAGAGGGAGTCGAATATCTTGGGGCTGCTTCTGCAGCCGAAAGTAAGGCGCACTGAAAAATAATAAGCTCCTTTCCAGAATATTCCGAAGAAACGCCAGAATTCTGGGTGGATGGGCAAGACTTTGAAAGCACTGGTGATGTCTGCTTTTGAGAGCCATGCTCCATGGCCTGCCTTGCGGATGAGAGTGATTGCTTGGTCAATGGAAGCGTATTTCATGGAGAAGTCTGGGGCTGGAATGATGCTATTGATGCTGGGAAAGTATGTGCCGTGTGGGGAGGACAGGTCGATGATTAATCTCTTTTTCCCAGAGTATTTCTTGGTGGCGATTCCAATGGGGCTGATGCGAAAAAGAGTGAAAGGAGGTTCTTTAAACGGGCCTATCATAAATCCCTCTTGGACTTCTTTAGCTATTAGGGTGTTGACGGTGTCTGGTTCGGAGAGGGCAGACTGGAGGTTATGGGAGAGATGAGAAGTGTCTGGGATTATTTCTATGCCTGGAAGAAAGCCGTTTATGAATCCATTGATAAGAAAATCTACGAACTCTCTGTCGGGGTGGTCTATTAAGGCAGTGGCTAATGCTTCTACCTTGACTGGTGTGCTGAGATACTGTAATAGTCAGTCGGGTAGAACAGTTGGGTTGTGGGGGCAAGAGGCTCTTGAGTGGGCGCCTCCGCAGAAGGAGCAGGTGTGTAGGAATCTGCAGTTGGAAAGAGAGCAGCCAAGATGGTTGAAGTTGTTGCATACCATTCTGCCTCCTTGGTAGAGGATCGGTCGTCCTCTTTTGTCAATTCCTTTGGGAAGTGGAACGTTGGCTGTGGGCTGTATGTTTAGAGGTTTCGGAATTAGAGGAGGAGGTGGGGCTGCTGTGGATAATCTATTGAATACGGATGTTTTGCATGAGGAGGGTTGAGATTGAGAGGGTGTGATGGTGCATGCTGAGGCTGGATGTGATGGTGCTCCGCATAGTTCGCAGGACATAGAAGTGCGTGCTGCAAAGATCCGACAGTAGAGTTCTGCATCAAGAGTGCCCCAATATGTCCCCTGATTGAACTGCTGTAACCGACCTGCTGCTTGTGTGGCGAAAAGAACGTGGTAGTTGTAGAAGCCTGTTCCTCCAAAACGCACAGCCATGTCTAAAACGATTGATAGATAATCGTCTAGCTTGGTTCTTCGATCGGGATAAACAGAGCACAATATATCTCTGTAGATCGAGAAAGCTAAAGCGAATTCGGTGGGAGTGAGATCCTTTGAACGAGAGTTTAAAAGGATGGCTGAACTGCATTAGGCCTTGACTGGTTTGCAGCTCTCTGGGCTGGCTAATGTTTATGAGGGATGGATGGAGGAGCTGGGCTAGATCTGTGTAGTTACCTGATAAGATCTGAAGACGTGAGGCTGAAGAGGCTGGGGAGGGTCGATGGATTGATGAAGCTGGACGAGGAGGCGGTGCGGCTGTGGCCAGGGTATATGGGCTAGTATTTATTGGCAGGATGTGAGGGTGTTGGGAAAGGGAGGGGAAAAGGGGTAGATTAGTTGCGTAAAAGGAAGAAATAGGAGGGGGTTGAAAAGGTCCACTGAGAGGTAGAAGTCCTGGGTTTGCTGCATGAGGGACTTGAATTGGGTTAATTTGTAGGGAAGAATCAGAAATAACAGGGGCCGTGTGGCTGTTAATGTCAAAAGGAAGGGTAGAAGGATGGATGCTGGGATGAAGGGATGAATGTCCGTGAGGATTTGTAGCTGTTTGTGAGCTTAAGTAAGCAAAGAAAGATGTCATGAATTGGGATAAGTCTGAGGTAGAAGGTGCAGATGTTGAAGGTAGTATTACTTGGTCTCCACTAGGTGGCGCGGATACTGCTGGCTGAGGCCGTTGTGGAGGCAGTGTGGTGACGTCATGAGTGACGATGAAGGGATCGCGTGTCAATGCCGGAAGCGTTGGAGGCTCGGAATTTAATTCTGTAGATGTTGTGTAAAGCTGAAATAATCTTGCTTTATTGTCCGATCGGCTGAATTGGATACCTTTGTCCTTAAGAGCTCGCTGCAGGCGAGCTACGGTCCAGTTCTTGATGGTATTCTCTGGTCTGGGAGACGTGGCATGAGTGCGCTGAGAATTGCTATGGTTTGTTGAATGATGACGCGGTTGACGAGGAGAGCGATCGCGCCGGCTTTCGTGCCTGTGTCGATCGTTTATGGCGGTTCTCGTTTGCAGAGAAGAGCGATCTTGACGAGTCGGGGTTGGAGAAATCTTCGATGATGAACTGTGACGTGAATGCCCGCGGGACTGAGGGATTTCTACGACGGAACGCAGCCGGTGTGAATGTTGGCTGCCTATGGATTGTTGTGAAGACCTGACGCTCTGTGACGGAGGAGAGTTTCTGAATAAATCATCTTCGGAGTCAGAGGGGTTGATCCGCAGCTCGGAATCCATGTTCGAAAAACTGAGACGAACGGTATGGTGAAGGTGGGTTCCGTGTATATATCCAGACGGGGAGAGAGCTGATTAGTTGAGGCGTGGTCCTGCTCCCGAACTTCAATTAACTTGTTAACTACATTTAATGACCATAGCATGTTAATTGAATAGAAAAAATAGCTAGAGAGGAGATTTTGCTGAGCACTATATTACATATTTATTATATTTTTTACTTATGTCATTAAATAATTGTTATTATAACAAAAACTGCATTATATTTAATTTAATTTGTTATTTAAAAAAAATTCTGTCACAGTCAAGCAAATCAAACATTAACAACAGACACAGGGGCAGTCGACCCGGGGTATTTTATGTAACTCACAATGTTTTCTCTTCCAAATTGAAATTTAACTGCCTCCATTGAAACAATTTAAAACGGAACATGTTTTCCCACTCGACATTATAAAAGTTGTAACGTTAGTGACAGTCGTAAATCGCGGGCTGTTTATTCCAGTGGACGCAAGTTGCAACTAAAACAATAGGAGGCAATGGCGCAACGCTACCCAGCAACAGCTCAGTTATGGCGCCCGCTTACTTCCGGTAGTTTCGCCGGATTCGTCTATATGGGGAGGCTGCAGACTACTGTGCTCTGATTGGCCAGAGAGCTCAGTCTTTTGCGATTGGGCACAGCGTACAGCCCGCGTCAAAAACAAAAACGCCCATTGCCATAACAACGTCAGCTCTGCTTGTCCTGAGGCTTCCTACACCGTAAACTCATGTGTAAACCTTTTTTACTGTCTATGGTGTAAACTAGTAAACACAGTAACGAACAATGACATCGATTTTACCATATAAATCCGAGCGCAAATCCGAAGAGGAAACATTGGAAGAACTATTCATTCAACCCGAACCTCCATCGCCAGGATGACTCGAGCAGGACGTTTCTTAGTCAAACTCAGTTTGAGGTAACTTAGCCTACATTATGCAACTGTAATTCCTTACCATCAACATTAACAAGGGCATGTCCATCAATAAACCGATTATTTTACTTGTACATATTTATTTACAGAGTATTTTTCTAATTTATTGCGGAGAACATGTGGGAACTGTATCAATAACAGTGCATACATTAGCCGAGCTCTAGCGTGAATTACCGATGAAACAAATGTTGGTAAAACAAATCTTGCTCCATGCTTAATCTCTCTAAACAATCTGCATTAATAGACACAGTTTAGGTTCCCTTTCGAGAGGTCTCTCCTATTGCGTAAGTAGCTTACGCTATGGGAAAACTCCTTTTCTCGAGAATATTGAAGTCTTTATGTAAAACGCATTGCAGCTGCACAGCTGACAGCAATGAACGAAGGAGCTCGGTCATTGGCTGTGCTGCGGCAACTTGCTCGAACCAATGACGGGGCGACTCTGAATGCGCGACCAATGAGCGCGCTTCGCGCCCGCGCGCGTCAGAGCCCGCCAAGATGGGCGTGGCCAAGCTATATATTGGGCGCCCCGTCATGAGAGTTCTTTAGATTTAATCTCCTTCAGCGAACACCTTCTTCGCTGGATCCTCCGGATTATTGAAAGCCTTCGCCGCCGTGGAAAAGCATACCAGCGGGATTGCTACGAGGACGAAACACCATCCTACTGAGCCATCCGGCGCGCCACACACGCAAGTATTTTACATCTGTTCGCCCCGCGACATTTGTAAAAGAGCAATTTTCCTGAGGCGTTGTTTCAAATGCCTTCCTGCGCGTCGTGCAGAGACCTTCTCCCGGACGGGGATCGTCACATCATCTGCGCTCGCTGCCTGGGCCGGGAACACGCAGAAGCTGCTTTGACCAAGGGCGGATGCCCGGAATGTGACGACCTGGGTCTCTCCACACTGCGGGCTCGCTTCGCCGCTTTCGCCGCGAGCGAGCCCATCGCCGCCACCCCTCTGTTTGAGCCGCGCTTTTAAAAAAAAAAAAACGCAGCTCACAGAGGCTTCCTGAACCTGAGCTCAGTGACGTCACACCGAGCCAGTCTCCGCGTGCTTCACCGCCGCTCTTGCCTTCCCCACCGCCGGTTCAGTTCACTCAGCCGGACCCACACCCCTCTAGCAGAGCGGTGGGCCTTGTGACTTTCGGCGCGTCCGAGGACGACGGGGGAGTGGATGACAGCCTGTCCATCGACGCTGCATCTGACGACTGGCCGGGCTCCACTTTCGACCCCGCCCCGTCGACGCTAGCTAGCACGAGTGCGGGCTCCACCATGGATACGGAGATTATCCGCATCCTCTCGAATGCCGTGGAGGACCTCGGGCTCGATTGGTGTTCTCCGCCAAGTCATGGAAAGCCCCCCACTCTGCGCGCCTAAAGCCTTCTTTTTCTTCTTCGCTCTCCTCAGTGGATGGGGCGAAGGAAAGAGGCTACGAGGGAACGCCGCCCCTCGAGGAGGCCGTGGCCAATCATCTCTGCCCGCCCTCCACCACCGGATGGAAAGCCAAAGCTTCCCACCCCTCGAAGCCCTGCCGCACTACCTCTGCTCTCGCCGGTCGCGCCTACGCCGCCGCCGGCCAAAGCTGCATCAGCGCTTCACTCAATGGCGGTACTTCAAGTGTTCCAAGCCAAGCTTCTCCGCTCTATGGACGAGTCTGGCCCCGAACCCGAAGCCTTCAGGGACCTACGCAGCGCAACTGATATAGCTCTGCGAGCCACGAAGGCCACCGCCCAGTCTATTGGCCGTGCTATGGCTAATTTGACTGTTCTCGAGCGCCATCTGTGGCTGACTCTGACTGAGATGAAGGACGCGGATAAGGCGCCATTTCTCGACGCGCCTATCTCCACCAGCGGGCTGTTTGGACCGGCGGTTAAAGGTTTCGCCGAACGCTTCACTGAGGCCCAGAACGCTTCACAAGCTATGCGTCATTTCCTGCCAAAGCGCTCCAGCTCATCGCAGAGCATACAGAGACCGCCACAGCCGCAGCGGGCTAGAACAGCTCCCACCGCCTCTCAGCCCGCGCCTCAGGCTGACGCTCGACGCCGCTTGTGCTCTCACAACCGCAAGCCGCCTTCTGAGCGACGGGTTCCTCGGCCCAAGATTGTGCTGAACCCTGAGCCTCGAAAGCCGTCCTAGCCACAGAAATGAGAAGAGAGAGTGCGTGTCTCGCAAAAGCCGGATCACTCTCTCTGCAAAAGCTCAAACATTACCCAGTCCCCTTACAGGCGGCTGGATATGTCCATACAGCAGTCAATGGGCCAGTCACAGAGCTGGCTCACCTGCAAACAAACGCCGTTTTTACGGCGACGCACAGAAAACACAAAAAAATAGTCTTTTTCTGCCTGCGTCACTAAGGGTTCACATGTCCACAAAGTGTGCATTCCCAGATACTGTCAAAACAGTGCCAAATTCATTCCCAGCTCAGGCTGCGCTTCCCATGAATGTAGATCACGTGCCTACGGTCATGTACGCACCACTACACACAAGCACTGTTCACACAGTTATAACTTCATCCCCAGTAAAAGCGGGAAACATTATAAAAGTGATGCGTGTGCCTACCACTGTTTATGCACCCCCACTTATAAACACTGTCCTTACAGTGTCAAACACAACCTCAGCTCAGGCTGCGAGTTTTACAAACACAGCGCGCGCTGTTGTAATCACACACGCGCCCATTCACTCAGCTGCTCAACGCGCGCCCGCGCCTCTGAGAGCTACGAGCTCAGGCGATTCGCTGGCCAGGTCCCTACGTCACAGCGGCCCGCCCCTAGCCTGTATTCAGCCCATATCTGTACACGCAGCGGCATGGGAAAACATTCCAGATATGCCGAAATAGGTATTGAATATAGTAAAGCACGGATACTCGCTCCAGTTTGCTCGCAGACCACCACGTTTTACGACTGTGGTCGAGACCAAAGTGAGAAAGGAGTGTTCACATGTTCTACGCACCGAGGTGCGCAAACTAATAGAAAAGGGCGCTGTGGAAACTGATTTCCCCCTCTCTGAGCGGGACAGGTTTTTACAGCCGCTATTTTCTCGTCCCGAAAAAGGATGGCGGTCTCCGCCCCATCCTAGATTTCAGACACCTGAACAAAGCACTAATGATTCGCTCGTTCAGAATGTTAACAACCAAGCATATCCTTGCGCAAGTACGCCCAGGAGATTGGTTTCTCTCAGTGGATCTGAAAGATGCTTACTTTCACATTCCAATAGCGCCTCATCACAGGCCGTTTCTGAGATTCGCTTTCGAGGGACAGTCATACCAGTACACAGTACTTCCGTTCGGCCTGTCCCTGGCTCCCCGTACATTCACGAAATGTATGGATGCAGCACTTTCCCCCTTAAGACGAAGGGGAGTGCGAATACTGAATTATCTCGACGATTGGCTGGTTCTAGCACAATCAGAGAGTCAGTTAATAACACACAGATCTTGGATTATCAGCCATTTAGAATGCCTGGGTCTAAGAATCAATTTTGCAAAAAGCATACTATCTCCCAGCCAGAGGATTTCTTTCCTGGGAATAGTTCTAGACTCGATGCAAATGACAGCACGTCTCTCATCAGAGCGCACGCTCACCATCCGGCGCCTTGCAACATCATTTAGGGCGGGCGCGCGCGCCCCCGTCAAACGGTTTCAGAGGATGCTCGGTCTCATGGCCTCAGCATCGGCCGTACTCCAGCTAGGATTGTTGCATATGCGCCCTCTCCAACGCTGGCTCCAAGAGCTGCGTCCCTACTCACGCGTGGCGTTCGGGCCACTTTTTAATCAGAGCGAACCACGGCTGTATAAAAGCCCTGACGCACTGGAAAGCCGCCGACTGGTACCAGTCAGGCGTGAGTCTGGGTGTGAACACAAGGAGAAAGATGATAACGACAGATGCCTCCAAAATAGGTTGGGGGGCCCTTTACGAGGGCAGGCCTGTCTCCGGCTTTTGGTCAAACCCGGAGAAGCGCCTACACATAAACTGTCTGGAAATGAAAGCGGTCGCTTTGGCTCTCAGAGCCCTGCTCCCACATCTAAAAAATGAACACGTCCTGGTCCGAACGGACAACATGACGGTAGTGTCGTACATAAATTGCCAGGGTGGACTCAGGTCAAGCTCCATGCATTCAATGGCCAGGAGACTCATTTTATGGTCCCAGCACAACTTGCGCTCGCTGAGATTAGCGCATGTGCCAGGCGCCCTGAACCAGGGGGCAGACATGCTATCCAGAGACAAGATTCTCCCAGGAGAATGGGCTCTCAACCCGCTGACGATTCAGTGGTTATGGAAAACCTTTGGTAAAGCGGAGATCGACCTCTTCGCCTCCAAGGAGAACGCGCACTGCTCTCTTTTCTTCACGAAAAGCACGGACGCGCTCGCCCAGAGCTGGCCGAGCCGCCCCTTATATGCCTTTCCCCCGATCGCGATGCTGCCACAGGTCATCAGTCGGGTCAGAGAGGAGAAAAACGCAGTGCTGCTGATAGCCCCACTCTGGAAGAACCAAACATGGTTTCCAGATCTGATGCAAATGCAATCTGCACCACGGCCGATTCCACTGAGGCCAGACCTCCTCAGTCAGGCCAGCGGGATGATATTTCATCCCCGCCCCGATCTGTGGGCCCTTCATGCATGGCCCCTCAACGGGTTCCCAGGAACCTCGCGAGCGGAGCACTAAAAACCATTGCTGAGGCGCGGGCGCCCTCCACGAGACGCTTATATGCCCAGAAATGGAAAGTGTTCAGTGACTGGTGTAATGCCAAGGGCCTGAACCCTGAGACATGCGAGATTACGAATGTACTCGTTTTTCTACAAGGGCTTCTGGAGGCGGGCCGCACCCCCTCCACGCTCAAAGTATATGTGGCGGCCATCACAGCGTCACACGACCCTGTAATGGAACGTCCATTGGGAAGAAACGACCTAATTATTCGTTTCCTAAAGGGCGCTAGGAGGATGAACCCTTCACGCCCCCCCTCAGTGCCGATCTGGGACCTAGCTACTGTCCTAGACGCTCTTAAAGGGCCCCCGTTCGAACCACTCCGAACCGTGCACCTTAAACAGCTCTCGCTCAAGACTGTGCTCTTGCTGGCACTCGCCTCGGTCAAGAGAGTGGGCGACCTGCACGCGCTTTCGACAAGCGCTGCCTGCCTAGAATTCGGTCCTAACGACTGCAGGGTCGTCCTTAGGCCGAAACAGGGGTATATTCCTAAAGTGCTCACCACTCCCTTCAGAGCACAGGTTATCTCCCTAACTGCGCTTTCGTCTCCAGCAGACGAACACAACGCTAATCTACTCTGCCCCATTAGGGCTCTCAGAGTGTATTTGTAGCATTCTGCCCTATTCAGACAGACAGAACAACTGTTTGTATGCTTTGGCGGCCGTACGAAAGGTTCCGCCGTTTCAAAGCAGAGAATCTCTCACTGGATAGTTGAAGTTATAGCGCTGGCTTACGAAGCTAAGGGACTTCAATGCCCCTGGGGAGTCAAAGCACACTCCACCAGGAGTGTGGCTTCTTCCTGGGCATGGTCGAGCGGGATACCGATCGAGGATATTTGTGCGGCGGCAGGCTGGGCCTCACCGTCCACATTTATCAGGTTCTACAACCTACAGGTCCCGACATTGCATTCCAATGTGCTATCAGCATGATGCTATTTGAACTGCGAGTTCGCATCTAGATTATGTATGTGCTTGTGTCACACTGAGCGCCTTCTAGCCGCTCTGTATTTTCTCCCACATATAAAGCTCGCCTCTGCCGGCTAGTTGGATGATAACTTTGCTTTTCAGCGCAGGCACCTGCCTCTGGCTATCATAAGGCGAAGTTCGGCACGCACTGCGTTTTGCATGGTGTTCCCATAGCGTAAGCTACTTACGCAATAGGAGAGACCTCTCGAAAGGGAACAACTCGGTTACTAACGTAACCTCGGTTCCCTGAGAGGAGGGAACGAGTATTGCGTAAGCTGCCGTGCTTGTGCTTGGTTAGTTCGCTTCAATATTCTCGAGAAAAGGAGTTTTCCCATAGCGTAAGCTACTTACGCAATACTCGTTCCCTCCTCTCAGGGAACCGAGGTTACGTTAGTAACCGAGTCGTTATAGTGGCCCACAACTGATTAGCAGAAGTATTTCAGTAAGACATGAGTTAGCCAGTTAGCAGGAGACCTACACAATATAAAACTCAAAACTAAGTATTTTGAACATCTTTCGAGAGCAAGCGGTTTGCGAATCCTGCATTGAACTCCGAAATTTGAGAAGCAGTCATCAGTAAAATAAAGGGAACACAGCAAAAGTTTAGGATTATACTGCTGTGACATCTTGGTAAAGATTAATTTTAACCACCGATTCTTCACATGCTCGTCCTTGGGCAGTGAAAAAAACACTGGATTTACCTTCACATTGTAGAGCACAGCGTCTTCTGGACATGATGCTATCCAGTATCCACAGGAATCAGCTGCCGGTTTGAGTTTCAAGTTTTCCCTGGTGTCTGCGCGTGCAATAAGTGAGCGGGCAATATGCTAATGTATTTTCTTGACGTCACGACCAAACGGCTTAATCGTTTGAAAAACGATTCATTTCATTGACTTAGAGTCGACTCTTACTTTTGAAAGACAATAAGTTTATATACGGTGCACTTTCAGATTTAAAACTTTGCAGGATGTTTTCATTCACCTAGAGCTATGTTACACACTGACACTACATGAAAGGTCATTTTCAAAAATCCATAATAGGGGCCCTTTAACTGCATTCAGCGTTGCTGTAGTAGCCTACGACCATAAGAGGACGCTCTAATCACGATGTAGGCTATTTCACACCCGAAGCAGCTCAGTGCCAGAACGATAGTGTTCCTCATTCACTTTAACTATGTTATGAAAGGCATTTTTCTTGAATATTATAAAATGCTACTTAATTTAATTTCCCTTGGCATTTATTAACTGAGTAAAATAATGTTAAGTGAACATCATTAACACTCTGAGGATGTTGCAAAAATAGAGAGTCTCAGGATGACTCAAATGCACAGCTCATTGGGACTTTCTTTCAGATCCACTTGGGGTAGGCTAATAAAAGCCTTTTTGTTTACACCTTAACTTTGAAAAGTTACAGCTCTCAATGAATAGGAGGTGCTCAGACATTATACAGTCACTACTGAGCAATTCAGGTCACGACGTCTTGTGTGACAGGTTTTTCCACCCATGCAAAATTGTTTTAATGCACTACAGTTAAACGCATATGCGCTGACATTTAGAATTATTATCTCCCTTGAAGAAACAACAACGTCATACTTCGTTTTTTTGTTTTTGCGAATGTTATCCGCTAATAGAAGAGACAGGATGAGTATTAATGGGAAGCACGTGGCTCTCGGCCAGCAGTGCAGATCAGAATTACAGGGCACCAATGGGAGTCACAAGCCTTTTTGCTGTGTCACATGGTTTGATCATGGGATAGGCCAGAGCCTGCCATAAATCATATGTAGGACTACACACAAACTAAATATAATAATAATAATAAGAAGAACACAATTGAAATTAGATGCTCTTGTACATAAATAGCCTACATTGTAAGCATATAAGACTTTTAATGTCATTTATTTTAGCCCAATAAATGCTGAAATCTGAACTGGTAAACTGTTTAAAATGTCGAACAGAAAATGGCTGAGCAAATAACTGACCCTTCACTTTCATGTTTCCAAAGTCACTCAAAAAAAATGTTGTTGGGGGTTTATAATGATAAAATGGTTAGAATCTGGGGGGAGATTCAATAAATTTGTTCATTATGATATAACTCAGAGAGAGACTACACAGTTATGTTGTAGGCTGAAGTGTGAAGTGCATCAACAGATGCTTCTTTCTTTCATGATGCATTGCACATTTGAAGGCTACATTATTTTCCACTATGGTCTCACTGAGAATACTGACAAAATGAGTCATGCACTTGCTACTATTTAGGCACATGAAATGACTTTGCTGTTATAAAAATAAGAAGACAAGGTGTGCAAATAAAGTATGCAGCTTGTTATTAGTCTTTTAAAGGAAATACTTTCTGTAAACATTTAAATGTGGAAGATGCATGCATGGCTTTATCTGAGAATTGTATTCTTGCTGGGGCAATTAGTAAAAAACAAAACAAACCCCCCGAATAAACTGATAAAGCATAGATTTTACAACATGCCTTTACAGTTAATTCTTTGCATAGGACAAATGACTAAAGGACAGTGGGGTTACTGACATTATGATTATAAAGCCGTTAGATTAATAATTCACCAAAGATCATTTGTAGGCTACATATGAAACGCAGGAGTCATTTTTAAACATGATCCTGTCCTCGTAAGTGTGACGTGTCAAACTAACTTGACCGCACAGGCCCACGGAAACGTGAATGCGCAGTTATGGACCAATCAGAAAAACGCACCAGTCGCTGCAGCCAATCAGATACAGTCCCTGCAAGGTGCATTCTTTTCACCGTTAATTTTTATTTTTGGGGGGATGCTCGGTTTTGAAGTGTTTAACACGAAATAGTGTCAAGGATACAGTTTATTCCAGCGTTTTGGATGGTCTGCGATTTTTTTGCGTTTTTGTAACATATCTAGATAAAAAAGGGGTGTTGAAATGCTCTCTGAGGAGGCAGCACTAATATGAGCAGCAGGGACCTTTCGCTGTCACAGGCAGTCTGTTTTTGTTGATACCGCCAGCAGCCGCTCACGAGGGAGACACTGAGAAATCAATGCGTATTTAAACAGCAACACAATCCTGTTGGAAATACACTGAAGAAAAATGCGAGGCCTTGGACACTTTATTGCACTTTTATTTTTTCCCATGACATTTTGTGTGCATTTCCATGTGGAACAAGGATCCTATAACGCGCACCGGGTGTATGTGAAGTCTCCAGTAGCCGCCAGAAGTCTGATCGGGACGGGATCGGATGCAGATATTTCACGGGTTCACAGTCACATCCAGAAAAGAAGCGCTGATGTATTAGACTCCTGTAATGGGTTAAAGGAATATGAAACCAAGTTAACTAGCAACACTCACAACGTAAGTTCACTCGAAGCACCGATGCAACCCCGCGGCTCTGCCTCAAAACCTAGGGATCTTTACCTAACCCTAGTAATATTAATTAACTACATCTACTTACAATAGGGTTAGGGTTTGGTTTAAGGTTTATTTACTTGTAATTATGCATATTGTACTGTTATTACTATTGTAAGTACATGTAGTAACGTGTAACTACGTCACCTTAAAAAAAGTGTTAACGTTACCTTGTTATTTGTTCTTTAATTGGTAGTGAGTGCAAGTATGATGAATATCACATGCATTTGTAATATGGACTAGATACTGGTCACAATTGTATTACTTGCTAAAAATGGAAAAATAAGTACTAGTAACACAAAATTGATACTTTTAATATTTTAAGTTTTAATATAAGTTTTAATATTTTACTAGATTTTGAAATACAGCATGTCACATTTGTTCAGCTCAAACGCATTTAAAGTTCTTGTGAAAACAGTTTAGTTTTGTGATAAAAATAAATGTAAATACTGTAAAATGGGATTAAAAATGCAAGTTTTCTTTTTATATTAGAACGTTTTCAAAATAATTAGCCTAAAAAATGTTTTTCTATATCATCTGTAATAGCCCTCAGAATACGTTTTCTCTTCCATTTCGTTTTTATAACTATAAAATGTTGACGGTTGTGTTTGAGCTATGTCCTTGACAAGTGTAACTTTGGCTAGCAGCAGTTGTAGAACCAGTTAAACTGGTATGACAACCTGTATAATACTATGCCTTTCTAAAGTTTAGATAAAAGCATGTTAAGTTTAGCTAAACCATATAATTTATAATACAAACTAGTATAAGTCTTATATACAGAATGGAACAGTAAATAATACTGACACTAGTCATTGCAACTTAAAATGACTTCCTTTTCTCGGAATAGCCTAATTTGTGGTTGCTTCTTGTCAGATGAGGTGAAACAATCGGGGTATATGAGGGTTGGTTGAAACTACACCTATTTGAACTGTCAGCTCGTCTCTACTTCACGAATCCTCTGATTAACTTCCTCTGTTCATTAGTCACAGATGTGTCAGCCTGTTTTTTACACAGTCCTGCTGTGGTCTGTCTTTCTGTAAGAAGTTATCATAAATTCAAAAGCTGTGACAGGAACTGCCACAGTTGTTAATCAACAGAAAATAGTCCCAAAGTGTTTTAGGATTATGTGTGTACTGACCTTTCAGCCTTTATATAGCATTTGGATGTATGTTCAATTCTAGACTGTGTTCACTAGATGGGATTAGAAGATTTAACTGTTATTTAAAGGGACACAGATGCAGCCCAGAGAAAGAAAGTGAAAGTATTTTAGCCATTCTCCTCATTCAATCTAGGTGCACTGTGGATATCAGCAAGATAAGTGCTTTAAATGAGAGAATACAGTCAGCATAATTTTTTTTTTCACACTTCCATTTAGCCATTAAGAGATTTTAATGAGACTCACATTGACTTTGAAAGTGTAAGGAACCATTTCATGTGAAAAATAGATCATTGTTATGTCACCCTTTTGTAACATTGTAATAGGTTATATTAACAATTTGGCTTTATATGCATCATGATCAAATTAGGAATGCATTTAAAATTATTTGTTCTCGTTAAAAAAATCATCTAAACCAGTAGTTCTCAACCAGGGGGGCTCAGCAAACTAACCTCAGCAATAACTATTATTTTTATTAAAAAACATACAGAATCAGAATCAAAATTAATTGTATTTAATTAATTTAATATATCAACACAAAATTTGTGAAATTATATTTACAGCAGAAATGCCAGAGGAAATGTACAATATGGTAGGCCTTCAAATAATGTATCTTTAAATTAGTCAAAAAGATTGAGAGCCACTGAATTATAACACCGTTGTTTTGATGTCATCTTCAATTTCACAATTCATTCCTATTTTTTTAATTTCAGTAATTTGTCATATCAGTCTTCATTGTTCTATTTTCAGTTTCACGGTTAAGTGTCGTGAGTATAGTTGCTAGGTTTCTGATTTAGTTTTTGTTTAAGGTTAGCATGTGCTTTGCATAGGCTGATAATGCCTTTCTAGGACATGCAATATTAAAAGCTTTATTGTATGTGTGAAAAGTCTTATATTTTGTCCATGACGACACACATTTCAGTATTGGTTTTGTTTATTATTAATAAAATGTGTTTCTTTCAGTGGACTTTTCAAGATATCAGTGGATCCGTGTCTCTGGCCTGGGTGGGGGACGGAACTGGGGTGAGTTTCACTTTTGATTTATTATGTGTACACCGTATCATACGCTTGCTGTTCTAAGATGAAGTGTCCGGAAAAAAACTTTCACCACTAAAAATTCCATTCAAGGTTAGATGAGGACTATTTTAGCTTTAGGTTTAAATTTAGACTGTCTAGGTAATCTTTGCAGATCTCTTTGGCTGTTTGCAGTGCTCACAAAGAAAAATCTGATTCTGATCTTTCTCTTGCCCCGGTACACATTCAAGGCCATGCCGTGAAGTCTTGTTTTTTACTCGGACCACGGCTGCTGTGCACTTTACTGCAATAAAAACAATACTCGGCCTACACTACCATTTCAAATTTTGGAGTCTGTAAGACATCTCTTATGCTCACCAAGGCAGCATTTATTTGATCAAAAATACAGTAAAACAGTAATATCGTTAAATATTATTACAATTTAAAATAAACGTTTTCTATTTGAATACATTTTAAAATGCAATTTATTTCTGTGATGGCAAAGCTGAATTACTCCAGTCTTCAGTGTCACATGATCCTTCAGAAATCATTCTAAAATGCTGATTTGCTGCTTAGGAGACATTTCTTATTTTTATCAATGTTGAAAACAGTTGTGCTGCTTATTATTTTTGTGCAAATCTTGATATTTTTTCCAGAATTCTTTGGTAAATAGGTCCAATAGCATGTATTTGAAATAGAAATCTTTTGTAACATTATAAATGTCCTTGCTGTCACTTTTGATCAATTTATTGCGTCCTTACTGAATAAAAGTACTGATTTCTTTCAAAGAAAAAAAAAGGTGTGTAAAGGTTTGTGTCAAAAGTAAATAACTGTTTCTATGCCTCAATCTTAGGTAGTACTAGCCCTGACAACGTTTCAGGTGCCATTAGTCTTCCTGCGATTTGGTCAGTCTAAACTGTATAGGAGGTGAGTACTGGTTTGAATTGTGTTTTTGCTTTTTGTAATACCAATCTAGTGTTTGCTTTACTCCATGTCTTTCTCGACCTTCCACTCCTAATTACAGTGAAAACTATGGAAAGTCGTTTGAAGATGTCACAGGACTCATCAACAACACCTTCATCAGCACTGACTTTGGGATCGCTATAGGTCCGGAAAACTCTGGCAAGGTGGGCAAGACATATAAAAAATCCAGCATTTGAGTATCTTCTCCCACATGGGCTGGGGAGCTGGATCAGTTTGCTATGTTAAAGATGTTTCTCATGTTGCTGAATTGGCCTGTAGACACTCAAATGCAGCATGTCAATCAAAGTAAAAATAGACTAATTGAACTTTCTGTTCTTTGCTGATTTTCCGATACTCAAAGCAATTATAGGGATGTGTGACAGTACTTTAAAGTAATCAAAGTCCTGATTTTCTTTCCCTCAGGTGATCCTCACAGGATATGCTTCTGGAGGAACTGGTGCCAGAATTTTCCGTTCAAAAGACTTTGCCAAGAGTTTCATCCACACAGAATTGCCCTTCCAGCCTCTAATGCAGATAATGTACAACCCTCAAAACTCTGATGTGCTTGCAGTCATCAGCATCAAGGTGAGAGCCTATCAAAATTTGTGTTATTACTTTATGGGTGTCGAAAAGAAAGTAACTAAGAGCCTTTTGATCAGTGAATTTAATTAGTGTAAATCAGAGTATGTGAGCGGAGTGGAGCGGCAACAATTTTCCCTCCGCGCTCCAAGCATTTAATAATCACACCGATCCAGCTCCGCTCCGGGTTCACCATTTACCGCTCCAGCTCCACTCCTCGCTCACTGATATCAGAAACACCGCTCCGTCTTCGCTCCCCGAGGAAATTGCGAATAAAGTATTTAAGTATGCTTTGAAATCTCACAAAATTTCTCCTCATCATAATATATAGGCATATTAAATAAAATAAATAAAAAAACCACATTAGGAGAATAGTTTCAATGTGGTTTATTGGATAGTGTGCAAACTTTTCCTGTGCCATGCTATGCTTATTACATGGTTATCGGAGTTAAAAGTTAAATATCATTGCTGCTTTTTGAAGAGCACATTTTGTTTGGAAAGAGTAAAATAACTACGTTTTCATCAGTTATTTTATCTACGTGTCGCTACATTTCTTACAGATTTCTGGTCATTCGAAATCAAATAGGCTACCGACAGCACTGTAAGATTACATTTGTTTGAATGCAATGCATTAGTGAGAAAGCGATTGCGTGTGTGAATAAGTGTTACCTGTCTAAAATGTGCTTTTACCCAATCCAGCCCGATCTCATGAAAGTGCATATCTATAGCACAAATTTTATTTTTTGTACCATTTACAAAAATAGTTTTTGCTTGCATAGCCTATGATAAGCAGTTTTCACATGCATTTGATACACACTTTATGGCGTGCACGCACTTCACATCCCTAATCCTAACCAAGGGGTTTAGTGTGTTTCATTTGCACGCAAAAACAATTTTTTGGCGTATAAATGGCACGAGAAATCAAATTCGTGCTATACGCACTTTCATGAGATCGTGTTGCCCGATCATTTTCAGTAGGCTTGAGAACCTCCCGCAGTCACTTATGTCCATCGGCGTCATCATAACCTTCACATTTTTTTCTGATTTGAGTGATCCATCTGTATCATGCTATAGCGTAATGTGTTTAACGTGTGAATCCTTACTAAAAATGCAGTTCTATAATGAGCCGTTGGCATGAATTGTACTCGTGATGGAGCGGTAGTGGAGCGCTCTCGGAGCGAGTGAAAACCAGGACGCTCCGACTTTTAAAAAATCCGCTCCGCGCTCCATTCAAAATCACACCGCTCCACTCCTCGCTCCGCTCCCACTCCACTCCGCTCACATTCACCGGCATTCACCGTAGTCTTGCTACAGCAACGATCACAAAACACTCTTCCTGAATCAGCTCTCAATCCACTGTATGCGATCACTCTTCCCGCTGTAACAGCTCTCAGTCCGCCTGTTGTGTACGAGTCCCGAGTCCTTCTCTCTCTCCCGCCGGCTTATATGCGGTCTCTCCACGCCAATTACTGCAATCAGACACAGGTGTTCATCATCTGCACTTGACCTACTTACTCACCGTGCGGCTCCCTCCTTTCTCTCCCGCTACAGACTTTGCAAAACCACGCCCCCCTTGCCACATACTTATGTTCACTTCCTTCTTAAGTATATTTGTAAAAACAAGAAGATGATATACTAGATAAGAAAATATATATACAAGAAGATATACATAGATTGTGTAAATTGTTTTTTCCTTTAGATTTAAAGTGGTGCATTGCTGCTTTTGAACATTAGCATAATATCATCTTATTGCTTCTGTTTCAGAATGATCTCTGGATCTCTAAAGATTTTGGTACAACATGGACGAAAATTCATGAGAAGGTGTGTGTGGTGAAATGGTAAGATCTTTTAATGATTGTAAAGCCCACATACGCCCTTAGAATGTGCTTTGTGTTTGTGAAGACACAAGGGGGTCTGGGTGGAGTGACTTTATATGGTATGTTTTACTTTTGGACCAGTCAGTTTGGGGAGTTCTGTATTGTCTTTTCACGGCCCACAAACACACAAAAACACAAACATGCAAATACGGCCACCATGGCAGCAACACGAGACATCCTCTGCTGAGTCACTGTGCTTTTCCACAAGGCTCAGCTTTCAAATGTCCGAGGACACTCGGCTGCTCCAGATAAACTGCTGCATCAAACTTCAGTTGGATTCTCCAGTTTTCTTTCTTTTTTTTTTTTTGCTTGAATTCAACAATCCCTTGTATGTCAAAAGGGAATAGTTGTGTTGACAAGGAAGTTCTGCCAGGCTTATCATTTATTTGCACAATTAATGTTTGACCAAGGGAGCCAGATCAGTTTGGGGACTCTTTAAGTTTTATATATATATATATATATATATATATATATATATATATATATATATATATAGTTCCTTCATTCCTCCTCTAAGCAATCCTAACCGAAGGAAGGCCTCACCCACTTAATGTACACACGATATGAAGTTCTCACGTGACTTCAGAAGCCAGTAAAGTCAAACCAAAAACATGGGTTGTTCCTGTTATGCAGATTCTTTTAACTGAATATCATATTCATATTCAAATTACAACACACTATTCAGAATATGCTTGTGTTGAATTTTAAGGATGTATTTCAATATAAGCATATACCAGAGTTTCAGAAACATGCACCATTTTAGAGACTGTTTTCAGCTATGTTGCAACCTGAAAACTCCTCAACCTGAGTCACTCCCTTAAGTCTTATCTTAACAATACGTTATATGATCTGTGACAATTGTAGATATCCTGTTACAACAATGCCATGAATTTTAATGGAGAATCTCTATGCAACCAGTTTCTTGTTGCATTGTTCATGTTATCTATAAATTGAAAATATGGTTTGAGTGGTGATTGTCATAAGGATTGTCTCCTTCCTTGACATTTTAGTGTTCAGTACGTTTGTACTTATTATGCTGCAAAGTGCAAACAAGTGAGTGATCTGAAGTGAACCGATCTGAATGCTGTTGTTTTATGAGGTCTCTTGAGTTTAATCTCACACATCAATTCTCTCTTCATCATTTCCATAGGGGAATGGATACTATATTCTTCTCCGTCAACCTTAATGGATCCTGCAGTGAGTAATATTTATCAGCTTTGTTGATCTAAGGTGTAGTGACATGAATGTGTTCTGTTCTGTCACTAGTATGTGTTTGTATTGATTTCTTATGTGTATTTCTGTACATCCTTGAGCATTAGTTACTGTAATAGTTGACTGTAAAAGTCAACTAGTTAGTTACTGTAAAGTTGAGTTATTGTAATTCTGAAATGAAAGGTCTTAAGATTGCCTTGCCAACATTTTCTAAAATACATTACTAATATTTAAATAAGTATATTTACTAATATTTAAATAAGTATATTAAAATAACAATAATTTAATATATTATATTATACATCTATAAATTGATTAATATTTTGCTGCAACATAATGGCATACTGTATAGTCATTCTTGACATTTTGAAGAACAAATATGTTACCCAGCTAGATGTTTATCCAAAATTGCAACAGCAGTTCACACAAAATTTTCAAAACATAAAAACACAAGTACATGATTGACAAAAAAACTAAAAAATACAGCAATGATAACAGCCTGTGTCAACTGGCCCAAAACTCTCTCGCACTGACCCTGTCAGCGGCCGCCCTTACTGTTGAACCCAACTGAGTAAAAGTGTAGACTTTTTAAGCTTCCTTTTCATGATGTTTGGCAATGTGTGCATGTGCTTTTTTGCAAGAGGGGATGATGCAGTGCCCTGTGAGTGATGTTGCTCATTAACAGTGTTTAGATAAAGTGTTGATAGATTTCCACAGTGGATTTGACTCGGCAAACCTTATGCTATTGCTATAGAAAAGCACGACACAGGCAGCGGCCCAAGTGCTATCAGCAACTCATAAAAACCAGATGCATATTTCTGTAGTAATGTTACCTCACTCTTTGTTGTTTTGTGTTTTCAGTTGATAAAGGAATGCTGGTACTGAGGAAGTCAGTTGATCTTAGTGTTAACTTTAAAACAGTCGCCGAGAGAATCTACTCCTTTGGGATTGGTGGACGCTTCCTGTTTGCTTCAGTTATGGCTGGATCAGGAAACATTATGCCGTCAGCATCAGAGGTGTGTGTGACTGTGCACCCGAGTGTGAGTGTGTTTATGCGTGAATGTGATGTTTTAACTATGTGCATGTTCTTTAGGACATTTTACGTGCAATACATGTGTCGGTGGACCAAGGTGAGACATGGAACATGGCGCAACTTCCTCCTGTCAGTCATGAGCAGTTTTACTCAATACTAGCAGCCAATGATGAAATGGTCTTCATGCATGTGGATGAACCAGGAGGTCAGTATTTCCTTTTGCTTTATTTACTGCAACCATAATATATAGGCTTACAACTAACATTTCCTGTTGTAGAAACCATCATTCCACACTGCTGTATCGATATATTATTGTGGGAGTGGGACATTGATCAGTTGCAAAAAGAAACAGCATTTTTTTTTTAAATACAACATTTTGATGTGTGCTACTTTATAGAGCTCAATGTTTCTATATATTAACTGTATTGTTTTTTGTTTTATTTTCCCAGACGAGGGGATTGGCACCATCTATGTGTCAGATGACAGAGGCACTGTGTATTCCAAGTCTCTAGAACGCCATCTGTATATGACTCCAGGGGGTGAGACAGACTTCACGAATGTCACTTCCCTCAGAGGAGTCTTCACTACCAGCGTGCTGACTGAGGGTATGACTACATCCTACATAAGACGAATATACACTTATAGTCTGTGTGTATTTAACCTCAGATTACTCTAGGAGGCCTGTATCACTTGGTATACTTTAGATCGATATGAAAAGCAGTTTTTAAAAAACAGCTTGCAGCTTACTTTCTAAATATATGAACATGATATTTAACATTCCATACACTACTGTTTAAAAGTTTGGGGTCGGTAAGATTTTTAAAATATTTTTGACCAAGACTCACCATTTATTTGATAAAAATACATTGTAATAATATTTAACATTTTTACTATTTTAATTTAAAAAAACTGTTTTCTATTTTGATATATTTTAAAATATAATTTATTCCTGTAATGAAAAAGCTGTTATTTTAGTAATTCTGTGATTATTTACTCACCCTCATGTCGTTCCAAACCCATAAGACTTTTGTTCATCTTCGGAACACAAATGAAGATAGTTTTGAGGAAATCCGAGAGCTTTCAGTCCCTCCATTGGGAGCAACGCAATTTACACATTCAAGGTCCAGAACGATAGGAAAGACATCATTCAAGTAATCCATGTAACTCCAGTGGGTTAACCTCAATCTTATGATGCAAAGCAAGTGTTTTGTTTGATGCTTTATTTACGAAAATATTTACCTGCAATCAAGTAGGGGGAGCACATGTGTGTGTGTATGTGTATTTCTATGCACATATGTATGTGTGTGTACGTGTGCGTATGGGTATATATATATATATATATATATATACTTATATATTCCTCTCTGTCTATTTTTATATTACTCTCCTTTGAGTATGATACTAGTATTAAACCTGTTACTGTCTTTTCTATTTTTATTTTCTATTACTGATAATCTCTGAGACTGCTTGGACGTCTACAGTTTTAAGCTGTTCTTAACCTTTTTGTACTGTTCTTTGTTGTGCTACTACTCATGGTGCTGCTGTCTTCTAATTTTGTAGTTCTGTAAAGCACTTTGGTCAGTCAGTGACTGCTATAAAATGTGCTATATAAATAAAATGAACTTGAACTTGAGCACCATGACCCATCCGTGTTGTCTGTGTTGTGTAGACTCAAGACCGTAAGTTGTTCTGTGAACTCGCTTTGGATAATGTTTGTAACTATAGAGATACATTTTTTTTTTTTTTTGCGTAAACAAAGCACTTGCGTTGCTTCATAAGTTTGAGGTTAAACCACTGGAGTCACATGGATTACTTTAATGTGTTTCCTATCATTCTGGAACTTGAATGTGTAAATTGTGTTGCTCCCAATGGAGGGACTGAAAGGATTTCATCAAAAATATCCTCATTTGTGTTCCGAAGATGAATGAAGGACTTACGGGTGTGGAACGACATAAGGGTGAGTAATTAATGACAGAATTTTAAATTTTGGGTAAACTAACCATTTAAGGCTTTTCTGAAATGTCAGAGTAATTTTTATGTTTCTCTCTATTTGTCTTTTTCTGCTGAAGACAACTCGGTACAGACAGTAATATCATTTGATCAGGGAGGGGAATGGGTTCCTTTGAAGAAACCTGAGAACAGCAAGTGTGATTCTACGGCTAAAGATAAAGAAATGGTAAGAATCCCTTTGAATGGAAGCTGTTATAATTGGACAGATGTGACCAAACAGTTAAAATCCTTGAGAAGTCTAACAGTGTGTTTATTTACTTACCTTGTGTTGTCTTCCTCCTGTGCAGTGTAGTCTGCATATTCATGCCTCATACAGCACCTCCATGAAGCTGGATGTTCCCATGCTGCCTCTGAGTGAACCCAATGCTGTCGGACTCATCTTGGCTCATGGTAATGAATGTACACTTTTAGGCAAAGTGCAATTCACTTCTGTGGCATAAATTGTAATGTCTCTATTTTAATTTTAATTTATTTTATTGTTTTTTATTTTATTTTTAATAAGTTATAACGCATAAAAGTGATTGATATTAAATGGATAAAAAAGAGACAACAAAATTAAAGGTGCAGTAAGCGATTTTTGAGAAACACTGTTGCTATTTGAAATCATCCCAAAACAAACACACCCTCGCTTCATTGCTCCCCCAAAATTCACGATCACGCAATGCAATAGTGGATGGCCTTCCTGCTTAGGTCTCTCCAGTGCTGGAAAGATTCTAATTTCTAATATTATCGTGCTGGAGCCTGATCATAACTTTTCTTTTTCCAATGATATTCTTCTGACCTTTTCTCTTTTGTAATGTCTCTCAGCCATCTCTCTATCTACAGTCTTTCTTCAAATCTCCCTCTTGCTTCCTCTTGACTGTATACTCCCCCCACTGCTGATAAAGTGTGTTGAGGTGCTCGGTCCAATCCACTTTCAAACATTTTTTTCAGAAATCGTTTACTGCACCTTTAAAGATAAAGTGTAATTGCTGCGTCACTAAACAAAATTGCATAAATAATGACTTCCATATAATGAACCTTTCTGCCATCCCACTTACTCTTTTTTAGGCAGCGTGGGTGACTCAATCTCAATGTTGACACCTGATGTGTACGTGTCTGATGATGGAGGCTACACCTGGCAGCAGGCTCTGAAGGGGCCGCATTACTATGCTATCCTGGATTCAGGAGGTCTGCTGGTGGCCGTGGAGCACAACCCATCCAAACTCATCTCTGAGATTAAGTGAGGTTCCTGTAGTTCTTGAGACGAAACCCATACAATTGGCTTTTATATGGACGGTGTTCCATGCCAAGCTGAAGAATATGCTAATATTTCCACATGCAGAGTGTCGGTACATGCTGTAAAACTTATGGTTTGTGTGTCTCTCAGGTTCTCCACCGATGAGGGGCAATGCTGGCATGTTTATAAGTTCACCCAGGTGCCGATGTACTTCACTGGGCTGGCCTCAGAGCCTGGTGCCCGCTCTGTGAATGTCAGTCTCTGGGGTTATGAAGATGCTTTGATTAGCCACTGGGTAACTTACACCATTGACTTTAGAGACCTGCTGACACGTAACTGTGAGTGACCAGTTCTGTTTGAACAACACAAAATTATATAATTAGGTTTAGCACAAACTAATCTGTCGCTGTTTATTTCCCAGGCACAGAAAATGATTATGTCCAGTGGCTGGCGCACTCTGATGACATCAGCGACCCGGAAGATGGTTGCATGCTGGGTTATAAGGAAAAATTCCTGCGTGTGAGAAAGGACTCTGTGTGTTGGATTGGCAGGGATTACATAGTCACCAAGCAGCCCGTATCATGCAGTTGCACACTGGATGACTTCCTGTGGTGAGTGGAAACCAAAGTTATTGTAGCTTTGCTTTTTCTAATTCTACTTTGAAAAAACGTTTTAGTTTTAGTTCATTTGAGGAATGGATTGTTTAGTCTCAGTTTCATTATTTCATGCATATTTCGATTTCATTTTAATATATTTTATTTCAGTTAAATATATTACTAAATTCAGGACTACATTTTTGGACGCATTTTCAATGCAATAGTCAAATTAACTTTTGTCATATGTTGTATTTTCATTTGCTAGTAGAATGTCAGATGTCTTAGTCCACACAGACTTTGATGCATGGAATAGCTCTAAATCATTCACCCACCACCCACTCGAACCTATGATTTTCTCTGATTTAGATATCCACACCCGATAGTCACATTACAATTATTCAAATTCTCAGTGTTAAGCATGATGATATGTTACATATTACACTGAAGTATGCTGCTTTTAAATGAAAATTTTTACTTAAAGTAAAAGTTCTTCTTTGGCAAAATGTAATTTCTTTATTAGCCTAAAAACAGGCTTTACTCCTTTAGATTCTTAAATTGGAATGTCACTGTTTCCGTCATTGCGACTTCACAAGCAGACACACAAGAAATGAAATACGTTCAGCCCAAGCAAAGGCTAGACATAGGCTAATTTATTAGATTAATGTCATAAACATACAGCGCTTCATAGCTGTAACATAGGCTATCATCACATACCCATCAATTAATTTGCCTGGTTAACTACTACACGAAAATAATCGCAATGTTTTGGTTTCGAACAGAGATCACGATTTTCCCACGATTCTGAACAAACAACTAAAAAAAGAAAAAATGTAATTTACTACAGGTTCTGACAAATGTTAATTGCTGCAGTCTATTTCAAATGTTTAATGATGAATCTGAACGAATTATTTAAAACAAAATAGCTTTGAATGAATGATTGACTGACTTACTCTTAAATACTTCACTTGTTTCATTACTGGATGAATCAGCATTTTTTTTAAACATCTCTTGCTCGATTCAATGATAAATACATTTTTTAAGTCACTTGTCACCACCTGTTGGCATAACAAATCGTTATTTATAGGACCATGTTACTTTCTAAAAGGTGATTTACTCTATTTTGATTGCTTCCATTTAAACTTTTTTTCCAGTTCTTCTGTGATAATATGAATATTTGTTACTTAGAAATTAGATACTGTGTGGTTGAAAAAACAGTTTGTGAAGCTGTTACATACTTCTCTATGACAACCGCTCTGGCTCAGTGGCAGCACCAACGCAGATTTGAATGTTCTGGTTAGATTTTGTCGACACACAGACTAATCGTTGTCATTTAGGAATAAGATTGGGTGTGTGTGTTTGAATCGAGATCGCGATCTTTTAACGATTACTCGTGCAGCTATATTTCAAAGTTTTCAAATCTTCTCTTCCCTCCTGCTTAGTGACTTTGGATATTACCGTAAAGAGAACAGCTCAGAATGTATTGAGCAGGCTGAGCTCAAAGGCCACGATCTTGAGATCTGCATCCACGGGAGAGAGGAACAGCTACAGACCAGTGGGTAATGCCCTCTTTGGATTATTCTCCATTGCTTGAAGACTAAATCTTTGTCTTAAAAGTAGACGGTTGAGAGTCAAGGTTTTTCACTTGCTTTAATACCTTACATCTGGTTAGCGCCTGCTAGCTTCTCTTTGACTTATTAAGAGAGCTCTAAAAAACATGCGTATTATCATTTATTTACCAGGTACAGAAAGATTCCAGGTGATAAATGTGTGGGAGGAAAACAACCAGAAAGAAAAGAGATTGACCTGAGAAAGAGATGTGTCAGCAACCTACTGGCGGACCCTCAGCTGCTGGTGAGACTGCAATTACCTTGCTAAATATGGTGCAGGTATACCATAATTTTGTTGGCCAAAACGCAGAAATGAGTTAGCATTGTAGCACTTCCGGTTCCATCGTCCCGAAGTCTATGGGTTTTTGGTTAAATGGCTGAAATAAGATCTGTGGTGAACACAAGCTCAAAACTCTTTTGTTTTATTCTATGACATAAAATACATCAGTATTACCCCAATCTTGATTTTTTAAGCTGTTATGCGTCTTGTAAAAAGCAGTTGTTATCAAGAGGCTAAATGGGACTACAGAGGCTGTCAGGGACATTAAACGTCGAACAGGTAAACTCAGTCCGCTTTTACAGCTTCGTTATTCTTATAATTGTGCTCTTATAAACTATTCTAACTCAAACTTTCTAGAAAATTGTTTTTAGATAAAAATGTTTTTGGAAGCTTAGTGACGTTAATGTCGTGGGACCGACGTGTAGTTTGTTTATAGCCTTTAGCTTTTTACTAAGTTTGGCGACTGCATTTAGGCTTCAAAATTCATAAAGTTGTGTTCGTAAATCTGTGAAAAGGATCTTGATGGACAAAACGTGCGAGTATCATAAACTTTTGTTGATCACAGAGCTTGTTATTTGCGATAATCCAAAAGCCTATGGAAAATCCTGTTATGTTTTTTTTTGTTGAGGGAACCAGTGTGATGCTAACTGCCGATTGGCCTATAAAGTGACGTCATACTTGCACCACGCTATTACTAGTTTAATAGTTCAGACAGGGGTTCAAATGTGTATACAGCATATACAGTATATATATATATGTTCATCCAAAAATTACATTTTTGGAAGAATATCTTGGCCACGCTTTGGAATGTAATACATTCGATAATAATACAATTATTATCAAATGTACTTTTATGTACTTTTATAATACTTTTATGGTGCTTTTTTCATTTTGGAATTTAACAACCCCAGTCCCCAGTTTCAGGGATGAAAGAGACAGGCATTGAACAACAGAAGGGTTAGAAAATAATGAAAAAAATGATCTTTCTGTGAACTAGCCCTTGGTAGTAGTGACAGATCTTTTTTTTCTAATAAAAAAAAACTATTTAAAAATATTTAAAGTGCCCCTATTATGCTATTTTAAAGGTTCCAAATGTAAATGTAAACCCTACAATAGGTTTACATGCATCCAAGGTAAAAAAAAAAACACTTTAATTTTCTAATAATATACATTGCACATCTCCTCAAATACCCCTTTTCCACCAAAGCATTTTGAGAGCCGGTTCGGAGCCGGTGCCTGCGCGCGAACCAGTTCTTTGTGTTTCGACAGCCAAAGAACCGGTTCTCGGCCAGGAAAACTGGTTCCAAAGCGGCACCAACTCTTTGCTGGACTAGAACCGTTCTTTTACCACGTCATGCTTACGTCGGGGGCTGGGGGCGGGTTTAGATGTGTTCTAAACATCTTTTCTGACCCCAATATAGGATCACAAAGCCAGGAGAAACATTTGCAGAAACACGATGTAGTCCACCATTGTAATTGTTATGCTTGACGTTGGCGCAAGCATTTCTAGCTAAGACGTATGGCAACGTACACAGTGACATAACAACGTTGTTCGCTGGGCGCTCTAGTCAGTGGAAAAACAAACAGGTTCTGAGAAGGTTCGCAAGTTGAACCAACTCCGAACCAACTTTGAACCAGCACCAGTTCTGAACCAGTTCTTTTTTGGTGGAAAAGGGGTAAAAGAGAATGAAAATGGTTTGTTGTGAGATTCAGCCTACTCTGCTCTAATTGGTCAGACGGCCCAGTCTGTTGTGATTGGTCTACTGCTTACAATGCGTGTTGGAAACAAAACGCGTATTACCATATCTGAATTTCAGCTTGGGAGGCATCCTCACTGCTTGATACACAGTGATACGGACAGTAACAATGGCATCCATTTTACATATCATCCTTTTGAAATACATGCAAAGCGGATTCGCAGTGCTGAAAATAGCATCTTCTCAACATGTCGACAACACGAACCAAACTCTTCCAGGCCTCAGCTACAACTTCATTCTTTGAGAAAATAGAACATCTTCATTTCATGCTGACTTTAAACCTCAAATACTTGTGCACCGCTGTTTACCCTGTATCTCTGTAATCCACAGACAGATAAATCTACCTCACATACCGCCCCTATCATTGCGATCATCATAGCCATCTTGCTGACCGGTGCAGTGTTTGGGGTTCTGTTTGTAAAAAAGTATGTCTGTGGCGGAAGGTCAGTCTGTTCTCTAGACTTTTTATGGGTCACATATAGAATGTGTTTAATTATATAAAATAAAATCAACATCCTGACAGGAACCTGTCTTGGCCTCAATATTTTGCAGGTTCCTGGTACACAGATACTCAGTCTTACAACATAATGCGGAAGCCAACGCCATAGATGAACCACTGGACACAGAAGTGGCTGGAGCACCTAAGATTGATTTCCATGATGACTCAGATGAGGTACAGATTTGAACAATCTTACACTAATACATACACCTAAAGGAAATCTTCTTTGGTATTTGTTTAGGGGGAAAAAAGCGGTACTGATCTTGCTAAGTGAATGTGTGTTTTTGGCAGGACCTACTGGAGTAAAGCTGTGCATTAGGTGAGAACAAGGAGCTATATTTCCTGTCATTCAGGCATTACTGCTGCTGTCTCTCTTCTCTCTCTAAAGCACAAACCAGCTGTCAGCTTTCTCAAACTTAATCTACCAGCTAATGTCACATGCTTCCTTCTTCTTGACCAATGGGAGGGAACCTGGTTGCTTCTCCACCAATAAGAGGGTATTCTGATGATGCTGTTCTCATGATAGAATAGTCTTGTGAATGTAACTCTGCTGAAATTCTCTAAAGCAGAGAAAAAGTGTTTATAAGGTTTGTGGAAGTTTCAGTTCTTTCTTTTGAAATTGGGGTCTTCTGTGCAGGATTTTAAGGATCAAACCTTGGTTTGATGAGACTGTCACTGTCTGGGGTACTTGTAAAATACTTGCTTTTCTTTTGATGTCCAGATGCCCTTACGTCAGAGCTAGAGGTATATTATTATTTCAGCAGGAATTTCATTCAGCAAAAAGAGACAAATTAATCATATCATATGCGATGTTTAAAAAACTGTGCTACTGAACCCTGACTGTGTTTATTACTAAAATGTGATCATACCTGCTGTCAAAGCTTTAGTATAATGTCCACTTTACTGTAAATAAGCAGGTGGATTAATGAATATAGCAATAAAATGCTGAGAAACAGGCAATAGATTTGACTTGAAAAAGAGAGAATATATTTATAATTTAAGATTTATGAACATTATTAATTACCTGAAACTGTGTAGCTAGGCTGCGAGTTTGATAAAGTGGGAGTTATTTGGACGAATAACTGCAGAACATCTTCACAATACAAATTTGTAAATAAGCAACTGTCACACTTGACGCTAAGGTATAATTTTGTAATAAATATTTTTATGAACTAAATGATGCAGATGCATGTAAAATAGAACACAACTGTAGTTTGTGTACAACCTTGAACATTTTGCCCAAATAAAATTTTGTAGTTAAATAGTTTTCTTAGATTTCGACATTTGTGCTGTTTCTTGGTTCTCGTCTTGACAGCAGGAAAGTAACATGTTATCAAGAGAAAAAGTGTGAAAAAGTTGTTTTTTTATACCATTTCACATAAAGACGCTTAAAACCTGACTAAGTGTTTGTGTGACAAACCATTAGTCGCAATAATTTTGCATGTGTTAATTATTCTTATGTTTGTGCAGCAACTTCAGCGAGGTGAGAACAGATCCAGTGGTCTGAAGTCTTTGACCATGTGATTTGATTTTGGATATTCAAATGCAATAGAGCAATTTAGAACCTTTCTTTATTGGTACTTCCTATTTGCATAGATGCTTGATGTCTGATGCAGTGAGTTTTTATTTTATTAAGTGTGTATTATGCTATTTTAAAGGTTCCAAATGTTGTTTTGGAGATATCCTACAATAGGTTTACCTGCATCCAAGGTCAAAAATCACCTATTACCATATCTGAATTTCAGCTCCGGAGGCTTGCTCAGTGCTTGATACACAAGGATACGGACAGTAACAATGGCATCAGTTTTTCCCATATCAAATCCAGTGGTCTGAAGTCTTTGATGTGATTTGATTTTGGATATTCAAATGCAATTGAGCAATTTAGCACCTTTCCATCTGTAC
Source organism: Gila orcuttii (assembly GCA_026230005.1). Taxonomy (NCBI): domain Eukaryota; kingdom Metazoa; phylum Chordata; class Actinopteri; order Cypriniformes; family Leuciscidae; genus Gila; species Gila orcuttii. The sequence goes on from JAPDVR010000015.1 coordinate 27,842,188, forward strand.
TTCCTGTTTGCATAGATGCTTGATGTCTGATGCATTGTTTTTTATTAAGTGTGTATTTAAATATAATTTCTACAGTTAATTTTGAGCCATTTGCTTCAATATCTCTTGTAGTTGTTTGCTACTACACATACCTAATGAGTTATATATGGTGTTAATAGGTATAAAAACCCTAGTGTATGTTTTGATTCAAGTGCCTAGCTTGGAGGCAGAGCTTGTGCCTTTCAGTGAAATAGAGATTAATTCAAAAACAAGAGAACAATCTCATTTATGAAGAATTACCACAGTTCATTATAACATGGACTTTGACAAACTATGACAAAATATTTCAGTTGATGAAAAGATCTGTATAAATTTTATACACCAAAATAAAAACAAACATGCCCCTAAATTATTTAATACTTATTGTCTTACTAAATTGGGTTGCTCTCCATGCTTGGGAATAATAATAATAATAGATGCAATGTAAATGAAATTAAAAGCTAAATGATTTCCATTGTGACAGTGATTTTATTTTTATGAGGTGTAATGTCTTTCTTGCTGTGCAAAATCAATGTACATATTAGTTGTGAAGCTCTGTATATACAGCAATTCCGACTTTGTAGCTGTTATTTTTTGCTCTGTATATTTGGAACTGTTTGTTTGAGAAATAAATTGATTTTCCCCACTGATTTTGTATATATATATATATATATATATATGTATATATATATATATATTGCTCATAAGAGTAAAAAAAGCAAATGTGATACAATACGCAAAAGTGTACAATAAGCCATTCAATTTTGTTACAAACTGTAACAATAAATATCCAATTTTTTCAATCATAAAAGAACAGGCCTAGACTTTAGCAACAAGTGTCTTGATAAACATGGAGGACTTGGCAGCCACTCAAATTCTATACAGGAAGTTGCCTTCTTTGTCAAAAAAATCGGTTCCCTTCTGTTTCACTGAACTGGGGGTTTTCTGCAGCGTTTGTGCGATGTGCTCTAGCTCTTCCTCTGTCAGAATCACCCCGTCCCACTCTTCTTCCTCCTCCTCCTCTAACTCTGTATCATCTCTCATGTCCATTTTCGCTGTAGAGTCAGGCTGCTCCTGCAAAGCAAGTGTCAGTTTGTGTACAGCTGATAGTACTTGAGATGGTACTACGTTTCCACCAGAGGGCATCAGACCAGTCTCATCCCCCCTCACTGCAAGGGCTGTTTTACTCTGTGTTGTCAGGGCACCTGTTTTTCCAGAGGAGAGTATGGCTGGTGTTGCACTCTTTGGCACTCTGGACTGTTCAGTTTTGCCATCTATGAGAGACTGCTGCCCTGTACTGACTAACACTTTAGAGTCCTGCTTTAGCTTTCGGACAGCTGTTGGGGTGAATTTGCTGCGGAGGACTTTGGAGATGACATCAGGGCTTACAGAGAAACCCTCTGCTAATCTCTGTAGTGTCCATTCCTCTGGGGACTCCTGCTTTAAGAACCTGGGAAAAGAGACTTATGACTGCTCAGTGTTTTGAGGGGCGGCAGATAGCTACAATATTTTGGGCAAGACATTATATATATACATATATTATATTACGTTATTACATACAGAAATGTGCTTGATTTGAAATTATTATATGACCTAAAGTTTCATTTAAAGCATCTGCTAAGAAATATAGATATTTCTCTAAGATTTTCTCTCTCTCTTGAGAGAAATTAATACTTTAATTCAGCAAGTATGCATTAAATTTATAAAAAATTACAGTAAATAATTTGTACTGTGATAAAAGATTTTTATTTCACATAATGCTATTCTTTTGAACTTTCTATTCATCAAATAATAATTAAAAGAGGTATCATGGTTTCCATGAAAATAAGCAGCTGCATAACTACTTTCAACAGTGGTATTGATAAGAAATGTTTTTTTTAGCACCAAATCAGCATATTAGAACGATTTGCAATCACAGGAATAAATAACATTTTAAAATATATTAAAAAAGAAAACAGTTATTTTAAATTGCAATAATATTTAACAATATCACTGTTTTTACTGTATTTTTGATCAAATAAATTTTTTTTTTTAATCTTATCGACCCCAAACTTTTAAACGGTAGTGTATTTAAAACGAAATATTAAAATAGTGGGCATAGCAAAAAGATGAACACTTAATGTATATATTATTAATCAGCAACCATAGTTACTTTTTCAATTAATAAATTATTTGAAATATTCAAACCCCAAGATTTCGTGATTAACAAATATTAAAATTAATACTAAAGTCCTTCAAGGAGATTTTCAATATAAGTCACATGCATGTGATGTAAGGGAATGCTGAATATAAACATACAGTTATACAAAAATGTCTGACAGCTGAGCTCAATGCTGTGACTGACTGACCAATCAGAATCAAGAGCTGTGTAATAAACAGACATATTCACAGATACCTTATCTGTTCAATGGCATCCCAGGTGAGTTTTCTCTCTGGGTCTCCAGGATTGTTCATTTGCCTCTTGATTATGTGAAACTTTGCTGCTTTATGCCTTCTCTCCTCTTCACTGCACAGGAAATAATTTCAATACATAAAGACTGAGGTATTTGCTTTAGTGCTACTGACTGTATAAGGACTCACCTAATAATAGAGTTCAGTTTGGCTTCCATTGCATCCATATCATGGTCATCTTCAAACATGTCTTCCTGTTGTTTCTGTTTTGAATGTGAGTCAGAATTCCTCGGCGACATCCTCCCGTATGCGCCTCGGCTGGCATGGCGACAAACAGGTCCTGGGAAAGGGGCCAGTTTGGTGGCCAACATGTAGGCCATTCTCCAAGGTGTGACCATTCTGCAACAGTCACAAACACAAAAGATAGTAACATCTGAAATTGCTACTTAATCCAACATAAAAAGGACTATTTATCAAATAACTATTTATAATAAGAGTCTGAAGAATAATCTGAGAACAAACTGAAAGTCAACTTTTTTTATTTATCATTTAAGGCTAGACACTTGTCAATTTTGAGATTTTGGACTATTTTGCTTCCATGGTTTGTCTTCTTTCAGACTAGCGAAAAGGAAACATTCAAAGTACATTTTCATTTTATTACACTTTATCTATTAGCGTCTGTAGATTTCAATTAAAATATATCTTTAAAGACTGTTTTCTCAGAATTCGTTTTTTTTTTCTTGGTGCAGCGGCAGATCCCCCCACCACATATACCAAACTTTCAAAATAAAATAAAGTTTTATTCCTATATATATTCTGAAGGCCTGATTTATGTAACATTGTATTCCTAAAAACTGAAGAAATTGTCTACGTCACTTCTTAAACGTAAGCTAATTAGTAAACCATCGTACACAAGGTCACATTTACCACTCTTTTCGTATCTCAGACTTTACATTTATACAACCATATAATGTCAAATTGCTGTGCGTATACATTTTGTAAACAGTGCCTGTAAAACACTCACATGTTCCTCTTGCTCTTATTTCCGTCCACGGTGACATTATTACACCGGAAGCATGCTTTATTCACGCATGCGCGGCAGTCATTCGCTTCTTTACGACAATGTTTCCGACTCGGAGCGTTTTTACTCGGCAACACTCGGCTCCGTTCGCCGATCACATGCCACCGGAAGCATGGCTTATTCACGCATGCGCGGCATTCATTCGATTATTTGCGACTCAGATCGTTTTTACTCGGCAACACTCGGCTCCGTTCGCCGATCACGTGCGTCAAGCCTGCCCCTTTCTTCTCTGTGTGGCTCATTTTGCGCCATTTTGTACGCACCACTGTGTTGATTGGGTTTTTGAGATCTGTTGTGGAGCCAATCAGAAGGGTACCGGACAACCGGAGAAACGGTAAAGGGTTGCGCTTGCTCTAAGGGAAATGGTAGCTGACAACACGGATTGGTTTGTCAGTGACCAACCAAATGACTAATTCCGAATACAGAAATCAAATCGGTTAATTATGCGAGAGGTAAAGAGCGCGAGCCGTAAGCGCGCGCGAGAACGGACACTGGACATGAATGATACTGTTAGTAAAGCTGTCGAAAACAAAGACAGACCTGCAAAGACCTGTTTGTGAAATAGGGGCTGTTTTGAACTAATTAAAAAGCATCTCAGTTACCTTGGTTTGCCCATAACAAGGAGCAAATGTTTGTGAAATGCTGCAAATTTGTGAATTATTCAGACCCTCTTGTCAACTTTTCAGCCACTTACTTTGTGTGTGTGTAGCTAAAAACATCAGACAAACAGTCAGAATGTAATATACCGGTAAGATACTGTTCATAATGTTAAACACCTTCAATAAGGAAACATTCAGTCTCAAAATACACCTGGCTTCTGGCCAAAACCTGCAGCCATCACGACACCAGACAAAAGTCATGATTTCATTGAAGGCTGCGAGTTGTGCTTGTACTGAATAATACGTAGGAAACGCCTTGCACCTCAATTATTTATTTATTTTATGTTTTTATGACAAATTAGGTGAGGAAGGTGAAATGGAGCAATATACAACTACAACCGGGGATCAGATAGTTGTGCAAGCTGCCAATGGGCAAATCCAGCAGCAGGTAAGAGCCAATGTAAACAGCTTACTGTTTAATAAGTGACTTTTACTGTGGGAAAAAGGACCATGACTGTGTGTTTGATTTTGTTTGTTTTTTCAGGCATTTAAATAAATTGTACATTTTACTGTATGTACTGCAGATGTTTATAAGGTGCAGTAGTATTTTTAAAATAGGAGGAGAGTAATCTACTTCAGGAAGTGGTCACCAATTCATGGAAAGGACTGAGTAAATGGTAATGAACTGGCCTGCAGTCTCTTTCCTTTGAAATGAAATACCCCAGTCCTGATAAAATGTGACACAAACAAACCCAGTTCGCAATCACTATATTAATCACATCTCTCTCTCTCTCTCTCTCTCTCTCTCTCTCTCTCTCTCTCTCTCTCTCTCTCTCTCTCTCTCTCTCTCTCTATATATATATATATATATGTGTGTGTGTGTGTATAATTTTATTTTATTTTTGACAAAAGAGCTGCTGATTTATCACTGTAGAACTGGTTGTTAAATTGTCCCTATAAAGTCAACATGAAAAATTAAATCAACCCTCCTAACTTTTCTTGATGCAGGTTCTTGGTGTTGTACTGATGACTTGTTTACGATATGTTTTTTAATCAACTTCCTCTATAGTAACTGTTCTTTACCACTGAAAAGTATACCAAGTGACATGATTTTGTGCCAAAATTAGTTTGATTGGATGGACAATATATACAGTATATATTGCTGGTCCAGAATATCAGAAATGGACAGTGTGAATTACGGGATTAGATTAGGAAGTATAAAATGACAAAGTGCATTTCTGTAAGAGAGAATGCAGAGCAAAGTGTGATGTGGGATTGTCCACAGGCTCAGGGCACCGTAACTGCAGTACAGCTGCAAACAGAAGCACCTGTCACTACGGCAACAGGCCAGCAAGTGCAGACGCTCCAGGTAGTTGTGTGAACTCCGACCTTCGGGCTTGTGATGTTGCATGCGTCATGTCACACTGTCTGCGAGGATGTGAGCTCGTCCAGCATGCCTCGCTTTTACTTACAGCAAACTGTGATCCGGTTCGTCTAATGTTCCATGTTGTCCATGGCATCAAAGCATCTGCTTGGGACACATTTTCAAGAAGAATAATTTGTGTCTTTTAATGTGTCTGGAACAGAATTTAAACAGTCATTACTATAAGATCACTTGCATGTTATCACCACTTTATACTGATCAGTTCACAGCACTGTATGGATTTTGGATGTACTGCATGATTGTCTGATGATCATGTTGAAACATATGGAATTCTAGCTCCCTCATTCCAGCCATTACCACCAGTCTGGGTTATTTTCTGTAGAAATTATAAAACATTATTAAAATGTATTGTAACTAAACTGGAACAACATGCCCATTAAAATCAAAAATGTCCATCATAAACAGTGATGTATGTCCTGTGTAATGCCTAAAGCTGCATGTGCAGGTCTAATATTGTGTTGAATATCTACATCTCACCATGCTAACTTTCAGTTTATGTGTGCGCTCAGGTCCAGGGTCAGCCATTGATGGTCCAGGTGAGTGGCGGGCAGCTGATTACATCCTCAGGTCAGCCCATCATGGTACAGGCCATGTCTGGAGCTCAGGGCCAGACCATCATGCAGTTGCCTGTGTCTGGAGCTCAAGGCCTTCAGCAGGTTAGTGCCATTCTGGTTGTCATCAACACTCCTCATTGTGGGAAAGTTTACTTAAATAGATCTGTAGTTTGTCCTATTATACTGAACAGCAAAATTATTTACATATCCCTCTGATATTGTTATGTTAATATTGCACATATTTTATGAAACAATGGACGAGGATAATGATTATTATTATTACACTTAACAGTAAAATTATCTTAATATCCCTTTGTTGTTATTATTAATGCTCATATTATATGAAACAATGGCTTATTATTATATTTCAAGGTAAAATTATCTAAATTCGTCTTTGTTGTCCTTATTATTGTAATCAATGCTTTTTTTTATTTTTATGTGTGTAAATGTAGATCCAGTTGGTTCAGCCGGGTCAGATTCAGTTGCAGGGTGGTCAAACTCTGCAGCTGCAGGGTCAGCAGGGTCAGACTCAACAGTTCATCATACAGCAGCCCCAGACTGCCATTACCGCCGGCCAGAACCAGGTCTCAAACTTTAATTTTTTCTCTGGTCTGTTTAGTTGGAATGTAACTAACAATTCCAAACCTAGAACACTTATGCAAATTAATAACATCGTGGTCAAAATGGTGTGGGAACGTTGTACTTTATTTTTTCACTGATGAAAATGCCATGCACGAATTAAGAGAATGCTGTCATAACAACTATAATGACTAGAGTTTGTGCAATTGAAATATGGCAGATTTTTTTTCAGAGTACTTTACACTGGTTTTGTTGTATGAACTGTAAATGAATTTGTGTTCTCTATTACAGGGGCAGCAGATAACATTACAAGGACAGCAGGTTGCCCAAACAGCTGAAGGACAGACTATTGTATACCAGCCTGTGAACGCTGATGGCACAGTTCTGCAGCAGGGTATTTAAATACAATACCTATACCTGGTTTATCTGTCTTCAGTGAACATTAAATCAGACATGATCAAGATAAACTAGATGATCAATCAGGGTTTTAACAAACATGAATATGCCATTATACTGAAGGTTATTCAGGTGGGGACTAATAGTTCTCTCCCCTCCATAGGCATGATCACCATCCCAGCAGGCTCCCTGGCAGGCACCCAGATTGTCCAGGCAGCAGGGGCCGCTAACACCTCCACAACCAACAGCGGGCAGGGCACAGTCACCGTTACCTTGCCAGTATCCGGAAACATGGTGAACACTGGGGGAATGGTCATGGTAAGACCTCCTGATGAGGTATCTAACAAAGTTAAACCGTCCCCTTCATTAGTCATCACAGGTGTAGGAGGGTGCATGCTGTGTTAAAATTCAATCACCTTGCTTGTGGACTCGCCTTTCACGTGCTGATCCAACCTTCTGAAAAGTAAATAGATTTGTACAAATGATTTGACCTTAAAGGGATAGTTCACCTAAGGTCTGGGCAATATGTCTAATCGAAATCGTGACTCATCCCTACTAAAGTGAACAGCGCTGACATTCAACGAAGAACACAAATGTCTTGGTGATTTAAACTAGTTTAAAGCCAGACGAAACAGCGCTGACATTCTCAACAGCAGTGACAAACACAAGAAACATTGCGCAATGAATGATCCAGTTAGAATTTTCAATCTACAAATCACCATCATTTACAATGGATTTACTGTAGTAACACTAACTGCACAATGTTATTGTGGCAGAAAGTATTTTTGTTATTAAGCTATAGCACTTGTGCATTTGTATTTATAATAAATGCATTTAGGCTAATGTTTTTAATAACAAATACCATAGAACCCATATAGTTACATTTTGCGTGCAATATTTATGGTTTTAACTTGGTGATTACTACCATCTATATTATCATACATTTAGATTGTGATAACCATGGTAGACTCCTAACTTAAACTGTCAGAATATAAAATTTTTACCCAAATAAAAATTAGGTTGTTACAATATTTATAAATGTTACTGTTTTTGTTAACAAATTTAACTGCATCACAAACTCAAGCTACCGTCAAATGTTCGTTTCTAAGGGACAAAACATGTAATATAATTAATATTGCAGCTTGCACCTCAGATTTGTGAAATGTTCACCTGTTTACCAAGTATTTGTCATGTTCTTACAATAAAGAGTAGTTTAAAACCACTAACAGTTTGGTTTAAACTTTCACACAGGAGCAAAAATCTGCCTTTAAACTTGAAAAAAAGAAAGATTTGACATTTATCGTGATAATTATCGATATCGTCTGATATGAAAACATTTATGATATTTTTTTTTTTATATCTTTTTTGGCCATATCTCCCAGACCTACTTCACTGAAATGTTGTTTCAAACTCACATGACTTTCATTATTCTGTGGCAGTGTTCATTTATCATTTATATACTATTATAGTATTTATTACATTTTAAAATTAGCAGATTTTCAGTTTTCATTTGAATTTTAGTTTAAGTTTGAGTAATTTTGTTATGTGCTTTTGTCATTTTTATTAAGTTTTATTTTTTAATATTTCTATTTTAATTTTTGTTTAAGTTTTAAAAGTTTTAGTATTATATACAATATTACAATCTAAAAACAAAAATAAAGCTTTTAAAGCAGAAGTTAAATTTACTAAACTAAAAATGAAAATAAATTAAAACAAAAGCACAGACTAAATGTTAATTGTTATAAGCTCAGATAAGTGAATGTGTTTTCCCTTATACTGAACTTATAGTAATTATAATAGTCCACATTTAATTAGCCAATTGTAATAGTCACTTTACAGTTACTGCTGTCATAGAGATACACTTGTAGGTTTAAAATCTACTTTAAAATCTTTTAATGTACAACAAGAAATATTTGAGCAAAATGTATATCCGATGTGTGTCAGTCAGAGCTTCTCACGGAGCAAGCCACTTTAAACTATTGCCAATGCATTAACTATATTGTTGTTATTTTTGAAGCCCTTAATATGAAGCCTGTCTCATGTTTAGGACAAATTGGATTATGCACTTTCTCTGCTATTTTTTAGATGTGCATGTAATATCAAACTACTGTATCTAGATACGGTATTGCCTCATTCTATATAATTTAAAATATACTGATATATCGTACAAACTCGATATACCGCTCAGCCCTAATGGCAACATTTCTATGTTCCTTCAATTGTATAGGCTAACTAGTTTGTTTGTTTTGTCCAGAAGTCGCGTGTTGCCATGATCAGTTTTGCCTCTGTTGCTGGTGTCGCTATTATGTCATTCCCTGCTAAGGCAACATTTCTAATTTTTAAGTACATGTTTTTCTTCTAATATTTATGTTTATGTTATTTATTACAGAAAACAATCTGGATCTGTCAAATTTCAAAATGACAAAAAAACACCATAAAAATATAAAAGTGGTTAAATTTAAGTAATTGAAACTCAGATATGACACCTTTGGACCTTTTTTGATGCGACCCTTCGTTGTGAATGATTAGGTGTCACATTGACTGATCACGATGTGGCATGCTTGAAGTGGGAATGAGAAATAAGAAATACAGTGAAGGGGAAGATTGGAAATGAATAATGACACATTTATTTGTTCATCTCACAAAGCTATTGTATGACTTGCTTTGTACTTTGTCATTTGGAGTCAGACAGCCCGCAGATTCCCAGATTCAATTTCATTATTATATAAAAAAACATTGGCTAGGACACATTTTTCCTTTTTTGTTCAATGAGAGAAAGAAAGTCATACAGGTTTGGAACAACACAAGGGTGTAAATAATGATATTGTATTTAAGGTGAACTATTCCTTTAATATGTAATAGCATTCAGTGTCTTTCAATTTAAAAAAAAAAAAATCCTAGTTTCAGGAATCTTCCTAGAATTTGATGATTTACTCAGAAGCAAGTGGAAAGTGGCGACCTCCGTCTGCTCTGTTAATATTTAGCATTGATTCCGGTGTATGGATGATATCTGCCTGTCGCCTCTTCACAAATGATCCACTCAGCTGTTCTGTGGGTGTCCTTTTCTCACGCTAGTGTGTCATCAAATTTCAGTCCATATTACATCAGCTGTCACCTGACTGATCACTGGATTGATAATTAATTTGATTTGATTGATTGAAGTTGTTACATTTGTTAATACATTTTTATGTCTGTTCAGGTTTTGACATAGATTGAATTAATTCTGTGTGCCCCTTTTGTTTCCTTCCCACTCTTCCAGATGATGCCGGGTGGTGGTGCTTTGCCAGCCATCCAACGAATCCCTCTGCCAGGAGCCGAGATGCTCGAAGAGGAGCCACTGTATGTTAATGCCAAGCAATATCATCGTATCTTAAAGAGACGGCAAGCTCGTGCCAAGCTGGAGGCAGAGGGCAAAATCCCTAAAGAAAGAAGGGTGAGTCTTCCTCTTCTGAATGCCATGATGTGCATCTTGAAATGAAATCTGTCTCATATCCAGACTGATTCCCTGCTCTCCCCTACAGAAATACCTTCACGAGTCACGGCACAAACACGCCATGCAGCGGAAGCGCGGTGACGGGGGGCGCTTCTTCTCACCTAAAGAGAAAGAAGAAATGGCCTTGGCCATGCAGGTGAGAGCGCAGGGCCATGTCAAGCAGGAAGACCTCTGCAATGCCACCGAACTCGCGAGCGCACATTGGCTGCCCGAGCACACTCCGCCCCTCGCTTAGACGCTCATCTCCGCTTAGCAGATGCATTCTCACTCCTTTCCCGGTGTGACATGCTGTCATTGGCTGTTCTTGCACGCATCACCTCCTGCTTTTTCCTGTGCTTGTTGGCTGCTTGAGTCTGTCCCATCATGTCTCATTGCTAGTTAAGCATTCGTGCGAACAGACTGCATGATCTGCAAAATCTGTCGTGTGGTATTTTATGACCTGCCTGTCTGAACTTGGATTTCTGCAATATTTAACAAGAAAAAGATCATCCCCTCACAGTCATGACATAATCACGATGAAAACACTGATATTCCTTGCATACTGATGCAGCTCTTCCGAATTGCTGATGCAATGTGACTGACTTTATCATGTGACTGTTTCTGTTTGATCTAAGCACCATTTTTATTAACAGCATGGAGGTTAAAGAAAGAATGAATGCTCAGTTCGTTAAGCTCAATCATGAAATCACTGCCTGAAAATATGATTTTTTTTTTTTTTTTGAGGAACCAGTTTAAAAGAAATGAGATTTGTTTGAAATGTATATATTTTATGTTGTTTTGCTTACAAAATTTTTTTGAGGAAGCATTTGTTTTGTTTGGTGGACACTGTCCTTTCTTGCTTGGCTTAACCTGTGCAGCGTCGTCACTGTGTTCATTTTTGTCGCATGTTGTGATTTTTATGCTGAATAAACATTCTGTCTGACTTCCAAAATGTTCACTGAGAAAAATAACTCCAACTACAAACTCAACTAAACTCAACTTTTAAAGTTTGGAGTCAGTAAGATTTTTTGGTAACACTTTACAATAAGGTTCATTAGTTAATATTAGTTAATGTATGAACATTGCATGTTCTCAACATGAACTAACAATGAGCAATACATTTGTTACAGTATTTATTAATCTTTAGTTAATAAAAATACAGCTGTTCATTGTTAGTTCACAGTGCATTAACTAATGTTAACAAATACAACCTTTGACTTTAATAACGTATTAGTAATTGTTGAAATTAATATGAACTAAGAATAATAAATGCTGAAGAAGTATTATTCATTCTTAGTTCCTGTTGGTTGTTAACTAATGAACCTTATTGTAAAGTGTTTTTGACAAGAAATAAATCATTTTAATCAGCAAGGGTGCATTAAATTGCTCAAAAGTGACAGTAAATAGATTTACAATGTTAAATTCTATTTTCTAAATGCTGTAATTTTGAACTTTGTTAATCAAAGAATCCTGAATTTTTTTTTTGCCGTTTTTCACAAAAATATTAAGCAGCACGACTGTTCTCAACATTGATAAGAAATGTTTCTTGAGCAGCAAATCAGTATATTAGAATGATTTCTGAAGGATCATATGTAATAATGGAGTAATAATGCTGAAAATTCAGCTTTGATATCACAGGAATAACTTACATTTTAAAATGTATTAAAATAGGAAACTTATTTAAAATTGTAACATTTCATAATATTGCTATTCTACTGTATAACTGTATCAAAGAAATGCAGCCTTGGTGAGCATACAAGACTTCTTTCAAAAACATTTTTAAAAAACTTGCTGTCCCCAAACTTTTGAACAGTAGTGTACTGTGAAACAGCAGTGAATCGTGCCTCGTGATTCATGATCCTGTTTGTCTTGTCAAGTCATCTTTATTCAGAAATGTTTTGGGATTTAATATTTCCAGGTACTTCACAGACTAGAACAGGACAAATATCTGCTTTGAAGCCTGTAACGTTAAACAGTTCTATAGAACAGAAGTCTAAATTTTCCTGAAATCCAACGATGTGACAGCTTGGTAAACATAAACCTTTTGCTGTTTTTTCTTGGTTATTCAGTGTTTTTCCTGATGCTATAAGTCATGATGTCTCAACCCTAGTAAAAAGGCTAAGCGCTGAGTGAAGCATATCTAAAATTAGGCGTGAGGGTAATGATTGACCCTCTTCCTCTCCCCTTCACCCCAGCAGGAGCAACAGGACCAGAACCAGACTGGAGACGAGGCTGTGGCCCAGATGATCCGGGTGTCATAGCACTAGGTCTGCTACCATTTTTAGTGACTCTGAAGGCCCAAATTTACACCAATGCGAATCTCCAATGCAACACTAACAGTCCTAATTCATCATGGCCTGTGTTTCTCCTGTCTCATGTCTTCCACTGAAGGGAGGGGACCTGTTTTCTGTTTTCTCTCTCTGTGGTCTGCTATTTCTCCTGAGGAGAAAGAGCCATTACTGTTAATGTACAGCGTAATGAATTCAGCTTGCCATTTAAAAAGCAATTAAGTACCAAAACGTAAATTGATCTACAGAGACGGAGAATAAGCAGCTAACCAAGGACTCTTACCGTGATGTTTCTCAAAGGTGGCAGTAGAAGCTCATTGTCGTGTTGTTCAGTGTAGGCTATGTGTACATGTTTGGCATGGGGAAAAGAGCATTGGGGAAACAATAAAGGCAAAAGGGCAACATTTTTGGGAAATCAGTCCTAGTCACCAAGGAAACACCGGGCATATAGAGCTGTCCTTGTTTCCCAAGCTTTTATCCAGATTTCCCTTAACATTAATTAATTTTACATTAGTGTTTTGAAAAAAAAACTATCATTTGTAATTTGAATGAGTTTTGTGTATCCAGTGACCTGTCTTCCCACCTCATCTAGTTCCTACCTGGAAATGTGAATACTCTTGATTTATTGTTTTGGACATTGAAGTAGTCTAACCTGTATTTTGATAAAACTTGTGTGCGAAATGCATTGCGAAAGACCATGCTTTGTGAACTTGCCTTTACTATTCTAATCTGTGTGAGCACATGAAGGATGTAAATCTATGATTCGATCTACTAAAGTGCAGTTTTAATCAGATATTTTAAAGCAGTGGCTCTTAACCAGGCCGCGGGGCCCCTACAATTATACAATTATTTACATGTAGGCCTACTTATCTGTGTGTGTGTGTGTGTGTGTGTTTATATATATAATTATATATTACAACAAAAAATACCTACATCAGCTTAGATAGGTGACAGTTCACTCATAATCATAAATGAAAATTAGAACCAATAGGCAAAGACCGTGTATTATGGAATTTAAAGGGATAGTTTAGCCTACACGAAAATGAAACATTTATTTTTTTTAATTTTAATTTCTTTAATGTATTTCCAAAAGGCATATACAGCTTCATTCACAATTCACTTTCCCAACCTTTTGTGTCTCACAAAAAACAGAAAGTCATACAGATTTGGAACAACATGAGAGTGAGTAGGCCTAAATGATAAGATTTTTTTTTGTGTGTGTGTCTGTCTATTTAAATCCCATAGCGTTTTTTCCTTGTTTACAGTTATCCTTTTGAGTAGCCTTAGTTTTGAGAGAAATACGTTTTCAAAATATATTCAATTTAGATTAATAATGTTATATTCGCATTTCCGACAACAACTGATTAAAATAGGTATTGGAAAAGCGACACATTACACCGTTAAGACACCATTCTCGTGCAACTTCCTATGCGTGCAGGTGCTCGGCTTTACGCCCCGCCCACCGCTGATGCTGCTAGCCGTCAACCGGACAGTCAAATATAATAATCTGTGGTCCACTGCGGCGTGGAGTGAAATTACATTCTTATAAACTCGCGTCCGCATCCGTTTTCTCTCCTCATTCGACAGTTTATTCCTCTCCTTCAGACGTTTTTTGCGCAATCATCCCTTCCGCTTTTGAGACAGTCGGAGCTTTTGAAGCGCTTCAGCGACATAAGGACGAATCGAAAGGTTACAGTAACAGAGCTGAAGGACTATCGTGTAAAACCACCGGCAGCGGCTCGCAAACAACGTAGATTTAGATTGCCATGACAGACTGTGCCGGGGATGCGAAGCTGGAGGTGAAACAGGCCAGCAAAGAGTTTAAAGAGAGCGAAAACGTTGCTGAGAAATACTCCGCGATGACAGCCACGAAGAACAGCGACGTGAACATGAACGTCGGCGAGCTCTCCGCCGCATTCACTGCGGTCCCGACCCACAAATCTATGAAAAAGGTAAGAGGGACGTGTCTTTTCGGGCTAAACACACATGTGCGTTCTGAAAACATCGCGCTTGAGTTTCGGACATTGAGTTTACTGGGATCATTAGGAAAGATTACCCCTGGCTAGAGTTGAACTGAGGTGTGTGCTGGAGCCTATTAGAATCACGTGACGCATATTTCTAGTTTATTTCTTTAGTTCTTTCTCGCAGCATCCAGTAAATTTCCCTGCGCTGGTCCAACTCTCACGTCTGTCAGAGTAACTGACCTTTATCCACCGCAGTTTATAAATTCTATCTATCATATAAGTGGATAAATATATTTTTAAATTGGAGCCTATCTAAAATGTCTTAAATATTCTCCTGATGTCTAACACACGTCAGAGCACTTTACTACACAGATCAAAGAGTGAAGATGCAGCATAGATAGATAGATAGATAGATAGATAGATAGATAGATAGATAGATAGATCATTTAGTCTGCAAGAAAGATGACACAACAGATTGTGTAAATGTGACCCTGTGAAGTGTGTGTGTTGTGAGTGGGTGGTAAAAGAGGCGCACTACTCTGACCACTCGCTCATCGAGTTGTCAGCTGGTTATACAACAGAGCCACAGGCTGTTCTGCTTATTCTCTTCATCTGCATTACACGCAGCACCAAATCCAGTCCTGACGTTCACATTCACTATTTAAGATTTCAAAAATCTGAATTTGGGCTTATTAGTGTGTATGCATTATTTTACAAATAAAGAATGAAGTGTTCAGATCTAAATCTTTCAACAACAACATTTTGCACTCTTAAAAAAATTGGTTGAAACCATTTTTACAAAATTACAAATGAATAAACACATTGAATTAAACATGACATTTCTAAGTAGAATATTAAAATATTACTGAACCTCAGATAAATCATTGTTTTATTTACAACTTCAACGGTGGACTCCAACACCAGCAGATCTCTCATTTTTTTGTATTTATCTAGTATCTGCTCAATGGTTTGAATATAGGATACATTTTTCTTTTTTACCCTCTGATCTTGTGTATTTCCTCATTTATATGTACTGGCAATGCTTTCCCCTAGTAATCACAGTTTTTTTGTGTAATTGTATCCTTTTCTCCTCACAGTGCGAGGGTGTGAGAAAGTTTCTCTCTCAGTACCTCCTCTAGCTTTGTCCCTCTGTGAGCAGGAGGCTCTGATAACATTGTGAAAGAAAGTTGCACTGAGTGGAGAAATATGACACGTCTACTGAGCCGCTCAGGAACATTTTCTCCTGTTTCTCGGACCGAATCTTGGCATGGGGCCGTGATTTGACCCTACCTGCTGAGAGCCCAGCATTGACCTTGGGCTCTCCTCCTTGTGATTGTTCTCTGTGTTTTCTCTTCAAACATACATTCAGCCCATCATCCGGATTTAGTACAATATGGAGAGTTTAGTTTCTTCGTCTCTTTGAATAGATCTATTCCTCTCCTTCTTTGACACACAATACTTTTTTTATAGTCAATTCATCATAACGAAAATTGACTCTTTTTGTTTCCTTACTGATTCCTTGCTTGTTATACTGAATGCACATCCTTTTGAAGATTAGATCAAATTTCAGGTATTTTTTAGGAAAGCTATTGGTTGCACATCCAGTTCTGCTGAATAGATGCATTGAGGGTTTAGACCGGTGTTACTGCTTCAGTGCTTGAGCTGGCATTAGGGTCTCTTTACACTGAGCAGTCACCTGAGAGAGCTTAGATCGCGTTTCATTTATTAACATTAGACCGTCGGCACTTCAGAGCCCAATTATCTCATTCACTCAAGTGGTTTGTGCATCGTTTTTTGACTGGGAGTTTCAGAAGTTTCACATTCTCAGCCAAATCCTGTTAGTTTCACATTCCCAGCCAAATCCTTTTAAAGTCACCATACAATCAAAATTCCTATTTTTATGGAATATTGCAGTATTTATTACAATTGATATATCCGGGCAGGGCAACCTGTCACTCATATGAGAACACAGCACTAGCAAGTCCACAACGATCCAATCAATTCCTGAGCGACGGTAAATACTTTTTATATTTTTTACGAAAAGATTATATTTAAAATAAATGCTGTTCTTTTGAACATAACATTCATCAAAAATCCTGAAAAAAATCAAGAAAAAATTACAGTTTCTCCAAAAATATTAGGCAGCACAACTGTTTTCAACATTGATAATAAGGCAATTATTATTAATGTTGAAAACGGTTTTGCTGCAATATTTCTGTAGTTCTGTAAGCCATGATATATTTTTTCATGATTCATTGATGATTAAGAATAATATCTGTCAATAATATATCTAAATAAGAAATGTTTATTGAGAACCAAATCAGGATATTAAAATGAATTCTGAAGGATCATGTGACACTAAAGCAGGGGTGTCCAAACTCAGTCCTGGAGGGCCACTGTCCTGCAGAGTTTAGTTCCAACTTGCCTCAACACACCTGCTTGTAAGTTTTTAGCATGCCTAATGACCTTCAACAGCTAATCAAGACCTTGATTAGCTGTTTCAGGTGTGTTTAATTGGGGTTGGAGCTAAACTCTGCAGGACAGTGGCCCTCCAGGACCGAGTTTGGACACCCCTGCACTAAAGACTGGAGTAATGATGCTGAAAATTCAGCTGGTATATAAACAGGACTGTGTATATGAATCAATGTAGACTGTAGGCCATTGACGGGCTTATGATTAATGGTAGTGAAATAAAACACTAGATTGACCTCTCTTTGAATTATCTTTATTGGGGGCTAATATTGATATATACAATAAATTGTGTTTAATTTCATTATTTAATCGGCATATCATGTAACTAACTAATTCAGTTACATTTTTTTAATCAATTGACAGCCCTACTTTTTTGTACCATTGAATCAATAAACCAATATAGAATGTGTAGTGCTGTAGAGTTCTTTGTTTTTGTTGACAATCATGCGGAGTGGAGTGTACACTGCTTGACCTCGGCCTGGGATTAGAGACTGGGGCTGAAAGCCAGGCTGGTAACTTTAGGACTACAGCAGTTATTGGCAGAGTCACGGTAAACGGCTCAACGGTGTCTGCTTAACGCTTGGCCTAGTACTGCCTGTTTGTTTCGACCAGGATGGATCATTGTGAGCTGTTAAGCAGAACAGTCAATGAAATGGATGGACTTCTTTTTCCTTCTATTTTTAGTCAGATCTCGGAATAGAGTTGACCGACATGACCTATAGTGGATGCTTTAGGGGTTTGTAGAAACATGGTTTAATTCCCTCCAGATCCCTGTTTTATTAGCCGCCCTGAATAAACTCTGCTGGAGAGTCTGTCTCTGACGGCACTGAGAGAACCAGTTGGATTAAAACACTCTGGGGCAACAAATACACCCTTCCTTTAGTAATCCTGAAGCATTCAGTCACCACAAACAGACGTGCTGACGGCCCTTACAGTGGTTGCAATAGATTATAGAAAGAGAGAGAGCAAAAGTAGGCTGGCCGGGTTTGTGAGTGGTTGATTTATTTGTTCTCTTGTCACCTCCCATACCCTCATGTCCGCTGTAAGAACTCCACACAGAACTCTTCCCCCCTACACCCGCCCATTGTAAAACTACATTGGTGAAACACCAGTTGTAACAATACACAGGCACACAGGCCAGAGGCAGCCGGCAAAGACAGGGACCATGAACCATGGCTATGACTTTCCCAGGGTAAGTGCCTCATTACTCTCTCTTCCATCCTCTACAGCGGGACACAGCAAAACGAGATTGAATTTTGCTTGGTGACCTTCTGTGGTTTGTAAAATATATCAATATATTAATACATTTTTTGGGGGAAAACTAGTTTAAAAAATAGACACATATTATTTATTTCCTATGTGTTGTCATTTTTAGATTTGTATGTGTGTGTGTGTGTATATAAATCACACATAAAAATTGTTTAAATTTGCCCCTGTAGAGTTTATTGATATGTCGCACTCACCTTTGCTCAATGTGTCACTGAATGAGGTAATGTATCATTTTTGATATATGAAGTTCTTCTAAGTTCTTCTCTGAGTAGGAAGATTTGAGATCTGTTTTCCATGGACTAAAATAGACATAAGCAATTATTACTCAGAATATGAAGGTCAAGTTATACGTCTGACTGACCTGTATCAAACAGGGATATTTACTTCTGCCACAGTCATGTGTTGTCAATTGAACTGTCTTTTGACACTTGCTTTGGACTAAACTGCTACGTAACACTGGCTAGGGCAGTTAAAGTCTGATTTAACATAATCCACAGCCCTCTGGATAATTACAGCACATTGCCAGCATGTTAAAAAAAGAATATAGGACAATTTAATAATTTAGCTGACAGTGTAATCAGTGAAATGAGCTGAAAGTAATGTTAATGCTTATGAGGCTTCATCAGGGTTCATAGCTTTCTCTTTGTCTCTTTGTCTCTCGTTCACCTGAAGAATAATACTCATCTCTTCTCTGATCATAACTGTCCAGTTATTTCAAGTTCTTTCAGTTCAAAGCTCTGCCTTTGGGCCACAATACCGCCTTGCAATGGCATTTTTATTATCACTCCAATTTCCTTGAAACATCAGCTGTGTGTTGTGTCAACTTCACTGGCATGTCCCCCAGTTTTGTGTCCAAACACACCTAAACTCAGGATTTGGATGCTGTTTGGCAAATCACATATTAGATAACAGATAAACCTATTTGTGATGGTGTTAAAGCAATGCTGCAGGGGAAACTGAACATTTTCTGGGATTGGAAAGTAGATTGCTGATTGTTTTGAGTAAAGTGAAACTGTAGTGGGTCACTGCATATCAAACTGAAATCTGAAGTCGTGCAGTATGGAGCAGTTTTAGGAAAATCTCTTCATAGGAAAGATCTCAGTAGAATATATATATATATATTCTTATTCCTCAAAGATGCGTTAAATGAATAAAAAATGACCATAAAACATTTTAAAGACAACATAAAGATTTATATTTCAGTTTTTACATTTCAATTAATCAAAGAATCCTGAAAAAAAAAAAAACATATCACAGTTTCCACAAAAATGTTAAGCAGTACAACTGTTTTCAACATTGATAATTATAGGAAATATTTCTTGAGCATCAATCAGCATATTAGAATAATTTCTGGAGGATCATGTGACTGGAGTAATGCTGAAAATTCAGCTTTGCCATCACAGGAATAAATTACATTTTGAAATATATTAAAATATTAAACAGTTTAAATTGTAATGATATTTCACAATTTTACTGTATTTTAGTCAAATAATTTTAGCCTTGGTCAGCAGAAAAGACTTCTTTCAAAGACATGAAAAAATCGTACCGGCCGCAAATATTATACTTTAAAATAAAATGTTTTTTACAGAGCAGTTTCTAAGCAATAAAACTTTCCTCTTGGTCTCCATATTGTCAATAGTTCACAGTAGGAATTGTGATGGCAGCTGTGTTTTGTAAGGTTGAGGGATCTGTTGTTTTTCTTGGAAAAAGTATCAGATTCACGAGTACTATTGAACTATCCAGGGGGCTGTTCCATAAACCAAGATTAGAGTATAAGCCAGGCTTATTTCGGTTAGTCAGGCTTATTTTTGGTAGATTCGGTTTCATAAATCAAACTTAAAAAAGTTCAAACTCAGTTACCCTGGCAACTTATGCTGGGAAACTAGCCTGGTCCAGGGCAGGCTAACTGTCAGGCTAAGCCTCAGTTGTTACACAGATCCTCAACACTGACCGACAAGAACACAATGATATTACCACTGACAGTCTCTAATACCATTATTGGACTATATAAATACACAGTATACAGAAAATCAACTTAAATAAGGCTACAATATAGACAATATAGACACATATATAAGGCGTTTTAAAGTTGTCCGTTTAGGACATGTCATTTTTGTAATAAAGACATTTTAATTAAGGAGTGCCTCGGTTATCAGAGAATTCTTTCTCTACACTGTCTCTTATATATATATAAGCAATAAAACTTAATATATATATATATATATATATATATATATATATATATATATATATATATATTTTATGTACTTTATTATGTCTTTCAATTCAAACACATTTAACACAATTATACAAATGGACAGTTCCTTTAAAGACATCATATTTTCCTCCGATAAATATTCCTTATTTTTCCTTCTACTCTTTTTTTCTTTTGTGATAATACCAATACATACATATAAATAAAACAATAAATAAATATTAATAAAAATATAACATTCACATATATCAAACTCTTATAATGAATGACACATAATTCCTAATAGTTATTCAAGTAATATTATTTAAATATCAAATATTCAATATTAAATAATAAATAAAATAACAAATAACTAGAAATAAAAGGGAAGGTTACATAAAAATGTAGTTCCCTTTCGAGAGGTCTCTCCTATTGCGTAAGTAGCTTACGCTATGGGAAAATCCTTTTCTCGAGAATATTGAAGTCTTTATGTAAAACGCATTGCGGCTGCACAGCTGACAGCAATGAACAAAGGAGCTCGGTCATTGGCTGTGCTGCGGCAACTTGCTCGAACCAATGACGGGGCGACTCTGAATGCGCGACCAATGAGTGCGCTTCGCGCCCGCGCGCGTCAGAGCCCGCCAAGATGGGCGTGGCCAAGAGCTATATATTGGGCGCCCCGTCATGAGAGTTCTTTAGATTTAATCTCCTTCAGCGAACACCTTCTTCGCTGGATCCTCCGGATTATTGGAAGCCTTCGCCGCCGTGGAAAAGCATACCAGCGGGATTGCTACGAGGACGTCGGCACCTTCAGCCGCCTTCAAGCACCTCCTACTGAGCCATCCGGCGCGCCATATACGCAAGTATTTTACATCTGTCCGCCCCGCGACATTTGTGAAAGAGCAATTTTCCAATAAGGCGTTGTTTCAAATGCCTTCCTGCGCGTCGTGCAGAGACCTTCTCCCGGACGGGGATCGTCACATCATCTGCGCTCGCTGCCTGGGCCGGGACCACGCAGAAGCTGCATTGACCAAGGGCGGATGCCCGGAATGTGATGACCTGGGTCTCTCCGCACTACGGGCTCGCCTCGCCGCTTTCGCCGTGAGCGAGCCCATCGCCACCCCTCTGTTTGAGCCGCGCACTAAGAAAAAGCGCCGCTCACAGAGGCTTCCTGAACCTGAGCTCAGTGACGTCACGCCGAGCCAGTCTCCGCGTGCTTCACCGCCGCTCTTGCCTTCCCCACCGCCGGTTCAGTTCACCCAGCCGGACCCACACCCCTCTAGCAGAGCGGTGGGCCTTGTGACTTTCGGCGCGTCCGAGGACGACGGGGGAATGGACGACAGCTTGTCCATCGACGCTGGATCGGACGACTGGCCGGGCTCCACTCTCGACCCCGCCCCGTCGACGCTAGCTAGCACGAGCGGGGCTCCACTATGGATACTCAGATTATCCGTGTCCTCTCTAAGAAGACCTCGTGGAAGACCTCGGGCTCGATTGGTCTTCTCCCGAAGAACCAACCCGGAGCCGACTGGATGAGTGGTTTCTGCAGGGGCGCCAGCAGGCCCCTCGGCAAAGGCCTTCTCCCTTCTTCCCGGAAGTTCACGACGAACTCACCAAGTCGTGGAAAGCCCCCCACTCTGCGCGCCTAAAGCCTTCTTTTTCTTCTTCGCTCTCCTCAGTGGACGGCGCGAAGGAAAGAGGCTACGAGGGAACGCCGCCCCTCGAGGAGGCCGTGGCCAATCATCTCTGCCCGCCCTCCACCACCGGATGGAAAGCCAAAGCTTCCCACCCCTCGAAGCCCTGCCGCACTACCTCTGCTCTCGCCGGCCGCGCCTACGCCGCCACCGGCCAAGCTGCATCAGCGCTTCACTCAATGGCCGTACTTCAAGTGTTCCAAGCCAAGCTTCTCCGCTCTATGGACGAGTCTGGCCCCGAACCCGAAGCCTTCAGGGACCTACGCAGCGCGACTGATATAGCTCTGCGAGCCACGAAGGCCACCGCCCAGTCCATCGGCCATGCTATGGCTAATTTGACTGTTCTCGAGCGCCATCTGTGGCTGACTCTGACTGAAATGAAGGACGCGGATAAGGCGCCATTTCTCGATGCGCCTATCTCCACCAGCGGGCTGTTTGGACCGGCGTTTAAAGGTTTCGCCGAACGCTTCTCTGAGGCCCAGAACGCTTCACAAGCTATGCGTCATTTCCTGCCAAAGCGCTCCAGCTCATCGCAGAGCAGACAGAGACCGCCACAGCCGCAGCGGGCTAAAACAGCTCCCACCGCCTCTCAGCCCGCGCCTCAGGCTGACGCTCGACGCCGCTCGTGCTCTCACAACCGCCAGCCGCCTCCTGAGCGACGGGGTCCTCGGCCCAAGATTGTGCTGAACCCTGAGCCTCGAAAGCCGTCCTAGCCACAGAAATGAGAAGAGAGAGTGCGTGTCTCGCAAAAGCCGGACTACTCTCTCTGCAAAAGCTCAAACATTACCCAGTCCCCTTACAGGCGGCTGGATATGTCCATACAGCAGTCAATGGGCCAGTCACAGAGCTTGCTCACCTGCAAACAAACGCCGTTTTTACGGCGACGCACAGAAAACACAAAAAGAGTCTTTTTCTGCCTGCATCACTAAGGGTTCACATGTCCACAAAGTGTGCATTCCCAGATACTGTCAAAACAGTGCCAAATTCATTCCCAGCTCAGGCTGCGCTTCCCATGAATGTAGATCACGTGCCTACGGTCATGTACGCACCACTACACACAAGCATATCCAGAGACAAGATTCTCCCAGGAGAATGGGCTCTCAATCCGCTGACGATTCAGTGGTTATGGAAAACCTTTGGCAAAGCGGAGATCGACCTCTTCGCCTCCAAGGAGAACGCGCACTGCTCTCTTTTCTTCATGAAAAGCACGGACGCGCTCGCCCAGAGCTGGCCGAGCCGCCCCTTATATGCCTTTCCCCCGATCGCGATGCTGCCACAGGTCATCAGTCGGGTCAGAGAGGAGGAAAACGCAGTGCTGCTGATAGCCCCACTCTGGAAGAACCAAACATGGTTTCAATCTGCACCACGGCCGATTCCACTGAGGCCAGACCTCCTCAGTCAGGCCAGCGGGATGTTATTTCATCCCCGCCCCGATCTGTGGGCCCTTCATGCATGGCCCCTCAACGGGTTCCCAGGAACCTCGCGAGCGGAGCACTAAAAACCATCGCTGAGGCGCGGGCGCCCTCCACGAGACGCTTATATGCCCAGAAATGGAAAGTGTTCAGTGACTGGTGTAATACCAAGGGCCTGAACCCTGTAACATGCGAGATTACGAGTGTACTCGTTTTCCTACAAGGGCTTCTGGAGGCGGGCCGCACCCCCTCCACTCTCAAAGTATATGTGGCTGCCATCACAGCGTCACACGACCTTGCAATGGAACGTCCATTGGGAAGAAACAACCTAATTATTCGTTTCCTAAGGGGCGCCAGGAGGATGAACCCTTCACGCCCCCCCTCAGTGCCGATCTGGGACCTAGCTACTTAAAGGGCCCCCGTTCGAACCACTCCGAACCATGCACCTTAAACAGCTTTCGCTCAAGACGGCGCTCTTGCTGGCACTCGCCTCGGTCAAGAGAGTGGGCGACCTGCACGCGCTTTCAACAAGCGCTGCCTGCCTAGAATTCGGACCTAACGACTGCAGGGTCGTTCTTAGACCGAAACATGGGTATATTCCTAAAGTGCTCACCACTCCCTTCAGAGCACAGGTTATCTCCCTAACTGCGCTTTCGTCTCCAGCAGACGAACACGACGCTAATCTACTCTGCCCCGTTAGGGCTCTCAGAGTGTATTTGGAGCGTTCTGCCCTATTCAGACAGACAGAACAACTGTTTGTATGCTTTGGCGGCCGTACGAAAGGTTCCGCCGTTTCAAAGCAGAGAATCTCTCACTGGATAGTCGAAGCTATAGCGCTGGCTTATGAAGCTAAGGGACTTCAATGCCCCTGGGGAGTCAAAGCACACTCCACCAGGAGTGTGGCTTCTTCCTGGGCATGGTCGAGCGGGATACCAATCGAGGATATTTGTGCGGCGGCAGGCTGGGCCTCACCGTCCACATTTATCAGGTTCTACAACCTACAGGTCCCGACATTGCATTCCAATGTGCTATCAGCATAATGCTAGTTGAACTGCGAGTTCGTATCTAGATTATGTATGTGCTTGTGTCACACTGAGCGCCTTCTAGCCGCTCTGTATCTTTTCCCACATATAAAGCTCGCCTCTGCCGGCTAGTTGGATGATAACTTTGCTTTTCAGCTTAGGCACCTGCCTCTGGCTATTATAAGGCGAAGTTCAGCACGCACGGCGTTTTGCATGGTGTTCCCATAGCGTAAGCTACTTACGCAATAGGAGAGACCTCTCGAAAGGGAACGACTCGGTTACTAACGTAACCTCGGTTCCCTGAGAGGAGGGAACGAGTATTGCGTAAGCTGCCGTGCTTGTGCTTGGTTAGTTCGCTTCAGTCGTTTTAACCTAAAGAACTCTCATGACGGGGCGCCCAATATATAGCTCTTGGCCACGCCCATCTTGCGGGCTCTGACGCGCGCGGGTGCGAAGCGCGCTCATTGGTCGCGCATTCAGAGTCGCCCCGTCATTGGTTCGAGCAAGTTGCCGCAGCACAGCCAATGACCGAGCTCCTTCGTTCATTGCTGTCAGCTGTGCAGCCGCAATGCGTTTTACATAAAGACTTCAATATTCTCGAGAAAAGGAGTTTTCCCATAGCGTAAGCTACTTACGCAATACTCGTTCCCTCCTCTCAGGGAACCGAGGTTACGTTAGTAACCGAGTCGTTATCCTCTCCATAATGTACTTTAGAAACTAAATCTAACCACTCATTTAAAACTGGGGATTCTTGCTTTCTCAAAAAAAATATTGCATTAAAAGCTGTAATTCTCAGCATTCTTAATAAGTATATATCATCTTTATAAAGTAGCATAGGTCCTATACCCAAAACTATATTTTGTATCTTTATATAGTTAGTTTCTTAAAAAAAATCTTCCCTGAATTAGGCTACTTCTGTTCAATTTCTTTTTTTTATTAGAAGTATAAAATATATGAGTGTAATGAGCTAGAAGTTCACTGCAACTTATCCAACATCCTAAAGAGAAATTATTATAATTAGAAGATATTTCTAGTGTTATAAAATATCGCATATTAATTTTCCAAGCAAAATGTATATTTTAGTCAGAATTATTGCGCTCCTATTTGGCGCGCAGCAGCGCTCGTTCAATATGAAGATTAGCAGCAAAATGGATACATTTGCACGACTTTTTAACATTTACAGATGGAGAATATAACTGTAAAATGTAATTTTTGCACTGAGGGGGGAAAAAACATGTCACAAACGCATAAAACAGCACAAAATATACGCTGTTTGATGGTGGATCGATTTGATCCACGATCGACCTCTAGGGCTGCTTCAGAAACGCGTGCACACGCAATTATCTAGACTAGATTAACCTGGATCAAATTAGTGAGATTGTGTGAACTTCAATTACCTTTTATGGAACCACTTTAGCCCCAACTTATTTGTTAGGCTCATTCAAGTCCGGTTTTGGAGTTTAATCCCCGCTTTTCTAAGCTTAATTTATGGAACAGCCCCCAGAACCCTTTCCTAATCTAAAAAAACCAGTTCATATACAATACTTTTTTATTCAATGCCAAATCAATCTTTTACAATCATGAAATACTCAAAAAAACATTTAGTAAACGTTTTAGGGTGTGACAGGAGCAGCAAGAACAGCCAATGGGAATCTGTGGAAAGAAAACTGGCATCAGTGTTTCCAATCTTAATGAATTGGGATCAGTGTTCCAATTCATTAAATGAAAATCTTATATATTCATGTTTGTAAAGTTACATCAAAAACAGCATGTAAACAAATGTAAAATGTGAGACTACAGACTTTGTTCTGTCTGTACAGTAATAATTTGATAGGAACACAATGTAATACAAATCTTAATTTTGTTCTTTCAGTTGTTCTCTCAGAACAGAATACAAAATTACCTTTGGGACAAATGTATCCAGTTTTAACTGGTTTGGTACAGACTACCCAACATTGGGTTACATTGACCCAGCGCTGGCTAGGTATGTGAGGGGTTTATCATTTGTATTGACAGTAAAAATGAGCCAGCAGCTGAGTTACAGAAAAACTACTCTGCAACTGGGGAAAATATTACAAATAAACCAATAAAATTATCTAACAGGCTAAACTCAGCATTTGGGTTAAAAAAAGTACCCTGCATTTTTAAAGGATGTAGTAGACTATCATCAGATACATTATACGAAATCTCATGTTTTTAAATACAACACAGATAAGATGAGCTGCCCTCTCTATCTGTCTGTGGTGTGTTTGGACAGTAAATATATTAGGTGCTCGGATCATTTGCCTGCTTATAACCGCACACAAACACACATACACACGTTCAGATAGATTTCACTTATTAAAGTCACTATACATACTTACCTATAGTAGTTGAAAAACAGTATGTGAAAAGAGCACTGTCTGAATTCACAGTATTCATAAGACAGTAGGTAAAAAGTACCCAGATGACCTACTACTTCCGGCGAGAAATTGAAGATCAAGGTCCAGTGGACACTTTACTATCCCATGAGCTCATGGCAGATGAGTTGTGAACAGCATGTGAATCAATGCAACTGACGCTGTAGTTCACATGAAAATGACAACATGATAAATGTACGTCCGAATTACATTTATACTACACACAATCATACTATATACTTTTTTAATGGTTGCGAAGTAATTAGTAATTAAAAAGTAAGCGTTTTCGGATGCAGCCAGAAAGTTTCAGTGCAACCAGTGTAGTCCGATCACCAAACAAATTACTTCATGAGTCGGTTCTTTTTGGTGTAAAATAAACGGACAGCGTGAATAGCACAGCTCGATTCAAACAAATGACTGTAATGAATCGGTTTGTTTTAGTGACTCGAACACACACAGCTTACAAGGTACTACATTGTAAGACTTAAATCGGTTAAAGACATAGATATCGAGATAAAAAAAGTTTTGTCAGTAACTTTTTCTAAAATTAAATGTGTGAAATGTTTCGCTGCATTTTTTGTTTGTTAATATAAAGTTAATATAAAAAATTATTGGATTACATTCATGCCATTTCTCTAAAGACTGTAAAAATGTTGTGTAAAATGTGAACACACCTTTTGCAAGAATAGTTTTACATTTACTTGTTACTGACTCTCATTTTGCAATGAAAAGTATAAACTTTAAAAGTGCTCTGTTTGCTAAAGCACAGTCATATATTCCTGCTTATTTTTTCATGGTAAATCTGGGTCTGCTGATGCTTTGAAGCTGAGCCGCTGGTGATCCATGTCTGTAGATGAGATATCTGTGTAATATGCGTATGAAAGAAACATAAATCAGGTCAAAAGAAGGAGCAGTCAGAGCCAGAGCTCTGCTTCTGTGATTTACCTGCATATTACTGTGTTAATCTAATAGTCTGCCATGAAACCCAGCCCAGACGCCCCGATCCTCCCCATCCTTCATGAAGTGTAATGTGAAACACTGATCTGTCTTCATTGGGTATTTCAAATATTGCCCCTCATGATAACATTAATGTTTCTGTCGTTTTATGTGCAGTGTAAGTATTACTGATTTTTTTCAAAAAAAAAAATTTATAGGCTGAAAATGTCATTCCACCTAATATATGGAACATCAAGGCTCAAATATTCGCATTACATGTCTATCTAATGAGATAACTTTATCTGGTCAATTTTTAAATGCACCATAATTCTGTCTTTTACTGGCATAGTATCCCAAAATCCTATGCGAATCGTTCAGTGGTTTGTGGAAAGTGGTTTACCTTCATTTATAAATGTCCATTTCCCCCCTTTTTTCAGCTTATGAGGCAGTTACTTACTGTCAGGAACCATTGTAGTCACTAAATATTTGCTTGTTCTCAAAAGTTCTCATGAATGTGTTCTAGATGATTAGACCTGATGTTATGGAGCCTTTAAGGTGTGTTATTATCTTACATGGTGCATTCATACACAAAACACTGACTGGGCAAACACTAAATACTTTTGGTGAAATACAACAACATAGGAAAGAAAATTGCATTTGTTTCAATGCTAACTCGTAGTATTTAATGCAGAGAATAACACTACAGTTACAGTTTGCTTGTGATCTGTTCAAAGCATCTTACTGCTTAAACTATACTCAAGCTATAATTTAACAGTCAGGTTCAGCTGCATTCTCCACAAAACAAGATCACACAGTGCACACACATAGAAAACAGCAGTACACAGTTCATCAGCCTGCAAGCACAAATCCCATGAATATTTAAAGTTTTGCATCATTAAAATAACTGAAATTCCCTGATGAGATTGGTTTCCCACATCTGTTATGTAATTTTAAAATATTTCAATACAGCGGCGAGCAGATGCTATTTATAGTGCTCTTTTGTGCTAAATTAAGAGACTATACATGTTTGAAGCTGTGCTGATCCTTGGACTATTTTGGTGTATTTAATGTTCAGTAGTTATATTTCAATGTTAAATCTTTATAGTTTGTTTGATTAAATTTAAACTACATGAAATATAAAGAGATTGCTATTTGCATTATTAAGGTAAATGTAGTATGATATACAGTAACATCTGCTATATATGTCTTACTTTGAGTAACTACACTGCTAGAAAGCCAAAAACAATGAAATCACATGTTCATGTGTCTATCTCTCCCCCATCCTTTCTTTTTCCATACCTCCATCTTACTGTAGCAGATTCAGTTTGCCAACCAAGAGGAAAAGCAGGAGTTCAGCAAGTTTCCTACAAAGACCGGCCGTCGCTCCTTGTCTCGCTCCATTTCTCAGTCCTCTACAGACAGCTATAGTTCAGGTCTGACCCTCATCCACCCTCATGTCAATACAGTTCTGCAGTTCAGAAGAACACAAACATCGCCATGTGGCGTGAAGCGTTAAATGCATGCAAATGTATACATTTTAGGTCTAAGTCCTTTTTAGTACTTTAATGGGTTTAGGTTTTTTGCAGAAACTGCATGTCAACAAACATCATTGTGGCCCCAAACTGCTTATTTCTTGTTCATGCTAGTTTGTGTGTTGTGTAATATAATCCCAGACCAGCTTAAAGGGGGAACTACAGACTTTTGGTAGCGTTGGCTCTGGATCAGGCAAATTCACATTCCTAAATCGTTCGTAATACCAACAAAAGTGAGGGATAAACATTCCTACATGTTTGTGACTGCAGACCCCCCCCCCACCCACCCCAATAGCAGACTGCTGAAACACAATTGCCCAAATAATTTCATAAGATCACAAGAATGATTTTCATATGTCATGTTTCATTGCAAACACAATTGAATGCATGCATTGGAGTTTATCTCCACTAAAATGTGCCTCCATGCTTTTGTAGCGGCCTCATACACAGACAGTTCGGATGATGAGACGTCTCCCCGTGAGAAAAGCCAGCTCAACTCAAAGGGCAGCAGCGACTTCTGCGTCAAGAACATCAAGCAGGCAGAGTTTGGTCGGCGGGAGATCGAGATCGCTGAGCAAGGTTAGGAGACTCACCTTTTATGGTTGATACTGGGTCAGGTTGCTGTGTGATATCAACATGGATTTACATAACCATTACAGCATTGATTCTCAACTAGTTTGTCATGTTTTGTCAAATTTTGTAAATTAATGTTAAGGTTTTAGTAAAGTACTGTTGACTCTGGAAATCTGTTGCACCGGTTGAACACAAATGTAGGTGTGTAAGTGCTGTCAAGTAAACAAGGTTTGGTAACAGCTGCTGCTGTCAGGAATAGTCACTGTACTCCGTTTAATTGATTTCATACTTTTTTAAAGGGATAACTGGGTCAAGATCTTAATGCCAGCAACTCAGTCCATACAAACAGTACTTGAAAGAACAGTTCGCTCAAAAATGGAAAGCCTATCATTTGGTTTTTTACTTCTGTACAAGACAAAAGGAGAAATTTAGAATGTCGTTAAGACTTCTAAAGCCACACAAATAGCTTTGTTTCAGAAAAAACACAGACATGTCTCAACTCACTGACTCAGTGATCCATAAATAAAATTCTCTTGGTTTCTTTCACAATGTTTCTTGGAATATAGTGCATGATCCACATATAGACCATTTTAATTATTCTTTTGTTTCCTTTTTGAAAGCTTAAAAGCTTCAGTCCACATTCATTGTGTTTGTATATATGTTCCACAGACGAAAGAAAACTATACAGATTTTGAACAACATGAGTGTGAGCAAATACTAACAAGTTTAATTTGTAGGTGAACTATTCCTTTAAATGTTTGACCTGTCTCAGACTCTAAATTGTACCTTACTTAATAAAGTTGTCTCATCCCCAAACTGTTGTCTGAATCATATCCACAGATATGTCTGCACTCATTTCCCTGCGGAAGCGAGCTCAGGGGGAGAAACCCCTCGCCGGGGCTAAAGTGGTTGGCTGTACCCACATCACTGCACAGACTGCTGTAGGTTCTCCTCAGGGCCGCACTAATTCAAACACACTCTTCCTCTGTCCTATCTACATATTTCTGTAGTTTTTTTGGGATAAATCCTAAAGTTTGCTGCACTTATAGTACTACAATATTATATAAATAATCCTAAAATAACACTGTAGCAGCATTGCCTCTATTAAAATACCCAGCTGAATGATCAACAAATGAGCAAAAGTAACCGTAGTTCTGTCATGACAACTCTCAAAGAGAGTGGGAATGTTAATGCATTCGGTGTTGATGGAATAGGTCTGTTACGCTGCTGCTGCTGCAGAGCAAGTACGGAGACTTGCTACTGCCAATACATTCACAGACATGCTGCTGCTCCACATATTAAATAAACCAAATAACCCCCCGTAGCAGATCTATACAGGTGGAGCTGGGGAAGGTGAGGGCTTCTGAAAGCGCTCTGCAAACTGATAACAGCAAACAGTACCAAGTATTTGAATGTTGAGCAGCAAGCTCATTGGGTCAATCAGCTGCGCTATGTAGATACTTTTGTATTACTTTTTTATTTTCATATAAATAAATCAGAACCACAGTGCTCAAAGTACAGTACTGTGCAAAAGTCTTAGGCGCATCAGTATTTTCACCCAAAAAAATAAATAACCGGCTTAAAACCATTTCTTTGGGGCGAATATACTAGCGTGACTACAGATTTTGCACAGTACTGTATATTTGCTTATGTGTGAAAATATCGCAGAACAAATAAATGAAAGTACACCCTTTGTTACTCTTGTTTGCTTTCCCATGTGTTTGATATGCTGTACTGTTTTCTTTCAGGTCCTGATCGAGACACTTGTGGCACTGGGTGCTCAGTGTCGCTGGACTGCCTGTAACATTTACTCCACTCAGAATGAAGTGGCAGCAGCTTTGGCAGAGAGCGGTAAACAACCCTCTAAACTTATACTGTTTTCTAAACTATCAATTCCAACCTGGTCCAATGTGTCCTGATATTCTGGACTCACTATGTATTTATTGTGTGCCCTTTAAAGGTGTTTCAGTTTTTGCCTGGAAAGGTGAATCGGAAGACGACTTCTGGTGGTGCATCGATCGCTGTGTCAACATGGAAGGCTGGCAGGCAAATATGGTATAATGTTCTGTGCTTAATATCTAGAGATATAAAAAAAACTGAATTAATGGGCAGTGTCTGGTTATACTGAGTGCAAATAACCAACCTTGTCTGCAAAGATTATTTTCAGTAACTCCACCCTGCATTTACCCATTGTAAAAAACTGCATGTCATGTCTATTTACACTTTGTGTGAATAAGTTTTATTGCTTTTTGTAACAAAGTGTAACAAAGATGCTAACTGTTGCTTTTTACACTTTATGAAAACACATCTTTACACTAATAATCACACTGCATCTATTACACTTTATTTGCTGCCAAATCAGTATTTAATCTTCAAAACAATTATCACGATTCCTTTGTGTTTGCAGGCTAGTAATCATCATGCTTTTATTTTATTTTTATTTATTTTTTACAGATCCTAGATGATGGGGGCGATCTGACCCACTGGGTGTATAAGAAGTATCCCAGTGTCTTTAAGAAAGTACGTGGGATCGTGGAGGAGAGTGTTACAGGTGTACACCGGTAAGGGAGGACTGTAGGACATTTTTATTTACATTTATTTTATCTTTTAAATTGTATTATTTTATCTTCCCACACAAATAACCTAACACAATGACTACACAATATTTTTTATTCTATTATTAATCTGTATATGATCAGAATAATGAGATTAATCTGAATCTGAATATTTAATTGACAGCCCTAATAGAAACATATTTGTGTTTGAATCAAATTTGTCTCTTTGTGTTCATTCTGTTAGGCTGTACCAACTCTCCAAAGCTGGCAAGCTTTGCGTTCCCGCTATGAATGTCAATGATTCTGTCACCAAGCAGAAGTTTGATAATCTGTACTGCTGCAGGGAGTCCATCTTGGACGGGTAATTTTTTTTAGCACATCTTTCTCAGACCCCTTACTAAGCATGACTAAAACTTATCATAGAGTATAATCATGGTTGACTTCCTCTTTCGTCTTAGTCTGAAGAGAACGACAGATGTGATGTTCGGTGGGAAGCAGGTGGTGGTTTGTGGTTATGGAGAGGTCAGTCAACATCTGCGCTTTTGTAAAATGCCCCACAGTGGAGTCTAGATAATCTGCATAATAATGCAAAAAATAATCTCTAAATTTCTCTTAACTGCCAGACCTTATTTACTATAAGCATTACAAACAAGTGATTGTGGGTTTTATTTTCATTCTTGTATTGATTCTGGTGTAGGTGGGAAAGGGTTGTTGTTCAGCTTTGAAAGCGCTTGGAGCCATTGTATGCGTGACAGAGATCGACCCTATTTGTGCTCTTCAAGCTTGGTAAGACAAACACACAAGCAAAAATGAAATTGAAACCCAAGTGGAGTGTTATTTTTTTAGTATTATTTATATAGTATTATATTATTTATTAGTATTTTTAATTAGCTTTTATTTTTATATTTACATTAGGTTTTAGTCATTTTGTTATATGCTTTTGTGATTTTTATTTGTTTTTAATATTTCTATTTTGCTTTAATTTATTATTAGTATTTCAGTTTTAGTAATTTCAGTACTTCAGCTTATTATATTTCAGTTAGTTACCATTACAACACTTTTATTGATTTTTATTGACCCTAATTTTATTGATTTTTATTGACCTTAATTTTTTAAATACACTTTTAGTTTAAGTTATGTTAGTTTAAGTTAGTTTAACATTTTTCATCTAATATTTATATTTAATTTTTTATTTCAGCTTCATTTGTACCAAACAACTTTTGTAAACTCTGCAAATAATATTAGCTCCCCATATTAGCCAAACACATGGCCACAGGAAGTCTTTACACAGGAAGTCTGTGAACAAGCTGAAGTGCTTATTTATCAAGAATATTTCACCACATTTTTCCTCACTGTCTGTATAAAGATCTGAGATACCAGTTGAATTCGATCCGGGTTTTTTTTATCTCCCTCGTAGTATGGATGGCTTCAGAGTGGTGAAGCTGAATGAGGTGGTTCGCCAAATGGACATGGTTATCACCTGCACGGGTACGTCTGGTTACAGTTGGCTCGCTTCCAGATCCATTTCCTCTGTTTCATGCAACTCTTATCAGCACAAACACATCCTCCCAAATGCCCTTGCATTGAGCTGCTGTGAAACGATTTGCCCTTTGACAGTTGCAGCTGATCTCTGGGCTACTCTGAAGTAGTCTGGGAAAAATAATATTTGCTCCAAGAGATCAAATATTTGTGTAAAAACATTGTAGAGAGTTGTTGAGGTTTAGATAAGTTATGTGTGGTCTCTGCTAGTCAAAGGCACAGCTTTGTATTAAATTTACGTTTATTTATTAATACATGTATTATTTTAAATGTAAAAGGAAATATTTGTGTAATTTTTTTTGGTTCCATATTTGAAATTTTGTTATTTTTTCTTAATGGAGTGCAATGGGGTCTGTCCACTTTTTCAGCAGTGTTATTTACGGAAGTATTTTTCCCATTAATTTTTTCCATAAGGGTTTTTAAAGTCTTTGTTAAAAGTGAATCACAACATTACAAACTGTGATTTGAAGGAAGAAAAAAAAAAAACCCAAATCAGACAAAAAGAGGAAAAGAACTACAATCCCATGAAACACTGCAAATTATATTATTAAATTAAAAATGATGGTTAAGTATAAAACTATTTATTTGAAAGATTCTGATCATGTATATAGACGCTATATATTTTAAGTTCATTGCAAAATATGGATATTTGAGAGTGTATGGACACTGACTCTTATGTCATTCTCAGTGCTTCATGGGAAAGTGTTCTTTTGATATGATTCGCTCGTTGCGAATCTCTGATTGGTGGAGATTTCTTTGCAGAATCATGGGTAATGTAGTTTTCCCACCAACACAATTATTATTAAAAAAATGTATAAAAATAAAAAGTAAAGAAATAATATGGGCTAGAGATTCAATAGAAGCATACAGCATGAATTAACAACATCATAGTTCACAGTAGGCCTGTTTTTAATGATTTGTAAGTTATTAAAAGTAATTTACCCTAAAGAGAAAATTAATGGGATTTTTACTTCTGGAACACGTCTGCTGCACTGTAAATTCACAAATTTTATTTGGTTTGAACAAATAGTGCCTACTGGGGTTTCTTGAAGATTCCTGAAGAAATTTTTGTTTCCACAGGGAACAAAAATGTTGTGACCAGGGAGCACTTGGATCGAATGAAGAACGGCTGTATTGTCTGTAACATGGGCCATTCCAACACTGAGATTGATGTGGTGAGTGAGTCTCAAGAGTTCTTTGTATCGCCTTCCCTCATGTTTATATTTTTTTTGTTGAAAATATTTTTTAGTTATTTATGAGGAGGCTCCATTTGCTCTTACTGTAGTGTACTTTATTGGTGAATGTAGTCCAGGGAAAGAATTTTAATGTCAACAGCTGTAGATGTTCCATGAGCAGCAGGGTC
Organism: Gila orcuttii; assembly: GCA_026230005.1. Lineage (NCBI taxonomy): Eukaryota > Metazoa > Chordata > Actinopteri > Cypriniformes > Leuciscidae > Gila > Gila orcuttii. The sequence continues at coordinate 27,877,934 of JAPDVR010000015.1, forward strand.
AGTTAATCAACCTGAAAGCCTCTTAGCGGCATGTTTCCAACAAAAAAGTGAAGTGCGCTGAGCCGCTGACTGTGTTCATAGTGATTGCTCTTTTTGTGTGTGTGTGTGTTTTAGCTTTGTACTTGCCACTGTCGCCTTTTTCCACCTTTGTTGCCATTGGCTTGGCCTGCTTAGTTGGGGACATTTAAATTTAACATTTAATTTAATATTCAACAATAATATTGATCTGCCTGCATTGACACTATTATACAAGAACTGAACTGAGCTGGACGATGACATCACGGTTTACTCCAGAGCGGCTATATATATATATATATATATATGTATATATCAATGAACTCAATTAATAACTTTTTTAAAACAAAAATGAAACATCACTGAACTTACTTAAGCTGGACTGTGACGCTATTTTCTTCTGGAAACAAACTTTTTTGCATTATCTTCCTGTCATCTCTGTAAAGCTGCTTTGAAACAATCTGTATTGTGAAAAGCGCTATATAAATAAATGTGACTTGACTTGAATGTGACTTTGTAGGTTTATCAGCCTGTTAAAGCGAGTGTTAGTTGTGTGCGCTGATGTGTGTCTGTTCTTTCTCTGTTCCAGGCGAGTCTGCGGACTCCAGAGCTCACCTGGGAGAGGGTGCGCTCACAGGTCGACCACGTCATCTGGCCTGATGGGAAACGAGTGATTTTACTGGCAGAGGTCTTTCCTCCTTCCTCATTTTTATCATGAATGAGTGCCTGCAGGCTCTACTGTTTATATTGCGCTAGATGTATTTGCATGGCAGTCTGGGGTTTAGAACAGTTTTACGTTATTTATACATGAGAGTGACAAAGAAACTTTTTGTCCCAAACAAGTCAGGACAAGCAAGTTGTTGTAATTAAAGAGTGCTGTTAGGTACGACACAATGCAGAGTTTAGTTGTTTCACGTTTACAAAGCAAATTTATGCATCATTAAATAATAAATAAATAAATTATTTGTATTGACCATGGATGCATTAAATTCATCAAAAGTGACAGTAAATACATTTATAATGTTTTTTTGTTTTTTTTAAATAAACGCTGTTCATTTCAACTTTCTATTCATCAAGTAATTTAAAAAAAATGTAACGGTTTCCACTAAAATATTAAGCAACACACCTGTTTTCAACATTGATAATAATAAGAAATGTTACTTAAGCATCAAATCATCATATTACAATGATTTCTGAAGTATCATGTGACACTGACGACTAAAGTAATGATGCTGAAAATTCAGCTTTACCATCACAGGAATAAATAACATTTTCCAAATATATTAAAATAGAAAAACAGTTCATTTAAATTGTAATAATATTTCATAATATCAGCTTCTTTTTTATCAAATGAATGCAGCCGTGGTTACCATAAGAGACTTCTTTCAAAAACATTTAAAAATCGTACTGTTCCCCAAAGTTTTGAACGGTAGTGTGTATTTTTTTTTAATAAAAAATATTAGTTTATTAGTGTCTTTTTAACACTACTTTCGAACTGAGGTTATGAATAATCATATGTTTTGGTTTGCATCCAAGTAAATAATCTAATGAAATTAAGTATTTATTGGTGAAATTTGTGTTGCCACTTGGTTATTTGTTATCAAAATTTTTTTTCCCTATCAAATCCATACATTTCAATAAAACCTACTAAATGGTGATTTGTACTATGACATAAGATTATGGTCCATAGCACCCTAACCAAAGCCTCGGTTTTTCTTTAATGTGCCCACCATGATAAATCGCTCTCCTTTGTGTTGTGCGTTCTCCTGGTAGAGCACAGTAAATCTCAGTCATTTGTGTGCTATTTTTCAGGGCCGGCTCTTGAACCTGAGCTGCTCAACAGTCCCCTCATTTGTGCTATCAATCACAGCCACAACCCAGGTAATTTAACTTGTCACCATTTGGGTTTTAGCCGAAGAGAGTTTGTACCCTCTGTACAGATGACATTTAATCCATTTATGTTAGTGGTTCTGAGTGCTGTTGCACAGCTTTGTGATTATAAAGCCTGATTTAACATCTCTAATCGCAGGGTTGTTGTGTTCTTTATTTAATGTTAGGCTTTGGCCCTAATAGAGCTGTATAATGCACCAGAAGGTCGCTACAAACAGGATGTCTACCTGCTGCCCAAGAAGATGGGTAAGAGTTATCTGAACCAATCACCACTGCTGGCAACTTAAATACATCAGTTATATGCATTAAATGTGATAAATCATGTGTGTTTCAGATGAATACGTGGCCAGCTTGCACCTTCCCAATTTCGATGCCCATCTTACCGAGCTGTCAGATGAGCAGGCCAAATATATGGGCCTCAATAAGAATGGACCCTTTAAACCAAATTACTACAGGTATGAGATGTGTTCTAAAACAGCTTGCATCACTATACCGTCTGTACTATCAGAATGCACACATTTGTAATGTTCTGTACTAGTGTGATGAAGACAGACTGGCTTTGTCCTATTTTAGGACAAATTCTCATGAACTACCCAATATTAAAATGTTTGGCCACTTAATGCCCTCTGCTGGTTCTCAATAAAAGTCTTACATACCACAACCAGTGAGACTGCTAATTGTCTTCAGCATATTAGTCTAAAACAAAATTTTTTTGAATGTATAAAATATATAAATGTTTTATTTTAGCTTTTCAGTATATCATTACTGTTCAAAGTGTGGGGTTGTAAGATTTTTTTGCTTATGTTGCTTATGCTCACCAAGGCTACATTTATTTGATCAGAAATACAGTAAAAATAGTAATATTTTGAAATATTACAAACAAATGGTTTGTATTTGCATATTTTATAAAATGTAATTTATACCTGTGATGTCAAAGCTGAATTTTCTGTGTCAATCATTCTAACATACTGATTTGGTGCTCAAGAAATATGTATTATTATTATCAATATTGAAAACAGTTATTCTGCTTAATATTTTGTGGATTTTCAGGATTCTTTGATGAATAGAAAGTTCAAAAGAACAGTATTCATTGGAGATAAAAAAAAATTGTGACATTATGAATTACTTTACTGTCTCTTTAGATCATTTTAATGTATCCTTGACGGATAAAGGGGTTAATTTCTTTCAAAAAAATATTTTGAATGGTAGTGTAATTAATATAAATCATTAAAAAAAACATATTTTTATATATTAAATATACTCTTTATACCAGACTGAACAGTTATGGAAAAATATACAATTTTCTGTTTTACTTGCAGATATTAGTGTGACTGGATCGATTCAGCCTTCATCAAAGATGGAGAGACCTGTATTAACCAGAGAAGCAAGAGATTTATTTTATATGAATATACATTTCTTAAAACGAAACTTGATTTTACTGAATGTTATTCTTATTTAATAGTGTTACTAATTTCCGGTGACAAAATATACGTTCATGTCACTTTTAGGCTTTTGTGCATTGTTAGAATTCATGTATTATAGCAATCGTTGTAAATGTTCTTTTAACCTAAAATACGAAAAGGACCACTCTCTAGGCTCTAAAAATGTGCCAAATATTGGTTATAGTAGACTGATATCATAGAATAATTGATCATTATTACTATGCTTTGTTTTTACATGGTTATTCTATTTACCCAAGGTTACGCTACACTCAATCGTTCATGACCAAAAACGTTGTCTTTGTGGCTTTTTAATATAAAAAAAATGTTAGTCTCGGCATAATATTCCTGATTTATTGCTCTTGCATAAGAAAATATAATATCTTTTTCGGATGAATGTACTGTGTATTACTGTAAAAGCTAGAGTGTTCTGGCAATATGATACACACCACTGTGTGCAGAAACTTCTGTGACTGGCAGCAGCTGCTGTTAAATGTACCCCGCTTGGGGGATTTTATGAAATGTCACCAACAGGGATTCTTTTCCTTTTCATTTTCTCACACATCTTCAACATCTCTGTGGCCTTTTATATTCTTAGTTTAAAATAATGTAGACCATTATATGTTATGTAGGCCAATCTTAGATGAGAATAAATTCTCATTTTGATATATTCTGTGAGGTTTGCTGAATATTATTCCCTAACATTCACACAGACAGTCAGCTAGATTCACAAGAAGCACACATATTTTGGTCACCATCTCTAAGGGACTGCAAATGTCTTAAGAATAAAATCACTGTGAATGCTGTCATTTGAATATTTGCCTCATCTGCACTTTTGTTTGTGATTTACCTTTGCATTACATCATTTGTGAGATGTGTTCCCTCTGCCTTGATGTCATCATCGAATCCCTGAATTAAAGATCTTGCTGTCACTAAATATGCCTTTTGACCTATTTTATCCTATATTAATATCACAAATGTTTCTATGATTGTTCAGGAATGAAATAATATTGCAACAATATTGTTTTTTTTTACGATAACAGTAGCCGTGTGCAAAGGGAATCTAGGAGGAATCAAGTTAGGAATTAATGTTTAATTTTGAGCACTTGTCGATCATGAACTGTTGTCGGCCCAAAAAACGAATCCGCCGTTGAGGCACTTTAAAGGGTAAATCCGCCCAGAAATCTTTATGAAATATGTTTGAATTCATATGCAGGAGTGGTCACAAAAGACAACATTTGGTCCATACTGGCAAGGGCTTAAAATTAAGTCCGACTGCAGCAATTAACAGCAACGCTTTAAACAACATTTTACTCCTGAATAATGGCACAATAATGACCAAATTTAAAACACAAAGTTATAAAATTATAAGAAAAAATCTTGTCTTGACACATTATCTAACCCCACCCACCTTTTGCATAGTATACGGTCCTAGCTTACGCAGTACGAGATCATCAGTGCGCGCCTGGAAACTTCGGGGCTCTTCAGCCTCTTGTCTAAAGTTACCACCAGAGTCAAGAGAAGTCTGGAATTTCTAGATGGAGCATGGGAGGTATAAAGCGCGAAGTGTCACTCGGGTCGAGGCAGTCAAGAAAAGACAACTCGAGCAACTGAAGCAAAGCTGAGCAGAAGAGTCCGCTCTCTGAAGCGCTAGAACAAACTCGCACGACCTGTAAGTGACTCTCAGAGTTACCTTTACTTTTGAAATATTTTTTAATTCATTATTAGATATGTTTATGTATGTTATATATTAATATAAATTAAATTTTAATTGTAAACTTTTCCTTAAGTAGGTTTTTTTTGGATTATTAAAGTAAATTAATCTAATATTTAGAGATTAAAGTCCGCAATATTTTACTGATGTTTACTTTTTTAAGTTAGCCTATATTTATTATTTATATTATTATGTATTCATATAAAAATAAATAAATATAACATTTCTTAAGTTGATTATTTTGATTATTGATTTTTTAATTGTTTAGTCTAATATGAGATAAAAGTATTTAATATATTTGTATATAAATATATTTAATTATTCATTTAAATATTTATAAGGAACATGAATTATACACCTGGATTAATACTAATAACTTTTATTATTATAATAATAATAATTATTATTATTTCATATAAAATAACTTGTGACTTTTTTTGTATTGCAGGTATTATTTCATTAGAAATAATCAAGATGTCTAAAGGTTTGACCATTGGCATTGATCTGGGAACCACTTACTCCTGTGTGGGAGTGTTCCAGCATGGCAAGGTGGAAATCATTGCCAATGATCAAGGAAACAGAACCACTCCAAGTTATGTTGCCTTCACAGACACCGAAAGACTCATTGGAGATGCTGCCAAGAACCAGGTCGCCATGAACCCCAACAACACAATATTTGATGCCAAACGGCTGATTGGTAGAAAGTTTAATGATCCAGTGGTCCAGTCAGACATGAAGCTTTGGCCCTTCACGGTCATCAGCGAAGACGGCAAACCAAAAGTTCAAGTTGAGTACAAAGGAGAGACCAAGACATTCTACCCTGAGGAAATCTCATCCATGGTCCTAGTCAAAATGAGAGAGATCGCCGAGGCCTTCCTGGGTCAGAGAGTCAATAATGCTGTCATCACGGTCCCAGCGTACTTTAATGATTCGCAGAGGCAAGCAACCAAAGATGCGGGGGTGATTGCCGGTTTGAACGTGCTGCGAATGATCAATGAGCCTACAGCGGCTGCCATTGCCTATGGTCTGGACAAGGGCAGGAGAGGAGAGAGGAATGTCCTGATCTTCGACTTGGGTGGAGGCACCTTTGATGTCTCAATCCTGACGATTGAGGATGGGATCTTCGAAGTGAAAGCCACAGCAGGGGACACTCACCTAGGTGGTGAGGACTTCGACAATCGGATGGTAAAGCACTTTGTTGAAGAGTTTAAGAGGAAGCACAAGAAGGACATCAGTCAGAATAAGAGAGCAGTGAGAAGGCTTCGCACGGCCTGCGAAAGAGCTAAAAGAACCCTCTCATCTAGCACTCAGGCTAGCATCGAGATCGATTCCCTGTTTGAAGGCATCGATTTCTATACTTCCATCACAAGGGCTCGCTTTGAAGAGCTTAACTCTGAGCTCTTCAGAGGCACTCTGGATCCAGTTGAGAAGGCTTTAAGAGATGCCAAAATGGACAAGTCTCAGATTCACGATATTGTTCTGGTTGGCGGCTCCACGAGGATCCCCAAGATCCAGAAGCTTTTGCAGGACTTCTTCAATGGCAGGGATCTCAACAAGAGCATCAACCCAGACGAGGCAGTGGCATATGGAGCAGCGGTGCAGGCCGCCATCCTAATGGGCGACACCTCGGAAAACGTTCAGGACTTGTTGCTTCTGGATGTGGCTCCTCTGTCTATGGGTATTGAGACTGCAGGTGGAGTCATGACTACTCTGATCAAACGCAACACCACCATCCCCATCAAGCAGATGCAGATCTTCTCCACGTATTCTGATAACCAGCCGGGCGTCCTGATCCAGGTGTTTGAAGGCGAGAGGGCCATGACCAAAGATAACAATTTGCTTGGCAAATTTGAGCTCACAGGGATCCCCCCGGCGCCACGAGGCGTACCCCAAATCGAGGTGACCTTTGACATAGATGCCAATGGCATCCTGAACGTATCTGCTGTTGACAAGAGCACAGGAAAAGAGAACAAAATCACCATTACCAATGACAAAGGTAGACTGGGCAAAGAGGAGATCGAGCGAATGGTGCAGGATGCTGAAAAGTACAAAGCTGAGGATGAGGTGCAGAGAGAGAAGATTGCAGCGAAGAACGCTCTAGAGTCTTATGCCTTCAACATGAAGAACAGTGTTGAGGACGAAAACCTGAAAGGAAAGATTAGTGAGGAAGAGAAGAAGAAGGTCATTAATAAGTGTAATGAGGTTATCAATTGGTTGGAGAACAATCAGTTGGCTGAAAAGGAAGAGTATGAGCACCATCAAAAGGAACTGGAAAGTGTGTGTAGTCCAATCATCACCCGGCTGTATCAAGGAGGAGTTCCCCCCGCGGGTGGCTGTGGATTCCAAGCCCAGTCTGAATCACAGGGCCCCACCATTGAGGAGGTGGATTAAAGAAAGGAAAATTTGCCTTATTATATTGTGCAATATTACTTTCAGTGTTAAAAATTATATGGTGGCTTCACTTTATATTTCCAGATTTATATGAGCTAAATTATTGTAATATATTGTTTGTCAAATGTGCTTGAATTTAAATGTTGTAAGACAAATTGTCCTTCAGCTGTGTCAGCTGATAAGTGAATTAATTAAATGGAATAAATTATTATGGAATGTTTTAGGATATAATGTATTCATTATTTATAAGAATAAAAAATAAATGCAAATTTTAAACTGTCAAAACTAATGAAACCAGTATTTTTTTCTATCAAAGGGCAAGGTAGAAAATGTATGATGTTAAACCTGCTCTACTTCAGTTTGTACACTAGATGACGTTGTAACACAGACTTAAACTCATCCACTACAGTCAACAGAAGACCTGGATCCACTTGACCTAAAACCTAAAAAGTAAAATACCTTATTTATTAATTTATTTTTTTATATTTTCTATAATTTTAATTTTAATGTATATATTCATATGAATAATAAATGTATTTCAAAAGCAATTGCCCCAATTGCCCCAGTTCTTCTACACTCCATTGGACTCCCAGTCTAAAACAACAAGGAATGGACCCTTTTCACATCTTGGAAACTAGCAGAGGGAACTATAATAAACTACAATATATATACAGTATACATTAATTATATATATATAATTTTTGCAGAATGTACATAACCTGCTAGTATATATACTGTATATAGACTATATATTTTCCCCATTTGATTCTTCAACAGCAAAATAAATAATAAAAAAACGAAGTAGAGCAGGTCTTTTAGAAAGTTTCCACGACTTTCTAAAAGAGGACAAAAATATAGAGAGTCTGATACGGCAGTCAGATAATAGAAATGTCAAATCAGTCAAACCCTGACTCCCATGCAGCAATTGTTGTTTTTTTGCACATTTTAATGGCAGAATTTACATTGATGCATTTGGCAGACAATAATACACAGTAAATAAAGAAATAATAAAACACAAAATAGTGTTATAGCCTAAATGTACATAAAAGCAAATTAAAATGTTAATTAATGCAGAAATGCGTCATCATGTTGCGTGAAAGTAAACTGAATCTTTTCTCTATATTAATCAAATTGAGCTTATAATCACACGTAATGCAGCGCTGTAAGGGTTACTGAAACGCTGGAGCATCATCATCATCATCCTCCCATGGGCTGTGTCGTCTGGTCTGACTGTCACAAAGATGCAACAGATCTTTTCCAACAAACTGATGATGCAGTGTCATCCTTCGGCAACAAATGATTTGGCCTAATTCTGATGTAGGCTACAATCAAAGTTAACATCGCAGACATCATTAGGCAAGATTTTATTGTAAAATTAGGCTAACTGTTGTGATTAAGGAATAATGCGCGCGCAGGATGGGATTTACCTAATTCAACGACGAGGTGACGAGAGTTTTGAAATATATGAAATTGGAGGGCATTTTTAGAGTTGTCTGAATTTTATTTGAAATACTCTGTTTTTCTTTGTAAATGTGATTAAAACAATGCCTGAGCACGCGCGCTTAATTCGGCGGTGATACACGGACGGTTTGCTCATGTTTTGGTGTTTACTGTGGTGTCAAAGTGCCCATGAATGAGGATCCACGCAAGCATCCTCTCATTGACTGAGAGTTTCACCGTTAACAGGTGGTTGTTCTCGTCTCTGATGGTCATGGTGACGGCGGAAACTCTCTACAGTTGTTCGACTTTTAGAACTGACGACAGCTGCGCAGGTTTAGAAAGCCAAGAGAGTTACTAGGTAAAAGCCTCTCCATCGAAATCTATGATCAGCTCGGTGTGTGTTTCGTCGTACCGCGGGCGCAAGTCAGGCAATAAACCTCCTTCCAAATCATGTCTGAAGGAAGAGATGGCCAGAGGCGAAGACTCGGACAAAATCATAATCAACGTCGGTGGCACGCGCCACGAAACCTATAGGAGCACCCTTAGGACCATACCGGGGACGAGACTCGCCTGGCTCGCCGACACGGACAACCAAGGGAACCCGGACGCAGACATGGGGCAGACGCCCACCACCAGTGAATTATTTTTTGATCGACACCCGGGCATATTCGCCTATGTGCTAAACTACTACAGGACTGGCAAGCTTCACTGCCCAGCAGATGTGTGCGGCCCTCTGTTCGAGGAGGAGTTGGCATTTTGGGGCATCGATGAGACGGACGTGGAGCCCTGTTGCTGGATGACCTACCGCCAGCACAGGGACGCAGAAGAGGCGCTTGACATATTCGAGCCGCCAGACCCGGAGGATGCGGAGGAAGACCAGGACTTGCCCAGACGCTTCGGCATTGAGGACAGTCCTGACCGCTCCAGGGGATGCTGTGAAGTTTGGCAACCAAAAATATGGGCGCTCTTTGAAGATCCATATTCTTCGCGTGCAGCCCGGGTAAGAGATTAGAATTCACAATACTAATCTGTATCTGTATTCTGTGTTGGGGTTGGGGTGGAATATAGCCTACAGCATATGCGAAGTTCCTTTGAAAACTTTTTGTTCCCTAGTTGTTTGTAAACCTTTATTTCAAGGAAGGGACCAAATTACTGTTTTATTTCTTGGGTGTCAGAATGTTAAAGAATGTTACATTTTTGTTGTAATGAGGGGAAACTCATAAAATGTCACAACTCTAAATATCACATATTTGATAATTAAAAGTAATTCGTCATTAAAATAGTTTTAAATGGCAATGAATTGAAATATCAGTTCAACAGACAACAGCACCAACTGTAGAAAACATGACTTGATTGTATGATTTTAATTGTTGGAAACAAATGCAGGGGACAGTCCAAAAGCACCTTTTAAGGGGGGATACAGACATTTCATAATGTTAAAAATTGGCTACTTTTTATGATAGATTAGTTTTATTTTAGATAATAGTAAACATATCCAAGAGTTCTTCACACCTGTGTGATTATTGTCTCTATAATGCTTTAAAAAAAGGCAGTGGGACACCAAAGTGTACCATGTTCATGGAATGAGCCATAACCTGATCACAATATGTGCATCTAAATTAGAAACCATTTTAAAATGATTGACAAAAATAGACTTGCATCATGCAGTATTTAGTGTCAGTTATGCACATCTAACAGGTGATGCATGCCAACAGGTGTTGTTGCATTATGGCCATTAGAGTTTTCAGGCTTTAGTCTCAATCTGTAAGTTAGTTTTGAATAAATGTCATGATCACAGATCATCTTTACTCTGTGGTTACCGGTGGAAACACAATCAGCACCAACTGTCTATTGAACGGCACCTGTCTCACACTGTTGCAAACATGCACTCACCCAGATGCCACCTGCTCTAGTGTTAATGTGTCACGTGCTGATGTCAGATGTGTGAAATCCTTTCTTGCTGTGATGGATGAATGTCATTTGGAGACATTTCTATGATGCTACATAGTCAAAATGATTTATGTTTAATTGTTGCCATATGCCCACTTATCAAAAGATGTGCAACATTCAGATTTGTCTATTTGTCTCCTTTATTGCTAGGTTGGTTATTTACTAGCAGATAAATTGCCTTAAACCAGTTCTAGACAGAGAATGCATATTGAGGGCTGTGTCAGAGGAGTGATCTTTAGATTTTGACGCTTAATGTTAGTCAAGACTCAATCGCTGTGTGCCAACGACAATCTAAAATAGAAGTAAGAGAGCATGGACACAGTGCCTTTAAAATGCTTTTAAAATGTCTATATGTCTGTTTTAAGTCCATCAAATGATGATGAGATGATGAGAAGGATCGACTCGCAGGTATTAACCATGATTAGAATAAAACGTTTCACCTCTCATTTGTAGAATAAAGTGTATCACCACTCTTAGTTCTTCAGCTGGTTTGATTTATTTGTGTGATAATGTCTTCTGCCATTTCTCACATTAGATAGTCATGAAAAGTGCTCACCTTAATTTGATAATAAATGCAGTAAAAACAGTAATATTGTGAAATAGCCTATTACAATTTAAAGCAGCTCTTTTCTATTTGTAATATATTTTAAAATGTAATTTATTTCTGTTATATTGCAAACCTGCTCTTTTCAGCCATTACTCCAGTGTTCAGTGTCACATGATCCTTCAGAAATCATTCTAATATGATGATTTGGTGCTCGTGAGATTTTTTATGATCAATGTTGAAAATGGTTCCATGATATTTTTTTTGGAGTATTCTTTGATGAATAGAAAGTTTAGATAGCATTCATTTGAAATAGAAATTGTTTGCAACTATAAAAACGATAAAATTGAAGTATTCATTTCTTACAGACGGCAAACTTGCCCTGAGGATTTTGTCATCACACCTATTTTTTTTTTGCATTTTATAGCTAATCATATCTTTTATATCTGAGTTTTTTTAAGCAAAATTCAAAGTGTAATTAAATCACAAGCAAGAGCACCCTTGGCAGAGCATACAGTCACTGTAATGAGCTTTTTAAATCAGTAATGTAAAAGCTTTTTATTGTAGGACTAAATCTCTGTTACAGGATTGACGCCCTGGACCATATGGCTCCTTTATTTTGACCGGGAAATCAATTCTCCCCTTAGAGAAATTTAAAAGTTAGGAATTTATTTAGTTGTTTGGCACAGAGGTCACTTAAAATAAATAAAATAACATTGCTCTCAGACAATGTGTCTCTTTTCTCTTTAGGCTACAAAACAGACATCAGATTTCATTGATATGCAGTGTGTTTTTCACAGCTGAGCTGCTTTGGTTGTTAACATCTACACAGCTGAGCCATTGCCTTGCAGGTCCATCACTTCATCACTATTAAGCTAGCTGTTTGTTTTTTCCTAATTAATTTAGATGATATCCAGCATACAGGCCTGACAGACTAGATGCTGATCACGCCTCTAAGAAAACCAGTAATAGGGAAGAAAGAGGTGAAACAGAACAGATGCACTTTCTAAAGAATAAACCTCTCAGAGCAAACAAGACATCATTATATTCCAATCACCCAGAAATGACAAGGAGCAAATGGTCGGGTTTCTTGGACCCTGCTGCTTTTCGGCTCTCTCAATTATCTCTGCCTTGAGAGCATTATGGGCTTCAGGGCTCATGTTACCATACTGACGGCTACTCAGGCCAGCTAATACAGTTAGAAAAGAGGAAAATCGATCTATGAGGGCTTTCATTAATAACGGGATCCAAACGGCAGAGGAGAAATGGAAAGAGATAGAAACACTGCAAACATTTTTTTTTTTACAGTATCTTGTCTCAAAAATGTCAAAACCTTTAAGATAAATTGTACTTAAGTGTATTTTCTTACCCTATTAAAATAATAATTTGACCCATATGTAGTCTAATAAGTCTACTTGTATTGCCTTCTTCTGCTGAACATAAAATAAGATATTTTGAAGAATGTCAGTAACCAAACAGTTTCAGTTCCCATTGACTTCCATTTTACTTTTTTTATCCATCATGGTCAAACATGATTTCACCAAGTACAACACGTTCCTGGATCAACATTTTTTTGTTTGTGCCTGTACAACATTAAAAATCAACCAATCAGATTTGAGGGACAAGTTTACAGTTTATGTCAAGTTACTTCTACATCAGTGTTCTTTACCTATCATTTCCCTCTGATTTTAGGAAGAAGTTATAGTAGGGTTAGGTTTAGGGGTAGGGATAGAGTTAGGACTACATTTTCAGACAGGGATGTTACCTAATATGTTGATCCAGGAGTCTTAGTCTTACTTGGCAAAATCACGGTGACCCCATAATTCAATGGGAACCAAAACTGTTTTTTTACCAACATTCTTCAAAATATATTCTTTTGGGTTACAGTTTATTTTAAGGTTACATAGCTACATTGTCCTTACTCAAATAAGTACTGAGTACTATGAATTATTCATATATACTGCATTAGAATAAACTGGGAAGGGTCAGAGCACTTGCATATTGTTGTCCTATTGTTAGTTTAATTGTTTCTAATGCTCTCCTCATTTGTAAGTCACTTTGGATAAAAGCGTTTGCTAAATAATTAAATGTAAATGTAACGTAAATGTAAATACTATATATAGTTACGGTTAGGGTTTGGTTTAGGGTTATTTTCTTGTAATTATGAATAATTTACTGTTATTACTATAGAACATGTAACTACGTCACCTTAAAATAAAGGATTTGGTGTGTGTGTGTGATGTGTAAGCTCTACCTCATAATTACAACATTACATTCTCACCATCATGGTAATTAATTAGTCACCGGGTAATTGACCGAGGGCAGATACTGTCTGGATGTGTGTTGTGCTAAGCATTCTGCTAGCATGATTTTGAATGGTTGTGTGCTATTAAAAAGCCTTTAGAACTGCTCCTGCGTTTTTTAAGGGGCTCTAGTGGAGAAATCATGGATTGAACCTTCATGAGACTTTAGAGATCCCTAGTGAAGAATATAGCCTGATGTTTAATCACCCATAAAAATGACTTTAAAATCTCTCTAGGCTCAATCTAAGACATGCACGTATTTCCCGGTGGCATGTGTGGAAAGTAGCCTATCTGTACTTTTGAAAGCCCTGTAGGGAACTCACTGTGAAAGGTAATGGTCTCTCCACTCATTAACAAATATGCGATATCCAAAGCGACTTACAAATTAGGAAAGCAATAGACAAATTAGGAAAGCAATAGAAGCAATTAGACTAACAATAGGACAACAATATGGAAGTACTGTGACTTTTCCAAGTTTAGTCTAACACAGTAAACGAAGATGCGCTGATGTAGTGCATTTTTAACCTTTGTTTTTCTTAAATATGAGCTGGATCTGTGCTGGATTCAGATAAGGGTTTTGCTTTTTGACTCTTTCTGTGCATTACATCGTTGTGCCAGTAGGTGGCAAAGAGTCTTAATGAGTGAGTCTTTGAATCACTTATTCAAACCATTTGTTTAAACACAAATTCATTCAGAAACCAAACAAGTAACGGCCTTTATGAGTGAGTCATTGAATCATTGACTAGGAATCATTTCAATCGATTCATCGAAAACATTATTTTTTTGCCATCAGACTCTCTTCTGTTTGGTGTTTTTTTTAAATGGGTGATTACCAGGAGGTTCAAGATTTAGCGCGCTCCATATCAACCTTTTTCACTCGTTGTGACAACGAACCTATGCCACTTTCACACTTTACACGAGTCAAAGGAGCCGAAGCAACTTTTCTCTATTTATGGATATGATGAGACTTGCACTGGCGAGTGACAAATATATGCAATTTTCTGTGAAAACCATCCCTTCAGGTCTAAAATATTATAAATAAACACGTTTTTGAATAAGAATTGATGATGTATTGACTCATTATTTAAATTTAATTAATTATGAACAAAAAAGTTACATAGTGTACCTTAAATTTTATATCACTAACAAAATCATCATGAAGATGTGAATATTTTATATACACTCACCTGAAGGATTATTAGGAACACCATACTAATACTGTGTTTGACCGCCTTTCGCCTTCAGAAATGCCTTAATTTTACGTGGCATTGATTCAACAAGGTGCTGAAAGCATTCTTTAGAAATGTTGGCCCATATTGATAGGATAGCATCTTGCAGTTGATGGAGATTTGTGGGATGCACATCCAGGGCACAAAGCTCCCGTTCCACCACATCCCAAAGATGCTCTATTGGGTTGAGATCTGGTGACTGTGGGGGCCATTTTAGTACAGTGAACTCATTGTCATGTTCAAGAAACCAATTTGAAATTATTCGAGCTTTGTGACATGGTGCATTATCCTGCTGGAAGAAGCCATCAGAGGATGGGTACATGGTGGCCATAAAGGGATGGACATGGTCAGAAACAATGCTCAGGTAGGCCGTGGCATTTAAACGATGCCCAATTGGCACTAAGGGGCCTAAAGTGTGCCAAGAAAACAACCCCCACACCATTACACCACCACCACCAGCCTGCACAGTGGTAAGAAGGCATGATGGATCCATGTTCTCATTCTGTTTACGCCAAATTCTGACTCTACCATCTGAATGTCTCAACAGAAATCGAGACTCATCAGACCAGGCAACATTTTTCCAGTCTTCAACTGTCCAATTTTGGTGAGCTCTTGCAAATTGTAGCCTCTTTTTCCTATTTGTAGTGGAGATGAGTGGTACCCGGTGGGGTCTTCTGCTGTTGTAGCCCATTCGCCTCAAGGTTGTGCGTGTTGTGGCTTCACAAATGCTTTGCTGCATACCTCGGTTGTAACGAGTGGTTATTTCAGTCAAAGTTGCTCTTCTATCAGCTTGAATCAGTCGGCCCATTCTCCTCTGACCTCTAGCATCAACAAGGCATTTTCGCCCACAGGACTGCCGCATACTGGATGTTTTTCCCTTTTCACATCATTCTTTGTAAACCCTAGAAATGGTTTTGCGTGAAAATCCCAGTAACTGAGCAGATTGTGAAATACTCAGACCGGCCCGTCTGGCACCAACAACCATGCCACGCTCAAAATTGCTTAAATCACCTTTCTTTCCCATTCTGACATTCAGTTTGGAGTTCAGGAGATTGTCTTGACCAGGACCACACCCCTAAATGCATTGAAGCAACTGCCATGTGATTGGTTGATTAGATAATTGCATTAATGAGAAATTGAACAGGTGTTCCTAATAATCCTTTAGGTGAGTGTATATTGCTCAGCCCTAATGGAGTTAAACATGGATTTGCAAAAGTATTGAGACCCTAAAACAATTCTCTGATTTAATTGAATAGCAAATCCTGAATTGTATTATTCTTGAGGTTTAAATGGGGTTTTATCTAATGTTAAGAATACTCTAACTGCGAAAATATTCATGCCATGTGCTGTTGAAGATCTAAACAATTGCCTCTAACAAAATGTGAATCATTGCAATAACTGTTTTATTTTCTGAATAGCATAACAGACTAGATATGATTGAATTGCTCTAGATTCTGACACTTTCACACCCCATTAAATTTGAGAAATGACTAGGAGTAAAATGTGTGCAAATTAAGCTCTTGCTCCTCAAACTGACAGTTATTCTGTTGTTATTTGATCGATTTTACATCTCTCTCTCTCTCTCTCTCTCTCTCTCTCTCTCTCTCTCTCTCTCTCTCTCTCTCTCTCTCTCTCTCTCTCTCTCACAAAAGGTGTTGTTTCTTGACCGTTGTTGATGTAGCAGGCTCTGTGGGTGCATGGGTGATAGGGCCTGAAATTATTTATTATTATAAATTGTATTGTTACAAATTATTTTGTTAATGATTTTCAAGAAATTAAACAATAGAGAGGAAATCATTTATAACCTGTTTATTTTTTTCGTACTGGAATAATTTTTTTAACTTATTTTTGCTATTCTGATCTATTTGATCAGAATAGCAAAGATGCAATACCATATGTGGTGTTGCAATATGCAATTATTGCAACTAATTGCATATACCATAGATAAGATGCAATACCATATGTGTGGAACACAACCCATATCAAATATTATCTTGATTATTGTTAGATACTGACTGCCTGCTACCTGCCAGATTCACAAATAGTTTGTTGTTGTCATTGATCTAAAAACTATTAAAAATGGAAATAAAAGTTTTTTTTACAAGCAGGACGAGGCAGTTGCTTACACTCTGAAAGTTTTTTGGCAAGAGAATGGATTTAAAGAAGGCCCTGTTTGTAATCTCAAAATCGTGTAAACTGTGTGTTAAATCAAGTCATAAGAGAGGCTAAATATGAACAGATGCTATGAACATTTAACCAGAAAACTCGAGTGCAGGTCCATTGATGTACGTCTCTTTCTAATAAAATGCACAAAGAATATATACCTGCACAAGCTGCTCCAGGTATGCAGCGAGCAGTGGTCTCTGGTATGAGCCTTATATGAACACAATGAGATAGTGTAAATAACAGACTTGTGTCTCTAGCAGTTTCATAGTTCTGTGCTACAGAGTATGAACAGATTGGCTTTGTCTGTTTAGAAGTATGGTAAACCATTTGGCATTTAGATAAACCTAAATGTAGATATTCTTCACAGGCTAGACTTGCTCACAGACCTATACTCACAGCTTGTTGCAATGACATGTTCACTGCAGTGGTGTTTTGTAATGTGGAGTTTGATTGTTTTTGAGTAAATTATTTAAAAGAAGTCAGTCATTGTATTAGCAGAGCAAGATGTTACATTTTTGATGAAAATTTTCTAATTTAAACCTTATTTGTTCTTCCAATGTGCAATGATGAATCATTCACAATACAATAC
The DNA here is from genome assembly GCA_026230005.1 of Gila orcuttii. Taxonomy (NCBI): domain Eukaryota; kingdom Metazoa; phylum Chordata; class Actinopteri; order Cypriniformes; family Leuciscidae; genus Gila; species Gila orcuttii. The sequence goes on from JAPDVR010000015.1 coordinate 27,895,604, forward strand.
CAGGAACATTATACTACTGTTACCTGATGCAAAGACATTAAATTGATTAATAGTGGTTAATAGTGACAAAGTGACTTTAATACTGTTTTTTCGTACCTTCATCAAAGAATCCTGAAATATTAAGCAGCACAACTGTTTTCAACATTAATAGTTGGAGACGTGTTTCCTAATCAGCGTATTCCACAGAAAAGGAATAAATTACATTTTAAAACACAATTATTTTAAATTGTAATAGTATTTTATAGTATTTCTGTTTTTACTGTATTTTTGATCAAATAGATGCAGTCAGCCCTGGTAAGCATAAGAAACTTTTTTCTGAAACATTAAAAAATCTTACCGACCACAAACTTTTGAACAGTTTGATTTCATTTTTTGATTTTTTAAAGATTTATATTTTAATTTAATATGTAACATTAAGTAAAAATATATAATAAATACATGTTACTGCAGTGATAGTGTGCCTTGACTTTAAAAAAAATATATTGTGTTCTTACTCTCAGAAATGAGCATTCACACACAAAAGCCATTGCAGAGGAATGTATCAAATGCACAAACACTGTTGTTCATGCAGGAAAAGACAGATTCTCTGGAGAAATGCTTGGCACAACAGCTTATGGGCTACTGGCACTGGACACTGGAGTTATATGACAGACAAAATAATAGTAACTTAATTCATCCCTGGTGTATGTAATTGCTTTAGTTCCCTGCAGTCTGCAGCTTAGAAACAATATAAAGTATGGAGGGAGTACCTTTTTGCAGTCAAAGTCATGGTTCACTTGGCATATTGAAGCTTTGCTACCTTACTTGTGTTAAGCTCTCAAATCTTGCACTCAAAATCTGTTTGTCAATGTCAAACATCATTGTTCTCACATGTCATGTGACCTATCATGATATGGCAAGTTTGAATATGTGAAAGTATCAATGAGATATAAGACCTATGGCAGCGGAGAAGATTAAATTAATAATGTCCACTAATGTTTTTCATTTAAAAAAATAAACACAAACAATAACATGAAACCTATAGTATAGTATAGTACATTCATGGCCATGTTCACCAAACAACACAATTACATTTACAGTTTTATCCATTTGGCAGATGCTTTTATCTAAAGCAATGTACATTGCATTCAAGACATTGTATTCATTAATGCATTCTTTGAGAATCTAATCCTTGACCTTGAAGTTGCTAGCACTGTGCAATACTGTTTGAGCTACAGGATGACAATTTAGGGTGTTATATTTTTGTAAAAGATGTTTTTAAAGTGATGGATAGGTAACATATTTGTTTATCCAGTCATAGGCAAAGCTACAACTATTTACTTGTTTAACAGTTATGGCAGGCTTGAATTATTTTCCATGGAAACTTAATTGTGAAACAATAGGGTTTGCTCATACAGGTGGACTGGAATGTGACAGCTGCACTATGGGTAAATGTCTTTGTGAGGTGTGAATAATACAAAATGAGCTGGAGGCTACTGTAGTGAACAGCTGGTATGGGAGACTATCTAAGTGGACGCTCACAGTCACAAGCAACACGCTCTCTCTTTACCACTCTCTCTCACTCACATATACACCGTTCAATAGTTTGGGGTCAGTAAGATGTTTTATTTTATTAGGCAAGGATGCATTAAATTGATCAAAAGTGACAGTAAAGACCTTTACATTGTTACAGAATTTTGTATCTGTTTAATTAAACTTTACATTTTTTTATTATTTAAAAAAGTATCATGGTTTCTACAAAGATATTAAGCAGCAACTGTTTTCAAAATCAATTATAATACATTTTTTCAACTCCACCCCACCACGTGGGTATAAAAGGAAGGACGCTGGCAATCTAGCATTATGTTTTCCTGCTGAGGAGTCGAGACTGAACTCCAAGCCGTTCCAGCGGTACAGCGGTTGTGGCAGAGAGACGTTCCCTTTCATTCAGTCACTCCGAGTTAAGTCAATGACTGACAAAATGGGGGTCCCAATTTAATCACGCCACAGCGGCTGTCTTCCAGTGCCCTACGCAAGACTGAGCTCCCTGTCGTGAGTCTAGCACAGACGAAGGGCTAGGCTTAACGCAGGAATACCAAGGTACACTGGGTGGGATATCCCAGGAGGAATATGTAACACAGCGCCTACACTTAAGGAGGACTTAGAATACACATATGACCCGAGGCCGGGATGCATATGAAGAACTCAGAGGTATCCAGCCCGTAGGGTGGAATGTTTCAACCTCGAGGCAAGGGAAAGACACGTTCACGGAGGAGACTTACCGTGGAAATACACATGTGCAGGCTGCCCAATGGGGGAACCATGCACACGGAGACACCTAGCCAATCACGAGAGCTGACCAACTGGGCATGCAGTCTGGTGACGGCATCAACAGTGCAGGAGGAACTCAGGGTCTAAGAAGAACTCATCTGTGTGAACTCATCAATAGTGCACGTATCCAATCCTTGGAGTGGAATGGTGCAGCAAGCGATGACATCGAGCATGTCCTACTTACTGGCTAGTGGAAGCGGGTACATGAGAGGACACTGGCTCTACCCGGAGATTATAGAATCTTGCGAATGTGTTGGGTGTCGCCCAGCCTGCAGCTCTGCAGATGTCTGTTAGTGAGGCGCCATGCACTAGAGCCCAAGAGGAAGCCAGACTCTGGGTGGAGTGTGCCTTCACACCAAGGGGGCATGGTCGACCCTGCGTCTGGTAAGCCAAGGCAATGGCGTCCACTATCCAGTGAGACAACCTTTGCTTGGAGAGAGCCTTTCCCTTCAGCTTCCCATCATAACAGACAAAGAGCTGGTCTGAGGTCCTGAAACGCTGCGTTCTGTCTACGTAAGCACGGCGCGTCGGTTGATGTATGCTACTGTCGCCGTGTTGTCTGAACGGACTAGTACGTGTCGGTCCTTGAGCAACGTCCGAAAGCTGTGCAGAGCAAGGCGTACTGCCAGCAACTCGAGGCAATTGACATGCCAAAGGTGCTGGGGTCCTGTTCAGGAGCCCGCGGCAGCATGTCCATTGCACATGGCACCCCAGCCTGTGGTGGAGGCATCTGTTGAGACAACAACATGCCTGGACACTCGTTCTAAGGGCAGTCCGGCCCGTAGAAAGGAGAGGTTCATCCACGGGGTGAAGGTCTGACGGTAGGCCTGAGTAACTGGTACTCAGAGCGTGCCTGGTTGCCATGCCCATCTCGGGACTCGATCGCGAAGCCAGTGCTGAAGCGGTCTCATATGAAGCAGTCCGAGTGGCGTGGCAGCTGCTGTGGACGCCATATGCCCCAGGAGCCTCTGAAATAACTTCAGTGTAACCACACTCTTGCCCTCGATTTGTCTCAGGCAAGTCAGTGGCTGCGCATGCTCACTCATAAGCTGCGCACACATGGCGACCGAGGCGATTTCCATACCGAGAAAAGAGATCCTCTGCACGGGAGAGAGCTCTTTTCCATGTTGACCTGAAGGCCCAAATGGGCGAGGTGCCGGAGGACCATGTCCCTGTGTTCGCAAAACTGGTCTCAAAAGTGAGCTAGAATCAGCCAGTCGTAGAGATAGTTTAAGATGCAAACCCCATGTTGCCGGAGTGGTACAACGGCTGCCTCGACGACTTTCGTGAAGACATGAGGGGACAGGGCTAACCCGAATGGGAGAACCGTGTACTGGTATGCCTGCTCCTCAAAAGCAAACCGAAGAAACGGTCTGTGTCGAGGAAGAATGGAGACATGAAAATACTCATCCTTCATGTCGATCACTGCAAACCAATCCAAAGGATGAACACATTAGAAAATGCGTATGGCTGTCAACATCTTGAATGGAAGCCTGTGAAGGGTTCGCTTAAAGATGCGCAGGTCCAGGATTGGCCGTAACCCACCACTCTTCTTCGGTACAATGAAGTAGAGGCTGTAGAAGCCGGACTACATTTCGGCTGGAGGGACAGTCTCGACCTCCGCACGTATGACAGGGGCATTGCCACCCACCATAGCGGACTCCCCGGAAGCGGAGAGGAGAAGATTGGGAAGCTCTAGCTAGGGTCCGAAAAACTGAACCAGCGGGGTCATGTGAACCACAGACGTACCCATGATGAGGCAGCGAGGCGGAATGACCGGCCCAGACGTGGGAGGCGGAGCATCCCGGTGTGGGGGCACGGTCATATGCCGCATCCTGATAGAGGAGGCCAGGGAAGGACGAACGTTCCGCGGAGGCCTGATCTGACAGGGGTCAGACAACAGAGGGGTCTAAGCCCAAACACGCAAGGCAGCGGTTGTGTCCATCAGATAACAGAACAAATCTACCGCGCCCAGATGTGCATGGGCGAGACATCTTGAAAAAGACGTGCCATGCGCAAGCTCTTTTGTGAGAGGAAGAAAGCTCAGCAGAGTGATGAAGCGCCCAGGGAGAAGCACACGCACTGTTGTCAGATCACTGCACAGACCAGCAGCAGGCAATGTGATCTTGCTGGAACGCGCCGTTGCACCAACACTCTGGAGAGCCGCTCGTCTCGTAGTATTGAAGATCTCAGACACAGCCTTGCAGAGGAGTGAATAGAAGCTCTTGGCATCGAAGCAAAAACATAATGCGAGATTGCCAGCGTCCTTCCTTTTATACCCACGTGGTGGGGAGGAGTTGGGTTATGCATATTCCGAAGACCCATGACATTTCCTTGCCATTGGCTGGTTTTGTGGAACTCGAAGGTAATAGGCTTCTAAGCGAAACCCCCATTTCGTCAATCACTGACGTAACTCGGAGTGACTGAACGAAAGGGAACATCTGGATATGCAGATGTGTTTGTGAAAGGATGCGTCATTACAAAGCAAGTACATTTGCAGCTATCTCCTATTCAGCATTTTTCGTGATGTACTGTACGATTTTAGTAGCAGTTATCGTAAAAGTAGTGTTAATGCCGCCAGATTGATTTCAATGAATCACTCTACAAAAATAGTGATTTCTACATCTAAATGAACTCACATAACAATCATTGTATATTTTTGTAATGAATACTAAGTTAACAGCCATCTCGCCTGCCTGTTAATAAATTTTTAGCACAGTGTAGTAACCAATAAAAAACCTGTCTGCACTTAATACTGTTAGTGCTCTCAGATACAAGATCTTAGCTCATATTTTCATACTCTCAGATCTTCATGTACTTATATAATTTTTTTGTATCTGAAAAAATGGTGTCAGCATACAAAACAGTTGCACTGGATACATGATATTAGCTTTTGTTTAATTAATTATTCTCAATGAACTGTTGCAATAGTATGTATTTATAATGTGTGTTCTGTCATGTGATATAGCGATGGATAAACGTGCACAATGACTCATCTGTCCAGCAATTTACAACTCCACTTAAACTTTTTGTATTCAGCACTCTGAAAGGTTTTGCTAATGTTGTAACAATAAGAACATCTCCTCTCTATTACAATATCTATAATTAAAATATTGTACTATTGTTACTATAACTGATTGTACAATCAATTTTAGCTTCACTATTAAGAGAATCCATTTTGATGGTTAACATCAGTCAATTCTAAATTATGATGGTAAAAGTTAAAAGGATTTGGTTTAGACTTGTTATTATTGCTAGAAAGATCTACTGGAGAAGTGCCTTTTAACACAGCTCGCTCTGCCCACATATGTGTTCTCATTTAATTACCACATTTGTATTTCAGCATCTGAAAAAAAAAAAAAAAAAAGATTTGAAATTTTTGCTGCTTTAAGTCTGAGGGCACTTCCCTTTTTGTGACCACTTTGCTATTGATTAAAGTTGATTAAAGTACTCAATAAAGCACTTTAATCAGGAGTGAAATGAAAGGGCTGCTGGAACAGACAACTGTCATACTTCATCTTTGGTTCTCTATATATTTTTAAGTGCTTTGTGTAAGCAGACTTATTGGAAAAACGTGTCTCTACTGTAGGGGTGGGGGAAAAAATCGATTCTTAGATGCATCGCGATGCGGACGTGGACGATTCTGAATCGATTCAAAAATGTCAAAAATCGATTTTCAAAAAAAAATTATTTTTTTTTTAGATATATATTTATAATAACGTAATATTGACGGAACGCAAAAGACGGAACTCTGAAGCGCGGAAGTGCAGTGCCCGGACCGTCTGTGGCGTGTGCACATAACAGAGACGCGAAGGCTGAGCGCGAAATCCAAACACTCTCCTCGTTAAAAGCTGACGTGTGGAAATATTTTGGCTTCTGTGAAGTTGAAGGGGGAAATGAGGTGGACAAGAGCCATACTAGTTGTAAGCTTTGTAGAATAAAACTCGGCTTTGTGGAAAAACACTCGGCTTTGTGCTGCCTTGTCGAAAAATCCTAACGTTACCCAAGCGCGAATCGATCACAGAGAATGTTGATTCATTCTCTATTGTTTCCATAATGGTGTAAATCTCACAATATTATGACATCGTTATTTCATTTAAATTAGGGTAAGTGTATGAGGAGCATATTTTGATATTTTAAATGAACTAGCAATTATCACATTTGATATAACAAGTAAAAATGACATTATTATATGAAATACAATTATAATAAAATTTGAAGTTAAGTGTACAGTATACTGTACTGTTTTCATTTTTAAAACGGTGTGAAAAGTAAAAATTATCATCAAATATTCATCTTTGACCTGTCAAAGTTTCCTACAAGTCTCCACAGCAAGGATGCATAGATTTATGGGCGTGGTAAGCAGAAGGAAAATGAGTCTGCACATACGCATAACCAGTAAGTAGCACATCTCGATGGGTAGCATGAATCGTCAGAACGCTGGTCGTTGTTATATTATTAATTTACTACAAGTATGCTGCTAGTTCAGGCATACATTTATTTTCCTGTTGGTTCTTTGCAATGTTAATAAAATGTATTGTACGTTAATTCTTTATTGGTCATTACTTTGTACTTTTAAAGCAAAGTATTTATATTCACACACACACACAAAAAGATTCAGATAATCGATAATCGCTTTAGCATCGAATCGCAGCCCTCTGAATCGTAATCGAATCGAATCGTGAGGTGCCTAGAGATTCCCACCCCTACTCTACTGTACCTACTTTTTCATAAAGACTTATTTTCACATGGTTCCTTGCGTTATTACCTCAAAACACTTTCACCATAGTTTGTGATTTATACATTTTGATATTTGCATCACATAACTGGCTCCATAAGGCTAGTAAACTTGCTCGGTAGCTCACCTAGTACAGTGATACAGTAATACTGAGCGTCAAGGTATTGAAACAAGTGTAACGATAAAAGAGCTCAAAGATTTGTATAAGCAAGCCAAAATGGAATTGTTGCTTCAGCCAATGCATTTTTAAGCTCACGTTTCCTGATGTTATTGGTTAGGTTTAGGTTAGGGATTAGTGATGGTGTTGTTATTTTCAAATGCTTAAAAACATTAACCTTTTAGCATCACTCAGCAGACGTTTCATTTCCACACTGCAGCGATAAATACACCAATGTAACAAAACCTCGCCAGATTCAGATTTATCTGTTTTTTGTTTTTTTAAACTGAACACTTGCTGGACATTTCACTTTGAAAGTGTTGCGAAATGTGCCAGAAGGCAGCAATGAAATATGATTTTGCATAATTCTACTGTTATCTAACAGGGGAAAAGTGCATTCACAGATATGCTATAGTAAGAGTAAAGGACGTTTTCTCATTTTGATCCGTACAACAACAGGAAGTGCTCTATATGGGATCTGAGCTGGGTCCATCCTAGTCACGGGACCACCGCTGTCCTTTGCACAAACACATCTGCCCATCATAAATTTACAGGGTCAATATGTTCACCTTCTCAAAAGAGAATTGATGGTTCACCTTCTCAAAAACAAATAGCCTACCGTGAAGCTTGTTTTGTGTGAAGTCAAAGCCAGAGATCTTCAATAGTTGGAGCTACAGGGTGTCTGGCAATTGTTGTTTGATCTGGAACAATTTTTTTTGTGTGTAAAAAAGGACAATAGCAGCAAAAAAAGAAAGAAAATAATCTAATTTAAGAAAAAGTAGGGCAGGAACTTGGTTCAATCCATCAGTTGTTGATTGAATGGAAGCAGATTTTTTTTAATGCAAGCTTGTCGTCGATTGTAAGAAAGGGATGGAGTTTATGCGGATGAAATGATTGTCCAGCATACATCACTGAAGAGATTTAATTGGAAGATCAAGTGACTATGATTAAGAAGAAAAAAAAAAAAAAATATTTACAGATGATTGGTTCACAATAAAGACCAATAACATGCATTTAAAAAATAGATAGGATGAATTTTATGCCAACTTTTATACCAACTTTAAATAAATCTTAGTGGTCACCGTGATTTTGCCAAGTACAACATATTTTGTTGATCCTGGAACAACATTCCTGTCCAAATATTTAGTGCTAACCTTACCCCTAAAGTCAGATGGAAATGATGGGTGAATAACACTGATGTAGAAGCACCTAACCCTTGTTGTAAGGCTAAACTGTAAAATTACAGTTAAACTCTAAACTTTAAGTTAAACTCTAAACTGTAAAACTGTCCCTCAAATCTGGTTGGTTGATTGTAATGTTGTTCCAGCATCAACAAATATGTTTATTATATTTGTCATGGCTCTGTCATGGTTTATTAAGCCCGCCAAATCTTGAACAGGCAGTCTGCTGTAATAGATCTGTGTGGTGCTGGTGAGACATGGTTGTAATGGTTACCCAACCCCAAACACGCCCCCCCCCCCCTTTCTTCACATCTTCACATCTTCACATATATTCTTTCTTTTCTAGTTTCTTCAAAAAAGAACAATTGCCACTCAGTCCACATAGATTCATCTAGCTGCTGTTGATTTCATATAATTTTATTTGATGATTTTCGTTAAACTCTGCATGGCATCATTTTTAGAGATAATTTGGAGCGTCATTTGGGCTAATTTAATTGTGTCTTGCTAATGAAGGAAAAAGAAATGGCCTCCATTGGTTGTACATTTTGAGATAATACTGTATGTTAATAAGGAAGCAGGCTAATATGGCTCAACATATAAGGATGAGTTTCTGGAAAGTGCTGCAAAAAGTGTTTTCAATTCTTCTAATAAAATGAAGCTAGGTAATGTATTAAACAACTCATTTAAATATGTGACAAAAAAATGTGAAATTTACTAAATAAAACAAGTTACTTTACCTCAAATATGACTGAAAGTTAAATGCTTTGCACTTAATGGAAAGAAGTTATGTGAACTATTAAACAGTATAATCAGCATGTTTTGACTGTGTAAGGAGAGAAAATGTTGAAATTAAAGGAATAGTTCACTAAAAATTCTGTCATCATTTACTCACCCTCAAGTTGTTTCAAACCTGTATAAATGTTTTTCTTCTGCTGAACACAAAAGAAGATATTTTGAAGAATGTTGGTAATCAAGCAGTTGATGTTCCCCATTGACGTCCATAGTATTTTTTTCCCCTACTTTTCCCTTTTTTGTGTTCACCCTCTTATAGTTACATCAGCACATGCGTGTTTGCTAAGGCTAGCTATTCATTTAAAAAAAAGTTAATTTAATCTTTCAGTTGATTTTCTCAGAATGAAACTTTACAGTGGGTTATAGAAAACTATAAACTATAAATAAAATGTTGACTTTTTAGTAATGAAAATGTAACGATCAATAGAAAATGTAAACATATTCTGACACATAAAGAAATGCTGCTAAAAATAAAATTGATTCATCTTTGTGGTGTGTTCAGTAAAATATTGACAAGGCACGTTCATGTTAGCCAGTATACTGTCATAAGGAATTTAAATGTGAGAAATACAATAAATATTTATAAACAAAAATATTTATTTTACATGTGTGAAGAGACATAAATTAAATTGCATTTACATAATTAATACAAAGAGCCCTGGGTTTAGATATTGTGTGGTTTCATTGGTTTGTGAAGAATGTCATCTTTTCAGACTGTCAACATAAATTGTGAAAATGCTTACTTTGCAAATATTCATTAAAATGTTATGGTCCAATTAGGGGTGTGCGATCTTCCCAAAATTTCATATCACGATCTTATAACAAACAGTCACGATCCACGATCTGAATCACGATCTTCCCAATTTTGAGATGTAGGCCTACTATCGAGAATATCCAGACTGGAACAAGCCTATGGATTTATCTATTTGCACAATTTAAAAAAACAATATTGCATTAAACAATCAGTTGTCAAAATAGTAATTAAACCCTAAGTTAAACTTTAAAACACTGCATAGTCTTCACTGTACGAATTAACATTATAGATAGCACCTATAGGCACACATTACTAACACGCTCTTTGAATAACAAATTTATGTATATATATATATATAAAGGATCCTTTATACACCTAAAGGATTATTAGGAACACCATACTAATACTGTGTTTGACCCCCTTTCGCCTTCAGAACTGCCTTAATTTTACGTGGCATTGATTCAACAAGGTGCTGAAAGCATTCTTTAGAAATGTTGGCCCATATTGATAGGATAGCATCTTGCAGTTGATGGAGATTTGTGGGATGCACATCCAGGGCACGAAGCTCCCGTTCCACCACATCCCAAAGATGCTCTATTGGGTTGAGATCTGGTGACTGTGGGGGTCATTTTAGTACAGTGAACTCATTGTCATGTTCAAGAAACCAATTTGAAATGATTCGAGCTTTGTGACATGGTGCATTATCCTGCTGGAAGTAGCCATTAGAGGATGGGTACATGGTGGCCATAAAGGGATGGACATGGTCAGAAACAATGCTCAGGTAGGCCGTGGCATTTAAACGATGCCCAATTGGCACTAAGGGGCCTAAAGGGTGCCAAGAAAACATCCCCACACCATTACAGCACCACCACCAGCTCTGACTCTACCATCTGAATGTCTCAACAGAAATCGAGACTCATCAGACCAAGCAACATTTTCCAGTCTTCAACTGTTCAATTTTGGTGAGCTCTTGCAAATTGTAGCCTCTTTTTCCTATTTGTAGTGGAGATGAGTGGTACCCGGTGGGGTCTTCTGCTGTTGTAGCCCATCCGCCTCAAGATTTTGCGTGTTGTGGCTTCACAAATGCTTTGCTGCATACCTCGGTTGTAACGAGTGGTTATTTCAGTCAAAGTTGCTCTTCTATCAGCTTGAATCAGTCGGCCCATTCTCCTCTGACCTCTAGCATCAACAAGGCATTTTCGCCCACAGGACTGCCGCATACTGGATGTTTTTCCCTTTTCACACCATTCTTTGTAAACCCTAGAAATGGTTTTGCGTGAAAATCCCAGTAACTGAGCAGATTGTGAAATACTCAGACCGGCCCGTCTGGCACCAACAACCATGCCACGCTCAAAATTGCTTAAATCACCTTTCTTTCCCATTCTGACATTCAGTTTGGAGTTCAGGAGATTGTCTTGACCAGGACCACACCCCTAAATGCATTGAAGCAACTGCCATGTGATTGGTTGATTAGATAATTGCATTAATGAGAAATTGAACAGGTGTTCCTAATAATCCTTTAGGTGAGTGTATATATAGATATATATATATATATATATGTTGCCTCAAAATAGCAACGCGCCAACAATGCACCAGAACACTCCTCGTTTTCAGACCATGGGTGCAGAAATGGGCGCAAATGGATTTGCTATTTAAACAACGTGACACAGGACATGAAAATGATAACTGCGTCGGACTGAAACAAGCAAAAAACACTTGCGTCACGCTTGGCGCTGCATTGCGCCGGGTTTAAGATAGGGCCCATATTCGCTTGAAAAGTAGATTGTGGGCGTCTTCAAGATCGATCACGATATAAAATCGTCTGATCATCCACCCCTATACGTCCAATCAAATGTATTTAAAAAAACTTGTTTATTGAGTTGTGTTTTATTTCTAGTCTAATCTGCTTACATCTACATTTGTCTGTTTCAGATAATTGCCTTTGTCTCCCTCTTTTTCATCCTGGTGTCCATCACTAACTTCTGCCTGGAGACCCATGAGGCCTTTAATGAGCTTGTTAATCGCACTGAATTAGGTTCAGTCGGAAACACCACCGGGACCTTCAGGCTGGAGATGGAGACCAAACCAGTGCTCATGCTGGTGGAGGGAATCTGCGTGGTTTGGTTTACCTTTGAGTTCCTGGTCCGCATCATATGTTGCCCGAACAAGCTTCTCTTCATTAAGAACACGCTAAACATCATTGACTTTGTAGCCATCCTGCCCTTCTATCTGGAGATGAGTTTGAGTTGGCTCACATCTAAAGCTGCCAAGGATGTCCTGGGATTTCTGCGCGTGGTCCGTTTCGTGCGCATCCTACGGATCTTTAAGCTCACGCGACATTTTGTGGGTCTCAGGGTTCTTGGCCACACCTTGCGGGCGAGTGTCAATGAGTTTTGCCTTCTCATCATCTTTCTTGCTCTCGGGGTGCTCATCTTCGCCACCATGATCTACTATGCCGAACGTATCGGTGCAGATCCCCAAGACCCTAGTGGCAGCAAACACACTCATTTCAAGAACATTCCCATTAGCTTCTGGTGGGCGGTGGTCACCATGACGACACTAGGTTATGGGGACATGTACCCTAAGACGTGGCTGGGCATGATGGTCGGTGCGTTATGCGCATTAGCGGGCGTGCTTACCATCGCCATGCCAGTGCCCGTTATTGTTAACAATTTTGGGATGTACTACTCGCTGGCTATGGCCAAGCAGAAACTGCCCAAGAAGAAGAAGAAGCACAACCCAAACCCAGATATGGTGATGGACTCTGCCTCATTTGGGAAGTCTGAAAGCAACTCACCAAGGAACAGCACACAGAGCGACACATGCCCCCTCGCCACTGAGGAGAACATCGGAAGAAACCGCTCAGGTAGAACATCAGGATTTTCATGACAATTGTGATGTCTGAGAGGATGTATGAAACTATATGGTACAATAAGATTAAAGACTCCTAGAATATAAAGCCATTTCTTTCAAAATACTTAATAGTAACACAAAATCACCAAATCAGATTTGTTTTAAGTAGTTAAATCAATTGTTTTGGCGAAGCAAAACGTAACCCCGAAATCCTTAAGAGAGCTTTACACAGGGAATATTACAGTAATTACATTAAATATATTAACATGGATCCTTAAAACAAGATATATTTAAAAAATACCATTTATATGAAGACTTAACATTTTCACCACAAATATTGAAATCTGTTCTCTCTTGATGGCCAACATTGTCATGAAAACTGACATGCATGTTTTTGTCTTTTTATCCCATTGTCAGATACAAAGCAGAATGGCGATGCCAACGTTACTCTTTCAGAAGAGGAGGGCTGCAGTCTGACCCAGCCGCTCTCTCCCAGCGAGAGGTGGACCCTCCGATGTTCACGCAACAGAGACAAGACCATGAAAGAGGCAACTTGCTTCCTGCTGAATTCTGGAGACTTTTCTTGCGGAGCTGAACCCATCGTCCACACAGGTAAAGGGAAACTGCTGGCTATGGAGTTAGTCCTGTCCTTCAGGGGAAATGGTACTGATAATTATGAGCTTCAACCCATTTTCAGTGTCAAAATATAAAAGGGTAAAAAGTCTTTTTAAAGTGGACTAATTATAATAATAGTCCATATTACTATTATTATTATTATCCCTAAGATAGTGATATATAACTAGTGTAATTCAACTGGACTGTATATTATAAATGTTAATGAAAATTAAGTATTTTAATTATTTACTTTACACTAGTAAAATCCCAAATGAATATTAAACATGCAGAGATGTTTAATTGCATTTTAGAGTTTTTTTGCATTTACTGTGAACTGAGCCAAAATCACTGGCTCATTAGCTATTCACATGCCATGCTTCGTTCTGAAACACGCATAACGCGATTTTGATTGTAGTTCAATTGGCAGATGCTTTATGCAATGGCATAAAACACAACATTAGTGATTTATGTTATTATAAGAAGTGCAAATATCTTTTGGTTTACTGTGGAACTGATGTGAAACAAATTACAGTTTTCAATTGCTTAAGCACAATTTTGAAAACAGGGCCCGGTTTTTCAAACCCCTTCACACAATTAGCACAACACTACACCAAAGTAACACAACACCTCAGATCATTTGCAAAATGGAACACTTTTGTCAGAACTATACTATTTCTTATAAAAACCTTATTTTGTTGTCATAACAAACAACCATCGTATGGTCTGATTCTGTTTGAATCCGTTAAACACCCCTGAACTCAACCTAAAACACTTTCAGCATTTACACAGAAAGTGTAAAAATAAATTCACCAGCACCACATGACACCAATTTTGCAGACTAATGAAAATATTTATTTCTTTTCATGTACTAAAATCAGTCAGTATTGTACATTTCAATAAAACATTCATAACAAAACATTTTCCAGTTTTCATACAGTATTACTGAATGTACCGTGGTACTATAAGCTTACAGTAATACTGTAACATAAATTACATATCCAGTTCAGTACCGAAAAAAAAAAAACTCTAAACATCTCTCCGCCTAGCTAGATCTGGCCACACGGCCTCGTCAACATCACAGGCTATATTTTCATTTGCAAGGCAACGTGGGAAGAATCTTTTGGAGTGACGAATCCACCCTTGTATGGATGCTTCTTCAATTTGATCACATGCTTCCTCCATAGCTTGAATGAGGGGCCATGCTGAGAAGAACTCCTCGATGGGGTTTAGGAAGGGGAAGAATGGTGGAAGGTATTGAACTGTAAATTGTGGGTGTTGATGAAACCAGTTTTGGGCCAGAGCAGAACGATGGAAAGCTACATTGTCCCAGACGACAATGTATTGCATCTGGTCCCTTTGGTTTGCTGCTGTGATAATATTGTGTAATCTGTCTAAAAATGTAAGAATGAGGTCAGTGTTGTAAGGACCCAAGTTGGCATGGCGGTGGAGGACCCCATTCTGTATAATGGCAGCACAAAGGGTAATGTTATCCCCATGTTGCCCTGGTACATTGACAATAGCCCTGTGGCCAATGGTGTTTCTTCCCCTTCTTCTCACTGTTGTCAGGTTAAATCCAGCCTCATCAATGTATATAAACTCATGCAGGACTTCCTCCGAATCCATTTGCAAAACACTCTGAAATACTCCAAAAGATCACATTGTGTAGATCAATATATTGTAGGTCTGCTATACAGTAAAATTACATGTACAGTAAAAAGATTATATGTGCAGTTACTATACTACAGTCGGTAACAAAGCGTACCACCACATATTCACGCAGCAGGACTTTCACCCTGTCTGAATTCTTTCAAATGGCACTTTATACAGTCGTTTCATCAGAACTTATTGTTTTTTAAGGATACAGGCTATTGTTGACAGAGACTTGATGGACATTATTGAAAATTGGGTGATCATTGACAATATGGGCTTGAATTTCTCTAAGTCTGATTGCATTATTGGTCAAAACGAGGTTTATGCTTTCTCTCTCTTGCTCCTGTGTGAATATGGGGCCCCTCCCTCCTTGGTCTTCTCGACGTTCAATCCTATGTTGGCCAAACAAAATACATGTAGCTTACTGTAAAATGATACAGGAATACATACCAAAACTGTTGATATAGTACATGCAGTAAGCTATGGATTTTCTGTTGACAGAAGATAAGTTTCTCACCGTTCTTGACTAAATGTCCGAACTATTGATGCCACCGTGTACCTGCTTAATTTAGGCTGTACTCTCAGTCCAGTCTCCCTCAGTGTTAGTCCGTGGTTTATTACATGGTCCACAATTGTAGCACAAATTTCGTTACACAAATTTGGTTGTCTTCTTCGTTGTGCATGTCCTACCCCTGCTCCAGATCTTCCTCGCCCTCTTCCTCTTCCTTGGCCTTTTCCTCCACCTTGTTCTCTCCGGATTCTCCCTCTCATCTGCACTCTCCCTCTTCCTCTGACACTCTCCATTTTTGTTGAAGGCAGGTGAATTTACCTGTTGCCTTTTTATAGTGCTGAAACCTGATTAGTGTGTCTACAATTAAGCACCAGTGTGTGTGCACACCTGGTGGCTGTGTTTAACCAGTTGGTTCATTAGTGTGTTCATTTGAAAGCCTTTGCTTTGAAATTGGAAGGAAATGACATGATTGATACATTGATAATGATACATTTCTGTGTAAAATGTATACAATTGTGTTTAGTGTTTTGCAAAAAGTGTGAAGCTGACAACGTGCCTACAGTTGTGCAAATCTAGGCTGGTGTTTTGCTCCTTGAGTGTAAGGTTTTGCTAGTGGGAAAGTTTTAATTTTAGTGTGTAAGCAATTGAAAAAAACTTTAAATGGCAGGACACCACAGTTATAGGAAACACTGTTTGTATATATATTGCGAAATGATCAGGGGTTAGGTCTTGTCTTTTATTTGGATTTATCTTACAAAAATGACCTGCTGATTGTAGATTATCAGTTTTTTAATATTAATTTATTAATAAATAAATAGTTATGACATTGTTTTGAGTAAAAATTATTTTATTATAATTATGGCTAGCAAGAGCCTGCAGAGTGCAATGAGGGACATGAAACTAGCAATGATATCCAGGAAATTGTTCAGCTGTGCAGTTCAAAGGTCATTATAAAAAAAATATTTGACAGCAAATTGCCATTATTGATCAGAATAAAGTATTATAGAGTGCCATAAAATAAGTGCAGATATTCTGTAACTGACAAGTGCAGATATTCTTTAACTGAGAAATAGGATGATAACATCACACAAAACAAGGAGAGCATCATGATGGACAAACCATTTGACAAACCCGACATCCTTCATTAATGGCTGCTGTCAAGTCAGACTTCATCTCAGCCTGACTGATTTGCACCTCGGCCCCCAAATTCCCCAAAGCTCTGACAGGTTGCCGGCAGTCTATTTCTGGAGATAATCACTTGATCACGAGCTGCTTGAGCGAACATTCCACCTTTTACATCCTAGTAGCCCCGTCTGCTAATGTAAAACAGGAGCTTATTAGCGCCTGTTGCTGAAAAGGTGGGAAAAATCATCTGAAATCCATAACAGAACATTACACCGGAAAAACTGGGGATTGCAGTATTTCTTGCAACTGGGAATTGCTACAGTTTTCATCTAGTTGTTTTTCTATTATGCCCCCATTACTGCGTTTTGAGCCTGATACATTTGGATTCACTTAATGGGTAAATTAATGAATATTTCCATAAATTAATAAACGCATAATTAAATATAGTCCTGTGATCTCATCTATGACTAGTTGATGTAGCATGAACATGAATTTTCATTTCGAGAGGCAATAAAATGAAATATGAATATTAATCCCACCAGTTAGCATGCTTGCTTGTTTTGATTTCCTTTTCCCTCCATTCTTGGAAGATTCAAACAGAGGTCATCTAAGCCGTTCAGACATTCTGTGATGGTTGATTTCTTGTTTGTGTGAAAAGCATGCAATTTTCCTTGCTGATGTAGAGACAGATGCACTCTGTGAATCAATGAGGGGCAGAGGGACAGCAGCTGTGGTGCTGTCAGAAAACGAACAGTGATTACTGGCAATAATTCCCTCACCAGACATAGCAAAGATGCTCCATCCTAGGAAATGTCATCACTGATGTTATAAATAAATATGTACGAATGATCTATAGGCCAGAGACTCATGGCATTTCTTCCGTTGTGTGAAATAGCCTATGAAAACTGAAAACAAGTCAAGCCAATTTTGCTAAATACATAGCAAGCCAATTTTGCTAAATACATAGCATATTTAGATTGTTTTCTGAAACACACCCACACACACACACACACACACAAAGCAAGTTTATTTGCAGTAAAGACAGAGGGACCTATTTTAACGATCTAAGCGCATGGTCTAAAGCGCAGGGCGCAAGTGCACTTAGGGCGTGTCCGAATCCACTTTTGCTAGTTTAACGACGGGAAAAATGGTCGGCGCGCGCAGTGGTGTAGTCTACGTGATACGCAGGTATACGCCGTATACCCACTAGAAAATGTCAAGGATTTCCGTATGCCCACTAGGAAATGTCAAAGATCTCCGTATACCCACTTTAAAAAGCGTGAGGATTCGTAACAACATCGTTTTGTGAAAGAACTTTCATTCATAAATTCAACCCGCCGTGACGTCTGTGTTTGCGCAGCGACACGGATCGAATCGCGGAATCCAGCAACAAATGTAACTTAGCCTACTGTAAAGCGGAACGTCACGCAATTTGGCCATTTTTGAATGAATAAATCAAAAGTAATGATACAATGAATCAAATCTCGATATGTATAAAGTGTCTATGAATATTAAAACTCAAAAAGACTGCTATTGAAATAAACTCTGAACGTTCCCTTTCGAAGGGAACTCAACAATACGTCAACGACGTTATGGGGAACGCCTCAGGCGTGACAGGTGTCTGAAATCACTATCAAATCACGTCAATCATATTGACCGGCGACAGCCCGTGAATCATTAGCGTGAATGATTAATTGACCTGGAAGTATAAAGGGGCGCCTTGCACACATGACAAATCATCTCATCGTCTTCAGGGACTGTCTGTTTGAAAACGCTACTCAATGAAACGGTAAGAAAATTAAATGTACAGCACACGAGTGTGCTTTTCCTGCCTGGGAGAAGAGCGCGCACGGGAGATTCTCGAGGGAATCCTCTGTGTGAACTGTGAGCGTTTTTCTTTTAAAACGCTCGCTCTCGTCTGGCCCTCTTCTCGAGTGAAGGGGGTTCAACGTCTGGTTCTCGTGGTCCCGCTCGTGCCGAGGCAGAGCGGCGACTTGCATCATGGGCTTCCAGATAGAGCTTGTCGATCATCTTGAGAGTGCTGTAAACCTCTCAGATGATTCGACGGCTGACGAGGGCGAAGCAGGTGCTCTTGCTGCTCTTCAGGACGAGCAGGAGATGGCTGAGGAGGTTTATAATCAGGTAGATCCTGAACCCTCTCAGCCACCCTGCCCCATGTATGCAGGTCTGGTGGATGTTGTGGAGCGCGCCGCCAACAGGCTGTAGCTGCCATGGCAACGCACTAGAGGAGAGACCGCTCGCGTTAGGCTCGGCGATCGGTTTCTCCCCGGCCATACACCACCAGCTCAGGTGAGCCTAATCCATTCCTTCCTGATCTTCACACAGAGATCTAGAGGGCATGGAAGAGCCCATTCTCTGCCAGTATTCACTGACATCAGCGGGTTAATTTCGCTGATGTTGAGGGGATCGCAGAGCATGGGTATGTGTCGATGCCGCCCATTTGACGAGTCATTTGCGAACTATCTCATGTCTGGGCAGGCGTCGACACTGAGAGCTCCATTTCTGCCATCCAAACCGCTAGAGACAACAGCGCGTTTGAATGGCAGAGCATACACGGCAGCAGTTCAGGCTGGTGCTTCCCTGCACACCATGGCGGTGCTGCAGGCATACCAGGCCGACCTGCTGCAGGATCTCGACCAGGGGGCAGGGATGTCCCCTGAGGCGGTTACTGAGCCGCGCCGAACCACGGTTTTTGCGCTCCGGGCCACCAAACAGACTGCTGCCACGATCAGTCGGTCGATGGTGGCCACGGAGAGACAGCTTTGGTTAAACCTGGCCGACGTTGAGGAGAAAGAGGGCCTTTCTCCTCGATTCGTCGGTTTCGCCCTCTGAACTCTTTGGCCCCTCCGTGGAGGCGGGGCTTGGGAAGTTCAGGGAGGCGAAGGCGCGCTCAGCTGCTTTTAGGAAAAAACCTGCATACCGCTGAGATCCGGTTCCACGCCCAGGCAGGCGGGAGGGCCTGGCCCTTCACGGTCTGAGGACCATAGACAGGGCCAGAGAGCCAGTGTCGCCTCTCGTACGCCCCCTCTGTGGAGGAACAGGGCGCAGGAAAGGCGTGACTCCCGCTAGAAGAGGGATCTGAGGGAGGTTATCCAGCACAAGCGCATACAGCGTCGCTGATGGATAATCTCCCCGGAGGGCTTCATTAAAAAGAGAAATCCAGCCCTCTCCTCTCTTCCGACTCCCCAGACGTGCATTACATCAGGCCTGGCGCTGGGCCTATGATAAGAACGATGTTCCGATGGCCCGCCTAGGCTTGGTTAGTAGAAACGCCTCTTTCAGGCATGTAAAGTGGTGGACCCCAGGTTCATAAAGAACTATCTGGCGAGTCTTCACTCCGCACGCCGCAGGTGAGCTTCTGGTCTTTTCAAGAGTCAATTTTGTGAATTAAAATTCCGAAATGTATCTCTCTACAGACCTCGTTCCCTGTATAGAGCTATGGGGTCATGTCATTTGCTATGTCATCAGGTAATAAGGTAAGAGAAG
This sequence comes from Gila orcuttii, assembly GCA_026230005.1. Classification (NCBI taxonomy): domain Eukaryota; kingdom Metazoa; phylum Chordata; class Actinopteri; order Cypriniformes; family Leuciscidae; genus Gila; species Gila orcuttii. The sequence continues at coordinate 27,915,797 of JAPDVR010000015.1, forward strand.
TTTCCTGGATTATTAGGGCCCTGAAGTTCCCCATTAGGTGGCCAGAACGATAACTATGTTAGCCTTCGGGCTGTTAGCCACCTCAGGGTAGAGTAGTTGGTCTCTCTCTTAGAATTTTTTACTTAGAGTGTTGACTGACGCTAGAGCTTCAGATAGATCTTATGTCCGGCCCACGGGTCCGTTTGACTTCTTCCTGAGTATTTCGCCCCTTGAGCTCTGTTTGGGTTTTCATTAGGCTGAGCGATCATGCAGCCCTTTGTATGGAATAATACAGGCTATATTCTTTAGTAAGGCTGTGGATCCTCCGAGCCCTCAGATAGATCTATGCCTGCAGGCTGGCCCTCACCAGAGCCGCCTCTGTAGCTGGCCTAGGCTGTGCCAGGGATAATAGAAGTGCTCTGCTAAAATTTAGCATTGCTTCCTCTGAACCTTCACTTTGTGAATGTAGGTTTCTAGCATCCCTGTAAACAGCCTCCTCCCATGGGAGTCGTTAGGCCAAGGCCTGCCCCCTTCTCTGCATTCTGGGGTGACTAGAGTAATGCAGCATGGTGCAGAGGATGGTTTGTAAGGACATGGTAGGCCTCAAACAGGCCTCCGTGGTATATATGTCTTTATTGAGCAGGGTTAGGCCGTCTTTCGCTTCACGAAGAAGACTGGGTTTCCTGCCCGACCCTGCCATGCAGAACTGGCCTACGGATTTAGGCCGCCAGTTTAGGCTTCACTCACCTCGCTGAGCTACTGCTCGAGCGCTAGGTTGTAGGTGGATGGCTTTCATTCAAGCCCCACTCCCCTAGGTTGGGCACAGATAAATTTCTGTCACCCCTAGAGCCGCTGGCAGGCCCGGACCCTGGTAACCTCAGGGTGAGGTGTGAGTATCCCCCTGTGATACAGGGTAGGTCTGAGCACTTCACTCCCAGTTCTGTTTATCCTACCTCGCACCACTATGGCTCGGGTCGAGTATGAAGTAAGCTTCACTTCTTCTTTGGTCGAAGTACGCTCCCCTGAAGCCAGAGCATTGCCCTGAGCTGACGCCCATGCATAGATGGTAGGCCCCTGACTAATGGGGCCTCCGTTGAGGCAGAGTGGCGTATGTTGTACTCCCCTTGTTTTAAGGGTGCTAGCTTTTTTGCGGAGTACACTGCCATGGGCAATGTGATTAGGCACCAGGATGCTGTAGGCGCTGCGTAAACAGCTTTGCTGCCAACGAAGGCTGCGCCATTAGGTAGTAGGCCTCAGCAGGCCTCCTTGATTGGACAGCCCCCTAGAGGGCACTGTAGGCCAGCTCACTTTACGTGGTTGGCCTTGGTGGTTCGGGCAGTTGACTCACTGATGGGTAGTAGGCCTTAAACAGGCCTCCTCGGAGGTGAGTCCCAACATTGTGGGACATACCTTATAGCGCTACTGGAAGCCCATTAGTAAATTATGCTTGTGTAGTATGGTTCCCAACAGTGTACTTTATAGCAGAATATGACTTGCTATTAGCTAGTAGGCCCGACCAGGCCTCCCTGATAGGCGAGTCCCCAGCTGGCTGGCCTTAGCAGGCCACCTTATACTATCACCCGGACTCAGGGCTCAAAGCTAACAGTGGTTATCAGGTAGTAGGCCACTCAGGCCTCCCTGAAGGTGAATTCCCACTTAAGATGGTTATCAGGTAGTAGGCCTCAGCCGGCCGCCCTGAAGGCGAATTCCCACTTAAGTTGGCTATCAGGTAGTAGGCCTCTCTGGGGCTCCCTGAAGGTGAGCTCCCAAATATTGTGGCTGTCAGGTAGTAGGCCGCTCTGGGCCTCCCTGAATGTGAGCGCCCAAATATTTTGGGTGTCAGGTAGTAGGCCTCACCAGGCCTCCCTGAAGGTGAGTTCCCACATGCTGTGATTATCAGGTAGTAGGCTCCTCCAGGCCTCCTTGAATGAGTACGGTCAGGTAGTAGGCCTCACCAGGCCTCCCTGAAGGTGAGTTCCCACGTACTGTGGTTATCAGGTAGTAGGCCTCTCTGGGCCTCCCTGAAGGTGAGCACCCCACTTACTGTGGTTATCAGGTAGTAGGCCTCACGGGCCTCTCTGAAGGTGAATTCCCACTTACGTTGGCTATCAGGTAGTAGGCCTCTCCGGGCCTCCCTGTAACGTTCCCTAGTGGTGCTGGGTTTATGAAGCTAGTGGTCTCTTGCTATCAGTTTCAGCTAGCATTAATAGGCAGCTGCTGAAGGCGAGCTTGCGCCCTGGCTCGCTAAAGTGTTCATTCTCTGCTATTGGTTCCCTCCCGGAACTTTTTCTGCCTACAGCCTGGTTTGCCTACCAGGCAGACCTGTGCTCCCCTCACCGAGGGTCTCTATGAGCATGCGGCTTCCTGAGTCTGGTCAGACGGTCGTAGGCCTCTCGTGAGGCCTCCCAGTTAGATCAGCCCTTAGGCCTTCACAGGCCTCCTCAGTGTTTTGAAACACAGACACTGGGTTGATCCGTGGATCGAGTAGAGAAACTCCCCTCGCTAGCAAGGGTTGGAAAGCACTATGCTGAGTCATACTCTCCGGGATATCCCGTCTCTGAGATCCGGGCCGAGTGGTTCACTGCCAGCTTCGCAGTCCCTCGGGTTGGATGCCTTTCTTAAGGCTTTGTTGTCCAGAGGCTCTGTCTTCAGACAGACAGGATTTGGCCAGACTAGTGTCTATGTACTGACGCCAGGTCAGGCCGTCCTGGTGGCATTTCGGGGTGAGTACGTTCCCCTGAATAGTGACTGGCTGGGGTTCCTTCGGGTTCCCTAGCCACATTCCCTAGAAGGGACCCCTTCTAATCGGAAGCTGTGGTTCCAGGCCCGGAGCCGGCCCAGGTAGACCTTTTTATTTAACCATGTTTATGAAGGTTTTTCTGTGAGGCTGTAGCTTGGGCTATGACCGTAGGGAATGCTGTCACTGACAGCCCAGTGTGACCTGAGGGTGAGTGGTTCTAGCGTTTCATTTGAAGTTGCTGGTTCTGACAGTTGTCACTGCCACTTGGCATGCACTCCCCTTAGCATGGCGGAGTTGGTATATCGTTCCCCATAACGTCGTTGACGTATTGTTGAGTTCCCTTCGAAAGGGAACGTCTCAGGTTACGACTGTAACCTATGTTCCCTTAGAACAGGGAACGAGACAATACGTCTCCCTGCCATGCCTCGGGGCTTGCCTACCGTACAGTCCCTTCAGACGATAAGGTGATTTGTCATGTGTGCAAGGCGCCCCTTTATACTTCCAGGTCGCACGTTAATCATTCACGCTAATGATTCACGGGCTGTCGCCGGTCAATATGATTGACGTGATTTGATAGTGATTTCAGACACCTGTCACGCCTGAGGCGTTCCCCATAACGTCGTTGACGTATTGTCTCGTTCCCTGTTCTCAGGGAACATAGGTTACAGTCGTAACCTGAGACGTTCTGCGTGTTTCTGTGAATGAGCGCTCTATGTGTGCTCTACTACACACTGACGCGCGCGTGACACTCGTGGTGTTTTCAGCGTCTATGAGGAGGACATGCACACATTTGAACTTCATTGCAGAGCTTTTATGAGAGTCACTTCCAAGGGCGTAGGTTTGGTTTTGAGATTGGTGGGGACATTCCCAGACGCTGAGTTATCAGGAAATTAATAGGATTAATGGGATAATATTAAGGTTTTTAGTCTATATTGACCTTAACAATACGTTAATGAATTCTGTAATGTTATATTAAAGACAAGAAGGGATTTTAACAGAGAGTTAACTTTACTCCGTTCATAGTGCAATGCAATAATGCAATAAATCTTGTTCCTTGCATTTTGAAGAAGCCAAACACATGTCTGCATCTGTCATTAAAGGGATAGTTAAGGGGATAGTTTACCCAAAAATGAAAATTCTGTCTCTCCCACAAGTTGTTTCAAACCCTTATGAATTTCCTCCTTCTATTGAACACAAAGGAAGATATTTTGAAGGATGTTGGTCACCAGACAGTTGATGGACCCTATTGACTTCCATAGTAAGAAAAAAAAATACTATGGAAGTCAATGGGGCCCATCAACTGTCTAGTTACCAACATTATTCAAAATAACTTCTTTTGTGGTCAGCAGAAGAAAGAAACTGGTTTGAAACAACTTAATAATGACAGAATTTTCATTTTTTTAAGGAAACTATCCCGTTAACAGAAATGAACGTTTGGCATATTTGTTTCACATCATTACTGTCCAGTTTGTCCTGTTGGACATGACACACAGCAACTTGTGCCATTGTTCTGAGCCATGTTTTCAGTGTCCTAAGAGCAATGAAACTTATTTCAGCCTCAGCTGATGAGACTGGGATGACAAGGGTTTCAACTTGATTAAACAGACTTCTCATTTCAACAGACCAAGTAATTTTGTGTTTTCATGTTTAATGTTTAAACTTTCCATAGTCATAATGATTTTTATACTGTACAAACTGTGTATTCTATCCCTCTACACTAACCCTATCACAGATAACTTTCTGCATTTTCTAAAATCGTCACTTAGTATGATTTATAAACTGTTTTCAAAAAAAAAAAAAATTCCCCACAAGGATTTCGGAAATTGCCATCTTTGTGGGGACATTTTGTCTTTGTCCCTACAAAAATGGCAATTTACAAAAATGTTGTCCTTATGGGTATTTTCTTTTTATTCCCCCTTTTTTGAAAAACGACTTATAAATCATACTAAGTGTGCTTTTTACTAAGTTTCAGTGCTCTTTGCGCGCACACACTAACGACATGTTTGCCACTTATCCCGCTATTGTCATACATTATATTGTAAAAACTGAACTGTCCCCGAATCATTATTTGACGCGATTTGCCCCGTATCATCTAGGTTTCCTTCGGAGGAGTTTTGCTGCTTCGCACAACCAAATGTAGCTACAGCCTCTCACAAGTTAGAAAGAAGACACAAAGCCAATCAGTTTAGCGATGTGTGTTAAGCAGGCGGTAGCCTACCTAGATCTATTAACCGTTTGTGTTCCAGGATTAGCGCATTTTTCTCAGAACGCTCTTGTAGATTTTAATCTAAATGAGATGTTTCCTGGTTAAATAAAATAAGAAATACATAAAACCCACAAGATCCAACCAGGCAACAGTGGTTATATATAAATATATTTTAATTTTTTATCGAAATTATTGCTAGGGACAAATCAGTGTCACTGGATATTGGTAGGGACATGTCCCTATAGCGTCCCTACTAAATTCTACGCCCCTGGTCACTTCACAAGATTTTTACCATTTCAGTTGATAAAACTATCGTCATTCATTCGTATCATATACACACTCACAAACTTTAAAGTCTTCATGACAACCTGTCAAGTTTTGCATAACTTGAAGAAAATATAACAGAAATATATTACTATTGCACAGTAGAGTATACTTCAAGTAGGCCTAATAATAATAATAATAATAATAATAGTTTATTAAAACACACAGAAGCTCAAATGTCTTTAATTTACAACCCACCAAAATAAGTTTGTAGAGATAAATAAAGTAACTCGAGGGAATTATGAAAGAAATTGCATAGTAAGATGTACTTTTTAAAATAATAATAATCAAATCTATTAAAACATAATTTTAAAGGAATATCACACAAGTTTTTAAAAAGTAAATTTTTATTTGTGCTTATAATGTTTAAGTCTTGTAATTGTCAGCTGATAAAACCTGTGCTTCAGGGACCATATTCATATAACATCTAAGGTTAAACGTAGCTCTTTACTGGCTGAGTTAGATGGCGATTAACACTAAACAGTAGAAAATGGGTGGTGGCGGCGGTGGCGGTGGCGGTGGCGGCGGGCGGGCGGGCGGGCTGGTATATCATCACAGTATACTCACTACAAAAAACTAGACTACACAACTGGCCAGGCGTATGGTCTAAAGCACAGGTGTCAAACTCAGTTCCTGGAGGGCCACAGCCCTACACAGTTTTGTTCCAACCCTGCTTCAACACACACACACCTACCGTTTTCAAATAAGCCTGAAGGACTTGATTAACTGATCAGGTGTGTTTAATTAGGGTTGAAGCTAAACTCTGCAGGGCTTTGGCCCTCCAGGAACTGAGTTTGACACCCCTGGTCTAAAGATTGGCCCTATTCTCTTAATGAGTAATAGGTGTGTTTTGGGATTAACGTGCGTTAAACCAATCAGAGTCTCATCTCCCATTCCCTTTAAATACCATTTGAGCTCGCGCCATTGCGGATTCGCTATTTACATGACGGAATCTGATAGTGGACAGACCGAACGCGTCTCCAGAGCGCAAACGGAACTGCTCGTGCGCGAGGTAAAAGTACGCAAGCAGACCATCTACTGGACAAGCCGGATTCCAACATATGTTTATGTACACAATAATAATCTTTTACATTGTAATCCTTTTAATTTTAATATTTGGCATTCGTATGCTGATGTGCGTCCCTGTGTGTTTAATAAGCAGATCACGCGCGTTGTGGACCCGTCTTTAGGCGCACATTTAGCTACTAACGCGTTCTTTAAATAACACAAAAAAAAATATTGCGCCAAGACCAAGTTTCAGTTGGTCAATGGCACAGTCTATTTCTGTTGCCTCAAAATAGCAATAAGCCAACAATGCGACACACACCTTGTTTTCACGCCCATGGGCGCACAAATGGGCGCAAATGCATTTACAATTTAAACAACGCAGGACGTGAAAATTATAACTGTGTCGGACTGAAACTAGCACAAAACACTTGCTAGCGCACTTGGCGCAGGGCCCAGAGTCTCCCTGACCCTGGCTACTGTCTTCCCTCATGCAGCAGTCTTTTCAAGCTGTCTTCTTTCTAGATTTGTGAGTAGGCTAATTATGTGGAAAGTCTGTCATCCACCAGTGAAAGGCATCATCTAGTCCTGGTGTGAGTTATGGATCTTCTTCTGGTCCCGAAAGGTAGCTCAACTTAATTGATGCTAAAAGGTTTCCATTAGCAACATGGGCAAACCCCACTGCTTCCCCAGAGTCTCTGAGTTCACTGCAAAGCTTTTGAAGCCCAGAAGTCTTTTTTTTAAATAGGCAGAAATCTTTTTCTATATGAACAGTCTTATATAAAAACATCTGCAGTGCTGTTGTCTAAAGTTTTGCTTGCTTCAATTATCTAAATCACACCACTACTTTACATCAGTCAATCTCAGATATTAACTTTATTAAGGGACTGTTTGTTTTTTATTTAAGGGGCTACTGGAGGAGTTTTGAGATCTATAGTCAAAATAGACTTGACCCTCCCTCCGCCAGCAATACATTTTTTATGACCCTCCAAAATGATTGTGAAAAAAGGCTTGACCCTCCCCGATAATTGATTGATTACTTCTGTACTGGTTTGCGCTTGGCAAAGATGTTCAGATAGCCATTGTTGTTGTTTTTTACAACCATGACAAACGACTTAAAGCGTAACTCTCGCCAAAACCCGAGTCAAACTTTCGTTTAAAAGCATAATTAGGATGGAAACGCCACTTTTAAGATTGACCGTATTTTCGTTTTCGGTCAAATTGCCTTTTGAATGGGAGTGCTAGGGGCACTACTATGATAGCATCAAAATCACTATTTTTAAAACACTAAGACGGCTCGACACAACATGAAAATTTGCTCGAAGTATCACCAGGGCCTCTACACATGAACTCGAGCATTGAGAACATTGTTTGTGTGCACAGAGTTTACTAAAAAGAAGCTGTTGTTGTTTCCGGCATTTTGTCAGTCAAAAATAGTCAATCTCCGAATGCAACGTAACAGGGAGGAGAGTAAAGATGGAAAGCTTCTAAAGCTTAGTTCCATAAAAATTCATGGATAATTTATTGTTTTGTCGTTAGTGAAAATCAACATTGACCTTGTATTTGAAATGGGTCGACCCATCTACTAGCGATGGGGGGCCGAGACTGAGAGAGCTACATGGAAAAATATGCACCAAACAAGCCACTTTGGAATTTGATGTTTTCATGAATACAAAAGATGGGTGACCCTCCCTCTAGACTAAAGAAAGCTGGATGACCCTCCCCTTAGAAAATAATAAAAAGACAAGACCCTCCCCTATTTTCCACCAGTGGTCCATACCATAAATACCGAACGGTCCCTAAGAGGAAATATTTCCCCCCTGCTATTGAATTTCTGGGACAGTTTTCACCTTCTGGTAGAAATTCCCCATAGCACCTGACTTAAGCAAAATGGGACTTCTCCACTTCAACACCTACAAATTTATACTGTACTAGGCATCTCCACTTCGACACCTGCTTCAAGTTGGACAGCGTATAACCCATTATGAGCACTATCACTCGGTAATAAGGTATCTAGTTCTCCATTGACCTGTTTCGCAGCAGTAACCAGACAGACTCCAGACAATGCCTTTGAAAATGCTTTAATCACGGCCGGGAGGATCTCAGACCAATTTCAGAGAGAGTCCCCCCGACAAAAAGAGAACAGCAGTTTATATAGAATACGTGCATGACAAAGGTGACAAGATTAATTTCATCATTTTTTCTAATATGATTGGTTCTTCATATGCATAATTCTCTGTTTTGGATTCCTTGATACTTTAGCTTGTAGCGATAGGGTCATGAGGTGATATATAGACATATATATATATATATATATATATTATATAAAGCGATCAAGTTTATTTCGTTATTAAAGTGGGCAGTTTTATTTTCAATACAAAGCATTTTGATTTATTCCGGTTTATTATGGGCTTCTTGTTCTGTGTTTTCTTGCAAGATCTGGCAACACGAGCAAGTAAAGTCTCGTACCTCTTTCCCTGTGATTTCTTTTACCATGCATACAGAAGAGAGACAGATCTCTGATGTGCATTTAAATACGTCATTAACAACTAGGTACGGAACAGTACCTTCGTTTCCGTACACACATAGAATTTCCGCATAGAATTTTTGTAAATAATAATTTTGTAAAGATAATTTGGTTGTAGAATGCGGTTGTCACTCCCGTAACTTGCTGAACTGTGTGTACACAACAGGATTAAGCACTAGATGGGGAATTGACAACTGAATTTAGCTGCAGTGTCTAGCCTACATGGCCTAATTCCCTCATCTCTCTTGCATTAACATTTTTGCTGGTGAATTTCTGACCCTTCCGTGTGTAAGTTTGGTTAAACCGTTTTCTCTCTTTGTGTCTTTGTTTCAGAAAGCTGTAAAGACACTCTCACATCCCCAGCAAACTACACTCAAGCAGAAGTCACCTTCCTGACCTGAGGGGCTTTGTCCTGATAGGACTCTTCTGAGACGCTCACCAATCATTCATCTTCTCATTAGTCATGCATCATCTATCTCAGTCAAGGGTGCGATACCCCTGTAGACCAGTAAAATGTGGATCATCATCATCTGTCCGTTTTCAAGCTGCCAGGCATGTATTAGCATGATAGAGTACTTTTGGTCAAAATCTATCTTTAATGTAGGCTACTTTTATATTAAGGGCACATAAAAATCTTACCCGAAGTATCTCTTTAAAATATTAATGATGATCAATGTTGCTTGAGACCCCATTAAAATAGGATAATTGTAAGTGCTAGTTTAATTCTGAAAGTTTACAAAATAACTTTATTAGTATTTTTAGAGACTTTTTAAAAGGACAAACCTTTCAATATGTCTTTCCTGTCAAGATTATCTATCTAAAAGTGCAAATTCAGACTGAAACTTATGAGACCATTAGAAAGGTGTACCGTTCATGTTCTAGATACACTACTGTTCAAAAGTTTGGGTCTGTAAAATGTATGTTTTTGAAAGAAAGACTAATGTCTTATGCTCACCAAGGCAGCATTTATTTGATAACAGTAATATTAAAATATTAAATATTAAAAACAGTAATATTGTGATATATTATTACAATTTAACGTAACGTTTTATATTTTAATGTATTTAAAAATTAAATCTATTCCTGTAATGGCAAAGCTGAATTTTCAGCATCATTACTCCAGTCTTCAGTGTCACATGAGCCTTCAGAAATCATTCTAATATGCTGATTTGCCGCTCAAGAAACATTTATTATTGTTATCAATGTTATCACATTTGTGCTGCTTAAAGATTTTATGAAAACTGTCATTCTTTTTTCAGGATTCTTTGATGAACAGAAAGTTCCAAAGAACAGCATTTATTTGAAATATAATTAAATTGTAAATGTAAAAGTCTTTACTGTCCCTTTTGATCAATTTAATGAATATTCACTGAATAAAAATATAAATTTCTTTCAAAAAACAAACAAACAAACTTTTGAACAGTAATATGCATCAATTTGCATCAAAACATTTCTCGCCTCAGGATTCAAATTCTCAGCTTGTCTTTATTTGGACAAAGTAGAAACCACCCTGTGTCTGTACAGTATCTTCCAGAGATCACAGGCCAACTAACACAACTGTAAGAATGACCCATTAATCACTGTACAAATAACCCTCAAACAAGGATCTTCAAGAGCAGTTTTCCAAACTTATTTGATCTCGAATGCAGTTTCTTATAAAGAAAATAAATAAGAAAGCAGATTTATTAAAGAACACAGTAGCAGCTGAATGCTTTTCCAACCATAATTTTCTGTAATAGAAATTACATGAAGTCTTACATTTGAAATCATCCATATACATAACATTGCTGGTTGAGATGGGACCAAAATCTTAAAACTTTGTTCTGCTATGTTAGTTCACTGTAATCTAACCTTCTTTTGGGAGTACACACTGTATAACCTGTCCAAGTTGTGCCTACTGTCTTGTAATACTACTAATTATATTCATTTTAATAATAATAAAAATAATGATACAAAAAACAGTAGTATACTTTGTTGTTAAGAAAGGCTTATATTGTTGAGATGTCAATCATGTTCACACAGACAAAAAAAAAAAAATTTTTGTGCGACACTTTTTTCCAGTTTGTTGTCTGCCATAGTTGCCTTATGTTTCGTAACAACAGTTCAAGTGAAACATGTTATTTAGAGCCAAAAAGTGCATCATGTAAATATTAGTACTGCTGTATGTAGCAGAGTATCACTATCTATCAAGAAGGTGCATTCACTGTCTAGTTATACAGTCCAACAGTATCTGCCTTTAGCCAGTAACCGTGAGTTTGTTTGTGTGTGTCAGGGATGAAGTAACATGCTAAAAAAGAGGTTAATACAGTACACCAATAGATGATATGGTACAGCACTGTAACTTTTGGATAAACATGTACAATGTTATATGTCTAAAGAAAAAGCAGTTCATATCTTGTATTATGTAGGCTTGTGTGTCTATGCATCTGCAGGAATACGAATAAAATCTAAATATTGAACTGAGGTTTGTGCTGCTTTATTTCAAGCTGTGTCCCATCAGTGTCTGAGCTGTATGTTTTGGAATACAGATGTTCTTGTATATTTGATTTGAGAATGAGAGCCAAAGCCTCGGTGCATCTGTCTGATTGCAGACCTGATGTGCTGGCTGTACTTGTACAATTTTAAACAGAGTGGAATACACATCCATCTCCATGGTGACTGTGAGAGTTAAGTCCCACTAATTGTTGTTTAGCTCCTTCATTCTCTATATGCATCTCTTTCTTTCCCCATTTCATCTGTCTCTCTCTTCTTCAATATTCTCCATATCGCAATAGTCCCCATATCATACTACTTTAAAAAGTGGTAACATGCAATAAAGGGGCTATTCCTGCCTGATCTAACCCTTAAAGGTGACATATCATGCCCCTTTTCACAAGATGTAATATAAACCTATGGTGTCCCCGGAATGTGTCTGTGAAATTTCAGCTCAAAATACCCCCCAGATAATTTATAATAGCTTGTCAAATTTGCCCCTCTTTGGGTGTGAGCAGAAATCGCCATTTTTGTGTGTGTCCCTTTAAATACAAATGAGCTGATGCTGATGCTTCCCGCCCCGTTCAGAAGACGGCAGATCAACAAGACACGCAAATCTCACTCATCCAAAAGCTCAGAATCAGAAATAACCAGTAGCGGAGTTCAGCCTTACGGAGAGACTCAGGAAGAGGTTGCAACATTTAGACTGCACTTGTATGTCTCTGAATGCTTAGTGGATACATTTATGTAGTTGTTGTGGAGTAACATTGATTCATCTCATCGACTGGCATATACCGTCATGTTTAATATTTACACAAGTTGACACGTTTCCCTGAGTTCTTTATAAGACAGCTGTGACATTTTTTGATCAAATAGTGCTCGTCTGTGCAGCCAACGACAGAACAGTTTGCATGCTTTGCACTTAAACACGGAAAAAGTCAGATTTTCATGATATGTCCCCTTTAAAATAACTTTTTTTTTTACTGTAACCGAATATAGTCAGGTCGATTCAGTATAATATAATATAAAAGACATATATATAATATTATATAAAATATGTAACTGAGACAAATCAGACACACGTATTTGTTATATTTAACATATAATCTTTAAAACCCCTCACCAACCACCACAAAACAAGGTGCCAAGGTATGTGCCACAGCCCTAAAGATCCAGGCCTCTGCTTGCCATGGTTTTATGACTTTAAAGAATGCAGAACTCAAACCCACTTTGAATCAGGTCATAGGAAAGACACAAAGCCTGTAAAAAATAGACTCCTCTGCCTCAATGAACTTGCCAGTGACTATAGTTTAAAAAGTTTTAAATATCGTTATTTTTCTTACAAAATCGCTTCACTTCAGAAGGACTTTATTAAGACACTGGAGTCATATGGATTACTTTTATGATGAATGAATGCGCTTTTTGGAGCTTTGGGCACTATTCAATGCCATTACAAAGCTGGGAAGAGCCAGGATATTATTTAATACAACTCTGGTTGTGGATGAACACCTAGGATGGCTTGAGGTTGAGTAAATTATGGGTGAACTAATTCCTTTAAAGGATTAGTTCACAATATACATTTTTTGATTTGACTAAAACCAGGTTATTCATTTTATTTTTTTAAATTTTTTAAATTTTTTTTTAAACTTTTATACATTTTTAGATCCCTTGACAATAATGGGGGAAAATTTAATTACATCACATTTTTACAGTGTATCTACAAACCAGTGATGACATATTGTAATAACTTTGCATATAAGCACTTTTGGAACAACATTCCGAATCAGTATACAGTATCCAAACCTATACAGGAAAAAGACATAACATTTTATGTGAATATTACGTTTATCAAAAGAAACGGCTATCAATATATCTTTCAGAATAGCCTCATAAGTGTTAATGGTGAAAAGCTAATGCTTTCTTATGCACTTGTTGATTTATACCTAAACGGTAAATATGTTTCAGGAACTATACTGCCGTGCAAAGGCAAAAGACCGTAACATCGTTTTTGGTCGAAAATGAGTTATTTATATTTTTGGCACATTCAAGACCTCCTTTATCATGTGGATAAGTAGCTTGAGTCAAATCCGTTGTTTTTTCGAGAAAATAATGGGTTGTCTTAACCGTAACATCCAAAAGCCCATGAGAAACCAAGGCAGAACACCGTATCACCAGTTACCGCTGTTTGGCTTTGTTTTGGAACGCTCACGCTTGAGTTACGGTAGCCTACTCTGCCTTTGTTTAGCCGCGCGTCAATATGAAGTTACGGTGCCGGCGTTCTATCAAATAATGCTACCTAACAGATTATACAGTGGTCTGCCTTTGTTTTACTCTCCATTAAAATTTCAATTACGATGTAGCCTGTGTAGAGCTGTGTACAGCTGCCATCAATCCCTGTCTTTTGATGTCCTAGGAGCTTTGTCCTGCACTAACAGTCTTTGACATTATATGGTCATAACAGTCATAACATTATATGGTCTGAAACCGCTCCATAGACAAACGTGCGATAACGATCGCGAAGGATATATGCAGAGATGACAGAAAAATGTTACACATGCCATATCAGGTGAATACAACAAAGAACAAAAGCCCCACCTCACCCAATTCGGATACCGGACCTGGTTGAAACAATCATGCATCTAGCTGGCAGAGTGCCAAAACTTCGCGGGCGCCTTCAGTACCGCCCTGAACACGGTCGAGCCGACGCGGGACTAATATATCACAGCAGGGAGTGATAATAATAAAGCAACGAAGGTATATTGGTGCATAGCCTACAACATAAGTAAGCAAGAAGTGCTGGTGCATTCAACATCAGACCAGCTTATGTTATACAAGCAGGTTATACAATACAATCCAGACCAGTTTATGTTATACAAGCAGGTTATACATACAATCACAGCGTCCGGAATAAATCCGCGGGACGAGCGAAGTGCACAAGCACAATAATAGGGCAGACAGCTGAAACCACCGCATACTGAAAAGACGCGAAACACAGAAGGTTGTGCTATAAATGCATTAGTCGTCTCTAGGTAGTCCAGAACGCGCTCCCTACTGAGTCTCAAGGGGGAGAGCACTGCGTATGCTACTGTTAGTGAACGGACGAGGAGCGTGACACCTTCGAACACGACTCTCGGTAAGCGCCTGTGAAAGTATGCGTCTTTCAGATCCACCGCTATAAACCAGTCTCCGGGTCAAATGTGCGCAAGGATCTGTTTTATTGTGATCATTTTGAACGCATGTTTAGCAAGTCTTATGCCACGCGGTACCACTTGAAAATACTCTTTATCCCATGGAGGTATTTTGTCATGTTTAATGTAGGCTATTAATGTAGGGCCACCAGAATGCAACCAAAGCACAGGATAGCAAGAAGTAGATGGCTATAATTGTAAATCATACAAAATAAATGCCATGATCACTAGATTTTATACAGGTGTTGCTATAATGATTTTGTGAATGGTGATCAGCAACCAAATATTGATAATGTGGAAGTTACTGCCTTTTGCCTTGGCATGACTTCTCACTTTTTGCTGACAATACAAAGGGAGAGTACAGTAACTTTAAAATAGTGGTCAAAAGTCAAGTTTGAGCTCAAGATTTTTTTATGTAGATAATTTTCATTACTTAAACATCTAATTGCCCGATTTTCAGTGTCCTACCCATAATTAACTTGGCGGGACAACTAAAAATCTTTAAAGTCATTTTTCTCAGTTCCACACTAGCGAGTTAAGGTCTTTTGCCTTTGTAGGGCAGTATATTCACACACAGCTGTCATATTCACATTTGGAGATTACTACAATATCTCCCATTCTTTTGCAGAATACATAATCTAGAAGGAATATCAGAAGCACAGGAAGTGTGCCGTGGTGAATGATTTAATAGTCTAGAATGCGCAAAATAACCTCACTGCGTCTGAGGTTTGAAGAGAGTGACACGCATAAGCTTTCACACAGGGAAAAAGGTGGCAGCGTTTCATGTGTTCTGTCATCCACTCCCTCTCCAATTAATTCCATTGTATTTCCTTCTCTTTTGTTGTCTTTTTTGCCCCATAAAATGGGTTGTCATGGCAATGTCGAGTGCAGTTACCATGGAGAGCTGCTCATCCACCACTTTAGCCGGGTTGCAGAAGTGGCCAGTTGGAGAAAAAAAAAAAAAAAAAAAAAAAAAACAGAAAGGGGAAATGCATAAGTGGCCAGTTGGTTTGTGGCTTTTCTTTTTCTTTTTGTGACTGGTTCTCTGATTGAGCATTTGGGTCAAAATTGAGAGGTAACAGCTGTAACAGACATTCTGTTCTGAGAACTTGTGTCCCACCGCAATGTTCAATCTTATAAACAAATTTTAGTGTAGACATTTAACATTATGCTGCAAAAGAGTTAAAATGTGCCTTTATATTGTCCTCTAGGCAAAGAAAAATCAGACAGAAGTAAAAAAAAAAAAATAATAATGCAATGAATTATTTCAGTCTAACAGATGTTTAGAAATAATAAATATAAGTGTCACTGTGTCTAAAACTATTTATTAGGGGAAAAGAAAATAACCAAATAATTTTTAAGGATGTGGCAAACACTATTAAATATCAGTCAATAACATCTGACTTGGAAAATGGAAATTAATTTAAAGGAAATGCCTTTTGACAATAGACAGGCGAAAGTGTTTAATCTCGAATCCATTATATTCTTGATATCACCAATACACACTCCCAGACTGATATACGCTCACCCACTTTGTTTTACCCCCAGCTCTGGTGATAAAAGAGGAGTGATGATGGAGTTGTCATGGTTACGCTGCCCCCCCCCCCTCTCCCTTTTCATCATTGTCTCAACACTGGAAATTGCGAGACAGGTTTTGGGTCATTATCCCTAAGAATCATGCTATCTATGGACAGGCCTTGCTATTCCTTCCAATGGTCCATTCATCTTTGCCTTTCCCTTTTTTGTTTCATACTTCTTTTTTTTTTCATTTCTTGAGACTGAGAAAAGTCACTCTGATTTTATCTCTAATTTAAGCTTAAGTTACAGACTTCAGGATTTTTGGGGACACTGGGAAATGTGCTTAATTATATATACTTCTAGTGTAATAGAATTTAATTGGGTTTTAATGTTATAATTAATATAATATAAAACCATGATTTATGCTAAGTTTCATAAATGTATTGTTCAAAATGTGAACATCTGGGAAGAATTACAAATCTTTCCTGAAAAACACACTGTTCTTGAATGTTTTCCTGCTCACCTTTGTGTATCTTTCCTAGTAGGCTCAGTGAACCCATGATCAACCTTTGGCTTGACAGAGCCATGCTATATAAGTTTAGAATGATACTAGACATTTTCATAATGAGACACAAGACAAAAACTTATTACATATTACCCATATTTTTACAATCCCAACAGTCAGCAAAAAATTCAACCTGTGCCAGTACTACATCAGTAATACATCAAGACGTCAAGATATACATATATACATTAAATTAAATACCTCTCCAGGTATTGATGCATTATTGATGTAGTATATAAAATCCACGGTGGGCCTTTAGTCTTCTTCTATGTATATTTAACATTTTGGAAATAAAAAGGTCAGACTGAATCTTGGCTAACAGGGACTTTCAGCAGCTTTTGTTTTATTTATTTATTTACATGTTGGACCCCGTATCCAAGGAAACCAAATAGGAATTTACTATCCGGTTGTTAAGTCGTGACGTAACCACTCTCCGATAATACTGTTTCCGGGTCCAAAGGCCGGGTCCTCTCTACCTACCTACCGCTTTCGCCCGAGTTTTAACGTGTTCCCATGTTGTTTAAATAGTTCGGAGTTAAAAAAACAAGTGACATTCAACTGTCATTCTACCGCTTTCCCTGTGACGAGAAAGATAAGAGTAAAATGGCTGCAGTTGATAAGGTAAGTTACAAATCTTAAACGAATGAAGAAACTTTGGCGCCAGTGGGTGCTATCCCTTAATTCCTAGTAACACCCACTGGCACTGTAGCGAAAAAAGCCCTTTAAGAAAAGGGTTTATTTAGTCTAGGATCTGGAGTGGACGAGCGGAGCGCTTGGGCCCGGAAGAGGCTAAACGTCACGCGTGACGTCAGACTTAGCAACCGAATACTATCACAAATCACCAGTCAACTGTAGTACAAATTCAAAAGTTTATGTCATGTTTTGATAGTTTTTTCTTCGACAGATTCTGTGTAAACAGCAGAATACATAAATTTTTTTTTTGTATAGAAACTCACCACAATAGCTCATTGTAGACTATTTGTCAGCTCATAGGACTATTTGATAATCAGTCAACTTGTTTCTTTGAAGGTGAAGATGAATACCGTAAAGAGGAATGGGCATTTATCTGTTCAAGAGTCAAAAGCTTCTGCATTAGAGAGACGTTTATCAGCATGACATGGACAAATATGAAGCCATTAGTATGGACTGGTTAAGACATGCACAATTACTTACGTGCACTCAATCTGGATGGGGTTTTACTGGCAGTGAACCAATAGAAACAAAGAAGCCATTACTAGTAATTTCAAATGTCCACTCTCAGAAATGTATGGTCTCAAAGCATTAATATTAATCTTGTTTGCAGTAATGCACACATTAACTCTTTATTTCTAGCCCTATTTTAAATGTAATTGCAAAGAGTTGCACTGGCTGGGTGAGATAGATCATTTTTAAAAAGTTTAATTCCAAACATTCAGAGTTTCATGACACGATTTCTGTTAAAGAGGAGGTCCATCACCCAAGCTGAAGTCACCGAGGTAGTCAAGAAGCTCCTCCGTGGCAAGGCACTGGGGGTGGATGAGATCCGCCCTGAGTACCTCAGGTCTCTGGATGTTGTGGGGCTGTCTTGGCTGACACGCCTCTTCAACATCGCGTGGCGGTTGGGGACAGTACCTCTGGACTGGGAGACCGGGCTGGTGGTCCCTCTTTTCAAGAAGGGGGACCGGAGGGTGTGTTCCAACTACAGGGGGATCACACTTCTCAGCCTCCCAGGAAAGTCTATGCCAGGGTACTGGAGAGGAGAATTCGGCCGGTAGTCAAACCCCGGATTCAGGTGGAACACTGGACCAGCTCTATACCCTCTCCAGGGTGCTGAAGGGTGCATGGGAGTTTGCCCAACCAATTCACATGTGCTTTGTGGATTTGGACAAGGTATTTGACTGTGTCCCTCACGGCTGTGGAGGGTGCTCTGGGAGTATGGGGTCCAGGGCCCTTTGCTAAGGGCTGTCCGGTCCCTGTACGACCGGAGCAGGAGCTTGGTTCACGCAGTAAGTTAGACTTGTTCCCGGTGGATGTTGGACTCCGGCAGGGCTGCCCTCTGTCACCGGTTCTGTTCATAATTTTTATGGACAGAATTTCTAGGCGCAGCCTGGGGCCGGAGGGTGTCTGGTTTGGGGACCACACAATTTTGTCTCTGCTTTTTGCGGATGCTGTTGTCGTGTTGGCCACATGCACTGGGATGGTTTGCAGCCGAGTGTGAAGCGTCTGGGATGAGAATCAGCACCTCCAAGTCCGAAGACATGGTTCTCAGTCGGAAAACGTCTCGGTTACGTATGTAACCCTCGTTCCCTGAGTAGGGAACGGAGACGTTACGTCGGATGACGACGAAATGGGGTTTCGCTTAGAAAGCCTATCAACTTCGAGTATTACAAAACGAGCCAATGGCAAAGAAATGCCATGGGTCTGCGGAATTTGCATGACGTAACTCCGCCCCACCTCGTGGGTATAAAAGGAGGAAGTCTGCAACAGCAGTTTATGTTTCTTCGCTGAGGAGCCAAGACTGAGCTCAGGCGATCCCCGCGGAACAGCGGAAAGTGGCAGGAAGACGTAACGTCTCTGTTCCCTACTCAGGGAACGAGGGTTACATACGTAACCGAGACGTTCCCTTTCGTTGTCACTCCGAGTTACGTCGGATGACGACGAAATGGGGTTACCAGTCTAATCACGCCACCTTCTCAGCTGTCTTCCAGTGCCCTGCGTAAATCTGAGATCCCTGTCGTGAGACTAGCACGGACGAAGGACTCCTATTTAGCACAGGAATACCAAGGTACACTGGGGAGCATATCCCACAATTTTAGAGGAAATATGCAATTATTGCCAACCCAGAGGGGGGGACTTAGAGAATACACATATGACCCGAAGGATGCATATGGAGAACACTGGGGTGTCCAGCCGCAGGTGGAATATTTCAACCCCAGGGGTGGCAAGGTGGCTTGCCAAGGGAAAGACACATGCTCGAAAGAGGCTTACAGTGGAAATACACATGTGGGGGTCGCTCAGGGGAGGGACCATGCACACGGGAGGCACCTAGCCGGCGCGCAGGCAATAGACACTGGCGGCGACGTCAGAAGTGCTGGAGGAACTCAGGGCTTTCGGAGAAGCTCACCTGAGGGGAATATCGCACGTATCCAGTCCGTGGAGTGGAATGGCGAGCAAGCGAAGACACCTGAGCGGGTCCAGTACTAGCTAGTTGAAGCGAGTACATGAGAGGACACAGGCTCCACTCGGAGATTGTAGAATCTGGCGAATGTGTTCGGTGTCGCCCAGCCTGCAGCTCTGCAGATGTCTGTTAGCGAGGCGCCATGCGCTAGAGCCCAAGAGGACGCCACACTCCGGGTGGAGTGGGCAGTCACACCAAGGGGGCATGGACGACCTTGCTGCTGGTATGCCAAAGCAATGGCGTCCACTATCCAGTGAGACAACCTTTGCTTGGAGAGAGCCTTTCCCTTCAGCTTCCCACCATAACAGACAAAGAGCTGGTCTGAGGTCCTGAAACACCGCGTCCTGTCTACATAGGCGCAAGGAGCGCGTACTGGACAGAGCAGTGCCAAGGCTGGGTCTGCCTCCTCCGGGGGCAGCGCTTGCAGGTTCACCACCTGGTCCCGAAAGGGAGTGGTAGGAACCTTGGGCACATATCCAGGCCGGGGTCTCAGGATCACGTGAGAGTAAGCCGGCCCGAATTCCAGGCACGCTTCGTCAACGGAGAATGCGTGCAGGTCCCCTACCCTCTTGATGGAGGCCAGAGCAACCAGGAGCGCTGTCTTCATTGACAGGAACTTAAGCTTCACTGACTGCAAAGGCTCAAAGGGAGCACTCCGCAGGGCAGTTAGCACCACTGCGAGATCCCAAGAGGGAACGAGAGGAGGGCGAGGAGGATTCAGTCTCCTCGCTCCTCTCAGGAACCTGACGATCAGGTCGTGCTTCCCCAAAGACTTACCTTCAACAAGGTCATGCTGTGCGGCAATGGCGGCGACATAGACCTTTAGGGTGGAGGGAGACAGCCTTCGCTCCAACCCATCTTGTAGGAAGGAAAGCACGACACCAATCGAACATCTCCGGGGGTCTTCTCGGTGAGAAGAGCACCAGCTGACGAAGAGGTTCCACTTCAACGCATAGAGATGTCTCGTGGACGAAGCTCTAGCGGAAGTGATGGTAGCCACCACCGGTGGTGGTAGGGTACTCAAACCTGCCTCGTCCCGTCCAGGAGCCACACGTGGAGTTTCCAAAGATCGGGCCGAGGGTGCCAAAGGGTGCCCCGTCCCTGAGAAAGTAGGTCCTTCCTCAGAGGGATCGGCCAGGGAGGTGCTGTCGCGAGGAGAACCAGTTCGGAGAACCAGGTCCTGGTGGGCCAGTACGGCGCAACCAGCATGACCTGCTCCTCGTCCTCCCTGACCTTGCGCAAGGTCCGCGCAAGAAGGCTCACTGGGGGAAACGCATACTTGCGGCCCTGCGGCCAGCTGTGCGCCAGAGCATCCGTGCCGAGCGTGCCCTCGGTCAGGGAATAATACTGGGCGCAATGGGTCGAGTCGTGGGAGGCAAACAGATCTATCTGTGCGTCCCCGAACTGGTCCCAAATCAGCTGAACCGACCGGGGATGGAGCCGCCATTCTCCCGGGAGGAGTTGAAACCGTGAGAGCTCGTCGGCTACACAGTTCAGAGCTCCGGGGATAAAAATGGCACGAAGCGACCTCAGATGCTTCTGGCTCCATAAGAGGAGGTGGCGGGCGAGTTGCGACATACGGCGGGAGCGCAGACCACCTTGACGGTTGATGTACGCTACAGTGGCGGTATTGTCTGATCGGACTAGTACGTGCTGGCCCTTGAGCACGGCCCGGAAGCGGCGCAGAGCAAGACGTACAGCCAGCAACTCGAGGCAATTGATGTGCCATAGGCGCTGGGGTCCTATCCAGGAGCCCGCGGCAGCACGTCCATTGCACATGGCGCCCCAGCCCGTGGAAGAGGCATCTGTCGATACAACAACATGCCGCGAAGCTCGTTCCAGGGGCACTCCGGCCCGTAGAAAGCTGAGGTCCGCCCACGGGGTGAAGGTCTGACGGCAGGTCGGAGTAACTGGTACTCGGAGGGTGCCGTGTTGCCATGCCCACCTCGGGACTCGGTCGCGAAGCCAAAGCTGAAGCGGTCTCATATGAAGCAATCCGAGCGGCGTTGCCGCGGCTGCAGATGCCATATGCCCCAGGAGCCTCTGAAAAAGTTTCAGTGGAACCGCACTCTTGCCCTCGAACTGTCTCAGGCAAGTCAGCAGTGACTGCGCGCGCTCGCTCGTAAGCTGCGCGGACATGGCGACCGAGTCGATTTCCATACCGAGAAAAGAGATCCTCTGCACGGGGCAAAGTTTGCTCTTCTCCCAGTTGACCCGAAGGCCCAGACGGGCTAGGTGCCGGAGCACTAGGTCCCTGTGTTCGCAAACCTGATCCCGAGAGTGAGCTAGAATCAGCCAGTCGTCGAGATAGTTCAGGATGCGAACCCCGTGTTCCCGAAGAGGAACAAGGGCTGCCTCGACGACCTTCGTGAAGACGCGAGGAGACAGGGCTAACCCGAATGGGAGAACCGCGTACTGATATGCCTGCCCCTCGAAAGCAAACCGTAGAAACGGCCTGTGTCGAGGGAGAATGGAGACATGAAAGTAGGCGTCCTTCAGGTCGATCGCTGCAAACCAATCCTGGGGCCTTACACATTCGAAAATGCGCTTGGCAGTGAGCATCTTGAACGGCAGCCTGTGAAGGGAGCGGTTCAGCACGCGCAGGTCCAGGATTGGCCGTAACCCACCGGATTTCTTCGGGACAATGAAGAACGGGCTGTAGAAGCCGGACCTCATTTCGGCTGGAGGGACAGTCTCGATCGCACCCTTCGCCAGCAGGGTAGCAACCTCCGCTCTCATGATGGGGGCATTGCCACCGACCATAGTGGAGCGAACTCCCCTGAATCGGGGAGGAGACCGCGCGAACTGAATCGCGTAGCCGAGCCTGATCGTTCGGGCGACCCAGCGGGACAGGTGGGGAAGCTCTAACCAGGCTCCCAAGAACTGTACCAGCGGGGTCATGCGAACCACAGACTTCCCGTCGGTGGGGCAGCGAGGCGGAATGACTGTCCCGGACGTGGACGGCATAGCGGCCCAGTGTCGGGGCATAGTCATTGACCGCGTCCTGACAGAGGAGACCAGGGAAGGACGAACGTTCCACGGGGGTCTGCTCTGCCAGTGGGCTGGCGACAGAGGGGGATGAGAGCTGCACGGTCCGGGGACGGCGCGTGCTGTCATCCGGCTCTGGGACAGAGGGGGACGAGGGGTGCACGGCTCGGAGGCGGCGCACCGTGTCGTCCGAGAACTCTGTGTGCTCAGGGATGAACATGTCACTTCTTTCTTTAACCACATTAGGGTGCTGCCCACCCGTGGGTGAGCAGCGGGGAGTGGAGAACAAAAGATTCTCCCCCGGCCCTCCACCGGGGGAAGGAGTGGTCCTGCTACCATCTCCTGAGAAGTGAGAGTCATCCCTGAGCAGCCCGTCTCAGGAGCGCCGCTTAGCCCGGCGTTTAGCGGGGGGCGGGGCAGGAGAGGGCTGGGGCGCCTTCTTGCGGCTTCCTCCGCGACCGGGCCCGGGTGGAGGCTGCTGCTTGGGCCGGGCGGGAGGGGGGGGAACCGCAGGAGGGCGCCCTCGGCCGTGAACAGGCTGAGGATTCTGCCCGGTCGGCTGGGTGGAGGCAGCAGCGGGCCGTCGGGGCAGAATGTGCTTAATCGCCTCAGTCTGTTTCTGAGCAGTCGAGAACTGTTGGGCGAAATCCTCGACTGCACCGCCGAAAAGGCCGGCCTGTGATATGGGGGTGTCGAGCAGACGGGACCGCTCGGCATCCCGCATATCAGCGAGGTTCAGCCAGAGGTGTCTCTCCTGGACCACGGCTGTGGACATCACCAAACCCAGGGAGCGTGCGGTCACCTTCGTCGCCCGGAGAGCGAGGTCGGTGGCGGCACGCAGCTCATTGAAGAGCCCTGGGTCCGCCCTCCCCTCGTGCATGTCCTTGAGCATCTGGGCCTGGTAGACCTGCAGAATGGCCATGGCATGCAGAGAGGTGGCTGCCTGTCCCGCCGCTCTGTAGGACTTCGCCACTAATGTAGACGAGTACCTACAGGCCTTGGATGGGTGCTTAGGCTCACCACGAGAAGAAGCGCTCTGAGGACACAGCTGCATCGCAACAGAGCGTTCAACCGGGGGGAGCCCAGTGTACCCACGGGCAGCCGCCTCCTCGAGGGGAGGAAAGGCGGATGAAACCAACGAGCGGTCACGGGAAGACATGGGAGTCTTCCAGGACTTCGAGATCTCATCATGCACATCCGGGAAGAAAGGTATTGGGGTTTGCCGCGGACGGGGGTCCGCGGCCTTACCCAAGTACCAATCATCCAACCGCGAGCGCTCAGGACAGGGTGGAGGGGACCACTCTAGTCCGATGCTCGCGGGCGGCCCGGGCAAGCATGGCCGTCATCTCCGGATCAGACTCGGACGCAACCGTATGCACACCGGAAGGTGGCAGCTGTGTCGAGTCTTCACTTCCAAAAGAATCAGACCCACCTTGTGATGCTGCGATAGACATGGCGTCCTCCTCTGGAGCGCCAAAGGAAATCCGCGGGGCATCAGGAGATGGACCCGCGGAAATCCCCTGAACACTCGCGGGTTGCAACACTGGAGAGGGTGCGGCTGGGCACGGACGTGTAGTCGGCGCTTTGTTCCAAACCGTCACCCTCAGATCACCCTGGCCACCAGCCGAAGTAGGGCCTCTCGAGGAGACACTAGATCGGGGTGTGGATGAGGGGACCCTCACTCTTGCGAGATCATGGAGCCTCGATCGTAGTGTTGCGATGGTCATGTTCCCGCATTGAGAACATGACTCATCCACGAGCGCTGCTCTAGCGTGATCAAAGCCCAAACACACTATGCAGCGCTCGTGCCCATCAGAGTCGGCAACCAGTCTACCGCAACCAGAAGTGCACGGGCGGTGCATCTTTAAAAAGACGTGCCCGTGCAAGCTCTTTTTGTGAGAGAAAAGAAACTCTGAGAGTGTTGAAGCGCCCGGGGAGAAACACACTCGCTGGCAAACCACAGCACAGATAAGCAGGAAGTGCGCACTCGCCGGGAGATCGCCGTCACACCAACACCAGAGAATCTCGCTCGTCTGTAAAAGCTGACAGTTCAGAGATGGCTTGTGGAACGAAGGATTAACTTGGCTCCGAAGCGAAAACATAAACTGCTGTTGCAGACTTCCTCCTTTTATACCCACGAGGTGGGGCGGAGTTACGTCATGCAAATTCCGCAGACCCATGGCATTTCTTTGCCATTGGCTCGTTTTGTAATACTCGAAGTTGATAGGCTTTCTAAGCGAAACCCCATTTCGTCGTCATCCGACGTAACTCGGAGTGACAACGAAAGGGAATGGTGGCTTGCCTGCTTCAGGTTGGTGGAGAGTTCCTGCCTCAAGTGGAGGAGTTCAAGTATCTTGGGGTCTTGTTCACAAGTGAGGGAAGGATGGAACGGGAGATTGACAGACGGATCGGTGCAGCTTCTGCAGTAACGTGGTTGATGTACCGGTCCACCTATTGCCTTATTAGAGTTTCACTCATTCTTTCTCTCTTTAATTTTTGCAATACATTTTTTTTATATATTTTATTGAGCAAGGATGTATTAAATTGATCAAAATTGACTACGTTGTTAAAAAATGTTCTAATGCTATTCTTTATAGCAGAATACGGCCTAGTCGGCCTAGTGGTCAGTGCTCTGAGGTTAAGAGCTGATGATTTTTAGGTGACACAAGTTCAAGTCCCGGCTCGTGGACTTGTTTTGATCCCATATTTTTCCTATCATAATAAACAGCAAAAACTCCAAACAATTATTTCTTTTAACTGATGCCAGTTAAGCTCCATCCACACACAAATCAAAATCAGCATTTTTAAGCCACTACATCAACATCTCTCATCATGGGAGTGGGGGAACGGATTCCGGCTGCTGGTTTGTTTGCCGTCTGATTCTGTTCCCCCCATGTTTCTTACACAATGAGGTTCTAACATTTATCAAACTGATGCTGATTTGTTGATCCCCTTATCCTAATGGTCAATGCACTGACAATTAGTGTTTTGGGGCTTTGGGCAACCCGAGATCAAGTCCCGGCCCGTGAAATTTTCTTGATTCTATATTTTTCCTATCATAATAAAAGGCAAAAACTCCCATAAAACTATTATTTAAACTGATGCCAATTAAGCTCCATCCACACACAAAATATAATCAGCATTTTTAATCCACTACATCAACACCTCTCATAATGGGAGTGGGGGAACGGATTCCGGCAGCTGGTTTGTTTGCCGTCGTATTCTGTTCCCCTCATGTTTCTTACACAATGAGGTTCTAATATTAATCAAACTGATATATTGATCAAACTGTTGCCTTTGGCTTGCTCAGTTGGGGATATTCAAATTAATTAACCAATCATACCATTGATCAGCTCTACCGAACTTGGATGTCTTTTTTTTCCAGTAATAAACAAACATTGTTAAGTTGTTTTGATTGATACTGTGAAGCAGCTTTGATACAATCTGTATTGTGAAAAGCGCTATAAATATATTTGACTTGACTTGATACTGGTTAAGCTACATCCACTCACAGAATACAGTGAGCATCTTTTAAGCCACTAAATCAACATCTCTCAAGTTGACTCCCTGACGAAGGCTTGTATGCCGAAACGTGTCGGAGTGTTTTTTTTTTGAAGGTTTAAGATGATCAAGCCATAACAATAAAGGCTTTTTAATCTTTCTAAAGAGAGTGCCTTGGAGTTTCCTGAATTTGTGTTACATAATATGATTATCACATTCAAAGAGCACCTCAAGCAAACATTTTGAGTCCTGGAAGCGCTCCTCTACAGACATTTGGATTTCAACATTAATTGGATCCAACAGCCTAGTGGTAAGTGCAGTGACATTGAGGGCTGTTGTGTGAATGTAATATGTGAGTGTGAGGTTTAAGCGTGCAGGTGCTGGAACGTGTCGTTTGCACACATTCTTGGCTCGGGCCTCTTTTCCTAAAAGCGACACAACCCAAGATCATCACTCCCTGGGCCTGAGAAAAACAATGGCCCAGCGGTCTCCTCACTCTTCTTCCAGCTCGCTTACACTGAAAAAGTCACGTAGCATTCGCCAAAACAGACGAACAGAAAATAAGCTTCTTTATCATCTTCCTGTTTCACCCACCTGTTGCCTTATTAGAGTTTCACTTATTCTTTCTCTCTATTTTTTGCAATAAAATTTGTTTTTAATATTTTATTGAGCAAGGATGTATTAAATTGATCAAAATTGACTACGTTGTTAAAAAATGTTTTAATGCTATTCTTTATAGCTTTCTATTCAGCAAATAATCATCATAAAGAAATATGACTGTTTCTTTATAAATATTAAGCAGCACAACGTTTTCAATACTAATCATAATAATAAAAAGATGTTACTTAAGAACCAAAATAGTGTTTAAGAATGATTTCTAAATGATCACAAGACACCGAATACTGGAGTAATTCAGCTTTGCCATCACATTATGTACTATATACTAAATACTATACCGTATTTCTGATCAAATACTGTAAATGCAGTTTGAATGGTATAGAGTATATATCAATCAATCAATAAATGTATCTTTTCTTAATCAAAAACAAAATGTTTGTTTTGTGCCAGTAAAAACATTCTTAAGTAGACAAAATTGTGTAGGATACAAAACGTGTGCTCAAACATGTATCTTGAATTCTGTTTATTATTCATATCCTATTGGTAAATATATTCCATCTTATCAATTTAAGCATAAACCTCACTAAATTTGGTGTTGTGCTTTAAAACAAAATAAAACTACCAATGGGAAAATATGAATTAATTCAAAATATATTTTCTTGAAACAAGTCTTAATATCCTATGCAACTTCCAAAGTAAATGTATGTTTAGATACTGGAAAACAAGGCAAAAATAGATTACTGATTAATAAATTATCCTCGCAGTGTAGATAAGTGGATAGAAACAGCAAGGCCACTCAGTTAAATGCTTGTATTATTTATTTATTAACTTAATTAATAATTTTAAATAAATGATTTTAAAGGCTTTTAGAGCATGAAAGATGTACATTTATTTTCCTGTAATAATATGCAAAAAATATTGTTGTTGACATGTTTACTGTAAGCGTAAACTCAACCTTAAGGATTGAATCAGAAAAAGGAAAAACACTTTTTTTACTACTGAGTTTCATTGCTTTTACATTGAAATTTCTTTTATTTGAGCACTTGAATGGCTGATGCTAAATAAGGTAGAATGTGATGGGAAAAAAGGAAGCTGCATCTCAGCCAAGTAAACATCTGCTGACGGACATCAATGTCCTGCTCTATAATTAAGGATGTCACTTCTAGATTTTCCTCTGTTTGTTTGAGTGGGTGTGAGAAAAAAATATAGAGATGGTGAGTGTGGTTCAGGACTGTGATGGAGGAAGTCTGTTTACAGGATATAGCCTAGATGAAACAAGATTGTGTAAAGTAGAAAGTGTGAGAGGTTGAGCGTGACGCACTCTCTAATCCATAAAACAGAAACACATACTATGCTGAATCCAGAGTGTCTTTACATGGCATCTCCTTTGATACCGAAATGAATCTATGATATTGGTCACCAGCCCTTACAAAAAAAAAGTATACTTCAAGTTCACTTTATTAAGTACACTCATACGAAAAGTTAATTTTTATAGTATATTTTAAGCATACTTAAAATAGACAAGTATATTTTTTAGTAAGTATCGATGTACTAGAAATATAGTTGTAAGTGTACTGTTCCAACACTAGTTGGGACTAAATTGGCCCACTTTTACATAAAAGTATACTTTAAGTGTAACAGTAGTAAAATGAGTGCACAACTAGTTTACAATTACGTTTTTTGTATGTACTGCAACTACACTAGAAATGAACTTATACTGATAGTTTACTAGTCAAATACTTTAGTTTATGAAAGTACTAGTAGTTTTATACTGCAAGTATCCTTGTAAGTTCTTTAGTGAACATAACAGTCACGGAATAGAAGAATGCAAACACAGGTAAAGTCCAAACCGAGTTTATTGAGTGACAGAAGGGACTTGAGCAGGTGAGTAACAGGATTGCAATCAATATGGTGATAATGGCGGGCAAGTGACAGTTCCCTTTCGTTGTCACTCCGAGTTACGTCGGATGAAGACGAATGGGGTTTCGCTTAGAAAGCCTATCAACTTCGAATATTACAAAACGAGCCAATGGCAAAGAAATGCCATGGGTCTGCGGAATTTGCATGACGTAACTCCGCCCCACCTCGTGGGTATAAAAGGAGGAAGTCCGCAAGAGCAGTTTATGTTTTCGCTTCGGAGCCAAGTTTATTCTTCTCTCCACAAGCCATCTCTGAATTGTCAGCTTCACGAACGAGTGCCTCGAGTGTTGGTGTGACGGCGATCTACGGCGAGAGCGTGCTTCCTGCTGATCTGCTGCAGTGATCTGCCAGTCGGCGCGTTTCTCCCCGGGTGCTTCAACACTTGAGTTTTCTCACTAAAAGAGCTTACACGCGGCACGTCTTTTTAAAGATGCCTCGCCCGTGTACTTCTGGTTGCGGCAGATTGGTATCGGACTCTGATGGGCACGAGCGTTGCATAGTATGTTTGGGCATTGATCATGCTAGAGCAGCGCTCGTGGATGACTCATGTTCTCTCTGTGGGAACATGACCATCGCGTCATTACGGTTGAGACTCGGTGAACTCGCAAGAGTGAGAGTCCCCTCATCCACCCCCCGTGCTGCGGCTGGTGGCCAGGGTGACCTGAGGGTGACGGTCTGGAACAAGGCGCCGATTATGTGTCCGCGACCCCAGCCCCCCTCTTCAATGACGGTGCCCGCTAGCGAGCGGCCGATTCCCGCGGGTCTACCCTCTGGTGGCCCGCGTGTTTCGGTTGAAGCTACAGAGGATGATGCCATGTCTGTTGCAGCATCACTAGGTGGGTTTGATTCTTCTGGAAGTGAGGGCTCGTCACAGCTGCCACCTTCCAGTGTGCATACGGCTGTGCTCGAGTCTGATCCGGAGATGACGGCCATGCTTTCCCGGGCAGCCGCGAGCATCGGGCTTGAGTGGAGGCCTCCACCCTGTCCTGAGCGCTCGCGACTTGACGATTGGTTTTTGGGTAAGGCCGCCGACCCTCGTCCTCGGCAAACCCCAATACCTTTCTTCCCGGACGTGCATGATGAGATCTTGAAGTCCTGGAAGACCCCGTTGTCTTCTCGGGACCGCTCGTTGATCTCATCCGCCTTTCCTCCCCTCGATGATGCAGCCGCCCGTGGGTACACTGGGCTCCCCCCGGTTGAACGCTCTGTTGCCATGCAACTATGTCCTCAGAGTGCTTCTTCTCGTGGCGAGCCTAAGCACCCATCCAAGGCCTGTAGATTTTTGTCTACTCTGGTGGCGAAGTCTTACAGAGCGGCGGGACAGGCGGCTGCGTCACTGCATGCTATGGCCACTCTGCAGGTCTACCAGGCCCAGATGCTCAGAGACATGCACGAGGGTAGGACAGAACCAGGGCTCTTTGATGAGCTGCGCGCCGCTACCGACCTCGCTCTACGGGCGACGAAGGTTACCGCGCGCTCCCTGGGTCTGGTGATGTCCACAGCCGTGGTCCAGGAGAGACACCTGTGGCTGAACCTGGCTGACATGCGGGACGCGGAGCGGACCCGTCTGCTTAACGCCCCCCTTGTCCCAGGCCGGCCTCTTCGGCGGTGCGGTTGAAGACTTTGCCCAACAGTTTTCAACCGCCCAGAAACAGACCGAGGCCATCAAGCACATTCTGCCCCGCCGGCCAGCTGCTGCCTCCACCCAGCCGGCCGGGCAGAAGCCTCGTCCTGTTTCCCGCCGAGGGCGCCCTCCTGCGGTTCCCGCCCCTCCCGCCAGACCCACGCAGCAGCCTCCACAAACCCGGGCCGGTCGCGGAGGAAGCCGCAAGAAGGCGCCACAGCCCTCTCCCGCCCCGCCCCCCGCTAAACGCCGGGCCAAGCGGCGCTCCTGAGACGGGCTGCTCAGGGAAGATGGTCGTTTTTTAGGAGGTGGTAGCAGGACCACTCCTTCCCCCGGTGGAGGGCCGGGGGAGAATCTTTTGTTCTCCGCTCCCCGCTGCTCACCCACGGGTGGGCAGCACCCTAAAGTGGTTAAAGACAGAAACGACCCTCTCTTCCCTGAGCCCACAGAGTTCTCGGGCGACACAGAGCGCCGCCCACAAGCCGTGCTCTCCTCGCCCCCCTCTGTCCCAGAGGCGGTTGACGCGGCGTGCCGTCCCCGGACCGATTCGCCCCTGTCCCCCTCTGTCGCCAGACCCCTGGCAGAGCAGGCCCCCGCGGGACGATCAGCCTTGTCCTCCCCTGGCCCCCTCTGCCAGGGCGCGTTTGCTAACTGTGCCCCCACACCGGGCCGCTATGCCGTCCACGTCTGGGCCAGTTACTCCGCTTCGCTGCCCCTCCGGGGGGACGCCTGTCGTCCGCATGATCCCGCTGGTTCAGTTCCTGGGAGCCTGGTTAGAGCTTCCCCGTCTGTCCCGCTGGATCGCGCGCACCATCAGGCTCGGCTATGCGATTCAGTTCGCACGGTCTCCTCCCCGCCTCAGGGGAGTCCGCTCCACTTTGGTCGGTGGCAATGCCCCCATCATGAGAGCAGAGATTGCCACCCTGCTGGCAAAGGGTGCAATCGAGACTGTCCCTCCAGCCGAGATGAGGTCCGGCTTCTACAGCCCTTACTTCATTGTCCCCAAGAAAACCGGTGGGTTACGGCCAATCCTGGACTTGCGCGTGCTGAACCGCTCCCTTCACAGGCTGCCGTTCAAGATGCTCACCGCCAAACGCGTTTTCGAATGTGTGCGGCCCCGGGATTGGTTTGCAGCGATCGACCTGAAGGACGCCTACTTCCATGTCTCCATTCTTCCTCGCCACAGACCGTTCCTACGGTTTGCTTTCGAGGGGCAGGCATACCAGTACGCGGTCCTCCCTTTCGGGCTGGCCCTGTCTCCTCGCATCTTCACGAAGGTCGTCGAGGCTGCCTTTGTTCCCCTTCGGGAGCACGGGGTCCGCATCCTGAGTTATATCGACGACTGGCTGATCCTAGCTCACTCTCGAGATCAGGTTTGCGAACACAGGGACTTAGTGCTCCGGCACCTAGCTCGTCTGGGCCTTCGGGTCAACTGGGAGAAGAGCAAACTTTGCCCCGTGCAGAGGATCTCTTTTCTCGGTATGGACATCGACTCGGTCGCCATGTCCGCGCAGCTTACGAGTGAGCGCGCGCAGTCACTGCTGACTTGCCTGAGACATCTCAGGAGCAAGAATGCGGTTCCACTGAAACATTTTCATATGTTTCATGGGGCATATGGCATCTGCAGCCGCGGTCACGCCGCTCGGATTGCTTCATATGAGACCGCTTCAGCTTTGGCTTCGCGACCAAGTCCCGAGGTGGGCATGGCATCAAGGCACGCTCCGGGTACCAGTTACTCCGACCTGCCGTCAGTTCCTCACCCCGTGGTCGAACCTCAGTTTTCTCAGGGCGGGTGTCCCCCTGGAACGAGCTTCCCGGCATGTTGTTGTCTCAACAGATGCCTCCACCACGGGCTGGGGCGCCATGTGCAATGGACATGCTGCTGCGGGCTCCTGGACAGGACCCCAGCGGCTATGGCATGTCAATTGCCTCGAGTTGTTGGGAGTACGTCTTGCCCTGCACCGCTTCCGGGCGTTGCTCCGGGGTCAACACGTGCTAGTCCGTTCAGACAATACCGCGACTGTTGCGTACATCAATCATCAAGGTGGTCTACGCTCCCGCCGTATGTCACAACTCGCCCGCCACCTCCTCCTATGGAGTCAGAAGCATCTGAGGTCGCTTCGAGCCATTTTTATTCCCGGAGCGCTGAACTGTGCAGCCGACGAGCTCTCACGGCTTCAGCCCCTCCCTGGAGAATGGCGACTCCATCCCCAGTCGGTTCAGCTGATTTGGGACCAGTTCGGGGACGCACAGATAGATCTGTTTGCCTCTCACGACTCGACCCATTGCGCCCTGTATTTTTCCCTGACCGAGGGCACGCTCGGCACGTATGCACTGGCGCACAGCTGGCCGCCGGGCCGCAAATATGCGTTTCCCCCAGTGAGCCTTCTTGCGCAGACCTTGCGCAAGGTCAGGGAGGACGAGGAGCAGGTCATTCTGGTCGCGCCGTATTGGCCCAACCGGACCTGGTTCCCCGAACTTGTACTCCTCGCGACAGCACCTCCCTGGCCCATTCCTCTGAGGAAGGAGCTTCTTTCTCAGGGACGGGGCACCCTGTGGCACCCTCGCCCCGATCTCTGGAGCCTCCACGTGTGGCTCCTGGACGGCTCGAGGTAGGTTTGAGTACCCTTCCACCAGCGGTGGCGGCTACCATCACTTCCGCTAGAGCGTCGTCCATGAGACACGTCTATGCGTTGAAGTGGAACCTCTTCGTCGACTGGTGCTCTTCTCACCGAGAAGACCCCCGGAGATGCTCGATCAGCGTTGTGCTTTCCTTCCTTCAGCAAGGGTTGGAGCGAAGGCTGTCTCCCTCCACCCTTAAGGTCTATGTTGCCGCCATTGCCGCACATCATGACCCCGTCGAAGGTAAGTCGGTAAGGAAGCACGACCTGGTCATCAGGTTCCTGAGAGGAGCGAGGAGACTATATCCTCCTCGCCCTCCTCTCATTCCCTCTTGGGACCTCTCAGTGGTTCTAACTGCCCTGAAGAGTACTCCCTTTGAGCCTCTGCAATCAGTAGAGCTTCAGTTCCTGTCTATGAAGACAGCGCTCCTGGTTGCACTGGCCTCCATCAAGAGGGTAGGGGACCTGCACGCATTCTCCGTCGACAAAGCGTGCCTGGAATTCGGACCGGCTTTCTCTCACGTGATCCTGAGACCCCGGCCCGGATATGTGCCCAAGGTTCCTACCACTCCCTTTCGGGACCAGGTGGTGAACCTGCAAGCGCTGCCCCCGGAGGAGGCAGACCCAGCCTTGGCACTGCTCTGTCCAGTACGCGCTCTTCGCGCCTATGTAGACAGGACGCAGTGTTTCAGGACCTCAGACCAGCTCTTTGTCTGTTATGGTGGGAAGCTGAAGGGAAAGGCTCTCTCCAAGCAAAGGTTGTCTCACTGGATAGTGGACGCCATTGCCTTGGCATACCAGCAGCAAGGTCGACCGTGCCCCCTTGGTGTGACGGCCCACTCCACCCAGAGTGTAGCATCCTCTTGGGCTCTAGCGCATGGCGCCTCGCTAACAGACATCTGCAGAGCTGCAGGCTGGGAGACACCTAACACATTCGCCAGATTCTATAATCTCCGAGTGGAGCCTGTGTCCTCTCATGTACTCGCTTCAACTAGCTAGTACCGGACCCTCTCAGGTGTCTTCGCTTGCTCGCCATTCCACTCCACGGACTGGATACGTGCGATATTCTCCTCAGGTGAGCTTTTCCGAAAGCCCTGAGCTCCTCCAGCACTCCTGACGTCGGCGCCAGTGTCTCTTGCCTGCGCGTCGGCTAGGTGCCTCCCGTGTGCATGGTCCCTCCCCTGAGCGACCCCCACATGTGTATTTCCACTGTAAGCCTCTATGAGCATGTGTCTTTCCCTTGGCAAGCCACCTTGCCACCCCTGGGGTTGAAATATTCCACCTGCGGCTGGACACCCCAGTTTTTCCCATATGCATCCTTCAGGTCATATGTGTATTCTCTAAGTCCCCCCCCCCCTCTGGGTTGGCATTAATTGCATACTTTCCCTAGCTTGGGATATGCTTCCCAGTGTACCTTGGTATTCCTGTGTTAAATGGAGTCCTTCGTCCAGTCTTGACAGGGATCTTGATTTACGCAGGGCACTGGAAGACAGCTGAGAAGGTGGCGTGATTAGACTGGTAACCCCATTCGTCGTCATCCGACGTAACTCGGAGTGACAACGAAAGGGAACGTCTACGGTTACATATGTAACCCTCGTTCCCTGAGTAGGGAACGGAGACGTTACGTCTGCCTGCCACTTCCGCTGTACCGCGGGGATCGCCTGAGCTCAGTCTTGGCTCCTCAGCGAAGAAACATAAACTGCTGTTGCGGACTTCCTCCTTTTATACCCACGAGGTGGGGCGGAGTTACGTCATGCAAATTCCGCAGACCCATGGCATTTCTTTGCCATTGGCTCGTTTTGTAATACTCGAAGTTGATAGGCTTTCTAAGCGAAACCCCATTCGTCGTCATCCGACGTAACGTCTCCGTTCCCTACTCAGGGAACGAGGGTTACATACGTAACCGTAGACGTTCTTATCTGTTGCATGCGGTGATGAATGAGAGGTAAACCGGAAGACTTTAAGATGAGATGGCCACAGGTCATCCACAGGAAGATGGGATACAGACTGAAGAATTGAGGTTCGAGATTGCACAGGTAATTTTCCTTTCACAGAAGGCTGAAGAAGAGTGTACAGTTCGAGACAGGATCGCACAGGTAAGTTTCCACAGGTGGGTAGTCAGGAAAGTGTCCAGTGTTGAACAACGAGACCAGACTACTGGTGAGCTTGAATAGAAAGGTGCTGATGAGGGTAACCACAGACAGGTGTGGTGATTGTGGAGTGTGAGCCAGGAGGGATTCTGGGAAACGTAATGTGCTGAGGTGACTGGACTGGTGAATGGAGATCGTGCTGAGGTGACTGGACTGGTGACTGAGGATTGTGACAATAACTTCATACTTACAGTTTAATGTATTATTTTTGCACTTTAAGTATACTACTATGTTCCTATTTAGATATACATTTTTTATACTTGAAATATAACTTTAATTGTATTTTAACTCTTTCCATTTTTTATTTTCTTTTTTTATTCTAGCTTCATGCATTCTTTTTAATCAACTGTTGGATGTGGTTTAGTGAAGTTTAATAAAAAAGCAACATTTTAAACAAAACGTTGAGAAAATCACATTTGTTTCAAATATATCCGGATCAGATGCAGAACGATGATCAAAACACAGATGGAGTAGATCGAGTCCATCAACACCCCCAAAGCTTGCTAGTCTTTAACCCTTCCTGGGTCATTTCATTCTTTAACGTTGTGGTGTATGCAAAATCTTTAATATTTGAATTTATTCAAATATTATTCTTTTTATGAATGTTCTTTTTGTTCAATATTTCTTTTGACATCATATACCCTATTCAGACAACCTGTCCTGAAGGTACCAAGAAGTCAAAGCTGATTCATAAAGAGGTTTATTTTTGACATGATCGACTTACCATTTCCTTATCTGATCTGAACATATGTATGTATTTGCAAAATTGTCTTTCTTGAAAATATAGGTAAGAAATACTAAGAATTTGTACTTTCCCTCACAACCCCACAGACAAATTTATGTCAGATTTGAACACAAATGTGTACCATCTCTTGGGCAAATTTACTTTTAGGAATAATTCACTCAAAAATTTAAATTCTGTCATCATTTACTCACCCTCAAGTTGTTCCAAACCCATATGAATTTATTTCTTCTGCTGAACACATAATAAGACATTTTGAAGAATGTGGGTAACCAAACAGGTGAGGATAACCATTGACTTCCATAGTATTTTTTTTTCCATACTTTGGAAGTCAATGGCTACCTTCAACTGTTCGATTACCAACATTCTTCAAAATATCTTTTTCTGTGCAACAGAGAAAGAAAAACATACAGGTTTGGAACGACTTGAGTGGAGAGTAAATTATTGATATCTGATAAATTGACAGAATTAAAAAAATGTGGGTGAACTATCCCTTTTATTTGCTAGATGGCTCTAAAAGCAAATTGATAATTGTTCAGATAGTGAAATAAAAGGTAGAAGATGTGAGAGACAGGAAGAAGTGAGAGTCAAACATTATCTCAGTTCTCTTCCCTTATCAATATTGTAGTTCAACTAAGGGCCATTAAATGGATGTGCATGAGTGTGCTTATGGGTGTAAACACACATTGTTCACTACCATCCAACTAAACCTGAATTTGTTTTCCTTTTAACTCATTTAATACTTCATTTTTTAAGGTGTTCATTGCAACAACAACAAAAATCATTATATCAATTATTTTATTCTACTGATAACCCTTATATTTGTATTTTAAGTCGTCATTTATGTTTTATAATTTTAACAATGCATTAAAAATCTTTGCGCGTGCCCTTGGTTGAGAATCTCTAAGGATGTTAAAGCTTTCAAGTAATTGGTTTGTGGACATTAATTGTTTCCAGTCAGCTGTTAGAGCTACAGGAAGGTGGCTTCTCTCAGTCTCAGCATATCCAATGACCTGTCAATTCCATTTCGACTTCCGCATGACTTCCTGCCGGAGGAAGGACTTCTGGCTTCACACACTCAGAGATTCACTTAACCCTCAGGTGCTCCTCATTTGTGTGTAGCACTTGTTATCTTCCCGGTCAGAAGTGACCGGACACCTAAAAATGAAACTTCCTCCACCCCAGTAAAACCAATGTAATTTATTTTTGTTCAATAATATTTTTTATTTTGTATTTTGAGAGTGTGTTCACATTCCAAATGCCATAAAAGTCACCAAGTTTCGTAACATTCCGATGAAGCTGTGACTTTTAAAAATTCAAAACAGATTTTTTTTTAATCACAATTCATTGGTGTGCGTGTGTATATAAGTGTGTGTGTGTATGTGCTGTTTTGCACTCTTGATGTTTTAGAGTTTCACCCCTTCATTGCTGAGCACTTTTTTTCTGCATCGTAGCCGATTTGTAGATTGTGTTTTTGGCAATTTACCATTAATATGATTGGTCATTTTTGACCGAAGAGGACAAGTGTTACTATTTTTTACACACACACACACACACACACACACACACACACACACACACACACACACACACACACACACACACACACACACACACACACACACACACACACACACACATATATATAAAAAAATGATAACACTATTCCACAGTGTCCTTGACTTGTTACATGTACTTACTATAGTAATATCAGTTAATTATGCATAATTACATGCAACTAACCCGCCTAGACCAAATCCTATTCCTAACCCTGTAGTACATTGTTAATTAATATTACTCACTGAAATGTTTAATTACACTGTAACAAGGACAGAAATCAGAAATCCTTCTAATATGTTGATCTGATGCTCAAGAAACACTTCTTATTATCAATGTTGAAAATGGCTATTATATTTTTTGTGGAAACTTATACTTTTTTTGAATTTTTGATGAATAGAAAGTTCAAAAGAACAGTATTTAAAATAGAATTTTTTGTAATGTTATAAATGTATTTTCTGTCTCTTCTGATCAATATAATTTCTCCTTGCTGAATAAAAAATATTTATTTCTTTCAAAAAATATTATTATTATCATTTCCAAAAAATAGAATTGAGCTGTAGCCAAGCTGAGCGCCCAAAAATATTTAAAAAAAAGAAAATTTCAGGTTGTAAGTGTCAGATTTCACTCTTCATGAAATCTTCAGGTCTTTCTTTATTGGCTTTCACCAAGCAGTGGTAGAAACCTTTTCAGTCTGTCAATTAAAGTTGCAGTAGGGAGTTTTGAGAAAATGTTGACTTAGCCTGAAAATTTGAACAAGCACAACTTCCAGGTCCAACCCCCTTGCTCTCTGCTGCGCTACAGCCCTCCCTCCACAGCTCCTCCCCCACAGCGGAGCCTGCCGTGTACGCGCAGGCTAGTAAGCAGGACCACCGATGATGCCGGATTATAAACAGTTATGGAACATTCACTAATAGGGACGAAACATCAACAATATGCTTTACATTGACTATGGCCTGCCCATACTTTGACTACAAACTTGGTCCTCAAATCATTATGCATTTTGCAATACATGTAACTTTATAATGTTGCACTCTTTCTATAAGTTATAAATAGCTAGTAAGATAACGTTAAAGGATTAGTTCACTTTTAAAAAAAACTTTTGCTGATAATTTACTCACCCCCATGTCATCCAAGATGTCTTTCTTTCTTTCTTCAGTCGAAAAGAAATTAAGGTTTTTGATGAAAACATTCCAGGATTTTTCTCCATATAATGGACTTCAATAGGACACAAACGGTTCAAGGTCCAAATGACAGTTTCAGTGCAGCTTCAAAGGGCTTTAAATGATACCAGACGATGAATAAGGGTCTTATCTAGCGAAACTGTCATCTTATCTGTCATTTCAAAAATAAATAAAAAACTTTAAATTTTATAAGCACAAATGCTCGCCTTGCTCTGTTCTGTGATGCACGTTCGTGACTCTCCTGTTCGAACTCGTTCATCCAAATGAACAAATCTTTTTTCGAGTCATTTCGTTCGTTGAATGAACGAAATGACTCCAAAAAGACTCGTTCAAAATGAACAAATCTTTTTTCGAGTCACTCGAAAAAAGATTTGTTCATTTGGATGAACGAGTTCGAACAGGAGAGTCACGAACGACGGTATGCGCTCGCGCTGTGCAAGAGAGGGGTGATCAGCGCGTACACGAGAGTGATTGACACTGCTAAGACATTCCTCCTGGCTCTGATTGGTTGTTTCTGACCGGGAGCGGTGTATTTCTGCAAATGGCAATAGGACCACAGGGAGGAGCCAGAGGAGCTTGATTTTTTCACAGATTATCTGTCTCATATTCTACTGTCAGGACATAATGACAGTTTTAACAAATATTTGTTTACAAAAGTTACCTACTGCAGCTTTAATCTGGCCATCGCTCAACACAGGGATGCTCAGCCCTGTTGTTATCTTTTTTTAATATTGTAATTGAAAACAATATGAAAAGAAATCTCATGCCAAAGAACAAATCAGAGACACACATTTCAGCGTGAGAACCAACTTTTTATTGTTCATTTTTGTGACTCATAACTCAGCATTTTTCCAAGTGAATCAGAAATACTGTACAATATCAATGACATTGACTAAGAGACATTAAAATAGTCCTTGTGAAGCTAACAGTATACTGTGGCTAGTGATCTGAATGTGCTATCACCCAACAGAATAGGGTTTGACTAAAGTTTTAAGAGCGTTGCTCTTCTTTAGCAGTGAAGCCCTCTGACGCAGCTACTCTCAGAGTAACAGCGCTTCCTGTGGCCTAACAAACCGTCTGACCAGTGTCCAACCAAAGTAAATGCCTGCAGAAATATTGCTTATAAATCTAAGACTAGTACAGCACACAGGTGTAGACTAGAGGGTAATAGTATACGTTTCATCTGTGTCCTTCTTACTAAATTAATCGCGGATTATCGTTACAGTACTTGGGGGCATTAAAAATACATTTACATTCACATCAAGTATATTTCTAATGATTAAAATAGCACTTCCAGAGTGCAAAAGTACTAGTTTTGACTTCCCTCCTTAGTGCACATACACATACGAGGCACAAAGAGTGGAAATGTCCCAGCTAAGTGTGTGCTACAGAAATCTAACACTACTAACAATGATTGCGTTGGATATAGTCGGACTAAAAACAACGTGTGTGAACATTTTGACTTTTGACAAAACCTAGAAGCAGCAAACAATAATATTGCAGATACTAAGGCCAGAGGAGCGTACGGAAGGTGCTGTCTGTATGATAAGCTGACGTTTACATTGAATTAAAACCAACATTTACATTAAAAGCGTAAAAGAACACTTCAGTTTAGTGTGCTAACCAACAATCTTTGCGGCGTGAACACACAAATGAACGAGTCATGTTCACAGAGGAATCAAAACTCACACCTGGAGGTGAATCTTAGGAGGTTAGGGACTCACAACATCACAATAGCAAAAATAAAACAGCTTTTTTTTATACATACACACACACACACACACACACACACACACATTTGAGACAACAGACACTACTCCCATACACAATACATACACTATAACACAATGTACAAAATAGTTAAATATTCTACGCTTTAACTGTACAACAGTATCATACACATCAGTGTTATAAGAAATCCCTGTTTGCCTTTCATAGATTTCTTACCGTTCATTTAACAAAATGTACACCGATATTTACAGATATAATATTCAGAATCACAATGTACATAAATATACAGTATAGCACTTTGCTCACAAACATTATGGCCTCCAGCACCTCTTGAAAAAAGGAAGAGATGCTTGTTGTACATTTCATCAGTTGCAGTCGACTAAAATATGGCTCAATCTTTACGCTAGAATGAACTTCATTTCAAGAGGTCTCAGAGCTGCAGTTTGTTTGTTTTCAGAGCAAATTAAAAGTGCAATTGTGTCTGTGCTTCAAAAAGATAAACATGAGCCAGATGATTCCAGATTGTCTACGACACTTAGTGGATTAACCTCAGTAGTTGAATTGGAGTGTAAAGATTGTAGTGAACACATGCTATTCGAACAGAGAGCATTTGCAATTATGCATGAATGCATTGCCAATATTACCACTACTTGTGACTATAATGTAGAGAGAGGAATGTGCTGCATATCATATCAGAGAACTGCCAAATGTTGTGCTTGGCTTTGTGCTAATGCAGCCATTAAAGGTGCACTTAAGTCGTGTTTTGTCCCTAAAAAGTTTCGGACATAAATGTATAGTACGTTTGATAAATGTTTCCCTTAAACCTTTAAGCTTGTGTGTGCCTTGACTGCTTCTTTGTTCCCTGTTGATTTATATTGTCTTTCCAAATACTGATGATGTGGTTGAAGGTATTGTCAAAATTATACATGTAAAATATCGAAGTAGGGAAAGTTTCTGTTATGTAAAGGGTAAGGTCAGAATGGTTATCCGTTTTTGTCTGAAGAGTGCAGATGGTTATGAATGAGGAACAAATATCAGCTAGAGCCAGTTCTCTTTTTATTTTGTGGTTCTTTATTAAATATAACTTATCCGTTTAAATAATAATTTGTATCTGTATTGAAATGATGCACAAAACCTTAATGTAAAGTGTCAAATGTGGGCAGGATCAGGAATATTTTTTCTTTAGATTCTTAGCTTAGCTTTGGTTGAAGTTAACTTAATATTGCATTTTTGTTTATTGCGTATTTTCCACAAAAATTATTTTTTTGAAATAATTGGCCTGCAGTACCGTTGTGGACCTCCAAGGGGTCACGGACCCCCTGTTGAAGGTCCTTGATATAGAATTTAATATTCAGGCTGCACACAGAGGAGATTTTAATTGGAGAGCTGTAGGCTACTCTCCTCTTTTTTCTGTATTTTCTTGTTAATAACTTGGTGTTGTTGAAAAGTTATATTTCATTCTGAATATGAGCTGTTGTGGCTGAGATAAATATTTTTTTATTCGAGTGCAAGGAGTTACAAGTTCAAATTTTGCTTGGCTGGCTTTCAATTTTTTTTCTTAATGAACCAATTAAAGTTGCATCTGTTTGTCAGTGTAGATAAAACAATCCTGGTGTAATTTTGTGCTTGTGTGGTGCAGCTCTGGGGCCTCTTGTCAAGAGAAGGTAAAGTGCACAAACCCAAAACTGCCACAAGAGAACAACAACAAAACAAACAATACATGTTTCACACAAATCATTAGAGTGCAAGCGATAATGAGAGGCACCAGCTGTGCTCAGCGGCGGGGTGGGAGGATGTTCATGTCAGAGATGAGGCTAGGTACATAGAGACACGACTTCAACACACTAATCAACGGCAAACAGCGACACCTTGTGGACAATCTTGTGCTATTGCAGGTTATATACATTAACATTATTGTACTTTACCACACACTGGACAACTATAAACTACTACAAACAAATAAATTGTGCATGTAAAAACATGTAACGTCTGTGCTGATTTATGTATCACTGTGCTCTTTTGACAATCTTATCTGACTGTATGATTAGAGTCGATGCACAACAGATTAGTTAGCAATTCTCGTCTAGGTGGATGGCTTCACATATTTCTAACCTCCTAATTCTCTTTTAATGAATGACAACACAATCCATCTTAGTGCAGGTAAATTGTAGGCTCGTAAAGGGAAAGTTATCGTAAAAACGTAAACACGTTTGTCATCATTTACTCACCCTCCCCTTCCAAACCCATGTGACTTTATTTCGAATTTAGGCTAAACACAGCAAAGAGATGATGTTGAACAATCAGTGTGAACAATGAAAGTGAAAAGGGACTGGAGGGGTCAAGCTCCAAAACATCACAGTTGAATGAAGCACAACAATGGAGGCAAAGATTGTCAGTGAATGATTACTTATGATTCTTTCGCAAAGCATTTATATTACTTGAGAAGTCTACTGTTATGGTGCTTTTCGTCTTTTTAAAGCTCGACAGTCCCAATAGGGAATTGACATTTATTGGAAAGAAAAAAGTAAATATTCCTAAAAAGTATATTCCTAAATAAATTCATTGCGTGTCCTTGGATGCAAGAAAGTCATAGAGGTTTTGAACAACTTGAGGGTGAGTAAATGATGAAAGAATGAAAGAAGAATTTTTAGATGAACTGTTCCCTTAAAGCTGCAGTCGGCAAGTCTGGCAGATTGAGGGGATTTAGCCAAAATGACTGTTGACTGTTTACAACTCTCATGCCCCTCTCCCACTACCACCGAGCACTCTCCCATCGAGTTCATGCTCGTTAGTGCGTGTGCACCAGAGATTCTGTGAACGCGCCTGTATCTTCAGCATCGATCAACACCATGGAGTACTCGGAGGTAGGCTGCCCTGGCTAATCTATTGATAGGTGTTTTTTCTCCATCACGCTTCGTACAATCCAACACACCTGCGAACTTCAGGTGTATGCATGTGATATTGTAACGTGCGCGAGGAGGGATCTGTGGCGTGTGCACGAACTGTGATTGACAGTCACATCTCACACAGCCCTGCGCTGATTGGACCAGAAGAACCAAGAGCGGTGGATTTTTGCAAAACAAATAACAGGCTCTAGGTGGAGGTAGAAGCGCGTTTTTTTTTCTAAAACCGGCTGATTTATGTTGTTCTGTCGGAGCATAGTGTCGGTTTCAGTGAATATGATCAAAAAAATCTTGCCGACTGCAGCTTTAAATTATTTTCCCCTTGTTGTTGTGAAATGCAG
Source organism: Gila orcuttii (assembly GCA_026230005.1). Taxonomy (NCBI): domain Eukaryota; kingdom Metazoa; phylum Chordata; class Actinopteri; order Cypriniformes; family Leuciscidae; genus Gila; species Gila orcuttii. The sequence continues at coordinate 27,959,358 of JAPDVR010000015.1, forward strand.
TGGTTGCTAGGGATACCACAAGGAACATATTGAGCCCCCCTCCCCCTCATTAACATGCAGCCGTTCTGTTTCTAACACAGGTTCCCCTAGGCAACCAGCCTAGTCCGTGTCTATTTTTATCACAGAAGCTTTTGTGACAGACGCAAAATCTACAAGCAGCTGGATGATCAAAACCTGCAGTTGTACTCATCAGTGTTTCAATATGACCCACAACTCCTGTCCCACTCTTCTTCACACCTTCCCCAGCTCTCCAGCCCTCTTCTGCTCCCTGAATCTATTCTTACTGGAATAAAAACTGAAAATGTACCCCTTTCATTACAAGCACATAAACCAAACTAAAAGGAAGAGTATATTTAGGCTTACAGACTATTAGGCAGTGAGCTTTTAAGGGCAGCAGTTCTCAATTACATTATTAAGCAGTCTTCACAGTATTCACTCTACACTACACATAAAGGGACTACATATTACACGAACCAAGACTGTTCCTTTTTCCAGCGCAACATATTACCTTATAAATACACTTAACTGCTTTTCCATATCAGGTTGATTTACATGAATCTTTTTAAAAATATATTGTACCATTTAGATTTTTCAGAGCCTGCTTTTTTTCTAATGCAATTTTTAAGAGAGAAAAAAATGCAACAAATATCATGCAAAGAGGCTTAGGCCTATATATATGCTACCAATAAAAGTTTGGGGTCGCTAAGATTTTTTAAAATATTTTTGAAAGAAACATCCTATGCTTACCAAGGATGCGTTATTTGGTGAAAATATGGTTAAAACTGTAATATTGTGAAATACTTCATTTTAATTTTTTATATATATTTTAATATATATTCGTGTCTATTCTGTCACATTGGATAAATGTAATGCATCCTTGCTGAATAAAAAATGTCCTTACTGACCACAACATTTTGAATGATAGCATATATCTGATCTGTGAATGTCTGCAGTGTGTGGAAATTACGATGTCATCATGTGTGTGGCATTTTGAAAGAATTCTTTGATTGAAATCCACACAGATGACCTCATAATGTATTTTACACATATTCCAGATCAGCCGTACTGTAGAAAAATCCCAACTCTACAATCATATCTTATCTGTTCAGTGGCCATGACGAGAATATGTGTCTGTAATATGGCCCCAGAACAGCAAATTTGAAATCAGGCAGTGTTAAACAAAGGCCAAACACTTCTCTGTGCAGTAAACTCACTATAAGTAAATAATCTGAGATTGGCATCTGTAAATAATAAGCAAACACAACTTAATAACCATTTACATCTTTTGTGGTTTGAAGTTTAAAAGCATACAGCAGATTTCAGTACCATTCCATATTTGGAACTTGTTGTCTTCACTTAGAATAATTATAAATAATTCTGTCATATAGGTTAGTCTCCACCAAGCATGGTAACTTATGCAGCCAAGTCCAGCTAAAATTGTGGTGCAGAGTATAGCTCACATTGGCAGCTAATGCCACTCATTTCATTTATATTATTGCCACTGCAGACATGGAAATGAAATATTTGTTGATGTTCAGTTCATTTGTAATTTGAAAGTTATAGTTGTTGTGCTTGGTGGAGTTACATGGCTCAAACCGTACCCCTTATTGCATCCTGAAAAATGTCATTCCTTGTGCTGTGTGAAAGTCACCTCTAATCAGGCAGTCATATTTGTTATGATTATAAAAAATAAAAACATCTAGATAAAACTTTCCAAAAATGAAACTTAAAAAGAAAATTAGATAAATCCAGTTGCAAAAACAGCCTGAACCTGACACTGATACTGTATATATTTGATACTGCACTGAGACTACAGTACGTTTGTTGTGTATGAATACATATGTCGCCCTCCTGTGCTGAGATGTGGACATGACATACTGTTGATGTGCAGTCTATAACCAAGAACACTTATCAAATGGACATGGACTTCAGTCTGTAACAGAAATCGAGCTATCGATACACTCTACTGTCAAGTGGTCTGTATTTAACAGTGACACTTACAAAATATCCACTAGAGAACTCATTTTAATAAGTGAAAGGTTTAGTTTCTCTGAGCCCCTCTGAGTCGTCTATCTTTATGAGCTCTAAAGGTGGGTTTAATTAAATTCAATTTCTTGCATGGCGTCTTTTATCTTGTGCATTTTGTAAGATGTCAGGAGTTCAGCAGCATTGGTAACACCTTAACCTAAGCAACAAATATTACTATCACACTCACAGAGAGGGATGTACTACACCCCTATGGCCCCAAACCAGTGACAGAGACCAAACCTGCAGCTTGAATGTTTTCATTACCTTCTTGACATTATTTATCTATATAAAAAATAACTTACCAAATAAGACACCTTACACGCTGATCTGAAAGCTCTAGGCTCTCTTTCACCTTCAGACCAACATCTGTAGTCTGTATGAATAATTGGGCCCAGGGAAGCTGTCTAGTAAGGGAATACGGAAGGATCTCTGCGTCTTTCTGTTCGTTTTCTTGTGGTCCTGCTCCTCTTGATGGCTTGGGTTAAGGTGTGACCAACACTAGGACCTTCTCATCTGTTCAGAATCTTCTTTCTCGTTCCGTTTCAGTCTCTGGGTGGTGGGTTGGAGGATCATGACTCAGATTTGGGAGGGGCAGGGTTGGTCTGGTAACCGCTGCCATAGCCGCTGATTGAGGTAGAGTTGGTGATGAGCTCCACAGGAGATGTGCTGCCAGGGCCCAGATAGGCCCGATGGCTGGGCATGGGAGAAGGGGCTTCGCTGGGATTCTTCCCGAGGATAAACCTCGTCTCATCTTCCAGGGTGGAAGCCTCCTTTGCCAGGCTCTTGCGGTAGGAGACAGACAGCTTGTTGGAGCCGTCTGGGAGCCAGTTAAAATGACGGGCAATAAAGACCAATGGAAGAGGAAGCATGGCCACAATGATCAGAGCAAAACACATGACTAATGCCCAAGGAGGATAACTCTGGAACCTCTCCATGGCCTGATTATAGGGAAAAGGAGAGAAAGAAATGGTGAAATACAATAGAAAACACTAAGTTCTTGAATGATAATTTTCCAATTTAAATGTCATCAAAGTCTACAATTCATTGCTAACTTCCTCCTTGAAATACATGTAATACCATTCAAAAGTTTGGGGTCGGTAAGATTAAAAAAAATAAAAAACTTTTATTCAGCAAGGATACATTAAATTGATCAAAAGTGACTAATGTAATTATTACATTAATTATAATGTAACAAAAGATTTATATTTTAAATGTTGTTCTGCTATTTTAACTTTCTATTTATCAAAGAATCCTGAAAAAAAGTATTACGATTTCCACGAAAATATTAAGCAGCAAAACTGTTTTCAACATTGATAATAATAAATGGCTGCTGAAAATTCAGCTTTGCCATCACATAAACAAATTACATTTTAAAATACTTTAAAATAATAAAGTTGTTTTAAACTGTAATAATATTTAACAATATTACTGTTTTTACAGTATTTTTAATTAAATGAATGTAGCCTTTGTGAGTGTAAAGAGACATTTTTTAAAGTAACTCCAAACCTTTGAACAGTATGTATCTGAATATGAACATAATGCCTAGATGTACTTGCATATATAATATATAAGGGGAAAAATATCCACATATGTAAACTAGGGGTATTAATACAAACTACCACAAAATAAAAATAAAAGTAAAAACTTTTTTAATAGAAAAAATATATAGCTATATATATTACATATATATATTATACAAATCTGTAATTCAAGATAAAATAGCCAACTAAATATTAAAAACAAAATTAATTTCAAAACATCAATATCAAACAATGGAAACATAAATGTATTTTATAGTTAAGTATATAGGCCTATTATAGTTTGGGAACAGGGAATAGGATGGGAGAGAGAAAAGAATTAGACAGATATTTTCATAGTGTATAACTAACCAGGTCTTGCACCCATGCATTGTATCCTGGAGGGTTGATGGCCATCTCTACAACACTGGCAGAAATCAGTATGATCAGACACACTGGAGACACATACTTCCACAGGTAGAAGTAAACAATGCACGGTCTGAAACCCAGCATGTCCTCCAGATCCTGCATGAACCTAATGGACAACATAAAGCATGCAGAATTACAGATCAATATCAGACACAAGGCAAAAGCAAACTGGATTGCATAGAGACTATATTTGGTGTTAGCAAGAACAAACAATGAGGAGATCTGATTTCAGAGATAATAGTGGCTTTCGCACCGGAATTCAGTTATAGGAACTAGCCACCAGGGCGGTCTTCTGCGAATTCAATTTTCCACTAGGGCCATTTTTCTGGTTGCGTTTGTAGCGCCAGTAGGAACCATAGGCTATGTTCACACAGCAGCAGAAAACACTTCTCAGGGCTGGACGATATGGCCAAAGTTTATAAGACAATATTTCTTAATTTTGGTCGATACGATATAATTCCGATATCGATATGAAAAATATAAAAGCCTCAGAAAAAGAGCCAAGAATACCCACAATGGATGTCTGTACCTACAAACTTCTGAAAAAAATAATTTGCCAAGTTTATGAAACCTTCTCCAATAAAACGATATATTTTATAAAATAAAAAAGGTACAAATAAATTAATGTTCATCTTTTATTTGTATTTAACCTTCATCCAAACAAGAAATGTGAAATCACTGTCAAATAAACAAGACTCTCAACTTATTAATATTAATATCTTTAAACTATAATATAGGCTGATTATATTATTCTTATAGATTGAAACAAAAGTGCTTCAGCCAGGATAAAGAATATTAAAAGTGCTCAGAGTTGCTGCAGAAACAGAAAAAAGAGTGACCAACAACAAAAACACATGTTGCTGGGGCAAGGACATTGTTGAGTGTTTACGACACCTTGAATTCATTCCGATTGATCAATCTGAATGTGGTGTTTACATGAACGCTAAACAAGTGATCGGGGGCCTGTACCATGATGGTAGTTGAACAAACTCAGGGTTGCAGGATTAGGTTTTGTCTAGTTGACAAAACCAAACCAATCCAACCAGGCTTTGTTGGTACCATGATGCTGATCATCAACTTTCTCTGTCAACTCAGGCTTTGATCCTGAGTTTAGGAGTTTAGGTGTGACATCAGTAGCGAACAGCCAATCACATGCTGAGAAGGAGGGAAACTGCGATTCATTTCTCACGAGAGAAGCAGAGCGATTCACTTCTCTTTTCTGCAGAATATTACGAGATTGAAAAATATTAAGAATTTAAACAAATTTACACAGCAAGAAGAAAATAGCTGTCTATGAAAGAGGACAACTAAAAGAAAAAGTCTTGCTATATCAGTGCAAGTTAAAGTTGTGAAGTTAGTTTATACAGTTGATAAAGGTATAGAGAGAATTGAACATTTGAGCTCACATGTAGTCATTTTATAGCTTTATCTATTGATTCTAAAGCGTATTTATATTACCTTTATATATTTATTCATTTAAACTGTGCGTAATAATAATTCATAAACTAAAATTGTATATGTGTGATCAATTAAGGGTGTAATAATAACATAAATAATATTTATATCATACACAATTATTATTCTAAATAAGCATTACTAAAAGCCAGACGATTTTGTCTTTAAAAATCAGTTGCTATGTAGTGACCTTTAAAGGTGCATTGTGTAATATTTCTGAGGATCTATTGACAGAAATGCATAACTATGTTTTCAGTGGTGTATAAAGACCTTGCATAATGAACCGTTATGTTTTTATTACCTTAGAATGAGACATTTATATGGACCTAACCGGTAAACGTGATTTCACCAAGTACCACATGTTCCTGGATCAACATCTTTGTTGATCCTGGAACAACTTTCAGATCAACCAATCAGATTTGAGGGACAAGTTTACAGTTTATGTCAAGTTTAGGCTTAGAATCAGGGTAAGGTGCTTCTACATCAGTGTTATTCACCCATCATTTCCCTCTGATTTTAGGGAAAAGGTATGGGTAGGGTTAGGTTTAGGAGCAGGGATAGGGTAAGGACAAAATTTTGGGACAGGAATGTTATTCTAGGATCAATAAAATATGTTGATCCAGGAACATGTCTTACTTGGAAAAATCACGGTGACCCTCTATAACCGCAGGCACCCCCTTCTATGGAGGTCGACATAATGTTGTCATGTTTCTACCGTAGCCGACTGCGAACAAACAGCGCTACAGAGCGCGTTTCGTCACTACCTTGAAAAAGAAGTTTTCAGTGGTGAATAAAGACCTTACTTAATGAACCGTTATATTTGTATTACCTTAGAATGAGCAGTTTCTATCCACATACACCACGCGTCCCCTTACATTGAAATGCACCGACATGTTTTTACAGTAGCCCTAAACGGACAAACGTGCTTCTTCGTTACTATGTTGCTCTTAATTTAGTAATTTATCGTTACTATGAAATTTCTTAATTTATCCTTGTAAAGTAACCTCATTGCTGAACTGGCTACTCTCTGCTGTCTCAGACGATGACATATTTTCCTGTCGCCACCGTAACTTTTGTTGGTTGCAATTCGTAACCTCACCACTAGATGCCGCTAAAAATCACACAATGCACCTTTAATTTGGAGTAGAAACAGGTAAAGTGACTTTATTCCATCAGACATGTGTCACTTTGCTCACAGCTGATTGGTCCAAGTTAGGTTTGCAACCTTTTACCTGGAACATAACCTGCCCCGGACCAGGTTAGCTGTGGAGCGCAAGTTAAGTTACTATGACAACAAAAGCCAAACCACTTTCATGGTGCCTAAAACCCAGGGTTGGCGCAAACGAAGCTAAAACATACCTGGCTAGCCACCTAAACCGGCTTCGTGGTATAGGCCCCAGGTTGATGTGCTATATTTGATGTTTATATTTCACAAGTTTCAAATTGGAATATATATTTTTGACATGCGCTCACTGCACAAAAGATCTTCCCAATGTTTGCGCATAATAACCATTCTCCTACATTTGTTCTTTATTTGTTTTAAACAGCAGACTTAATATTTATCCGTTTCTGGTCATAATTTGGAAACAATGAGCATATGAACAGCTGTGCCGTGCTGCTTATCACGCAATAAAAATGCCCCTCCCACGCCCAAAACCAGACGTGTGTGGATGAGAATCAGAAACTAGGACTGGTGGGACGTTGTCCTGCTCCACTTCACAGACGCGGAATGAAAGGAGAATTTCAGAATGACAGGAAACTCATTTATATGACACTTTATTCAACAGGAAGAACAGCTCGCGTCGTGTGTCATTACACTATTCTACGACACTGCACATGAGCAGTCCTTTCAGTTTCGGTTGTCAATATGATCAAGTGAACATGTTTTCTTGATCGGATTAGAAAAGGAATACACTACCTATTTAATTTGGATCAAGCTCAATCTGATCGATTTAGGTGTTTACATGAAGGTTCTGCAGTCTGATTAAGCTGTCAATACGATTAATGGATTATTTGGGTTACATGTAAAGTGCCAGTGACAAATGCTTTAAAATTAAAATATCGGAAATGTGTTTAAAAATCATATCACCCTTCTCAGTCACGTATTTGAGTACCTAATACAATCACACACAGTTCAGTTGTTTACAGGAGTGACAACCGCGTTCTATAACTTAACTAACACCCGTCCCGTACATTTTCAGGACTCACAACCGCATTCTCAGAAAACACACGCTGTGTGAACGGAACGTGAACAATGTGAGAGAGCCGCTCTGCACTGAACATGTCAACCATGTATTGAGGATTTTCATGTATGGTTTTTCGGTATCTAACAGTGACGGAGATATGAGTGTTTTAGATCCAGTCACTGTTTTCCACCAAAGCTGCTCCCATCAGTTTTGTGTGCTATGTGAGCCTCAAATGCTCCGCTCTCCACCCAGATATAAAAGCTTCTGTCAGTTAATTAAGATTTGTTGGATGAAATAGCGGCTCAATTGGATTCTTTTCATGTTAAAAGTGATAAGACTTTTCTGTGTTAATGACGTCGCCATCTTTTATATTACTTTGGTCACTGTTGCAATGGTGACTGATTTGAAGAATTCGTCTTGACCCCCGTTGCACATTCATACATAAATAATTTGAGACGCTACTGTAAGTTGCTGTGTGAACGGGACATGTTGAGACTCATTTGTCAACTTGTAGTGCTGCGCATCATTAAAGCTGAGAAAAGAACAGGTGAATGCTATCTATCACTGTTTTCCATGTTCTTGGAAAAGGTGTTCCTATAACTAAAATAGTTCCCAGGTCCTTCAGTGCAAACAGACCAAAAAGAGCATTCTTTCTCTACTAGTTATATGAACTATGAAAACTCAAGTGCGAAAGCAACTACAATCTTACAATCTGGAGTAAAACACCAGAGAACAGCACTAAACAATCTGCCCACCTCTTCGTGCCATAGATCCAGGCAACAGATACATTCTCCAGGATCACCACAATAGTGAGGGGCAAACCAGCAGAGTAGTCATCAAACATGGTGACAAAGTAGTTCCCTGAACGCTGGACAAACAGCAAGCCGCACAAAAAGGCCACAATACAACAGCCCACTGGGGAAATACAAGATCATACAAGTTAGTTGGTGCCTTATAAAATTGGCCCAGCAGAATTTAGAGTAAACTTGGCACTGAAAAAAAGAGAAGTGAACAAACCAGGAGCTCTCACCTGTGAGCACCTCTTTGCGAATTTTGAAGGTATCCAGAATGGGTGTGGTGATGCCAGTCATGGTGCCAATCATGCTGCCCAAGCCCAGGTTTATCAACATGAAGAAAAACATGACAGACCAGAAGGGAGAACCTGGAAAATGGGTCATAGCCTCTGTGAAGGCAATAAAAGCCAGACCAGTGCCTTGAACAGCCTGATGGGAGAGAGGGAGAAAGAGAGAGAGAGAGAGAGAGAGAACAGTGTTATTATCATAAAAAAACTAAAATGAAAACTAAACTAATTTTTTTTACATAATTGTAAAAACTAAATAAATAATATTTTTAAAAATACATTTTATTTTTATATATAATATATTGTAAAAGTTTCACATTTTATAACCTCTTTTCATAAATTCATATGCCACTAGATACCACCAAACAGCCATAAGAAGTTTAATGCGGGTAATTAAATAATCATTTAGAGCACTAATTTTGGCAGCACAAATATACTAAAATAATAAATATATTCCAGAACATTACGGTTCAAAGGCATTATTACAATAGAAATTTCTGTCTATTGAGAAAAAAAATCATAAAAGTCTAAATTTTAGCTTCATCCATCCTAAATGGCTTAGCTGAAAGCCTTTAGCTCATGGGCAGAACACCTGCCTTATTGAGCTCATCCTCCAGCAGACACGGCTCCAGCCCCAGCTGCGCAAAACTGTCCTCTTTCACAATCTTTATTACGCCGTACATCTCAGCATAGTCCGACGTGGTGAGGTGGGAAAAGTTGACGTGAGGGGGGATGAGATCCTGACTTAGCACATTTGAGTTCAAGTACCCTAGAATCTTTTCAGCATTCCTACATGAGAACAACACAGACATGAGCTTCCACATGTAGATTTAAAGTATTAGGCATTATTATTATATTATAATGGAGAGTGTAACTTAATCCAATCACAAAAATGATCCTTTTATGAGAGAAATGAAATGCATTGAGAGGTCATACGTACTCCACAACACATTTCTCGTTCATGATGTTGGCTTTGAAGCCCAGCACAGCAAACACTACGAGTGTGGCCAGTATAGAGGTCATGAAGTTGATGAAGGAGACAAGCACAGCATCAAAATGACAGTTGTTGTCTCTCTTATTGTAACTGGAAAAAGCGATGACACCTCCGAAACCCAGACCAAGAGCAAAGAAGACCTGAGTGGCAGCTTCACGCCACACCTGCGGCTCCAACATGATCTCCAGCTAAAATGAAATAAATTAAAACTATTTATTACATTTGAGTGATTGAAAATCTAATCTCTAAGTAAATGAACAGTGCCAAATAATTGTCAGCATAGCTGAAGGCCTTTATTGCATAGAATCATGATGAGTGATTAATGTAATAGAATCATATTTCATAATGTGAATTTGATTAAATATCCCAAATACACCACAAGAGGGAGTCCAACCATGTGACGAGCGCTACATTTTAGCTGCACACATTTTCTTTTGTAAGATTTGCTTACACTGCATGAAATGTGTCTGCTAGTTTCTAAAAAAGAAATCTTAAGCCATCTCAATATCTTAACTATCACGTGTGCGTTTAAGAAAGTGTGTGACTGTGCACACAATCGTCTTACCTTGGGTGTGAACATGTGAGCAATGCCATCTACTGCTCCTTTAAGAAACATCCCTCTCACCAGGAAGCAGAAGAGCACCAAGTACGGAAAGAGTGAGCTGAAGTACATCACCTGCACAAACACGGTGTGACAATATTTATTGTTTTTGTTCAAAAATGTTTTAGAAGGATTTGTGCATACATTTCTCAGAGAACAATAACTGTGTATTAATGCTTTTGGTATTATTTATTACAACAAAATTCGGCACATTATAAATGTATTTATTCTTATATATAGACTACTTTTTTGGTAAGAATCCACTCTATACTATGTATATGGAAGCCTTATGGAGTCTCTTTTAGTTATTTGACATGTGGCCGGTTTCATAAACTGCTTAGACTAGCTTTACAAGTTTTCTTCAAGACTGGTCATACATTTTTGTCATTTACATAAAAATGTAGATTGGTCTGATTTGAATCTAAAAAGTAAGACTGATTAGCCCTAACTAATTGGTCAGGCTAGATCTTAAAACTTGCTGGTTAAGTTTATGCAACTGTCCCCAGAACAGGTGGTGAAGCTCTATTGGTCTGATGGGATTAACCAAAATTTTGATTTATAGAGAACTATTTGTGTCCCTGTTGTTCAGACACTGTGATACATTTAAACAGCTGGTAAATGGGTATTTTTCCATAAAATCTGTGTTTGCAAAAACTGCAGCACTATCACACCTTGAATTAGCTTCAAGGAGAAAGCAAACGTTCCACTCTGAGAACATAATCATAATTGCGCATCGTGATTGTGTAATTATTCAGATGTGCCTGATAACGCAGCATCTGCATATTGTGCCTTTGAGCTATCTGAAAATTGATGTTTCTCAACTCAGTTGGTTCTCATTTCATTATCTCATGCAGTAGCAAGTCTGCCTCACCCTCCCAGAAGACTGAATGCCTCTTATTACAGCCAGGCAGACAATTATCCAGGCAGCCAGCAGCGACAAAGTCATCCTCCAGTTCAGACCCCCGCTGTCTGCGATCGAGCTGGTGATGTCCAGGGTCTCGCGGTACCAGTAGTATGTGGTTGCTGAGCTCTTCTCACACTCAGGCTCCACAACTAATCAGACAAAAAAGAAAAGCAGAGACACAACATTCCTTGTCTATTAATATGACCCTTTGGAAAAGATCAGCATGTTATTTCTTAGGATTTGATTCCGATTCATTTCAGTTGTGATGTCCATTTTGCTTAGATACTGTATGAAAAAAATGATGTCCCTGCTAATGTTGTCAATTATATAGGACAGTGTTTCAGACTGATTTAAACCGGTAACTCATCTTTTAGAACGATTCATTAAAAGAACCGACTTGAGAGAGTCATGTGTACAGAGAATCAGGCCGTGCAGTATTTATTTTTTTCCAAACAGTTTTTGAATATAATCTAGACTGTACAAATAAAATCCCAAACTATTATATTCTATTTGCAGAGGGTTGTGTCCACTTATCCTGAATGTCTACATGTATTCTAGTCTTAGTGAGGTTAAGAGAGAATCTGACTGCAGGTCACAGCTTCTGTCTAGTTTATTCTCTGCTCACTGACCAGGGGACACAACCGCAGGGCATGCTGGGAAGCCTCAAACACACAACATGCTCTTGAGAATGAGGCTCATGAAGAGCATTATAGGGGCAGACCTCACAGGGCAGAACAGTGGATCACAACCCTTTTCACTTCAAGGACCCCCTTCATCCACAACAATATTTGAAGGCCCCACTCACAATTTATACCCAATAAAATATTTTAGAGCTTGGCAATTAGGAAGATGTATATTGGTTTTAAAAATAACCAAAGACTACGAAATATCTTGATTTATTTTAATCCTTGTTTTGTCTTATTTTAAGTAATGTGCTTCAATGAAAACCGTGTATTAATATAGAATGGTGATTAAACTGACTTGGAACTACCTGTGCATTAATCAGTTTTATTGCACACCTTCCAGCCAATCAGAATCGAGTATTCAGACAGACCATGGTTTAAATAATTTTTTCATGGTCTTAAATTTTAAATAGTTTGTTGAGGCCCCCTGAGAACCACTGGGGTAGAATATATTTAAGAAAGACTGCAATGCTACAGACAACAATTTTATCGAGATCATCTGTTGTTTAAGTCAAGAGAAATAGGGATCAATCTCAATGGGCATTAAAGCAAAACTCCTCCATGATGATTCCATGCAAATGATGGGATAGGGATACAACATATTTCTAAAGCTTCGATTGTAAAGGAAGCAGGAAGCTTCTTGCTGTGTTGTACTAAATTAAAAGTCTCACATAAAATTACATGCCTCCAATCTTTATGGTCATTATGTGAGAAACTGCAGAGCACTCACTGGATTGAGTGCCGTTCTTCCTGATGGGACAGGCGCTCCAAGGTAGAGGATATTGAAACGACTGAAAAAAGTAGAAGATGCTCCAGCCTATAATCACATTATAGTACAGACCCACAAAACCACACACCTGCAGAATGGAGAAAAGAAAGAACAAATTGTATTGGTTACCATCTAGAAAATAATTAAGATACTGAATACTGAAAAAAGAACAGCCCCCTGGAAAGGTCTCGTCTAGTTTAAGGCTCATTTTGCTTGACTATAGACTGTTTACTGAACATCTGAGCCTAACTGTGCACTAAAAATAACAAGAGGTGACAAAATCTGGTCTAGCGATCTAGCACCTTCTGGGAATCTTTATCTGGGAGTGTTTTATGCTTTACCTATGGCTTTGAAATAATTGCTATTTATATTAGATGAACAGAAACCACAAAATCTACACCTAAATCCACAAATTTCAAAGGTGTAGTCTGAATGAGCTTACATGCCAGTTAAGGATTGTGGAAAGTTCATTTTACAGTACATTTCAGTCAGAGTAGCTCTTCTTGGCATTGGAATAAGTGCTGATGTGCACCAGACTGTGATGACAGTCAAAAAGTCTGGCTCCTGGAGTCTCATCTGATATATGATCGGATGTCTTAATGGATAAAATCTGAAGTCTTTTAACTCTTAAAACTCAATAGCATTACTCCAAATATAGAGTGCATTTATATAAATAGAACACAATAGAATAGAATGAATGTGTTATGTATGCTGAAATACCGTGTATTTTGAGGATTTAGAAACTTGTGCCTGTTAACAGCAAATCTATCCCTTGATTTTTCCCTGCAGTATGTAACAGGGCCGTAATGGTACTTTGCGACGTAACAAATCCACAGCACATTGAGTAGGTGAATAATTGAAGCACATTCTTCCTGCTGTAGCTTCATGGGTATTAATAGCTGAGGCTGCAGCAGAACAACCACATATAGTCCCTGAGTGTTTCTCTACAGTAATTTTAACTGTGGCACTTTTTATCTAGAATATGTTTACACGACAACAATGTACTGAAAACAAAAAAGTTTTCCTTCGCATTTTTTTTGCGTACAAAGTTGTCAAAACGATCCCTGTTCACACCGAACTGCGAACTATTAAACTATTAAAAACGCTGTATTATGCATGCCAGGCCAGTAGTTAGAGATGTCACTTTGTAAACAAACTATGCGCCTATAGACTGAAAATGCAATACTCATGCGCATGTCGTCACTGTTATAAAAAATTTGTATTTTTGAAGTTTACACAGAGACAATAACGTTATTGTTTTCAAAAACGTGCTAATTGAAACCGATTTTCAAAAGTTTGCGTTTTCAGGCCCCCAAAATGCCATTGTCTTGTAAATGAACGACCATAAAACGTTTTCCGTTTTTAAGTTGAAAACCATGTCATGTAAACGTCCCCTAAGAGGCATGTGATATCAAAATGGCTTTCCCAATGTGTTTTTTTTCATTGCCTTTGAATAGAAGATTAACAAAAACAAGGTTGATGCCCAATCTGAAGTAAATGAATCCAGCAGTCTCACTCAGACTACATACCAAATACTAAATAAAATACAAAAGACATTCAAGATTATATTATATTATAATTAATATTTGTAAATTAACAGAATAATATATATTGTTTTTTTATATATTGGTATTCAGCTCATTCTGTTACTAATGAGAAAGCCATTCACAAGAGACTGCTGATTAGCACAATATCAAATTTCCGCGCTGGTGCATCAGCTTATGGTTTATAACCATCACCTCCCAAAAGGCCTTACATACTTGCTGACTTGCTATATCTCTAAAGTGCAGTTGCTTATAAGGAAAGAAAACCAGAAAGTCCAGGTGCAGCTGGGACTGAAAATAGATTTATTAAATGTTCAAACAGAGTGATATTTTAAGATCGAATCCCATCTGATAGGTTGCGTGACTGTGCTCATATTAAAATGATTTAAGAACAGCGCTGAGTAATGGATGACGCGGCACAGAATAGCTGGTGAATTAGCACTTTTAGGCCTGTAACTCATCAAAAATAAATGATTCTATTAAGGCCTTCAGAACAAAATAAAGGGGGAAAATGACATTGGTTATTATTGGTCTGGAACTCGCAGGCTCCTCATTGTATTGTGACCCTTTTTCAACAATGCATTAGCATCTGAACTAGAATCTCAAATTGTATCAATTGCCCAGTCTGAGCTGATGTGAACCAGACACTCACAATCTGAAGTCTGGGGATCGTAGCCCATGAAGAATGATTTACTTTATATTGTCTATAGCTGTAATTAAAGTTTAGTTCCACTTTCACATTTGACCACAACTACTCCGTGTATGCCCTCCATTTATGCATATACACTCTCAAACCAAGTTAAGCAACATTATCTCAATCAAGAAAAGAAAATACATTTAAATGACTGCTCATTTGTGTCTTGTGTTTCAAAAGAACATAATTCACTCACCATCAGGCTGGACACTCCAATGCCACCGAGTCGTGGACAAACATAATTCCACACTCCAATGCTCCCTCGACGAATCCTCTGGCCAACCGCCAGCTCCAAGAAAAATAGTGGGATGCCAATAAGGATAAGAAGGATGAAGTATGGAACAAGGTAAGCACCTGTAAAGAGAGACAGCGACACTTGTAAACACATAGAGTAATGTCCTTACAACAGTGTCTTTAATGACCAACCAATAGCCCAAGATCAATCAAGTTACAGCACACTGAACTCACCACAGTGTGAAAAAATCCTTTCAGACTTTTTTCCCCTTTATGTGGTTTTTCCATACATACATAAAAAAGTAGTAAATTGTTTTAAAATATGTCTGTTGGTACAGTCAAAATAATATCTATGACTGCCTGGGCCATGTTTTTCTCTCATATTTTATATTTGCATTCATTTTTAAGTAAAATATATTATAAAGGGGTCACCTTTTATAATTTTATTTCATTTATGCCATAGACTCACCTTACAACATGAAACAATGTATGACATTAAGGGCCCTATTTTAACGATCTGAAACGCAAGTATCAAACGCGAAACGCAAGTAACTTTGTGGGCGGATCTTAGGCGCTGTTGCTATTATACCAGTGGGATAAATGACTCTTGCGCCTGACGCAAATCTAAAATTGGTTGGTCTGAAGTAGCTACATTACTCATATGTGTGGTTTGGGCGTAACGTGAAATAAACCAATCAGAGCTTCATCTCACATTGCCTTTAAAAGCAGGCGTGCTTGTTTCATTGCGAATTGCTATTATGAAGGCGGATTTGCCAGGCGCACGCCAGGAGCGGTTCACAGCCGAGGAGACCGACGTTCTCGTCAGGGCCGTAAAAGACAGAGAAGTGACATTGTATGAGGATGGGAGAAACGCACCCAAATTAGCTTCGGTTAAACAGGCGTATAATAATTTGGGTAAATCTGTAAGCTAGATTTATGCCTATTTTTTCCACATCTTCATGGACACCACAATGATTTCCCTTGTGTGGTAATATTTTTCCTTGTAATTATGTATGGTTGGCAAAAATAGGAACGGCTGCATCTGTGTAAATGAGAGAAGCAAAGTGTATACGCGTTTTGCACACAGCCAAGCATGCGCCCTTAAAATAGCATCTGAATAACGCGCCACTGACTTTAGACTAGGTTTATCCTGGTCTGTGGCGAAATTGTTTTCTGAAACTGCAAAAAAGCACCAGGGAACGTTTGCGCCGGAACACGCCTCCTCTGTTCGCTGAACCGCCCCCCGGGAGCGCAAATTCATTCCC
Source organism: Gila orcuttii (assembly GCA_026230005.1). Lineage (NCBI taxonomy): Eukaryota > Metazoa > Chordata > Actinopteri > Cypriniformes > Leuciscidae > Gila > Gila orcuttii. The sequence continues at coordinate 27,975,742 of JAPDVR010000015.1, forward strand.
TAATTTACCAACGTGCGTCTGTGGAGGGAAAAGTCCGCTGTGCGTCGGATGCAAAATAGGAATGATACATGCGTCGGTGTATAAAGTCAATTGCGCTGGGTGCAACATAGGGCCCTAAATCATATAGTATATAGTAGTAATTCAAACTACAGTATTTAATACTTTTACAGTACATACACTCACCGGCCACTTTATTAGATACACCTGTTCAACTGCTCGTTAACGCAAATATCTAATCAGCCAGTATTCATGGAAAAACATTGCCTGGTCTGATGAGTCTGAATTTCTGATGCGACATTCAGATGGTAGAGTCAGAATTTGGTGCAAATAACATGAAAGCTTGGATCCATTCTGGTCCAACGGTTCAAGCTGGTGGTGGTAGTGTATTGGTGTTGGGGGATATTTTCTTGGCACACTTTGGGCCACTTAATGAAAGAAAGTTGAGAGACGTAAGACCCAACACTCTGGATGAGCTTAAGGCCGCTATCGAAGCATCCTGGGCCTCCATAACACCTCAGCAGTGCCACAGGCTGATTGCCTCCATGCCACGCCGCATTGAAGCAGTCATTTCTGCAAAAGGATTCCCGACCAAGTATTGAGTGCATAACTGAACATAATTATTTGAAGGTTGACTTTTTTTGTATTAAAAACACTTCTTTTATTGGTCGGATGAAATATGCTAATTTTTTGAGATAGGAATTTTGGGTTTTCATGAGCTGTATGCCAAAATCATCAGTATTAAAACAATAAAAGACCTGAAATATTTCAGTTGGTGTGCAATGAATCTAAAATATATGAAAGTTTAATTTTTATCATTACATTATGGAAAATAATTAACTTTATCACAATATGCTAATTTTTTTAGAAGGACCTGTATATATATATATATATATATATATATATATATATATATATATATATATATATATATATATATATATATATATATATTTATATATTATTTATTTTATTTTTTTCATCAGAAGAGAGATATTATAAAGATATCAAGTATTGGGACTGATCTAATGCCAGCCACACAAAAAGAAAATAAATAAAACAGAACATAAATATCAAGTCAAAATATTGCAAAAGTAGTGCAGTTGACATTACTGAAGATTTCCATAACTGCAATATAGTTGGATCACTGATTATATTTCTCTTTTGATTACATTTAAAAAGCTTGATTTCAGTAAACTAATGATTAGTAATAAACATGGCATTTGCCTTTAGAGAACTGCATTTAAACAAACTATATGACCTGCTGTCACACCATATTTTAAAATATATTAATCATATATGACACGATTTGGATAATGAAATCCATTCTCTTATACTTTTCCAAATAGAACAAGAACAAGTGCAAAGCTTAATTATTTTTATGTTTTGTTCTTCATACATTTTCTAGCTAAATTTCAACCACCCAGATGCAGAAGAAGATGGTATCTTATAGGCTAATGACTGCCTGAGCCTCAGTAGGCATGAATGAACAGACAACAGAATAAAACAGCAAGTCACGCTGCTGAGCCCTGACGTCAAACGAGCTCCATGGTGACGAAGAGTTTGGTCTGAGCAGAGCTTCCTCTGTTTGAAGTCAAAGAGCAATCCGAAAATAACTGCTTCTATAGACATAGAGCGCACACTGCTGGCGGATGACCACAAACCCCTCCTCTTGGGAGGTTATAAGTGTAATTAGAGCCAGGGATGATCACAGCAAAGCACTCCCTTGGCCTCAGCTTATGACGAAGAACTGCTTGTTTTCAGGTTGATTACTGCATTTCTTTTGTGTTCGATGTTGCTTTGTCGAGGTTTTTTGTCTGGGCTTTATTTATGCATACAACTAATGAAACAAACAACAGGCCTTGTGTAGAAAAGACGGGAGGAAAGAGAACGGGATGGACGGACAGATGGAAGAGAGAAGATGGAGAGAGCAAGGGTGCGTAACGTAAACAAGGCCTTCTGGGAAATATTCATAATTGCAAGACAAGCAAGGACAAGACATGACGATCTAATTAAGGTTTAATTTTCAGATAACATTAACGTGTCCATTTTAACGTGTCCAAAGTATATTTTAGGACATTTTTTAATATAGTTTGTTACTATACTATTTTCACTATACAGTAAATACATTTTTTTTTTCAGATAATTTGCATAATCAATTATGCACTGCAAAAACTAAAAAAAAAATTTTTTTTTACTTGTTTTCAGAGAATACAACTTAATTTTTCTTACCCAATTACCTTTTTTTTTTTTTTAAACAAAACATAGTCAGTTTTATGCTTAAACAATATCATGGAATTAACTTAATTCATTATATTTTGTGGATATATTTAATTTTGAAGAGACTAAGCAGATTCAGTTATCATTAAATCAATAATTTCCTGAAATCATTCTAAACCACATTTCTGTCTAAATACTGTGAAACAGCATGCAATACATTTCAGATTAAAAGAGGATATAAAAAATGAAGAATAGTCCAAGCAGCCAGAGAGCAATGACAGCAGGAACATTTTTATGGCATGTAAATTTGCAAACGAAGACCACAATGGCCTTGACATTCCTGATTTTAAACAGCCCATATAACATTGCTGCCCTAAATAACACTATCCTCAGCTTAATAAATTTAGAGAGACCAAGTAGTAGTGCACAAGGCACACAGCTGACCCAAAAAAGACTGTCTCAATGAAAAAGGTTTACAGCTAAAAAGAATAATAAAGAAGAGTGAATACATTAAAGGAATAGTTCACACAAAAAAAAATTCATCGTCATCATTTACTCACGCCTCTGTTTTCTATACAATGAATGTGAGTTAAGCCTGGGGCTGTCAAGCTCCAAAAAGACAAAAAATATATAGGCCTACCATAAAAGTGCTCCATAAGACTAATTAAATAGTCTTCTGGAATCAAACAAAAGCTATTTATAAGAAGCTGCAAATTAAGTTGTTATTCAGTACAATTCATAAGAGTTCATAAGAGAAAAGTCTAATTTGTGACTGAATAATATTTTTGTGTGTGTCAGATCTATTTAATAAATGCATATTTTAATAAATGTTCTTGAGCACTGACTCAATTATCTGGTCAATGGTTAACAGCTCACCGGAGGTGATATCAAAATTATATCAACTTTATATCAGTTATATCAAAGAATAACTGACATTCTGGAGTCATACAAAGCTATCATACTTTCACAACTATACAGTTATTGGTAACACTTTACAATAAGGTTCATTAGTTAACATTAGTTAATGTATTAACTAACATAAACGTTAATGTTAGTTAAAAAAATACAGCTGGTCATTGCTTGTCCATGTTAGTTCACAGTGCATTAACTAATGTTAACAAATACAACCTTTGATTTTAATAATGTATTAGTAAATGTTGAAATAATATTAACTAAGATAAATAAATGCTGAAGAAGTATTGTTCATTCTTCATATTAACTAAGGTAGGTTACTAATGTTAACTAATGAACCTTATTGTAAAGTGTTACCGAATTATCTTTATATATTAAAGATAATATATATTTCTATCACTTATAAATAATTCTTTTCAGGACTTACAGAAAGTTTTTCACGCTTCTATTACTTCACGATTAGACAACTGTAACTCAATGTAAATCAATTTTCACTTTCGCACCTTCAGATGGTCCAGAACGTTGCTGCTAAATATATGATTGTATGACCTCAATCTTAGTCTTTATTCATTGTCTCCTGGTTTATTTTAGGATCCAGTTTAAGATATTGTTTTTAAAGCTCCAAGCCCCATCTTACATTAAAGATCTTATCCTCCCTTTTTCATCTACGTAGCAGATCCTTAAGATCTAATAAAGCATTCTTGAATTTCCTATGATCTCGGTTAAAACAAAAGGGTGATAGAGCTTTTTTGATCATTTCCCCTAGTTTATGGTATCAGTTGCCACTTGACATTCACTTTACACCTTCACTCATGGTTCTTAAATCTAGGCTTAAAACCCATCTTTATTCCGTGGCCTTTTTTTTTATGTCATTTTATATTATGTATGCTGTGTAATTTACTTTGGTCAGAACTTTGGTCAGCTAAGCTTTGTTTAAATGTGATATATAAATAAATGTTACTTACTAGAAAACATTTATGATTCTTTTATTGTGTTTTTGATATACAAATAAAATGTGGAGAAAGTTATTTATTGCAGATTTGAAGCGACTTCAAGGTTTGTGTTTGTTGTGAATTTTGATTCAGTTTGAGGAATGCACAATGTGTGTGGGTCTTTTTATATGCACATAATTCTGCTATATGTGTCATCCAAATTAACTTCTGAACCCAACACGGTATTTTTGTTATCTTCCATTAAGGAACTAAATGCATTAACATGTAAACTTAAAAAAAAAAAAAAAAATACATAGAATGCATTGAAATTTTGACAGCCCTAATTTCACTCCCTCAGTCTCTCAAGGCTGTTTATTTTTTGCCAAAATTGAAATGCAACATTGCATTAAAGAGTAAATTATTGCTTTAATAATTTAATAATTAATATTAAAGGTGATTATAATCAACACATTGGAGGAAATGTTGATTTAGTTTTCAACTAATGGATGAAATCCAATGCAAAACATCTGAGGAAAACATTTATGTATCTTAATTGGTGCTTTTCTTTTTTGAGATTGAAATCTGTTGTCCCCATCCATTGTAGTTGCATGAAAAAGAGCAACCATTAATATTTCTCCTTTTGTGTTTTATAGAAGAAATGGAAGTTGAATAAATTATGAAATATATATATTTTTTTAGGTTGAACCATGAAACAGTTACAAATGCACATTACTAATAAGTAACTCACCTCCTCCGTTCTTCTGACAAAGATAAGGGAAACGCCACACATTACCCAGGCCCACTGAGAAGCCCACCTGGGCCAAGATGTACTGCAGCTTACTGTTCCAGGCAGGTCGTCCATCTTCCAGGTCGGGGGAGATGTCTGGTTTGCCTATGGGCGGAGGGCCCCCTCCTGCCATGCTCATCTGGCTGCTCTTGTAGTCCATGGGAGCCTCCAGCGCCAGGAGGTCGGCCACAGACTCTGTGACATGCTCATTACTGTGCTCGCGTTGAGTCACTTTACTGCTCTTAGGCATGGCTGTGCCGTGTCGTGGTGATCCCAACAATTAAAGGTGTGAAAGAAGAGCAGGGCAGAATGGAGGTCACAATAACTGCCCTTTTTGCTTGATAAAGGTGTGGAGAATGAAGGTTTGTGCTCCTGTGAAAAGAGCATAAAAATATGAGAAATCGGGCCACAAGAGATAAAATTATGGCAATGGGATTCATAATAAAGACTCATCTTCCAAATGAATGTCCATTTGTGTTACATTTAACAAAATATTTTTTTTCTGGTGTTCTGTTGGCTGTTAAATTTTATAACTCAAGCCTAAATATTACTCTGATTTATTAAAAATGCAAATACGGGACTTGCTACTGCCAATAGATACACAGCACACTGCTGTGGGCAAAGAAGACATCATGCTGCTGTACAATATAGCATACATGAATTACCCATAGCAGATCTATACAGGTGGAGCTGGGGAAGTTGGAGGGTTTCTGACAGCTTTCTGCAACTGTTACAGAAAATGCTGACCAAGTATTTGAAGGTTGAGCACACAAGCTCATTGGCTACTGATTCAACAGGAACCAATCAGCTGTGCCCTATAAAGGATGAGTTGAGTATCTATCAGTCTGCGCCATCTAGAATTTCATGACAGAACTTTGTATTTAACTCTTTCCCTGCCATTGACAGAATTTTAAGGCAATCCATGTTTTCCATGTTATGACATGTTTGTCATGTTATACGGTAATAATGGGCGCTATTTTGAATCTTCTGAAAGTATACAGAATCTCCAGATCAAAACACAGGTGAAGCAGAAGCAGAAACAAGCAATAGAAACATTGCTTATGCAAATGTAAATAATGTGATCATCAAACATTAAACAGCATCAATCAAAATTGCCTAATGATACCGCATGAAATGTCGACCCAGGATGAGGTATAGGACTATGAAGCTCTTGGGGTGTTGATGAACTCGATCTACTCCATCTTATGTTTTGATCATCGTTCTGAATACAATCCAGACGTAGTCTTTGACAAAAATTTGTTTTTTCTCAGATTTTTGTTCAAAATGTTCCTTTTTTTACTAAACTCTTTGTTGTTTAAAAGCAGAGGCTCTGTTCTTTCTTTTTATATATTGCATGTTCAGATATTCATATAACAAAATATTCTGGGGGCCATGGAAGCTTTGTGAAAATAATCAAAAATGCTGGTGCTAGCTGGCAACATGTTAAAAAAAATGCTGGTGGGGAAAGAGATACAGTACAGTTAAAGGAGAACTCTGGGCAATTTTTAAGTTAATCTTGATCGTTATACCTTTGTGAGTACTGTCTATAGGAAAAAAAACTAAACGGATTGGTGCTTGCAACACGGAGCTGCTACAGCTAATGCCCAGAGCTCCCACTCAGCTAAAACGGCAGTTATGGGGGCATATACATAAAGAGTGTCTTTGTGCCTCTTAACAGACACAAAATGCAATTAAATTGTCTGTCCAACATGAATAGGGCCCTTACATGTGAACAAGACGCGTTTAGCAACTTAGCCATTGTTTAAATTCACCTAAATAGTGTTTTAGACGGCTAGCTGTAGTCTTGTGCTGACGTCTCGTGCGTAGTAACTTGTATGGGAGTTTGCACATCAAGTTGAAGTACAACTAGCCACAACTGCAGAATCTCGTGGTCATGGAAAGGAAGACGATGAAAATTTAAGTTCTTGTATTTTCGCATTCTGTTGCCACATTTACAGCACAAACGCGAACCATTTCTTCTTCACTTGTGAGCAAATCCGATTATCACTCTTCTCACACTACGCTCCTACGCACACTGCTATTTACCTTTTTCCGGCTACAACTGGGTTCCCAAGGGACTTCAGCGCGAGACTACAGCTAGCCGTCTAAAACACTATTTAGGTGAATTTAAACAATGGCTAAGTTGCTAAACGCGTCTTGTTCACATGTAAAGGCCCTGTTCATGTTGGACAGACATTTTAATTTCATTTTGTGTCTGTTTAGAGGCAAAAATTTCAAATATATCAAAAATATAAAAATTAATGCCTAAATTGGAACATAGTCGTCACTGTGTGGGTTTTGTGTTCTGTTCCTTGGGGCATATGTCTGTCACGTGCTTCCCTGTTTGTCATGTGATCCTGCCATGTGTCTTGTCATTTGTTAATTGTTTGATCATTGTCCACAGATGTTCCTTGTCTTGTAATTAGTCAGTGTATTTAAAGGGTTAGTTCACCCAAAAATGAAAATTATGTCATTAATGACTCACCCTCATGTCGTCCCAAGCCCGTAAGACCTCCGTTCATCTTTGGAACACAGTTTAAGATATTTTAGATTTAGTCCGAGAGCTTTTTGTCCCTCCATTGAAAATGTACGTACGGCACACACTCTTTGTCCAGAATGGAAATAAAGACATCATCAAAGTAGTCCATGTGACATCAGTGGGTTAGTTAGAATGTTTGGAAGCATCGAAAATACATTTTGGTCCAAACATAACAAAAACTACGACTTTATTCAGCATTGTATTGTCTTCCGGTTCTGTTGTTGATCCGCGTTCACGATTCCGCAGTGACCCTGCTGACGTAAGACGCTGATGACGTGTTATCTGGAGATTAGGACATCCGCGACATGCACACCTACGCACCATTTTAAAAAAAAATATAGCAATACAAAAATACAAACAATGTAGAATAGCTTGAATACAGCGCCCGTCTCCCTCAAACTGTAAACGAAGCTCGGGCGCACCAGATAACACGTCATCAGCGTCTTACGTCAGCAGGGTCACTGCGGAATCGTGAACGCGGATCAACAACAGAACCGGAAGACAATACAATGCTGAATAAAGTCGTAGTTTTTGTTATGTTTGGACCAAAATGTATTTTCGATGCTTCCAAACATTCTAACTAACCCACTGATGTCACATGGACTACTTTGATGATGTCTTTATTTCCATTCTGGACAAAGAGTGTGTGCCGTACGTACATTTTCAATGGAGGGACAAAAAGCTCTCGGACTAAATCTAAAATATCTTAAACTGTGTTCCAAAGATGAACAGAGGTCTTACGGGCTTGGGACGACATGAGGGTGAGTCATTAATGACATAATTTTCATTTTTGGGTGAACTAACCCTTTAAGCCCTCATGTTTGCCTTGTGTCTTTTTCGTGGATTGTATGCATGTTTCTTGTGTTGACTGTTTCCTGCCGTTGTTCTTGTCTCATGCCTTGCTCTTATTTTCTGTTTATGTTTTAAAAAGTAAAGTTTGCGTTTGGGTCCTCACCAGCTTGCCTCCAGTGGTTTGATTGCATTACAATAGTAGTATACTTAAAATGCAAAAATAATATTTAAATAGTAAACTATAAGTATGATGTTAAACTAGTAGTTTACTGAGAGTATACTTCAAAGTGTACTTTAATAAACTAAAAAATGTGCTACAAGTATTTAACTATAAACAATCAGTATAGCTATAGCTTCACTTGTAGTATAGCCCATTTGCAGTATACGAAAAAACGTAGATGTAAATTAGTTATGTACTCAAAGTTTACTACTGTTACACTTAAAGTACTTTCATAGACTAAAACCAATTAAGTCCAAAGTAGTTTTTAAATAGTAGACTTATAAGTATACTACTAGTAGATTGATATCAGTATACTTTCAACATAAGGTATGCTTACAACTTAAGCTTTACTTAAGTATATTTAATAAAATTAACTTGAATTATACTTATTTTTTGTAAGGGTTGATGAATAGAAAGTTCAAAAGAACAGCATTTATTTGAAATTGAATTCTTTTGTAACATCATAAATGTCTTTACTGTCAAGTTAATACATATTTGCTAAATAAAAGCAGGCTATTTAATTATTTTTTTTTAATCTTACTGACCAAAACTTTTGAATGGTAGTGTATTTAAATATACAATTCATTCTATAATTGATCTATAAATTTAAGTTTATATTGAATGATTAATAAAATCCATTAGCACTAGGGCTGGACCCGAACAATCGAATATTCGTTTGGTGGGTTGGTATTCGATTTGAAAACGTGACATTCGAATATTCGTTTTTTTGTTAGTTTTTTTCCGTCACACCTGGCATCCCCCTCGAAACGGTTCTCATTCGCGCTTGAATATGTTTTACACTATAAAATCTTGTGAAATATAATACTTAACATTATAGCTACTTAATAAATATATTTGCTTCTTCTTGGACTACTAAAAGTGTTTCTGCAACGGGAGTATTCTCTGGCTAGAGCGCAGAACAGCGGAGTTTGTATGGACAGACGTGCATGCCTGAGCTTGTATTTTGGGTTAAGCTGGTTGCTTTGACATTGTGGAAAATAGAATAATAGAAACAAAATGTTTTATCCTTTTTACCCGTTATTATCTAAATTAATCTACTGCAAAATATAGGAGAAATTTAGTTTTTCTATATTTAAATTTCGTTTTTATTTATTTAAATTTGGTTTGTATTTATTTAAATCTACCCTACTTTGTCAGTGGGAAAAATATTATAAGACTACCTTATTAAAAATATTGCTTAAGTTAACAGACCTGTGTGTGTGTGTGTGCGTGTGTGTTTTATATCACTAGTGCAGTGTCCGTTCTTGGAGCATATAAGCTCTGCTCGCGTGAGGCGCGCCGCTTCCCGCTCGCGCTGTTGTTCTGTAGTTTATTAATTCTGAACGTGTCGCGTCTCGCCTGTCTATCTATATTGCACCAAATAGGACACTGCACTCCCTTGTGAAGTCGTTTGGATGAACGGTTCTCGAAATAATCCAAATGCAAACGGACAGACAGACATCAGACATCCCAACTTGCAAGAAGACTGTTCGGTTTTGTTGACGGGGGGTGATTGTTCGGTTTTGTCTGTCTTACATGCGCTTCAAGAGGCACACACGCACGGTCTCTCGCTCTCTGTCGTGCGCGTGCTACACGGTTTGGAGCTCGCGAGCTCCAGATTCCGGAAGATTTGAACTAATTTGGGGGCATCAGGGAGCCGCTATCAATATGCGGGAGGCTCCCGGAACTTCCTTAAAATTTTTCTCGGAACAGATAGAGATTCCGAAGCTTCGAATAGTCAACGTGATCTCATGAGAATACGTGTGTATTTTTACGTAAAGTGTAATTCTACCATACGTACATTTACTTACGTTTTATACACACAGAAATGTATAATACTGACGTATTTACAGCACTAAAACGTAAAATATTTACGTATTAACAGCACAAAAACGTAAATTATTTACGTATGAACAACTCTACCAACGTACATATTGTACGTATTCTTATTTATGCATATTAAAATCGTGGCATTAATGTTTTGGCTCCATTGCATTCAAATGTCTTATCAATTAGCCTACGTTTTCAGTCGCATTTATTAAATGCAGTTTACTCAAGAAATAATAACATTTCGCTCTGTTCGTGCTTTCTGCTGCAAACTCGTTTCGGAGGATTAGCCTACATGCAGTTAAACAAGAATACACTTTAAAACCTTAAAAATACCTTCTTTAATCGTTTAACCATTTTGTAATATTTTAACGTTATTTAAAGTGAGACACAAAATGCGTTTTCTCCAATAGAACAATAATACACCAAAACCCAACATAAATTCACAAAAGACATCAATTGTATTAGCTTGATATAATCCAAATCTTTAGAATCCATACGTTTGCAAGAAAGAGATCCAAATTCAGCCCTTTATCCAGTGAGTGATCTTCATCTTCATTTCACACATGCTATCACAGGAGAGCAGTCGGTAACTGTCCCGCGCTCGTGGTGAATTCAAATTCAAAAATTGCGCCCTCAAAAAGCGTTACGACATGTTTTACGGCAGTGATATCAAACGCTCATTGGCTCTCGCCACAGATTGCGACATGCCGTATTTCAGTCGGTAAACTACATTTGAAATGAAGAAACGCGCGCGCCTTCACACAGAGCGAAGCCGGATTAACCTTTTCATGGATTAATAATTTAAATTCTGATCTATACCTCATTCAAACTAACTATTTTATAATGAAAGAGAGGACTGTGACTGCAACACATCGTCATGTGAACGACTTTTGGTACCGGTTTGACATTTTCGCAATAAATAAATTATTGTGATTACACGTATGTTGTTTTTCTTCATAATTGTAGCCTATATATAGTTTTAAGAAATTGCTATGGGTAGGTTTTGGGGTAGGAGTAGGATTAGCTGCTAAAAAAAATCTTTTAATGCTATTGTTAATAAAATTGCCATTTCCCTAACGTATCTCTGTCCTTTTTATATTCTGTATAAAATGGGTAACTTAACGTTATGTTTAGGTTTGGGAGCAGGGTTAAGGGATCTTCCATTTATCTATAAAACGGTAACGTTAAAGGGTAAATTATACAGATATCTTAATGATATGAAAGATTCGTAAATATTTAACGTTTTGTAGCTGTAAAAACGTAACATTGTTACGTTTTGTTGTTGCAGATACGTCCATATCATACGTTTCAGCATGTATCCAAACGTATAAAACGTACGTTTTATATCTTTGAAAATTACGTATTAATAGTACGTATTAACAATGAGACCAGGCTGGAATATTCGATGTTCATTACCACCGAAGCTTCGAAGCTCAAAAAATGGTATTCGGACCAGCCCTAATTAGCACGTTGTATGGCAAAACTCAAGCTCAACAAGTATAAAATATTTGCATACAAATATCAATGAGAAGATCATCAAACAACAGTGACAATAATCATTTTTGTTACATTTGCAAGTACAGTATGGAGAAAGCTACTGCAGATTTGGTGCGAGTTCAGGGTTTGCATTCATTTTGATGAAGCTTGAGGAATTTACAATGTGTGTGGGCACTGCTACTGAAATCTGCACATGATTCTACTACATGTGTCATCCAAATGAACTTCTGAACCCAAAACTTACACAGTATTTTGTTATCTTCCCTTACAAATGAACTAACTGCATTAACATGTTAACTACAAAAAAAATCATAGACACTGAATTTTTGCATCTCTTGACAGCCATAATTTCACTCCCTCAGTCTTAAGGCTGTTTATTTGCTGCCTAATGATTTGGTTTTTATGTTGGGAGACTGGTGTAATACTAAAGCTACAATGTACTAGGCCTAATAGGTTTAACAGTGCAACATTGCACATTGCAAGTGTAAATTAGTGCTTTAAAATTAGTCTTAAAGGGTAGGGTCTTATCAGCAGCCTATTGGACAGAATTTTGGTTTGGTGTTCAACTAATGGATGAAATCCAGTACAAATCACAGCCTGAGATTAAAAAAGAGGCAGTCACTGACGAGCTTTTAATCTAGACCAGGGGTGCTTTTCATGATAAATAAGAGAGAGGTGATGAGCTGAGATTTTTATCTACAGAATGACTAGGGAATGTGGCAACAAAGCCGTCATCTTTGCTCTTCTCACCTTTGTTTATCTTTTGTAATGAGAGCCTGAGGCACTGAAAGAATCTATACAGATTATCTCAAATACAAGAGGACACAAAACCTTACTGTGTTGCTAGGCGATGCTCACCTACCACCCATGAGAACCTACAAAACACATTCAAAAAAGGCTCAGATCTACTTGGGGGACCATATGGGGAGGAATCCAACTACTGCTAAGGGCAAACATACACATCATATGAAATTATTAGCATGTGCATTGTTTTTGTGACATGGTCAATGATGATGATAAACAATCAAAGGACCATCAAACACTGATTTTGAACTTTTGCACCCACTGTGAAATTTTGCACTGTGTTCAGGTCCAAAACAGCCTGTCCGGGCAGCAGGCCAGTCAGTTCTCTATGACATTATTGTGGAAGGGATTATATTTCAGTAGGGAGCAAACTGAACCTGAAGAATGCTGCTCACCCTGCCCTTAGTCTCATTTTGCTGTGCATTAAACACATGGGTGCTTATCACTCATAATGCAGGGAACGTGCTTGGTCAGTTGATTCTGCGGAATTCAACTAAGACACCCAAATCTAAGCCTCCCTGCTGGTGCAGTTTTTCAACATTTTCCCCAAGAAAATAAAATGCATTGCTGATCAGAGCCAACAATTGGTATGGCTTCCCTTAGCAATAATGGTCTATATACTGTAGCTAAATATCCTGTTGATTCAATTGAACATTATAATATGCAAATGTACATATTTTATCTGTCTGGGTTGCTAGGCAATGAAGCTTGATGAAATTCTCACATCTCTGCTTCCTGCATGCTCTCTATATCAGAACAGTGAGTGACATCTCATCTATCCAGTGCTTGAGAGCATCCATAAACCAAATTTAGTCAAATCCTTGAAATATACAGAAGGTGGATCACAAGAATCAAATTTCATATATAGCAAGCAATATATATATACATATATATCATGTTCAGGAAAAGATTACATTGATATAATACAGGGATGATGGTAACTGCATGTTTTGATTGTGGCAAATGAATCATGGGAATTCAGAGGACTTCTGTGTGTATGTCTCCAATGTCCATCTCCTAAGTAGTACAGTATATTTATTTCTAGGATTTCTACAACAATAATTGTACTACAATGATATTGTACAACAATAATTGCTTAACTGAACCGATAAATAAAGTTTTTGCTTACTCAATGCCAGAACAAAATGTTAAGGAAAAATTAATTGGTGGCAGAATTTATAAAAACCAGTAGCCTCTATGGGTAGTTGAAAAAGACATTTTTAATTAACATGTCCTTTGGTGCAGCATAAAATCCATCGAAAAACTGTTTTTTAGATACTCCCAATTAAAAAAAAAGGTGTTAAAGTAAGTATTAATTTTAGTGCTGTTAAATCGATTAATCACAATTATAAAAGTTTGTGTATGTATATATATCTATATATATCTGTGTATTATATATATATATATATATATATATATATATATACACACACACACACACACACACAAACTTTTATGTTAGATGCGATTAATCGTGATAAATCAATTTGACAGCACTAATTCATTTGAAATATATGTACAGGCCTACATTTCAACAGTGTTTTCAAATGCTTCTGTTATGATTAAAGTTGCATTACAAGAGCATGAAAATGAAAAGATGAAAAATTGGACCACAAGAGATGAGTTTTTCCTGATAAGTGTTCTGTTGGCTGTTAAATTGTATAACTCAAGTCTAAATATTACTCTTATTTATTAAAACTTGAATGAATCTTAAGATTACAGCGTTAATTTCATGAGAAGCTAAGTAATCTGTTGTAAAAGGAGTCAAGTCAAGTACTTATAGGACTGATGGGGAGATCTTTCTGACCCTCTGTACAGTAGTGTTTAATAGTATAGGGCTATGGTCCAATGATTACATTAATTCATTTAGTTGACATTCTTATCCAAAGCCACAAATGAACACTCGAAGCAATTTATTAAAAGAAACATCAATATGATACTGTTGTCTTTTAAATAAATATTGCTGACCCCAAATAGCCCATATTTCATACGTTTCATGACAATATGCATTCAAGTTACAATTTAAAATAATGCTCGTGATTTACATAATTACATTGGGCCTACTTGTTTTCGTTTGTGTATGAAGTATAACAATAATGTTTTCAAACATAGTTTTTTTTTAGCCTACTTCATACACAAATGAAAACGAGTAATGTCATGAAATAAAATCAAATGCATCTCCGTCAAGTTTTCAGATAAACTCGACGGCTCAAGCGTAACCTGGGGATGCGCCTGACTGCAGTCACGGACAATGATACCATTCACCTTAACCCTCCCTCTTTCACTTTTCTTTCAACACTAATAGAGACGAGCAATACGCTTACAATAGTTTAAAAGCACTAACACGTGGACCCCGCGGGGCTTAATGTTGTCATGCAAAGAGTACCACGCGCCTTGCAGCATCCTCAAGGTCAAATATTTGTGTCACGTTGACCTAAAACTGACGCGCCTCTGATAACATGAGAAACCTCGTAAATAACAAACAACTGACCAGCAATTGCTGCTGTGAATTATCGACATGAACTGCGTGCAGCGTGATAAAACGCTCTATGCATGACAGGAATACCAAATAAGTTGCCACAACGCAATCATCGATGAAAAATCTCTTGCATCTTTTATCACGTCGGGTACTAAATGAAGAGAAACCACGGTCACTTACTGGATGTCGAAGAGTGAAAATCAGATGTGAGTGTTTTCATATAGGTCTCAATAAGTGACAATAACCCGAAGGATCAATTTGATGTCTCCCACAGAAAGAATCCTCGCTGGTGTGCCGTTTCCGCTCTCACGACTGAACCTGTCCAGAAATGCGCAGAGTTAGTGATTGAGCGCGCCGCCTGACGCAAAGACCACCGCGCACTATTGTGTATTCTCTTTCAGCCCAAAATAGTAACTTTGGGGTCACGCTGACACATCTGTGGGTGTTGTTCGCGACAACACTTCTAACCAACCCACTCCTTGTTTTGTCCTCCAGTGGTTAAAATTCAAAGCACAATTTATTTCTCCTTACACGATTGGCAGAGAGCAAATTACTATATAGGCTACGCATGAGTCACGAACTCGTTCATACGTCAGCAGACGCGTAATCTGCGCATCCCATCCCATCCCGTCCAAATTCTGATGAAATACCTTTTGGCGATTACAAAGTAAATTCTTACCTCCTACCTTTGAAACCCACAATGGTGTCCAGATCTGTCCAAGGGGCTACTAGTCACGTCTTATTTAGTACAAGATAGGGTTGTTTCCCCCACATTTTAAATCAATAAACTCCACTATGATCCCATCAAAGCAGTGAGAGATGACACTAAAATCTGGAGCTCTACTGATGCTTGTTTCTTTTCTCAGAAAAGACTGTCTGCTATCAGAATGGCTATTTCTTCGCACCTGCAGTCTGATTGTGTCTAGCTCATTCTTCTTCCTGACATTGGAGGATTTATACCGTCCTTGGTTCTGGCTGGTCTGGCTCAATTGAGTTTCTTTTCAATTTTGCTGTGTGAATTGAGATGGATATCGCAGATCACTGATTAATGTCTTCAGCAGATGTTTTTTTAAAGCCATCTCATTAATCACACGTCTGCACTCCTGTAAAGATAAAAAGTGATTTAGAAAGCATCCCTTAAAATGAATAGATGGTTAATGTAAAATACATTTTCAGATTTCCATCCTTATGAATTATAGTAGCCTATAACGCACTGACTTAACTGATCACAAATCAATGCAATACTCTGTTTTTACCTCATGTGGAGACCAATGAAGGATGTTCTGGCACCATGTTTTACAGAGATCAAACTCTGAATGTTTAGTTCCCTGGGAGGCAGAGCTGTGTTCTGCGCCTACTGGTTGGATCCTGGAGAACAACAAACAGGTAACACATATGCATGCCAGATATGGGTGTGTTTATTTGTGAGTGTGTGTTTGACTCACATCAGCAGATGTGGCCCTGAGAAGCAGATGTCTAACACCACCAAAGAGACTTTTTAGGGGCCGGATACACTTGCAGAAACACCACCTGTGTTTTCATAGTGCTAAATGTCCAGAATTGACTTTTTCCACGTTCGGCACTGATGAGAATTTTCCGCACTACTTTTATTGGAAAATCTGTGGAATTGATAGGCCTAATTAAAAAGGGTTTATTGATCACATAAAGAAAGCATAATTAAATTAACCAAACTTTATTTGATGAATTTAATGTAAATATCATAATCAATTTGATATTTAGCAAAAATATTAAAAGCATGTAATTCATGTGATATAAATGATAATTCATGTTGTAGAAAATGTTTGTTATTTAAATTTACTCAAATTTCTGGATGAATTTATTGAAAATGTTATGATTTAAGATATTGCTCCTGCATAAAAAATAATTAAATAATAAATTGAAATCACTGAAAATGGGTATTATATTGACCACAACATACCAACATAGGAAAGTACATGTATTATTTCTACAGAATTTTTGAATACATTTTATTTTGTGTTGAACCCTGATAATCATGAATCCAAAACCTATAACCATTCAAATTAAAGGTATTATTATTGACAAATGAAGTTCTGCAAATCTAAAGCAAGATTTACCATGGATAAACATCGCAACCTGTACTTGTATATCTTCTAGATGAAAACATGCATTTTGAAAAATAAATGCTTGAGGTATTTTTTTAGATGTCCATTAATAAGAATTGTAAGTACATTTAAGTTTCACTTACTCCTTTTAGGATTGAATGTTAAAGGATTAATAAACACGGCATTCCTGTTCTATGGAAATCTACAGATTGGCATTGATTCTGCGTGGGCCTTGTCATAGCCCACATGGATACCTTCAAACTTATGCATCTAGGTAAACGCTAGTAAGGCACAATGAGGATTTGAGCATCTCCCTTTCCACAGATGTCTAAGACGCCGGGATGCTGCATGCAGACGTGCACAAACACAGCCAAAAATAGGACTGAAGTATCCAGCAATTCCCTTCCTGTGTTAAAGCCTGTAACTCTGGGCACGCTGGAGCATCTTCAGCCCTGCAGCGAGTGTGTGTGCGAATAACAAGGCTCTAGCTCTCTCTCATGGAGCACAGAGAGCTCCTCACCCTTCTCATGTGACTCACCTCACCAGGGCCCACTGCTGGGATCTGTTGCTATGGCAACAGCAGATCATATGATTCTGACTCATTCGCTTGGGTATGTGTGTGTGTATGCGTATTTGGGATGATGTTCTGGTGGCATGAATGAGCCATGGTGGCACACGCATGTCAGATCATGGTAAAAGGGATGCCTGTCTACTTGCAACCTGAAATCACACCGCACGCGTCACCTAACCCAACACAGAACATTAGCCATAGCACCATTGTTTTTATTCAATCAAATCCCTGCTGGCACAAGATAAGTAACTATACAACATAGCAAGCTACAATCCCTAATTGCCGCAGCATCTGTGTTATAATACTATGGGGGAATATGGAAATGTTGAATTTACCTGAAGTTATATAAGATGTGGATTGACAATTTAAATGCTTTATCAATTTGAGTTTATGCATCTTAAATCTACTGAACCTGCATAGACCAGTGTTGTTATTGTTAATAAATAAAAAAGTAGCTAATGTATGCGATAGCATCGGTATAAATATAATTTCCTCTGCCGTTCTTACTGTGAGGCTGCAACATTGGTCCCAAAGGGAGGCTTTAATTATTGAGAAGTTGCTGGCGTCACTGTGACCTTGAGTGAAGTGCATTTGTGTGGATGCTCTCCACTGGCGCACACATGCTAGCCTGACGCATTACACCAGTTTTCAATTCTAGAAAAAAAGGATGAAAAGGAGGTATTTTTAAACACTAATGAGTCTTCTAAAGCTTGTAACTAAGGTCTGTCACTCAAACTTCCATGAACTCCACATCCCGCCTCGGAGTTGATAAGACATCCCGCCTCGGAGTTCACAGGCTCATTTGCACGCACAGGCTTCAGGAAACCAGCGGCAGGGATATTTATCACCGGCCTAATGGGGCATGCAGCAAGGCTTGAATTTACAACATGGCCGCACGGGGCATTTTATCTGGGGAGATTATGACACGGTGGGGATAGTGGAGAGGAAGAGAGAAAGCAAGAGGGAAAGTATAGTTATTAAATAAAAATAGTAGTGTGTGCGCTATCAAATTAGGCCTTAAGGATCTATTCACCCATGAATAAATAAATTTCGACTCACCCCCATATTACTTTCTTTAATCTGTGAGATGCAAAATTGGTAACACTTTATTTTGATAGTCCACTTTAGACATTCTACAAACTATAAGTAATTTTGCAACTACATATCAACTGCCAGTCATTAGTGTTAGTAGACTGTCTGCTTAATATCTGCAACACTGCAAGTTCAAAAACTTTGCAAGTTAGTACGTCAACTTATTCCACTAACCAGGGCTGAGTTTCCCGATAACGTTGTCTCTTAGCGCGCTACGAAGACTCTTAAGGTATAACTTAACTGAAGGTATACCATTTCTAGGCGTGTTCCCCGAACTATACCTTAGAAAGCTGCTTAAAGGGATACTCCACCAGTTTTTCTTATTAAACTATGTTATTCCCTTAACTAAGACGAGTTGATACATACCTCTCTCGTCTCAGTGCGTGCACTATATCGCTCTGTATTGCCGCAAAACTATGTTAGCACTTAGCTTAGCCCATGCATTAAATATGGGCCAAGCAGAGAAGCGACCAAAAACTTCCACGTTTTTCCTATGTAAACACAGTTACTCGAGTAGTGTAACTTGACCTGGGCTGGTGACACAAAATAAACCGTTGCGCTTTTCTAAGCGTTTAAAATTGATGACTATATTGTATGGCGGAATACCATAACAAGTGCTTTTGAGCACTTCGACTTGGCGCAATAATATCTTCACTCGTGAAAAGTCCTCTTACCGGCTCCCGCTTCCTCTCCCCCTCCCTCTGACATTTCCGTCAATACAACCAACGTGACATGCACCGGTCTTTCGCCAGCTCCGGTCTGTTCTGGATCATATCTTTCTTGCCTCTCACGGTCCATAAGAGCTAATTCCTCCTCCGTGTACTCGGGTTCAAACAGATATGGCTCTGGGTCTGCTACAAAGAAGTCATAATCATCTACAAAGTCCGCCATTGCAAATGATCTGCAGTTTGCTAATAGCACAGGTAGTAAAAGTCACGTTGGTTGTATTGACGGAAATGTCAGAGGGAGGGGGAGAAGAAGCGGGAGCCGGTAAGAGGACTTTTCACGAGTGAAGATATTATTGCGCCAAGTCGAAGTGCTCAAAAGCACTTGTTATGGTATTCCGCCATACAATATAGTCATCAATTTTAAACGCTTAGAAAAGCGCAACGGTTTATTTTGTGTCACCAGCCCAGGTCAAGTTACACTACTCTAGTAACTGTGTTTACATAGGGAAAACGTGGAAGTGTTTGGTCGCTTCTCTGCTTGGCCCATATTTAATGCATGGGCTAAGCTAAGAGCTAACATAGTTTTGCGGCAATACAGAGCGATATAGTGCACGCACTGAGACGAGAGAGGTATGTATCAACTCGTCTTAGTTAAGGGAATAACATAGTTTAATAAGAAAAACTGGTGGAGTATCCCTTTAAGATATACCTTCTTACGTGCGACGTTACCGGGTGCTGTCCGTGGCGATGGTGCTGAATCTGTTGATATCGATGACTCGAGAATCAATTATTCTCTCGTGCAGGGGCTGTTTATGTGAGAAAGCGCTGTTCTTTATAAAAGAAGCACTTCAGAAATAGTTGAAATTGCATTTACTAGGACTCATGGGATATTATAAAAATAATCCAAACTATAACAGCCTATAATAGCCTTGCCTACATATTTTAAAATTGTATCATATATTGCTGCCATAATAACCATTTAAATTTTTTATGTGCTTTCTTCTCTTTCCCATTTTTGTTCGCTGAGATGAGCTGCGATGAAATATTGTTCTTGTAAATACTTTCAAGCATTTCAGTAATAAAAGTGTACGCCTACGTCACGTAGCTACGGTGCTCGGCAGTGATCAAAAAGGATTTAAACAGTGAATTTTGAATCTCTTGTAAACTCATGCTGCGTCCCAACTCGCCTACTTATACTACGACCTAAAAGTATGTACTCTTTTTGTGAAGAAAAAGTACATACTTTTGAGTGTGTAGCAAAAGAGTAGGCAAGCTTTGGGACATACAGATCTGACGCGTGCATCCTGTCACCGTAAACTGCCCTGTCAATCATCCTGTCACAGTTAAAATCCTCCATTCAATCTAATTTGATTTCCTACCGTTTCGGAGAGCACGTTCATCTGCCAGTCGTGGGTCTTTCATGCGGAGACTCTCCTCATGTGTTTGCAATTTGAATATAATGATGCATTTAAAAGGTAATGGCTAAGCATATCTTTACAAAAGTTCAAATGCTGCTGCAGATTAAATATAATGTAGACAACGTTGAATAAATAGGCTACATTTTTGTCAGGTTAAATACTAATAATTAATCACTCAAACCCCTTTATCTAAACCTCTACATAACTGCCGGACTCGCGCGTCCTCCATGTCTGTAGTTTTTAAACACTTTTCACTCGTGTTTGTAGTTCTAACCGAATCCTCGTCCAACGCGCGATGGGTTGTGGGCAATATCAGCCGTTAGAGTGCGCATCGATCTGCACTTCGGATTCTGACCGGATATAGTAGACCATCCGGGTATCTTTGGAACACTCATTTCAACATACTATGATTTGGGACGTACTAATTCTATTTTCGAATACTATTTAGGACGGATAGTATGCGAATTGGGACGCAGCAACAGAGATGTGGATTCAGACGCAATTAAATTACCACACGACCTGTTTGTCAAATATCAGTAGGTACTAATTTGGACAGATATTTTTACGCGGGTTGGGTGAGAAAAAACACTGATATTATGGATTCGGACGGCACTAAAATAACCGACTTACCCCTGTAAATGTTTAAAATACTGTACGAGCCCATGATAAACAATATTAGCGTCCGAATAGGACTTAACTGACAGTAGCCTATGCTTTCACTGGCCTTTAAAAGCGCTCTTTAAAATTTTATTATATATAATAATATAATTAAAATTCTAACAACAATCAGTGTAATGACAATTTTATTCTTTGCATGAAAACACTTGAATTAGCCTAATTGAACACTGCCTGGGTGTATTAAAACTTCAGAATTATATTCATATTTACCTTTAACAGTGATTAGGTAAAGCTAAGAGTGGTCCAGACCAACCTTCCGAACGTATGACTTACAGAAGGTATACTTAACTAAGAGCGTTTCGGGAAACACGTATTAACGATAAGGTAGCCTACATCTTAAGGTGTGACTTAAGAACGACGTAGCGTTAAGAAGGTTTCGGGAAACTCAGCCCATAGCCTTAACCTGACGGTCTACTAATACTCCAATGAGAGTTAGCTGACATGTAGTTGCAAAGTTACTTCATTTGTCATCATTTATTCATGTTGTTCCAAAATCATACAGCTGGCTTTTTTTCTGCAGGACATAAAAGAAGATACTTTGAAAATTGTGTCAGCTGTATAAGAGGAAACAATCACTTTGCAAGATGAACAGATTGAAATTTAAGGCTTTATTCACTCTCAAATAAAATCAAATATTGATCAATGCACGCATACTACATCAAATATGGCCTAGTGACATATTCAATCATTAAAACTGGGCAAATAATTTCTAAAGAAAAGCCTCTAAACAAATTCCCACAATGGCAAAAAGAAGCTTCCAAATCTCTATTCAAGTACACAGCGGTAAGAGTGAAATTTTGCAGTGCTGCCAATCTGACATTTGTCAGCACCATGTGTGATCCAAAGTGCTGTTCCTTTTTTGTGGCCGTGTCTGTGCTCACGTTCCTCACTTGTAAACATTACAAAATGAGGATAAATAAAGCCTGAAAGAGTGGGAGAACAAGAAAAAAAGCTCATTATAGGCCAAGTACGGTGCATAATCTGGTATATTTTGCCTGTTATTTATTCCATGTATGGGTATTCAGGATTTAACTACTTACCCAGGACTCAGATTTAATGGCCTGTGGTGTCTTATCTCACTTTCTGTGCCTTTTAACTGCCTTTGACAAACCGTATTTCCTCAAGCCTTGTACCTGACAGAAGCAACCTGTACCTCTTGCACAATCTGTCAGAGAGTCAGAGGCTTGGAAATGTAATTCTCCTGCAGTGAAGTCAGATTTATACAATTACATGGATTGAATCATTAAAGATGTATGCTCAATCCCTTCAGGATCAGACAACAGACCAATCACTGTGTAACTGACATCTAATGAACTTAATCACAGAGAAGACGACAAGGGACATGGGTGAGATACAGCTGTAATTCAGGTGTCATGAACCGGGGTGTGTGTTACACTGACAGGATATGAAGCACAGGACATATTTCATGCTGAAGCTGAACTGAACACTATGAACAGCCTGCTGTTAAGAGCCGGCTGACGTCATAATCTCCTGCTGCAGCATTACGTATCATAAACAGAATGGCGATACAGATTTTGTCAGTCCCAAAGGTGGAGCTACAGGGATGCTTTTGATTTAGGCTCGATTCCAGTTAGATATGTGCTGTGACAGAATTTCAGGACATATAAAAAAAATAAAATAAAAAAAAAGATTCTATCAAATGATTAAAAGGGGCATTGATATCCGAATTTGTCCTAAAATTAATAAACATTCTTATGTATGTATATCATTTCACTGGAAAGAAATAGAAAATGGTAGAGATAGGAGGTTGGAACTGCATGATGGGAAGGCACAACACCATCTGTATCACAACCTGCCAATGAGACGGTCGATCGCCACACAGACACAGATAACAGGAGCACTGATAATATACAATATATGATAATATATAAAAAGAGATAAAAAAGATAATAAAAGTATAATAAAATAAAATGTTTATGTAAAATGTTGTATTCTGTAATCGTGATTATTTTCCCACATTTAATGCTAATGCACTGATGCATTGTGCTTTTGTATTAAATAACTAAACTTGACCATATTACTCATCAAATGCCAGAACTGAAGACAATAGACTGATGGTGGATTTGCCTGATGACTTCATATTTAATACAAACATTTTCAGTGAAAACCCACACATACACTGCATAATAAAATTAACACTGTGCATTTTTAATCACAGATATAACATGAAAGGATTAGACATTTGTAAAGCGAGATATGAGAGCGAGCGCAAGATAAAAGACTCTAAAGGCTGCAGGAAATAGACATTTCATCTGCACTGTTAACAGAGTAACAGCAAGCTTTCTGCTGCCAAGAATTTTAATGCATCCTTCAGCACCGCTTCATCCATAAAGACAGAATCCAGAACATGACATTTAGATTTTTCACTAAATGGCTTTGTTTTTCTTCATGTCTCAGAGCTCAAACATGACAATCTGGGGCTCATGTCAGGAAGCAGACTAAACTGACCGTCTGCTAGCTGTCTCACGTCACTGAGGTCACATAAATCCCATCACATAGAGACTCTTTCACCTAGACATCATCATATAGAGACTGTGTCTGTTCCCCGAATTAGGAAATACAAAAAACTTCCAAAAAATGTAATTGATGTTCAACAAATAAAAGACAGATATAATACAAATGAACAAATGATAAAGCTTGGGTTGCTGAATATTCGATCCCTTACTTCAAAAGCACTTATTGTTAATGATATGATTACAGACTATAAACTAGATGTGCTGTGTATGACAAAAACCTGGCTAAAACCAAACAATTACATCATTTTAAATGAGTCCACCCCCCAAGATTACGGTTATAAACATGAACCTCGTATGAAAGGCAAAGGGGGAGGTGTTGCTGTAATTTATAGATTATTTTCAGAATTACTAAGGAGTCTAGTTTCAAATATAATTCTTTTGACGTGTTGGTGCTTTAATATAACAATATCTAGTGTAAATGATAAATCACGTTTTAAGATTTGTGCTGGCTACTGTATACAGGCCACCAGGGCACCATACAGAATTATCAAAGAATTTGCTAACTTTCTATCAGAGTTAGTACTGGCTGCAGATAAAGTCCTAATTGTTGGTGATTTTAATATACATGTAGATAACGAAAAAGATGCATTGGGATTGGCATTTAAAGACATTCTTAACTCAGGTGTCAGGACCTACTCATTGTCATAATCATACTCTAGATCTAATATTATCACATGGAATCAATGTTGGTACCATTGAAATTCTGCAGCAAAGCGATGACATCTCAGATCATTATCTAGTCTCATGTAAACTTCATTTAGCCAAGGCTGCAAAGCCGACTCCGTGTTACAAATATGTTAGACCTATCACTTCTGCCACTAAAGATTGCTTTATAAATAATCTTCTTGATCAGTTTCATCATCTCAGCATCCCAGATAGCTTAGAATAACTCGATATTGCGACAAAGTTTTAACTCTCTCTTTTCCAACACTTTAGACACAGTTGCTCCTTTGCGTTTAAAGATTAAAGAAAATAGTCCAACGCCATGGTACAACAAGCACACTCAGGCCCTTAAGAAAGCAGACAGAAAAATGGAGCGCAACTGGAAGAAAACAAAACTAGAGGTATTTCGCATTTCATGGAAAGAGAGCACGATTGCATACAGAGAAGCCTTAAAAACTGCTAGATCTGCTTATTTTTCAACCCTATTAGAAGAAAATAAACAAAACCCTAGGTATTTATTTGAAACAGTGGCTAAACTAACGAAAAATAAAAGCTTCAAGCCCAGACGTTTCCAAGCAGCACAGCAGTAATGACTTTATGAACTTACAAGATTGATAATATCAGGGAGAAAATTATAACTATGCTACCTACATAGAAGGCCTTTATTAACCCCCTGAAGCTGGATGGATTACTTTTTTGGGCTTCAAAAACCAAGGTTATTACCAATATTTACCAATATATATTTTATAAACCAATATTTTTTAATATAACACCGATTGGGCTGAAAGAAGAAAGCCTACACCTAGGATGGCTTGAGGGTCAGTAAATTATGGGATAATTTTCATTTTTGGGTGAACTAACCTTTTAACAAAGGTTCAGTTGCTAAAATAAAATAATTATCCATCTTCCATTAGCTGGACCAGATTATTAAGATGGGATGGAAGAACATCAGAAAAAAATACATCGCCTTCCTGTTGACCTGCGCATAATTCCTGTTTCAAAATTATGGAAATATCCAGGACTCTTGATGATAATAGTATTAGACTGTCACAATAACTGATTTGATTAATGGCTACGTGTGCACCATCAAATCCAGTTCTACAGTGCCCTAGAGCTAAGTGTCCAGAATAAGCGCACATAATAATCCTAACGCGCATTAATGGTCAGCCAGCCATCTCTGCTTTAGTCATTTTTTAATATGTCTCTCTGTTATATAAGGCATTATATGGGCAGAGATGGGAGAGGGTTAAGCCACTACTAAGCCCTCATTACAGAGATAGAAGGAGGTGTGAGGACCCAACAGATGGCCCTCTAGAGTCTAGGAGATGCCACTCAGTACAGATACAAGTGTGTTTTGCTTATGTAAGTCTCCAATCTAATGGATGCAGTTAGTATGACAAACTGTTCAATTAAAAACCTTTTGATTATATATACGTACAGTGCTGGTCAGAATTATTTGCCCCCTTGGTAAATATGATCAAAGATGGCTGTAAAAAATAAATCTGCATTGTTAATCCTTTTGATCTTTTATTTTAAAAAATTGCACAAATCTAACCTTTCATTGAAGTAAAACAATTGAAAGTGGGGGGTGGGGGGGGGGGGGGGGGATCACATCATGAAATAAATGTTTTTCTCCAAAACAATTATTTGCCCCCTTTTATTAAATACTTTTTGCAACCTCCTTTTTAAGATAACAGCTCTGAGTCTTCTCCTATAATGCATGACAAGATTCAGAGACCATTCCGCCATACAGAATCTCTCCAGATCCTTCAGATTCCAAGATCTATGTTGGCGCTTCTTCTCTTCAGTTCAGCACACTCATTTTCTATAGGGTTCAGTTTCAAAAAGCTCTTTGTTTCATCTGTCCATAGAACGTTTGAAAAGTAACTGACGCTACTGCAACTTCAAACGGGATGGGTTCTATTGTCAGATGAAACAAACAAAAAAAAAGCTTTTTTTGTAGCAAACACTTAAGATGGGTTTGGTGCATACAGGGATAAAAAAGTATGTGTAAAATTAAATACTCTGCTGTATCTTTAATGCTGTGGGCCTAATTGTCTACCAGAGGTCCTGGACATCTTGTTCAGATACATGGCATCATGGATTCGAAATACCAAATGCCAACAGATAAAAAATCAAAACCTGACAGCCTGTGCTAGAAATCTTATAATGGGACATGTTTGGGCCATCAAAAGTGATCCAAAAACAAACATCAAAATCAAAACAAAAATGGGTCACTGAGCACAATACCAAGGATCTGCAATGGCCATCCCAGTCCCCAGACCTGAACCCTATAGAAAATGAGTGGGCTGAACTGAAGAGAAGAAGCGCCAACATGGATCTTGGAATCTGAAGAATCTGGAGAGAGGAATGGTAAGGAATGGAAGACTCAGAGCTGTTATGGAAAAAGGAGGTTGCAAAAAGTATTTAATAAAAGGGGGCAAATAATTGTTCCCAATGTGTTTTGGAGAAAAACATTTATTTCATAATGTGATTTTTATATAGATATATATATACTCTCATTGAGATGTTCTGCTCCACAATGCACTTAAAGCACCATGATAAAATATATATTCAGCTCTATTTTTATCATGATGCTTTAAGTGCATTGTGGATCAGAACATCTCGATGAGTCAGAAGCTGGATTTTATATTGTGTTTGCTGACCAATTGTATGATTAATCAGATGCTCATTCTACAAAGCTGCATGATTAACGCTAAAAAAAAAAAGATTCCTCTGTCACGCATACCATTCATAAAGCCAAATCCAGTGCTATTTTTATTAATTTTTTTGCACATCTACATAAATGTTCTGGATGCTGCAAAACTAGAACAAGACGCAGAACAAGAGCATCTACTGAAATTCTGCTTGTCTAACTGCACATCACGACTGCAATTTCCATTAGTGGAAATACACTTCAGCACAGTTCACTTATAATCTGCAACCTAAAGCCCCACGTGGTCGTCCATCAGCTTAACGACTAGGAGGTCTTTACACATGGAGAGGCCTTTTGATAAAAGAACAAAGAATCTGTCAGGAAACAGCCACCTCCTGGGTGCTACTGTCTTTTTTGCTCGGGTATAGAGTCCATGTCAGATGTATGCATTTTTCTCCACTAGAATTTATCTCTGGAAAAGCTAAGCAAGAAAAATTAGAGCCATGAAAGAGATTAAACAAAAAGAGCCATACAGTGTGTTTTGACTTCTGCTTGACATTCTGCTAAATCTCTTTATGGTTTTCAAATTAAACATAGCTTCTTTTACTTTGGCTGCCATAAGGGTCAGTTCAGAAATGGCATTCTTAAATATAATGTCTTGGTTTTTGGATAGAGCAGCCAAAAGTCTCTTACCCATCATGCATCAGTAGAAGCAAATCAGCACAGCAGTGAAATGGAGCTCATTCCGTGTGGACGGTCAGCACCCTCTTGTGGCTAAAAATTCAATCAAAATGTCATTGTCATTTTATCTTTGCTGGGTAAAGCTTATTGGAAACATTCTGTAGTTTGAGACATTAAGTATTTACAGACAAGGTTACAAACAATACATTTTGGGACTATAAAAACAAACAAGGGACTATAAAATATCATACCAGTTCAATGTTGTACATCTTTATATTTTTTTTTATTTTTTATTTTTTTTTAGCATTTTAACTAAGATTATGTTAATATAAAAAATAATAATGATTTTAAGATTTGGACAAGCTGGAAGTTTGCGAGGGCCCCTTTGCGAGTCCCGGCCCCTGGTTGAGAACCACTGGTCTAGAAAATAAATAGTTTATACATAGAGTCTATGTACAAACATTAGATAAAGTAGGTATAAACCCATATTGAACAAGAGGCTTCAGAGCGCGCACTGGGTGTATGCTTTTATTAACATTAAGGATGTGGATGAAGTGATAAATCCATCAGAATGATTCAAAAAGTAATATTTTATAACCCCAGACATCACACATACAATGTTATGGTGAGACCTGTGTGAATGTGCATGAGGAGATTTACTCGGGCACTTTCAGCACTGTAAAGGTCACCTTTTGAAGACGAACACACTGCAGACGAAATAACCCACCGCCCGACTCCCACCCTCCTCTGGGTCCAGAGTAAAGGGCTCTTTAGATGATCACACACCGGAGTGCATTAGGTTTCAGGATGATGGCTTATCCACCTTCATAAAAAATGTGTCTTTAAAAGTCCACATGACAGACGGACATCAGATTTACGGAAAGTGAATAAACCATGACTTAAAGGAAGATAATAATAATCATTTTAAAGAAGATAATTATAATAATTTTAAGGAAGATAATTATAATAAATTTAAAACTTGCCATTTTTTGTCTAACCCACTACTAAAATATGACATAATGGCTTGCCTGTAAATGTAAAACACAAGGTAGGTAATGTAGGGTTAGGGTTAGTGTTAGTCTATTTTTTTTTTTTACAAGCAACATTTTGTCCCTACTCTGACATTTTTTGCTCTTTCTCTCTCACAAAATGTCTCTCTTTCCACACACACACAAATACAGTGCTGACAAATGAGTGTGCCACAGCCGCTCTGGTGTGGGCAGCACTATGTCTTTTCTCTCTGCACGTCTGTCTTCCTACTCCATTGCTTTATTGATTCTGTGCTCCTCTCCACCAGATAAAGACATGGAAACTGTTTATATGAACAAGCCCACCACACACGCCCAAAGGTCCTTTTTTCTAGTATGAACACATAGAAAATAACCTAAGATTTTATGCTATACGTAATGAACCTTATTAATTTGTGGGCTGTTCTTTAAGACACAAATTACTTTATAGCCCAGTTAGGTCTCTGTTTCAAGGAAAGGTGCTTATCAGTGCTTTTAATTGCAAATGAAACTGGGAAGATTGGAATTTAATGAAGTGGAGTTGTTTTGGAGAGGACTGCTTTGCAGAAGCCATACGGATGTAAAATGGGAGATTGTGGTCATCTTTTTTACATTAGACCTTGCCAACTGCAGTATTTATAAAAACAGACAATATCACACCATTATAGCCATAAACAACCTTGGTTTTAGCACCGAATGTGCTGGAAGGGGCTGTAACTCTGCAGTCTGTGCAGTTGATATACAGTTGTGTGTTTTTTTTAAACTCTCCGTCAGGTCTCAAACTTCAAGCAGCGTGGTCGTTACAGGGAATGATTATGGCTGTATTTCTCTGGTCCAGTGTTCTTTTTTTTTGCTGTTTGAAGTTGCATATTAAGGTCAGTTCTGTGCTTTGGACCAATGGGTGCAAAAAAAATTGCATTATCACCGCAAAGAAGTCCAGGGTAATGGGCCATATATCATATATCAACAGGCCTGGCGGTGCATTCTGTGTGATTTTCCTGGCTTTTAAGACTTCATACAGAATGACAAGCTATACATCAGGTTTGTCAAAAGTATAACGGTGAAGGTTACTTCAGAGACCTGCTAAGAAGCATAGGTTGTTTCAATATGTTTTAAATGAGCTACTTAGTGCAAAAACCTTATAGCCTCTCAGACTGCCATTCTCAGAAATGTTTATTTTGCTCCAAAAATACTGCATTTATTAGAATAAAAATACTAGTAATAATATTATATATAAAAATAGTAATATATGCATGTGTGTTCGTGTGTGCATGCGTGAGTGCATGAGTGCGTGTATATTACATATATAGTACTGGGCAAAAGTTTGATTATTTGATCAAAAATACATAGTAACGAAACAGTAATATTGTGAAATATTATTACATAAATATTATATATTATAAATATTATTTTATTATACTTTAAAATATAATTTATTTCTGTGATGCAAAGCTGAATTTTCAGCATCATTACTCCAGTCTTCAGTGTCACATGATCCTCCAGAAATCATTCTGATATGCTGATTTGATACTCAATGACTATCAATGTTGGAAACAGTTGTGCCGTTTAATATTTTTTTGGAACCTGTGATACTTTTTTCAGGATTCATTGATGAATAAAAAGTTAAAAAGAACAGCATTTATTCAAAATAGAAAACTTTTCTAAATAATTTTTCACTTTTTTATCAGTTTAGCACATCCTTGCTGAATAAAGGTATTCATTTATTTAAAAAAAAAAAGAAAGAAAAAAACTATTGACCCCAAACTTTTGAACGGTAGTGTATGTTGTTATAAAATATTTTTATTTTAAATAAAATGCAGTTCTTTTTAACTCATTATTCTTCAAAGAATCCTGAACAAAAAGTATCACAGGTTATAAAAAATATTAAGCAGCACAACTGTTTCCAACATTGATAATGAATCAGCATATTAGAATTATGTCTGAAGGATCATGTGACACTGAAGACTAATGGCTGATAAATATTCAGCTTTGCATCACAGAAATAAATTATATTTGAAAGTATATTAAAATAGAACACCATTATTTTAAATTGTAATAATATTTCACAATATTACTGGTTTTTAATGTATTTTTTGATCAAATAAATGCAGGCTTGATGAGCATAAGCGACTTCTTTTAAAAACATAAACATTTTCCAAACTTTTCATCTGCCAGACGGCCGAAACAGCTTATGTGTGGGGTGCGTATAAAGTCCTTCATGATTCTGTGTGCTTCCTTTGGACAATGACACACATGTATGATTCATACTGGGATATAAAGACAGTTGACGGAAGCCATTGACTTTCATAGTATTTTTTTAGTTTTTAGTCTCTGAACTTTTTAGTTCAGCAGAACAAAGAAACTCAAACATGTTTGGTACAACATAAGGGTGAGTAAATGATGACAGAATTTTCATTTTTTGGTGAACTAATCCATTAAAGACTTTCCACCCTATTCTTACAAGAAAAAATAGGCTCTGAAAGAGAACAGGTAACAATAAAATGTAATGTTGCCTAATGAATATATACAATTCAAGCATTTCAGAGGAGAACTTGATGGTGTGGCTGCTTCTGTGAAAAGTTGGACAGTGTCCACGACAAAGGAAATTACATCACTCAAAATAAGATAGCAGTATTTCATCCACTAGATGGTGTTAAAAACTTCATACTTGGTTTCTGCTGAAAGGTTCATTACCAAAGTCCTGACTTGTGTTTAACAAACTGTACTGTCTATTTTCTATTTTAATCAAAGTTGATGTAACTGATCTCACAAATAACAAATACAGTTGCAACACTGCAAGTATCCATTATACATATTGTAATTAAAGTTATTTATGTCAACTTAGTGTACCCGATACTCTTAAATATGATCATCTACCCGGACTCAATATACAATCAGATATGGAGCGATGCACTAATAATGAATCTAAAGGAGCAACTCAGGCAACATATTTGAGATAAGGCTGTTATCTGGAAGCACTGTGTGTGCTGCTGACCCTTGAATGAATTCTCTGAACGGCTCTGGTTACAGCTTAAATCTCCATGTGTTTATCTTTTGGCGAAGGGAGGGGGGTTGAATGCTAGAATGCTCTTGTCATAACCTGGCAACATTTGAGGGTCACATCATGTGGAAGACGACTCATTTGAACAAGAACTGGGGCCAAGTGGAGAGTTTGTGAGCTCAATCTGATTTTGTTTGATTGCAAGATTTTACTACAGATGGTAAACCAAGCAAGCAACCACATGTTGAGTCCTGTATATCTGTAATTATGACTGCATCTGGACCTTTTGCTCAGGCCTTTGCATACACAAGTCTACTTCTTTAAGTCAGGATATCAGGAAAAGTCCTGACCCCACAAGCTCAACATGCCCCTTTTAATAAAACAATAAACATGGGACGAGTCTCGCAATCCACCCCCATAGCAACCGGCCACATAACCATAACCTTTTATCCCCAAACCAGCCGATGGCTACAAATACTTCGAACACAAGCTCACTACAAAAGCTGGTCACTATTTTAAGCCATCGAAATCAAATAAAGTTACACAGGAAAATAAGCTAAATAACTCCACTCATACCTGGACATTTCAAATAAGCCGATGTAAGTCTTTATTTACGCTTGGCTCCCCCTATGTGATGTCCTGGAGTGTTTGAAATTGAAGCCCGGCCATAGAAGAGGGGGGGTTCACGGGGGTCCCAGACACCCAATACCCCACGCGCTGCAGGCTCAGTTTGAAGAAAAAGAGCACAATTGGATTAGATACCAAAATATGAGCAGTGTTTGTTTTAATCAGTCTGGTGACACAGGGAGCTTTTGAAAGCACTAGGGAGAGAGGGTTGAGGCAAAGGGAGATGAGAAGGAGAGAAGGACAGCTGTCCTGCAGACCTGATACTGCGTTTGGAGACAGAGGCCTGCGGTCTGGGGGGTGCTTGGCCATAAAGGGGTCACAGCCAGGACTCTAGACCATAGTCAGGGTAGCGCCATATTTATTTATTTTGCCAGGAAATAGGTGCATTCAAGGTATACTGTTGTTTACAACATGCCAACTGTTCAGCTGACAAAGCGTATATATATATATATATATATATATATATATATATATATATATATATATATATATATTTAGCAGACAAAGACTCCATAAAACAGTTTTGAAAGTTGTGAGTTGTGACAATTAAGTGATCTTGGACCTTTATACAGAATGTGCCATTGTAAAGACTTAAGTCTATCCATCATTCGTTTTCATCCACATACAATTCAATATGGACTCCAGTGAGTACAGCACCCAAAGACTTGTGTGAGCATGTGTGTAACTTCTTAAAATCATTTTCTCTTCAAATTTTCATTACTAATGGAACATGTCATAACATCTGTATAGCTGATGTATTATTATAAGATATAATCACTTATTATATTCACCTTATCAGAATTCAGATCGGCACCAGAATATTCCTCTGGTAGGATGGTTGAAGCAAGAAGAAGCCTAGGCCTATCTTCAGACTGCTGGAGATTTTTGCTGCAGTCAGGGAAGAGTCAGTAATTGAACTGGATGACACCTGCAGATTACAAATAGAAATGGTTGGAAATGCGAAAACAAAATGTGTGACAATTATTTAAAAATAGCAATTGACCAAATTTGAAGTGTACCCTATCAATGTATTATTGCTAGAGTGTGTGCCAGTGTCGTGGAGTGATTTAATTGCGACCTGTTAAGAATCAAGTCGATTTTTGATAGGTTCCGGGGAATCTAGTATTCAAAAGAACAGACAGCTCGTTACCCCAGAAAAGCTAATCGGTTGTTGGCAAAGAACACAGGGTCTCCAGATGCATTTTATTTAAATAATAATAATAATAATAATAATAATAATAATAACTGCTCCTTCAGCACTTTCAACGGCCCACGCACATTGTGGCCAAACACAAGCTCAGAAGGACTGAATCTCAGGGACTCTTGTTTGGCATCCCATATGGCAAACAATACAAACGGCACACCTTCATCCCAGTCTTTCCCTGTATCATAACAGTACTTTTTTAGCATTGACTTCAGGGTTTGGTGCCAGCGCTCTAATGCTCCCTGTGATTTTGGATGGTAAGCACTGGATACAGAATGTGACACTCCTAAGGACTGCAGGGACTGTTTGAATGCTCTGGACATGAAGTTGGTTCCCTGATCAGTCTGAACAATCTTGGGCAAACCAAATGTAGTAAAGAACTTAATCAATGCTTTTGTGATGGCTGGTGCTGTTATTTTCCTCAGAGGGATTGCCTCTGGAAAACGAGTGGACATGCACATAACAGTCAGTAAGAAATGGTTACCAGCTTTTGTTCTTGGCAACGGACCCACACAGTCCACAAGAACATGTTCAAATGGCTCACCAACTGCAGGAATTGGTCGCAGTGGAGCTGAATGCACAACTTTATTGGGTTTGCCTACCATCTGACATGTACTGCATGCGTTACAGAACCGAGTTAAATGAGATTTCATTCCTGGCCAGAAGAAGTGTTTAAGGACACGGCCATAGGTTTTTGTGATGCCTAAATGACCAGACCACGGGTGTTCATGAGCTAATCCTAGCACATGCTTAAGCCAACTAACCGGAACTACTATCTCATACACTGTGTTGAAAACCTCACCTGTCTCATCAGTTGCTGCACCTGTATGCGAAGACCACTTTCGCATCAGTACTCTGTTTTCCACAAGAAAACACTGACCTTTCCTACACTCGCTCGGGTCAGCAACAACTGCGGCAAAGCACTTTGTCAGTGAGGGGTCATTTTCCTGTGCACCAATGAGTCCTTCACGTGTCAACGGCAGTGGTACTTCAGGAGTGGCAAAAGTCTCTGGCACTGTTTCACACACCTCTGTCGACTCTCCACCAGCGAACATCCTGTCCTCAGAAAAAACAGAAGGGAACATGGAATCAGACAAAGTTACCTTCTGATCTTTTTTCCGAGCTTGAGCTCTAGTCAACACGCTGACTGATCACAGTTCTGAGTGCTTTTGAACCAGCTCGTCTGGCTCACTCTCAGAAATGGGTACATCCACAACTTCAGGGTCAGGGTATACTTTACCTCCCGCAATGTCGTTACCCAGGATGAAGTGTACTCCATCAACAGGGAAACATGATCTTACAGCTACAGGGAACCAACCATAAACAAGCTTAGATTGGACGTGGATGTTATGATGTGGTATAACACATACCAATACCTCGGACAACTGTACTGACCTCACAGGCTGACTTAGCATCTAAAGGCAAGACGCTAGAAAGGATAAAAGACCGCGAACCATCAGTGTCACGTAGTATGTTGACCTCCTGCCGATCCTCAACCTGCCCTGTGAGTGATACAGAACCAGGAAGGATGAACGGTTTAAAACATTCATCTGGCTCTTGCAAAGAGGTAGGCTCTCTTCCAGAAGTGACAGTTTTAATTAATCCCACTCCCTTCGGCTGCTTGGTAACTGAACCCTGCTGCTTTTGTTTCATAGTTATACAATCTGCTGTGAGGTGACCAGGTTTATGACAGAAAAAACATAGTCTATCTGTTTTAGCACTTGAAGTAGAGTTAGTTAAACCAACCCGGGGTACCTGTCTGTCACTAGACTTCTTGCTAGCACTAAGATGTGGTGGAGAGACAGAGGAAGATTTGGGTTTACTGAAGACACCCTTATGTGTTAAAGCAAACTCATCAGCTAGCATAGCCGCTTGCTGTAGGGTAGCCACTTTCTGTTCGTTCAAGTAAATGACGATCCTCTCAGGCACACAGTTCTTGAACTCTTCCAACAATATCAACTCACGTAAGGAAGAAAAGTCTTCAGCTTTACAAGCCGCACACCAAAGATCAAATAAAGTTACCTTTTCCCTAGCGAAGTCTGCATATGCCTGGCTAGCAGTTTTACAGAGGCCCCTGAACTGCTATCTATACGCCTCAGGCACTAGCTCATAGACCCGCAAAACTATAACTTTAACTTTATCAAAGCACAAACTGTCTTCCACTGAAAGTGCAGCACAAGCCTCCTGAGCCTTGCCAGTCAACTTGCACTGAGGCAAAATAGCCCAAAAGTCCTTTGGCCAACGAAGAGCTACTGCGATTCGCTCAAACGCGCTAAAATAGCCTTCTACTTCTGATTCTGAATGCAGGCACCAGTGCTATGTTTTTACTTACATCAAAAGTAGTGTTGGATGACGACCGAGTCTCAGGGGGAACTGAGCGGTGCACAGCGGCATTAGCTTGTAGCTCAAGCTCACGCATCTTGAGAGTTTCCGCCTCCAAATTCTAACTCTCTATGCAGCTGGAACTCCCGCTCCCGCTCCTCCCTGTCCAACTGTAAGCGAGCTAATCGAACTTTCAATCGGGTGTCATCTTGTGGCGAGGAAGAGGACTCTACAGAGTGCGGTACAAAACGAGGCAAAGTGAAATGTTGCCGTTCAACCTCACCCTGCTTCACTTTGGGTGTGACAACCTCAGCCTGCTCTGACGTGTCTGTTACCTCTGGCCATCTGAGGAGGTCTCACCTGGCTGCAACCAAGCTAAAAACTCCCCTCTGCACTAATCCACTCACCACAGCATCCTTCAGCTCTCTTTTCACTAGAGTACTACCGACAGGAATACTAAAGTGATTAGCAACAAAATATAAATCAACTTTCCGACACAAGTCAAGCTGATTTAATGTGGGATTCGCTAAAAACTCCTCCCGGTTAAAGACAGCCATGCTAGCCACCCACTAGCACTGCTATTAACCACACTAGCCACTAAGCTAAACCAAATGCAAGTGTAACACACACACACACACCCTTACGATACTCACCATCCAGCGCTTTGTGCAATACCACAACTTCCCCAGATCCTGCCTATCAATCTTTTACCTAGTCTATCTTCTAGAGCGTGCCGGGCTCGGGCGACTTTAAAGGCAGCAACTTCGGTGGCCGAAACCCCGAAACGCCTACCCCCGCCAGGGAATTAATCCCAACCCAGGATTACTCAGAACATATAAAAGGCAAAACAACAAATGGTGTCCGAAGGAAGAACTAAGACAGTTCAGCTGGACACCTCTAGTCTAAACTAGGGAAGTTAGGCATGTGTTCACAACCCTGGACAATGACAACCACACAATACAAACTAGCACAAATAAATCTGATTTCCAGTCTCCTTTAAATCCCGGATGAGCCCCCAAATTGTTACATTCCTCCAGATGGTAAGTCCAGGGGGAGGAGAAGCACCAATATTTGAAATAAAAACAGGGCAAAAGAGGACAGGAAGTCAGGGTTATGTGCAAACTGTGCAAAAATGTGCAAATGTGTATTTATTACAATATTGACAAAGGAAAACCAACAAAACTAAACAGTCCTCTCTCCATTGAGGAGGTTAACAATTAAAACAAAAAACAAAACAAAAAAAAAAACCGTTCTGAAGTCACGAAAGATGCAGGTCGGTGTTCAACCCACTAGCTGAATGGGGTTGGTCTGCAGTGTGGTCACAACCGGTAATAAGGGAAAAAAACAGAACCACTGCTGTGAAAAAAAACAAAAACAAGGCCCAGTCCCAATTCGCATTCTATCCGTCCTAAATAGTATTCGAAAATAGAATTAGTACGTCCCAAATCGTAGTATGTTGAAATTAGTTTTCTAAAGATACCCGGATGATCTACTATTTCCAGTCAGAATCTGAAGTGCAGATCGATGCACACTCTAAAGGCTAATATTGCCCACAACCCATCGCGCGTTGGACGAGGATTCGGTTAGAACTACAAACACGAGTGTTAAAAAAAATAAAATAAATAAAAACCTACAGACATGGAGTCCGCGAGTCCGGCGGTTATGTAGAGAGGTTTAGATAAAGGGGTTTGAGTGATTAATTATCAGTATCTAACCTGACGAAAATGTATTTATTCAACGTTGTCTACATTATATTGCATCTGCAGCAGCATTGTGAACTTTTGTAAAGATATGTTTAGCCATTAGGCCTACCTTTTAAATGTATCATTATATTAAAATTGCAAACACATGAGGAGAGTCTCCGCGTGAAAGACCCAAGACTGGCAGATGAACGTGCTCTCCGAAATGGTAGGAAATCAAATTAGATTGAATGGAGGATTTTAACTGTGACAAGATGATTGACAGGGCAGTTTACGGTGACAGGATGCACGCAACAGATCTGTCCGTTAAAGATGACGTGATAGTAGGCTATGTCCCAAAGCTTGCCTACTCTTTTGCTACACACTCAAAAGTACTTTTTCTTCACAAAAAGAGTACATACTTTTAGGTCGTAGTATAAGTAGGCGAATTGGGACTGGGCCCAAGCCTTCTTATCCTCCAGGCACTGAGTGTTGATCAGGCACACCTGCTGCCACTCACTCATGCAGCGAGAAATGGGGGTAGGGGCCACTACCTGAGAGAGAGAAGGAACACACCCCAAACCAAACACATGACCCTTTGGGTCATAACACCAATGTTAGCTTTATTGTTTAGCCTACAATATCTTTTGTGCAAAATTTTGTACTTGTTACAAACAAACAATTTAGGGAATTAAATTATGTCTTCATGGACAGTGAATTAAATTTTTCTTTTGTTTGTGATTTTCACATTTCAAATTTGTATTGTCAGTTTAACAATAAAAGTAGACTATGCAATTTGTAGTGATGCTGCTTCCCAACACAGTCTCTTTAATCACATGCTAGGTAGGAATATCTCTGTCATACACACACTCATCTTCCAATAAGACATTAGTTTGGGATCCATTCTGGAATCAGACTCGATTTTTGCAGTCAGTTTCTCAGTTTCTTCTGAGCACTTTGAATCCCTTCAGCCAGTCAGTGAATCGTTCAGGGCTGTTACTGAGTGCACAACCGACTCCCATGGAGTCATTTATTCAGTTATGTCCAATTTGAAATAACCAAAAAATGTTTTCTGAGTGTTTGTTCATATCAGTTAGAGACAGTATGCTACATATATGAAGATTTACTGGAATAAATTAAAGCCCCCCTGTAGTCAATAATTTTATCCCTTAAAACTCTTTGATCACCAAAATGACATATTTAAACGTTTTTTCTTGAATAAATTTCTTCATGCCTTAAAATATATTGAATGTAACTCTACATCCTTGCCTCGTTTAGTATACGTGGTTCTATGAATATGCAAACTAGCCCTGCCTCCACTCACTCACACCAGCTCAGAGATCCACTTGATGAGATCACAGATTAACAAGATTGGTTACAATGTGGGTTTTGACATCTGAAACACCAGCAAATTTTAAATCGCGTTCTTGAGACTGTCTTTGGTTCACTGCAGTTTTAAGGAGAAAATACTCAGCAATGGTGTTGACTTATGAATTTGTAGCCTACATGGTTCGTCTTAAAGTGTATTAAAAACACCACATAGACATATAAACAATATTATTGGTGGTGATGGCGCAGTGGATAAGACGCATGCCTTTGGTGTGAGAGACCCGGGTTCGAATCCACTGTGAGACACCAATGTGTCCCTGAGCAAGACACTTAACCCCTAGTTGCTCCAGAGGCGTGCGACCTCTGAAATATAGCAATTGTAAGTTGCTTTGGATAAAAGCGTCAGCTAAATGAATAAATGTATTAAAAGCTGGATTGTCACCACAGTGTGACTTTAACAATTGTATTCTAAAACACATTAAAAAAATAAATTGTGATAAGAAAACATAACTAACAAAACAATTTAAATCTGCTGGTTAATGCTGATTTGAGGCTGCCTAGCTGGTGGACCATGCATGTAGTTCAACAACAACAACAAAATATACAAAATGATTTGGATCTTTCTCAAAATGCTACACTGGGGACTTCACGATATGCAGGGTAAGCTAGTGGGTGAGGTGTAGCTCTGTAGACTTCGCCCAAAGGCTAAACCTCCTCACTCTCCCTCTGTGAGTCCAGAACTCACAGATCCCAGTTTTAACCACTTAAGTCCCACTGGCTGTAACGGAATCCCTCTCTCGGAAGTGCAATTCCAGCTGCTGCTGCGCTTCAATAAATTCGATTTTCTGCACTGCTTCAGGGATGTAAGTCTCCAGGGCACAGTTGGGCAGCAGTGCCATTATCAATATATAGATGTGTGTGTGTGTGTGTGTGTGTGTGTGTGTGTGTGTGTGTGTGTGTGTGTGTGTGTGTGTGTGTGTGTGTGTGTGTGTGTGTGTGTGTGTGTGTGTGTGTGTGTGTGTGTGTGTGTGTGTGTGTGTGTAACATTAAATGGAACATTAATCTGATGTTGATTTTGATCGTCATCTGCTTCTCATTGCTTTAGGTGGAGAGTATTTCCAAACAGTTTAGGTTTTGATTCCAGAAGTTTCTAATTCAAGGTCAGTCGCTGTCTTATAAAGAGAGGATTGAATTCACATTAAGTAGTAATGTGCCTGTTAGGTTATGTGATGTGGTTTCTCATTTACTCAGTCTCTTTTGAAAGTGAGAATAGTATTTGAGTGCTGAAATCTTCATGGCTGTATTGCTGTCGGAAGAGCTTTGATAATAAAAATGTTCTCTCTCCCCATTTCTTCTGTGTAGGCCTATGGTGTCAGTGTAGCCACGAGCAGTGGGAGAGTCTGAATATGTGCTGGGTCTGTTTTGTGTGTGAGCCTGTGTATGTACACAAGTCCCTATGTTATTGTGAGTGTCTGTGTGTCCTTTGTGAAAGAATCAACTTCAGTCCTGCGGATGTAAGAATTCGATACTCAAGCAGAAGATAGACAGCAACGCATATGAAAGGTTGCATTATGCCAGCATCTGGGTGGTTTTGTGAGGGGTCAGGGCGCATGTCCAGTGCCTCGGGCCATCAGGATGAGCTCCGGGGCACGTGAAGATGACCCGAGCTGTTCCTGTGCAGTTACGCTTGTACAGCTGCTGCAGTCTGGCATTCAGACTGGTCCCACAACCAAAGACCATGGGCCAAATTTAGGTCATTATCCTCATTCTTGCACTGTTCAAGGTTGCAAAAACCTATGCAATTTGAAATGTGTCATTAATTTGATGCCTGTATTCCTCACAGATATTCACTGTTAATCTAATGTGACTGTTGAACTATATTGCACATATTGCTTCTCAAAGTAGGCCTATAATGTGATTGACTGTAATGCTGCCTTCACATGCTATCGGAATTATCTTAAATACAAGTTTCTTAAAAATTGGACATGAACACTCAAGTCATAGGCCCTATCTATGGCGATAACTTTGATACCCAAGTTCCCGTTATGGGCGTGCCACAAACTTTAAACATGGCGGAGGGGAGAACGGTTTCTGCTGTAACTGCTATACTTTTTCTGGAATTAAGTTTTTTATTTTAATTCTTAATTATATATTACTAATATTGACTTTGTTTTTTGTTTTTCTTTTGGCGCCATATTGTGAAAACAAGTGGAAAGATCCAATTTAATTTGTTTTTCTTACGCGCTACTTAGCGTTTGAAGAAACCCAGCAATGAGCGCCCCCTGGAGTAAGATGTCCTTCTACTTTTTTCTTAGCCTACATCTCATCCCAACGCATTGAATGGCTATCATTTACTGAACTGCTTGGCTACATTTCACCTGGACCAGAGACAGTATAGGGAGGAAAAAGGCCACGGAAATAAGAATGAAAGAAGTCGTATGGCTGATCCCCCCTCCCAACAACATAGGCCTAGATAAACGGTTAGGCTATGGGAGAATTAAAG
This sequence comes from Gila orcuttii, assembly GCA_026230005.1. NCBI lineage: Eukaryota > Metazoa > Chordata > Actinopteri > Cypriniformes > Leuciscidae > Gila > Gila orcuttii. The sequence goes on from JAPDVR010000015.1 coordinate 28,017,471, forward strand.
AAGGTGTATTTTTCCTTTTAAGAAAAACGAAATACAAATGATAGTTCTTATTTATGAATTAACATATCCTACATTAGGCTACTTCACTTAAAAAAAAATTCTAAAACATGTAGGCTACTAGGCCTATTACTTTATTATTACTCAATTTTCAACAAAAAAATGTAATTTAATTTGAAATGTTTCAAATTTGAATGAAGCTAGCCTAAGAGTTGTTAGAATAATTAGCCTACGTTAAAAGAGGAGGAAAAAAGAATTCATGGTATCCTGAAATTTAGAGAGAGAAATTAGTCATCTGAATATCAACGTTTTTGAGATTTATTCTATCGAAACAGCTTTGAGGTTATCCTAATTGTATCATTGAATAGTGATGGTGTATTATATTATGTTGACTTTTTAATTTTAATTTGTTTATTTGTTAATGAGAGATTTGTAAGTACATTGTAGGTACAGAAGGATAATTCATTGATTTGCAGGGGACAAAATATTGTTTTTATTTTGAAGTGAAACGGGATGTGTTTTTTTTTTTTTTTTTTTTAAATGTACCTCAATAGGGGACATTTTATCAGTAATTGCATATTGTGGTTATCTTCTCCTAATTTATTTATTTATTTATTAATTTATTTAAATAATTTATAAGTTTTCCTTTTACATTAAATGATGTATAATTTGTCATTTAAAATCTTTGTTACCAACTAAACAACCAGTGCACACAATAATAGGCTAAAATAAAATAGCCTAACATAAAAATAAAGACCAAATAAAAATAATATAGCCTACATTCAATCAAAGTTTATATTTGATTTTAAACAACCTAAAACCATAACAAGAATGTTTAACTGCAGTGGACTCGCCTTTATTCCCCGTGAATGGTGGCTTGAGACAGACAGCTGTTGCTCCTCCACCCATCCACCAATCAGTCCTTTATTGTCGACTATATAGGCTAGTCCAGAGATTCTCAACGGAGGCTTTTAGAGAACATCGGAGGGCGCTGAAAGCAATTTTTTTTTCTAAAGTTGGGCGTTTTTTAAGTCGAATTTCTACTCCAAAAGATTCACTACGAGACCAACTGAATTATGTTGCCTAATGTAAAATATAAATGGCAAAGTAATTCCAAACATGCAAACGCAGGAAGAACGTTATTTAACCTATTCCAAATGTCCAGTCAATTGAAACTGTTGTTTGGGATTCGTTGACATGCTTTTTTATAATAATAAAAACAGAATAACAGCCTATTAATGTTAACATTAATAAAAATAAAAAGCAATAACAATAAAAGCAATAGCAATCAAATAAATAATTATCCGTTTATTTGATGGTGGCGATAAGAAACCTGCAAGGTTGCAGGATGACCCCAGAAACGTTTAGGCTATAAATGTTTGTCATTTCGCTTTAGGCTATTTATTTATTTATTTATTTGGGAAAATTTTGTAGGCTACCCTATTTTTGCACTAGGCTTAATTGACAATTTTTGTAGCCTAGGTCCCAATTTCTTTTTTGAACAAATAGTAGCCTAATGTGTGTCCTTACACAATTTTACCACGGTCATAAAGCGCGTAGCCTATCCTAACTATTTATGATCTCTCTGTAGCCTATAGCGAATAAAAAAATTAAAATAAAAAAACTGGAAATGGACTTTGGGCACTCAGAAGCATTTTTAGATCCTTATAAAAAAGAGCGAATATTTCAAATCATTTGACAAATGAACGCTATAGGCCTACAGAACGAATTCAATAGCCTACTCTACCTAAATAATATATATTTTTTTACTTACAGAATTAAAACAATTTTTCTTTGGAGTAGGCTACCCCTAAATTCTTAAGTTTTACGAAGTTCCACCATTCCTTCTGTCTAGAAGCATTTCAGTGTGTATATAGCCTACTATGCCTCGATATTTCTCATATGCTTTCAAAATGTTCTGGTTGATGACAGTGAAGTTGATTGTCAATTCACGCCCAGTAGACTTGAATCTATTATTGGCCGTTTTGTGACTCACTGGTGTCTTCCAGAGGAACAGACAGAAAGTTGGCATGGATTTAACTACAAGCTTTGAAGCAACATGACCACTCATTCGTTTCTCGGTGACAGTTTAAAAGGGCTCTTTCTATCCCGTGTGCGCATGACTCGTGAAACAGCCACAATGCTTGTGTCGAAAAGAAAGGTCTATTTTATTTAGGAAACCCAAAATTCAGGAAGGAATGAATGATGCCACAACATGCACAATACTGTAAATTGTCCTTGTTTATTGTGTTATTTTTGACAAGATCAAAAGAATAATGATTTTTTTTGTACTTTATTTTTACTTTATTTTATAGAGCAACAGCGACTTATAGCGCAAAATGGGCATGATGCGACCATTGGAAATAGGTGATATGTGGAGAAAAAATGTAGGTTAATGCATTCTTCAAAAAAGTAGCAAAGACTTCCTTCTTGATAAGCCGAGGGACAAACATACCTTAAACTCTCTCAATTAGTAAAAAAATGAAAATAGACATTAGAAGAAACCTACAATAACATGTTTGACAGGACTTTATTGATTTAGGGCAGGGTGCAGTACAAATTTCATACCAGAACAATTATATTTAGAGGGACATGGTGCTCAAGGAATGTTTTGACTTCTTAGAACAGAGGTCCTGCATGGAATAGAGGAGAGGTAAAATAGGATGCTTAGCCAACTCTCCGGATTTATTCATATCTGAGAGGAGAGTCCATGCCTCAGGCTGCAGTTAATGAAAATCCCATGGCTGAGCATCTGAGCTTCAGAACCTTCTTCATAGTCATTGTGTGAGCACCTTTAATTGAATCAGAGCCACAGGTCACAGAGACTCTCTGCCACCAGCTCCCCCCTTTCAGTATAAACACATTTAGGGATTATTTATTTTTTAGCTGTGCCGTGCGTCCACAGCAGCCAGGTCAACTGATACCCAGATGGTTACAGACGAGGAGCCTGTTTACGGATTCCTGCAGTCAGAGAGGAAGAAAACGAGGATCTTTTGATCAGAGTCACTCAGCTTTACATACAAGACTGATAGGAGCATAATGAGCATTCAGGCCTGCTAAGTGAGCTAAACTTTTATGCTGTACATGCGATATAGTTATAGGCTACTTTTTATTTGACTGATAGATATGGGATGTGCACCATTCAGAAATGAATTGAGAATGCTCAAATGATTCAAAATTCAAAATGATTATAAAAAATTATATAGACAGATGTTTAAAATGCAATTTATAGATTTTTGTACTTTTGGAAGAACACTTAATTTCTCAGAATACATTGCCTGTGTTGAATTTCAATGATTTTGCTATTCAGTAAATTCCTCTTCCTTTTATCCCAATTCAAATTCCAGTTCAACTTCTTGTGGAGCATGGCTAATTCATGAATTTGAACAGGAGTCAATTCTGAATTATGAACAACCCTGACATGCAGTTTCTAATATTCCAACAACAGCATGGATCTCGGAGAAAATTCAGAAGGCAAAATTTGCATTTGAACATCATTGCATTCACATCACCTCTGTTAGGCATCTCAGTACTCTCATGGAGAGATGCAGTGAAATATGGGGTTGTTGAGGGGACAGTCAGTCTGTTCTTACCCAATATCCCCTGCACACACATACAGACTGGCCCTTCTTGAGTGCTTTTCTGAAACAAACTCCCGCTTCCCAGACTCCCTCTGTCATGTGTTATGACCTGGGGGTCGGCAGCTGCCAATCAGAGCTCCGGCTTCAGCTGGCCATCAAACTGCTGGACAGAGGGAGTGGAAGAGAGTGAAAGAGCCCTCAGAGGAAAATCCATCCTCTTTATATGGGATCATCTCTCTGCATGCAGGGCACATAATTGAATTACTGCCCCTTCCCCTCCACATATTCCAGTGCAAACCTGGCTGCTGAAATGATAAAGACCATCCACACATGATCAGAGTGTGTGAATCAGATTGTTAACAGCACAGAGGTTTCCCTGTTTATACACAACTAATGCTGCACGGTATTGTTGAAATCCTATCTATCTATCTATCTATCTATCTATCTATCTATCTATCTATCTATCTATCTATCTATCTATCTATCTATCTATCTATCTATCTATCTATCTATCTATCTATCTATCTATCTATCTATCTATGTATCTATCTATCTATCTATCTATCTATCTATCTATCTATCTATCTATCTATCTATCTATCTATCTATCTATCTATCATTTACAATGGCGTATATGGTTCATGGAGTGCAGAAACACTGAAAAACTGTTATTTGGATTCTTTCTCATAACAGATAAAAAAACGAATAGGCGTAGTACTGTAGGTCCAGCATTGTGTGAATTGAAGGTCTCAGAAGGGTCACATCCAACTCTCTGCTCTGAACTGGATGAAAAAGAGAGAGGGAGAAAGGGGGAATGAGAGAGCGTGGGCCACAGACTGGACTGATTTCCTGTGTGGGGTCATGCCAGGGACAGGTTCAGCTGCCCCAGGTTCAGGAAACAAGAGTGGCCACAAAGCCACAGCAAGCGGAGGAGCGAGGGTCAGCCGTTTGATGACTTACCAGAAATCCAAAGAGCTGCTTGAGATTTACAGGACAGACAGAAATTGGTGTTTCCTCCTGATCTATAACCTGCAGAGTTTTGGTGGCTGGAGTTTAGGTTATCAGGGTCTTTTAATGAAGGACGGATGATGTAAACCAATTTTTTTTCTCTGAACACCTTTAGAATGGAATAGTGTTGTTCATATCTTTGCCTTTTGTGATCTAACTTTTTTTTTCAGGATTCAGTCAGTTCTCTTTATTGGACACACAAATAATATTCAGTTCAAGAGAAGACTCATTTGTATGCAAGAATTACATGTCTTATATTCTGGACATATTTATCTGTGCTCTAAAATGGCCGCTGATCTGTCTGATCGAGGGGGGGGGGGGGGTGCATACATTTTTTTTCTCTATTGCCAGTTGTGATTTGAATGATATCAGCAAGCTATTGAAGTAGAGGAGAGCATCAGCTGTTAGTCTGCTTTCCTGCAGATGATATTGGCTGTGGTTGTGCACACGTCAACTCTGTCAACACCAAAGTTAAGAGCATTCTGGTTCCAACTCAGCCAACTCAGAGTTGATATGTTCTCCAAACCTGTCTTCTGGAGTACATTTTCTGTACTGGGTTTTTTTATTTCTTCAAGAACAAGCCATCACCTCCGGCTAGAGTGAAATGTTCTCTATAGCCATTTAACCATGTGCCAGAATCACAAAACTTGGCTGAGGCTACTGAATCACACACAAGAGAAGTGTTCACGGTGCACTGCATACACAATACAGTATTCACATTAACAAAGACATACTAAAGTGGAGATTGGGGCTAGTTGTCACACTTTTACTTACAGTAAGTGAATATTTCTTAGATTAGGTTAATTTTTGAAAGTCAAATTTCAAAAGACACAATCCTTAAAGTCTTGGCTTTAACATATTATTTTTAAATATATTTAACATTTACCCTAGTATTGCCCGAAGGAAAAAAAAATATACAGTTAAATGAACAAAAGTTGACCTTTTTTGACAAAATGCCACAATCGTGGGGCATATTGTCACACCCGTTAAAATTATATTTAAATGGAAGTGTATAATAATTATTCTAATTTGAAAATATTTTAACTGTTTAAAACTAACAAACAAAAGTTTCGACTCCAAACCCTATGGTGTAGGCCTAGCTCTTGTGACAACCTGCCCCAGACTCCCCAATATGTATAATTTATTTTTAAATAATTACATGCATGAGTTGTATTGTTTTTAGAATGCATTATCTCTGTTCCTCCAACTTTCTGCAGTCCCGTATTAAACTCTCCCGCACGCGTGTATTTAATCATGTTAGCTTTACATGGCTTTATCATTTCATAGGATGTGGTGTTCATTCTACTCAGAGGGTCTCCAGTTTTCGCCCATTTCCAGAGCCCCCACAACATAATCTAAGTCATGTTCTTTATTAATTGGGTTACAAACATGGCCCTGCAACCACGAGCGGCGGGCTGGTCATGTCCTTTTGATTAACTTCTGCTCGGTAATTAACGGGGCTCCTGATGCCTTTTAGGATCACTATAATGAAAGACGGCGTTTTTACTCTCTCTTTTTCATCATCATCTCGTCTGTGCACGTCTAAATGTGAGCTGTTTGCTCAAGGCTTCCCTCAAATTATTTATTTTTTCTGTTCTCCTTATTTGTAACAAATATATTTACTCTCTCTGCCCGTTACAAATTAGCACAATGTCATTTTTCACAAACCGCAATAACCTTTCAAGTGATATATAGGCCTATATAACAGAAGGTTATGCAACAAAATAACAGAAAATAAGGTGTAGGCCTATGTTTAGTTTTGAAAAAGAATACGACGTCAGTGTCATACAAGTGAATCATATTTAATTAAAATTTCCAAAAGACTATGCAGTTTGCAGTGCAACAAACCAACATGTCAGAAGAGGTGATATGTTCTCTTCCGTAGTCTATTCCCAAAGTCTGTTAGCTTGGTGAATTCATCGTCGAGTGAAACGGTTCTTTTGTGGGCTGACCGAAGCAAATGGACTTGATGTTTACACACTTGTCCGTCAGGTTGGCTCCACGCGGCTTTGATAACCATAAAAAAAAAAAAAAAAAAAAAAAAACGGTTAGACATGCTGGAAAGCAGCACAAGCCCTTTAAGTGCTCTATGTTTAGAGATCTTTTGCAGAGATTTGAGCTGCCACGTCAATATCAACAGTTTTGAATTTCTTCGATCTCTGGATGTCCAAACTGAAGCAACTCCACGTGGAAGGTGTTTTTTATTATTATTATTTTTTATTATTATTAGCTTGGACAAAATTACTATTATAAAACACTAACTTTTCTGCTGGGTTGGAGAAGTTGGATTTTTAAGAACCACAGACCGAGCAGAAAAAAATAATTCAGACTTTCATTTTAATAACCAAGGTATAGGCTTGCAAACCCTTTACCGCTAAAAAAAGAAGAAGCAAGAACTAAGTGACATTCTCCTAATAGATATTGATTTGAAAGTGGTTGCTTTATGCCTTTATTCTTTTTTCTAGGAGTAAAGTTAAAGTTATGTGCTTTTGCGATGATAGAAGTGGAAAGAAGTAACAATAGTGAGTTGATCACATTGATGAATTTTATATTAAAGATTGAACATTTTCTGTAATGTTTAATAAAGATGCAACTGGATCCGTGTTTTGATAATTTTTATTATATTCGTGATGCATTAACCCTGCTTATATCATCTTGTTAGTTTGTGAATGTTTTTTCTGGCGGTATCAACATGTTTTAAGTACATTTGCTGTTTTCTGTTAAACTACGGCCTTTGAAATGTTTCAAAGATTTTGGGATATCAAACGTAGCCAAATGATTTTTTTCCTGTCTGAAATTCTACATAAAATCTCAATTAGTCTACTAATTTTACTGGCCCTGTGATTGTTTCACACGGTTGTTTCATTCTGTATATCCAATTACAATGATTTATTTGTACTTCTGTCTAGACCTCGTTCATGTCTCGATGATAAAAAACGATGCTTCAATAACGCAGACTAGGGCTAATTTCTGAATTATAGGCCTATATTTTTGTCCATAACCGATTGCCTTAAAACATAATGGCATTTCAGAAGCAGATAGCAATTTGTGTGGTCATATCCGTAAATGCAAAATATCTTAATTTTGTCATCGATCCTTTATGTAGATGCCATAAATCATAATTAATTCATTCAGGGCATTTTATAGCCTGTGAGCGTTCACTTGGTTGATCCCTGCTTTGACTGAGCTATGAGAGTGACCGGCAGCGTCACGCGTAAAATTTTTCTGGACCGAAACTCATCAAATCTGGATTGACTTGGGTGATTTAAAGTTATAAGGGCTCAGACAGTCACAATTACTCGATTTAGTAACATTGTCCTATCTCTCATAACAATTTTGTTTTATAACAGAAAATGTTTTGGAGGTAGGCTAAATGGTTAATTGACAGGAGCCGCACGTGATTGATTTCTGGGCGTATTGAATCAGATCGCTGTCTCACTCTCTCCCTCCCAATTCACGGGTCTTTGTTTCTGATCCTCTAAATCCCACCCACTTGAAATGAAGAGGTGGAAAAAAAAATCCCCTACTCGCTCGCTTATACACTAACGTGTCCCCTGTTAATAGCATCCTAGTCCACTATTTGCGCTCTCGTGCTCGGGACTAGGTTATGGAGACTGAGAGTTGTTTGTCTTTCTCCTCGCCTCCAAACAGGATCACGCCGGAGAATTCACCCGGTTTGGAGCATAATTCCGGCTCTTTCTTTCAGTGTGACGACCTTCAAAAGTCTCCGCATCTTCCTCTAGCGCATCGACATGAGTTTTTTATGGGACGATACGCTGACGGCGGCTCCGCGAACTTTACGCACTGCGTCAGCACAACAACTCCTCGCGCCTCGCCTGGAAAGCATACCAAGTTTTTGGAGAATATGAATCAGGACCAAAAACCTTCGATCATCGAGAAGAACTCGTCATTTTATGAGACGAATTCCGAAGGTAAGTGACTGTCGTTTAGTTTAGGTAGTTTGTGATATATCAAACGCTATAATAATAATAATAATAATAATAATAATAATAATAATAATAATAATAATAATAATAATAATAATTCTCAATTAAAGTAAAAAAAAAAACTTTTCAAAATCTCCGTCTGAAAGGCCCCATCTCAAAACAACAAAGAGGACTAGGCTATGTTATGTAGAATATGTGACAAACCATTCATGTTTTTAACTGAACTAATTTAACTGAACTAAAGTTTATGGCAATTGGATTTTTTTTTTATTTCATTTCATTTCATTTTATTTATTTACATCTGTGATGATTAGAGATAGATTAGGCCTATTTTAATATTTAATTTAATTTTACATTTAGTCTTTTCGGTCAGTGGTCCTATTTCGTTCGATCTGGAAACTTAAGCAGCATTTTTGAAATGGTATAAGCCAAATGTCATTACTAATATTGGCTACTTATTATTATTATTATTATTATTATTAGGAAATTAGCTTGTTCAAAATCTAAGTCTAATAATCGAACATTACTAATACAAATAGGCTATACAGATCTCAATAACCAAACAGTAAATACGTAACATTAATAAGGCTATTAAGAAAAATACCAACATCTTCAAAACAAGCATAAGACAATCCACTTGTAAAAAATAAAGTTTCTTTAAAACTTTAGGTTCAACAAAGAAGCATTAAAACACACATTTGGACGTGTGGGGGTTTTAATTTTTAATTTATTTATTATTTTTTTGGAGAAATTAAAAAAGTTGATGTATGGATCTTCAGGTCATTGTATTCGTTGATATTTTCAAAGAAGGTTCTCTAAATAACTACAAAATAAAAAATGTTATTTATTTATTTATTATTATTTTATGTAGGTTATTTTACTTAAAATAGGCCTACTTATGTTAGACTTTAAAAACGTTTAATTACCTTTTTCAGATTGTAGAGATAATTTATCTCAAATTGCCTAACTACTATATTTGATATTTTATTATTTTGTAGGGGGAAAAAAAGATTGACCCTAAATAAGATTTTTTGTATTTTTTTGAACAGCTGAATGATTTCTTCAGGTTGTAGAATTATGTATTTTAGATTAAGTTCAGGCCTGTACAGGCACAACATCCATGGCGCGTTTCGTCCTCAGACTTTTCCATATTATGATAAAAATAAAGCATTTATAAAGTTCTAGATTATTGATAGTTATTTTAACAGGAGGTTGAATGACCATTGAAGCGATTTAACCTTACCGGATTTACCGGACAGGAACGATTTATTTCAACCACAGTCCCAATTTATATAGCAGGCCTAACATATTGCGATGTGAAGGCCTAATCCTCAGAAACAATATTTATTCAGATTACAGCATTTAAAACTGGATTTGTCTGCGCAGTTTTTAGGCCTGTCTCGTTTTCTTTTAAATGCCTTACAATAGGCCTATATTGTCACATATAAAGACGAACATTGATTTTCCTTGGAATAACATTGTTAAATCTAAATTCGTTTAATTTATAAACGATATTGTTGATACCATTTTCCATAAGTCAACAAGCAGGTGTCCATTTCTGAAATAACTTAATTGTTTTAAGATCATGAGATTTGTTCAGCCAGTGCTATCTTTAGCCTTTTAATTGGAAACCTTATACCTCATGGGGGTGTGTCAAACAAATATAGCCTGGATTTGATTGGTCAGAAGGAATTAATTCTGAAGGCAACACTTATAATAAGAGGTCAATACAACATTTCAAAGACAGGTTGTCTTTTAGCTTACAGTTTAAGGAACAGAAAAAAATGCAGGGCTGTTTCAAATATGACTGGAGTTTTGGGACTAACTTGTATTTGATACATCATTACTTTATTATCTACAGGCCTATTCACATAAAGACAATTTTGTCACTTTTACAATAATTCATTTATCAGGCTTTTTAAGGTCAGTAGAGACATCTTGGAATATATTTATCACAAATACAAATTAAAATGGATAAATAAATTAGATAAATTACAGAACCTTACAGTATAACTGTTCTTGACAGTTATATTCTTAAAACAGAGTTTAGAATTTTTTTAGTTCCTAAACTATTTTAAGAGATCAAATATAATGCACTCTTTTATGTAGCTCTAGTAAATGACTTCCTCTGTTTTGGTTCAAATTAAATTATGAAGAACCATGATTCATTTCTGCTACTTGTTATCACTGAGCAAAGAGACACATTGAGCCGTAAAGCAAACTGCCTGAGGATATTTTATGACCCAAGGTCAGATGTTTTGAATATCTAGAGAAATTACAAGTTCATTCAGATGGAGTACAGTTCTTGTGAGGAAACCGAACAGCATTACTATCAAACAATATTATAATGCATTGTTGAAAAAAGGTCACAATACAATGAGGAGCCTGCGAGTTCCAGAGCAATAATAACCAATGTCATTTTCCCCCTTTATTTTGTTCTGAAGGCCTTAAAAGAAGCATTTCTTTTTGATGAGTTACAGGCCTAAAAGTGCTAATTCACCAGCTATTCCATTACTCAGCGCTGTTCTTAAATCATTTTAATATGGGCACAGTCACGCAACCTATCAGATGGGTTTCGATCTTAAAATATCAGTCTGTCTGAACATTTAATAAATCTATTTTCAGTCCCAGCTGCACCTGGATTTTCTGGTTTTCTTTCCTTGTATAAGCAACTGCACTTTAGAGATATAGCAAGTCAGCAAGTATGTAAGGCCTTTTAGGCCCTATAAGGAACTTTAGATGTGCCCATTAAAGACTTTTGATATAATAATTGTTTTTTATGTATGTATGTATTTTATTTATTAACCTACATTTTATAGAGTCACAATATTATCATTTTATTGACCTATGATCATGGTTTAAACATTATCTCTCCATATGCCTCCGTTCAGGCTACTAAATTAAACAAATATATATATCTGAAAACATGAATCCAGCTACATCACTGAGGCATGCATTATTTCCCTTTTCAATTCAAATTGGGAATACAAATATTGCATTACAATTTTTCTCAACGTCTCACTAAAGTAGTCATGAAAGAAAACGGCCTCCTTAAGCTAAAGCTCTATGGTTTATTCATTTTAAAACAGCACTTCCCATCCTTTATATTTTCCTGAGAAAAGCAAACACGTCCTGTTTGAATGATGTTTATTATTATAGCGATTTTAACAGATCTTTTTTGTTGTTGTTGTTGTCTATAAAATTATTTGACTTCTTACAACTTTTTAATCTGTCACATCATAACTGTGGATTTTGTAATGACATTTTTATTGTATTATTCAAGCAAGCATCTGAGCTAGCAAAAATTGCAACATTCACTCTAAACTCAAGCCATTCAATCTCAAGTTTCAAGCTAATCAAAACAGTAAGCTCTACTGACAGTGTGTTTTATTATCCCTTTTAAAATATGTGGAATACTCAAAAACAGAGAGAATATTTGAAGGAGAACATTTTTGTCTTTACGAGGTTGGTTAAATGATCCACTATTTATTATAAAAAGCAGAGATATTTTTGATTTTATGTGCCATTTGCACACCATTATTTCAATCCCGTCAGGAAGTACATTACATAAGCACTGTTGATGTACAACATCAGTTTACAGCATATACAGCCATTAATTTATCACATATCAACAATGTGTTTTTGGCAAAAGTTATATTTAGGGAATATATTACAATTCAAAATTTTATTTGTCTTTTTTTTAAATTAGATTTATAGATACTGCATTATAATTATGTTTGCCATTTAATTAATACTCACATATTTGACGTGGTCAAAGACTTTTTTTGGTTAGTCTGAGGTCGCTTAGCCATGCCAGACAGCCAGCTATATCACATGAGGAAATATTCAGGCTATACATAAAAATATAAAATAAATAGTCATTAACAGAAGTTGAGGAGACAATTAAAAGCACTGTACTCAGAAACTGATGTTTATATAGCCTGCACAGTATTTACACATTTTGTTAGAGACTAAATGGTCACTGATCTGCATTTAGTGGAAAAACTTGCCTGTTTGTAACTCAGCAGGAGAGAAGACCCTACCCAAGTCCCTTGGCTATCCTGCACTAAATTCAGAGTGCTGTGGAAAACTGAAAGAGCCGTCCCACGAACTAACTGGAGACTCCATCGCTGACTCCATCGACCTTTCAGGCAAGAACAAGAAGCGGCGAAACCGGACAACTTTCAGCACCTTTCAACTGGAGGAGCTGGAGAAGGTCTTTCAGAAGACGCATTACCCAGATGTGTATGCAAGGGAACAGCTGGCACTGAGAACGGAGCTCACAGAGGCCAGAGTGCAGGTGTGTTTGACTTCATCTCCTAGGACAGGTTGTTAGCTATGCATGTAAGAGGAATGCAAGCTTAAATAAAACTGGTCAAATTAAAACAAACATGATACACTATCTATCATTCAAAAATGTAGGGTCTGAGATTTTTAAATGTTTTAGTCTCTTATGCTCACCCAGGCTGCATTTAGTTAATCAAAAATACATTAAAAACAGTAATGCTTTGAAACAGTATTACAATTTAAAACAACAATCAATATATATTTAACATGTAACTTATTCGTGTGATGTCAAAGCTGAATTTTCAGCATCATTACTCCAGTCTTCAGTGTCACGTGATCCTTCAGAAATCATTCTAATATGCCGATATGGTGGTTAAGAAACATTTCTAATTATTAGCAACGTTGAAAACAATTTTTTTTTTGGATGAAAAGATAGTTCAGAAGAACAGCATTTATTTGAAATATAAAGCTGTTGGAACATTGACATAGACTTTACTGTCAGTTTTTTTATTTAATGTATCCTTGCTGAAAAAAGTATTAATTTCTTCAAAGTAACCGTTTCAACTGTAGAGTAATTGATTAATATATCTGGTTAATAAAATTAATTGATACAATTGTGATTTAAGAAAAGATTTATTATACGTTTTTTACATGAAACAGAGGTGTTTAATTCAGACAGGGGCTATACTTCAGCTTCAGCTATCAACCAAAACTTCAGCTTAATAAATGTGTTCTTTACCCAGGTGTGGTTCCAAAACAGACGGGCCAAATGGAGAAAAAGAGAGCGCTATGGGAAGATGCAAGAGGTGCGAAACCACTTTGCTGCTACATACGATATCTCCCTTCTCCCTCGCTCCGACACATACCAGGTACACACACGAATACACAAACACAGAAGACACACAGAGCTTGCGAACAAGTATTTCAACACACACTGGGGAGTTGCTTTGGTTTGGCTGGGCCGGGGTTATGTGAACATTGTAACAAATTATATCTGTTGTCAAAAACACTGATTGAATTTAGTTTTAGGGGCCATTTACACGACATTTCATAGTTTTAGGGGCCATTTCTGTTTTTAATTTAAGTTCTTGTTGCAAAGGGATACAATTCACATCTGTTTATGACATTTAGCTTTACCGGCTTACAATTATATTCATTAATCAGGAATAGCAAAACTCTCCAGTGACAAGTTAATAAAAAAGGGTTTTCTTTAAGTTAGCCTCAGTTTCAACACCGAAACATACAAAAGAAGGGGGAGGTATAAATAAATAATAACAATATAAAAAAAAAAACATAAAACATTAATTCTATAACAAAAAAGTATTTGGTTAAATAGGAGTTGTAAACTCAATCCATTTGGAGCATAAATCAACCAATAAATCCTTCTGAAAATTCATACAAAATGTAATTTTCTCCATATTGAAAATACTTTTTAAAACATCAATCCATTCCTGTATTTGTGGAGGGTTAGGTTTATAACAGCATCTAGTTTTTTTTAAACATGACTTTGTTCCTCTGAGTCCTTTCCCAGGAAACCATTGACAAATTGCCCAAGTAAAGTACCTTAAATCAATTGGAGTACCTTGAATCTTTTCGAATACAGTGCATATCTTTCCAAAAACTTCTGATGTTAGGGAAATCACAAAATATGTGAAAGTGGTTGACATCCTGAGAACCACACTGTTTCCAACTATTTGCATTACCTACAAATTTACAACACAGTTTTCAACTAATAAACTTTTTTTTAGTTCATTTACACGACAAAAGCTTGAGGGCCTGAAACCTGAAACAGGTTTCTTTCTTAAATACTTTTTTATTTATGCGTTTTTATTTGTTATTTTATTTTTCAGACAATATTCTATAATTATCATTAATTCGAAGACATATTAGAATAATTCACTAATGTATTTTGTGTTTTTCTATTTAATGCCCATAAAGATGCAAAATACCCTATGGCCAAGCAGTGCGGGAACGGGAGGTGTAGGCGGAGCGGCCAGTGGTTGTGTTCTGGGCACGGAAAACATGGCATCATCCTGCATGACCCCTTATCCCCATCCTCATGGCAGCCTACCCGGGCTTATGGGTATGTCTGCATCTGCGGGGCATCCTCATCATCCTCATCATCATCATCATCATCATCACCCAACCCACCATCCTAGTATAAACGGGATATACTCACTCCATGGCTTCCCAGGAAGCCTAGGGGCCCATTCCTTTGAGCCCGGACCTGAGTCTGAATACAAGGCCTCAGGCCTGGTGGCCCTGCGCATGAAAACCAAAGACCCCGGGAGCCTGTTATCCTGGCCGACATGACCGTGCAGCTGCAATTGCGATGACATCACTGAGCCAACAAACATTTAGCATGCCTGCACATACAGGCATGTTAGTGTTACTCAGAAACTGAAGGACACTATTTTTAAACGCTCAATGTACACATTTCTTTTTGGCAGGCTTCCAGATGAATTCATGGCAAAGAACCACATTGTGCCCACATTCTTTGAGTTGATCTTTTGCCCTATGGAAGCATCTCATTTGTTTGTGTGATTTTGTTGAAACTCAATGAGCCATAATGGGCTTTGCACACAACTCACCTTATTTTAAAATTCTTTCTGGGATGCAAAAATTGTAAAAATTGTGTAATATTAATTACCAAAGAGGATGTACAACATGTTTATTTAAGTATGTTAATGTTAATCTCATAGTTTCAGTGTATGCAATGTTTTAGCCCCATTATGTATATACTATGTAGTCCCAGTCAATAAATGATTTTACATTTCCCAACTTTGTACATTCAAATATTTAACCACTAAAAACACCAACTACATATGTGCTTTTTTGGCAGGAATTAAGCATCTCTGCATATAGATTTAATTTTGTGTTGCTGATTGCTTAATGCTTTTTCTAATTAAGAACGCATGATAGATATATTGGTATCATATTGGTTATTGCTGATACAGGTTTTTTATTTAATGATTTTGGTGATATTTAATATCTATTTGCTCATTTCTCCAAGTTTTACATTTAAATTACCTTAGCCATCTAATGCTTAATTGTTACAACATTGTTAAATGTTATATTTAGCAAACATCAGAATTTCATATTGAGCATTAGAGCTAAATTCACTTGCTGCAGAAAACATTTTTTTTGTATTGTTTTATTTTAAACTGTTTGTACAGATTTAAACCATAATTTTGGTATCAACCAAAATTTTCATATTCATGCATGCTTAATTCTAATTTTGAAATATATTTGGAATCTGTGTTTTTAGTGTAACATAGCAAATGAAACAGGCCCCGACAACTGTTGGAACCATACAAGCATCTCAAAATATTTGTGTGCCAATTCTTTAAGGCTAGTACAGATAAACGTTTGCATGTAAGATGAAACGTTTTGTATTTGAGAGAAGCATGGCCATCCAATGTGTAATTTTAAATGTGTGTTTTGCTGTAGGCCGGCTGTGAAAGCTGTCAAATGTCACTCGATACATCAGTAGCATGTGACACCACTGCTAATACAAAACTAACCACAAGCCCCTCACTCCTGGACTGATGATGGATTGCAAGGTTTTTCTCTGTCGTATCAATCGGGGTCTGACAGCAGAGCAGAACCACAAAGCCTAATGAATTATGAGTCAACTTACATGTAATGCTACTGTTTAATTCAAAAGTCTTGGACAAAAATCTAAATACTTAATTTTGCAGTGCAGACTCCAGGTTCCTGAAGCTGGCTCTGTGGTTGAATGTATTGGATAAAGAATAATAATAATGAAAATGTAATAACACGGCTGGTGTTCAAAATTTCGCATGGTTCAAAATGCACATAGGCCTCAATATCTAATCAAACTCAAATTCTGCCTGGTGAAAACATATTTTCACATATTCAATTTTTTCTGACATTGACTTTTAACTAAAACTATGTCCCTCATAAGAGTATACAGTTGATCATGTTTGATGTGTTTTTGGAATCCCGATCCAGTGGGAAATAGCTGAAGTTAAAGTGTTCTGTTGATACAAGTGCCAAACAGCCTTGAGGAGGGCAGTTCTGTGACCCAGCAATGGAACTGGTGTGGGTTATTCAGCTCCATCTGGGTTTAATGATTGCATGCCAATCCTGCCAGCCATTCTTTCAGGGTGATTTACTTAATTTAGATGACACATAAGAAGAAATTTTTCGAGATGAAAAAAGCTGCAGTAACATGATTTTGAAAGTTTCTCTCGTTTTCCTAATTCTCAAAATGGGAACAGATCGACAGTGGCTTTGGGGCAAGCATTTCCTGCTGCTTCTTTCCTTTGTGCATTGAGGATGACAGAAACGCTGGATCACATTAAGTGCCAGTTTAGCGGACCGTGCCGTGTTTTGGAGAGAGCTGACATGTGGTTCCAATAGAGGATAGAAAGGGAGGCTGACAGAAACTCTCTCCACACCCACAGCTTCGAATTCCAGCCTGATCTTTCAAGAAAGGGGAGCCAGCTCCAGCAACACATGCAAACTGATTAAATCCCAGATTAAAGGATGTGATAAAGAAACACAGTTCAGGAATACAAGAGAAGCATTACTAATAAGAACTAAAATGAAACTGGCAGGATGCAAAATGAACACAAATAGACAGTGTGTACTAATAATCTAATATTGTAGGCTCTGATAGAACGGACACACAATATAAACGTACACGGAATCTAAATATTTAACATTAACAATAAAATAGCCAAAACTATTGAGTTGACCTGTCTTAATGACTAGGCCTGGAGCAGTTTGAATGACAACTCGGCAGTTAACAGCTAACTTGCTAAATCCACTATAGGCTATTTAAATAAAAATATAGGCCTAGATAAGGCCTATAAACAAATTTTTAAATTATATGATGTGTTAGCTTGTGCTTTGTGTATTTAATCCTTATTTGTAATACACAAATTATTTGTAGCCTATAGAAAGCATTTATTTCCTAAAAAAAATTTTAATCGCATACTTGCTCTCTTTTGACCACACAAGAAACATTCAAAGCAGTTTTTTTTTTTTGCATGTAGCTCCAGATTAGAGCATCTTGCCTTAAATATAGGTTAAATACATTCATTTTTGTAGCTATTTAACTGTGTTACATAACATATTACATTAACCTTTGGTTAGCTATTTGGGAGACAAAAGTAAATAAATATTCCACCCGTTCTGAAAATCTTTTATTTAAAAAATTATTAATTTTATTAAGTTGAACCCCGTTGACAATGCTAAATCCAATAGGCTAGCCTACTGAACCGAAATGTTAAAAAACTATTCTTCACGTTTATACTAACGTGACCCTTCCGTTCACCTCAGTGGAACAGGCAAGCATCACCATCTGTTGGACATAAAGTGAACAACCATATTTGTTTTATGTTTTATTTATTCGACCACTCGCAATTTTAAAAGATAACATTCGTAATTTAAATGAAATGTAAGACAAAACTCCCAGTCTTTAGAATCAACTCAACATAAACCACTTAAAAAAATAAAAAATCCTACCAGATTTATTGATTCATCATTTTTATAAAAAGATGATGGAATTCGGTGCAGTGCAGAAGCACATATATTATATTTTAGGTGCATGACCTCAAGACCACATTGAAGATTAGTTAAATGTCACCTCTTTTGTTTATAAAGTGGCTATGGTAAAATATTTGCCGTTTGAAGCTAAAATGGTGTACATCGAGACTGGGCGCTGTACGGGCGGTCTAGATTGACAGACAGAACAACCAGTGGCGTGGAAGTTTCTCAGAGATTCAAACCAATCAAAGTCGACGGGCGGGACATGATTTAGTCTCGACAAGATGGCGTATGCGGTTGTTTTGCCGCAGGGACACTGAACAAATTATACAATTTCTCGTGTAAATTCGTTGCCATCGCGTTAGCGTAACTGTTAAAAAAAGTGTTTTGTTTGACGCGCAAAGCCAGAGGATATCTAACATGAAAGGGAAAGAGCGGTCGCCTGTGAAAAAGCGTTCAAGGGCCTTGGATGATATACGAGACAGGGGAGGAAGCCACCCAACCAGTAAGAAAATGGGGGTTATCTCGATTTCTGGCGGTGGGAGCAACAACGGCAATAGTTCTTCTAAGAGCGAAGGGGGCTCTGCACGAAGGGGGCTGATCGGAGATAAAAGAGATGGAAGGGATTTTGAGGGACATGTCTCCAGTCGGACTGGAAATAACCACGGTTACACCAGCCCCGTTGCGAGCTCGAGCGGCAAGAATCACGCGTCGAGCTTGTCTTTAGAGGCAGCCGCGCGCACCAACTCGCGCGGAGAGTCGCGCGCCCCGCTTCCCACCAACGAAAGTGAGTACAAAACTTTAAAAATCAGCGAGCTCGGCTCCCAACTGAGCGATGAGGAAATCGAGGACGGCCTTTTCCACGAATTCAAAAAATTTGGTGATGTGAGCGTTAAAATCAGCCGAGTCAATGACGAGAGAATCGCATTCGTCAACTTTAGGAGACCGGATGATGCCAGGGCGGCAAAGCACGCGCGAGGCCGGCTGGTGCTGTACGACCGTCCTTTGAAAATCGAGGCTGTCTACTTGAATAGGCGGAGAAGTCGGTCTCCAGTAGATAAGGACCATTTCTCTGTCGTTGCTGGCCATAGACATTTGCATACCCAGAGGCCGCTCTCTCCAACCGGTCTGGGGTACAGAGACTATCGGTTACAGCAGTTAGCGCTGGGTCGGCTTCCTCCTCCCCCACCCCCGCCCTTACCGAGAGAGCTTGAAAGAGAAAGAGAGTTTGCCTTTTATGAAGCTAGGGCGCGGCCCGCGTACATCGCTGAGCGAGCCGCTCCTTTCCGCGAGGAGGACTTTATCTCTCCAGAGGACGACCAGAGAGCCAACCGCACACTATTTCTGGGTAATTTGGATATTACTGTGACTGAAAATGATTTGAGGAGGGCTTTTGAACGATTTGGGACCATCACTGAGGTGGACATTAAAAGGCCCACTCGGGGCCAGAGCAGCACCTATGGCTTTCTTAAATTTGAGAACTTGGACATGGCCCACAGAGCAAAAATGAGCATGTCTGGGAAAGTCGTGGGCCGAAACCCCATAAAAATTGGCTATGGCAAAGCCACCCCCACCACACGCCTATGGGTGGGTGGTCTTGGACCTTGGGTGCCTCTCACTGCGTTAGCCAGGGAATTTGACCGCTTTGGCACTATTAGGACTATAGACTACAGAAAAGGGGACACCTGGGCTTATATTCAGTATGAAAGCCTGGATGCCGCTCAGGCAGCCTGCACACACATGCGTGGATTTCCTCTCGGCGGTCCCGACAGGAGGCTGAGGGTGGACTTCGCTGACACGGAGCACCGCTACCAGCAGCAGTTTTTGCAGCCCCTCCCTTTGCAGCACTATGAAATCGTGGCTGAGTCTTTCGTCCATCGCGCCACCCCTGAGGCCATCAGGGTCAGAGAACGGACTCCCCCTCCACTGCACTTCAGAGAACGAGAACTGTACGCCGGGGCTGAATGGCCTGCCCCTGCCATTCGTGAACGTGTACGAACTCCTGCATTTGAGCCCCTTGAACACTTGGAGCGTGAACGACGGCGAGAGGCATGGTCACTGGAGCGGGAGCTGCCGGCCAGGGACGCTGTTCGCAAACGACGACTCATGGAGGACGGGAGACATCTGGAGTGTTCGCCTGACAGCAGCAGCGAGTGGGCAGCCCGACGCCGCAGACCACCGTCCCTTGAAGGCAGCCCGGGAGGGAGCAGCCGAGACGGGCGATTCAGCGACTCAGAGCGTCCAGCGAGAGCAGATCGGGTGTCCCCAGCAAGAGAGAGCCGCAGCAGCCTGGACCGAGTCCCTGTTGAGAAGCGCATAAAAGGCAGCAGTGTCTCAGAGACCAGTGTTGGCGTAAGTCTAGCAGAAAGAAAGCGCAAAGCAGGCGATTCAGCCAAAGGCGTCTCCAAGAGGGACAGATCCGAGGGCAGCTCCAAAAGCAGCCAGGCTTCAAAGCAGGATGCAGGGGGCAAGCTGAGCATGGCCTGGAATGGCATGCTGCTCCTAAAGAACAGTAACTTCCCAGCCAGCATGCATCTCCTGGACGGGGACCTGAACGTCGCCACCAGTCTTCTTATGGACGGCAGCATGGGCGGCAAAGTCGCTCAGCTGCGCATCACACAACGCCTCCGCCTCGACCAGCCCAAGATCGACGAAGTCTCTCGCCGCATTAAAGTCGCAGGCCCAGGCGGGTATGCGGTTCTTCTGGCAGTTCCGGGCAGCACCGAGGAGACTTCGTCTTCGGACCCAGCAGCATCGACACAGAGGCCCCTGCGCAACTTGGTTTCCTACCTGAAGCAAAAGCAGGCCGCTGGGGTCATCAGTTTACCCGTCGGCGGCAGTAGAGATAAGGACAACACTGGCGTCCTGCACGCATTTCCACCATGTGATTTCTCTCAGCAGTTCTTAGATTCTTCTGCGAAAGCTCTTGCCAAAACGGAAGAGGACTTCCTGGTCATGATCATTGTGCGAGGAGCATCCTAACAATCATAATACACACTAAAGTATTGTTAAATGCAAGCTTCTCTTAATGTCTCTTAATTGCATGCTCTCTAAAGCAGAAGTGGTACTAGAGTAAAGGGCAAATGTTATTACCTTCTCTGCCAAACATGTACAAAAAGAGAAAAAGGCCCATCGTATAGCAAAGTTTAGCTCTATATAGCAATATATTTGTTTTCCATTGCAATTTATTCAGATGTCTAGTTTGTTATAAGTTGTACCATGCGTAAAAGAATGAGTGATATTGGGCATATTAGAATAGAAATTTAATTTGCTATGGGTCATTAAACTCTGTTTAGTTACAATACTTCCTATCTATATGTATTTCAGTCAGATTCCAGATAGTTATCCCTGTACGAAATCAATGTTCATTTCATTCATGTTCATGGTTTTCAATTGATCTGATTTAATGGGAACCTGGTTTGTCTTGATGCTTTGAACAATCATTCAGTAATGGGGAGTGTAATATAGGTATATATTGTCCTGTAGGCAACTAAAACAGGCCGGATATTTTGCTCAGTGAACTGCATGTTAATGCTCGTGTTCTACTGTAAGCTGTTGCAGAGGTTTAATATACAAAGATGTAGCCAAATAGTGTCATCAGTGTTGTATTGATTGAAACAGGCAGTATTTTAACACCCCATATCTCAAAAAAATAATCTGTAAACATATTTTGATTATAAAAGTAGTCCTCCTTAGACCAAAGCATTACATCAAGCATCAAATTTTGTGAAGAAAAAGGTATTCTGACTTACGGTTTCCATGTTTTTGGGTTATATTTGAAAGGTTTTGAATTAAGCATGATTCTGGTTTCAAAGTGAGGTGTCTCAGTTTAAATTATGATAATTAATTTGTTTGCATAGTGTGGTTTTAATTTCATTTTCCCCATAGGACTGTCATCATTTTGACAGTGACATTTACAGTGACATTTTTAATACTGGTATTCTTATAAAGGTCTCTTTACAAAGATGCATTTGCTATAAAAACAGACTTTTCAAATAATCAATGTTAAGTGCATGTGGCCTATAATATGATATTTTGTCATTGTCACCCGCAATTTGCTAAATATGGCATGTGGATAGCACTGCGAATGTGAAGTGAAAGTTCACCCAAAAATTAAAATTCTGTCATTTACTCACCCTTATGTTGTTCCAAACCTGTATGAGTTTCTTTCTTCTGATGGACACAAAAGAAGATATTTAGAAGAATGTTGGTATCCAGACAGTTGATGGTAGCCATTGACTTCCATAGTATTTTTTTTCCTACTATGAAAGTCAATAAAAACCGTCAACTGTTCGATTACCAACATTCTTCAAAATATCTTCTTTTTTTGTTCAGCGGAAGAAAGAAACTCGTACAGGTTTTGAACAACTTGAGGGTTAGTGAGTGATGACAGAATTTCAATTTTTGGGTGAACTAACCCTTTAAGGTGTATGACTAATTTAAGGAAATCAAGCCCACATATTTGTACACAAACCGAGACCTAAAAAATAGAATCTTGTGCAACTGTAAGACAGTCCTACGTTTTATTTTATTGACATACTTTTAGTTGACGTTATAGATGTACATTTAAGTATGTTCATAGTTTAACAGCCATTTTTGTTTGAAATATTACATGCTGTTGTGGTTCTTAGGTGTCATTGTTCGAATGGTTTTAAAATGACAGTCTATACTTTACTCTGAAGTCCTAAAGTAGAAATTTGTGTTCTTAGTCTGTTTAGCTAACTGCAGTGTACTGATCTGATGCATAACTAACATCTTTTCATGTATGACTTTTCTATTCTTCACACTAAATTGTGTTTTAAAAGTTGATTGATTGGTAATTAATTTCACAATATAACAGCTCTTTGTGTACATGGTAAAATGGACATACTGTACGTTCAGTCCCGGCCACACAGGACAGCAAATGGACCGTTCTACAAGTGGACTTCACATGGCTGGAAGCCGAAATAATTGTTTGAAATGATTCAGGAGCCCTTTGGATGCACGGGGGCAAGAGCTTTCCATTTAGTGTTAGTGTACTCTCACTGAGAGCATCTTCCTGCTTGTGTAATTGTTTTTTTTTTTGTGCCGTATTTAAACGGAAATAATGACACTCTTGATTTGTGCTGTGTTTACCTAATTTCTTGATTGGGGAGAAAGAGGAAGCGTCACTCACTCCTTGCACAGCTCTTGACGTGGCTGTTTGTACACACACAAAAAGTGCACTGGCCCCTCATTTGATTATATCACGCTATCAATAAATTGTTTCATTTGAGGGAGAAATGTTTATTCCTTGGAAATCAATTGAAGAACGCCTGCGCTGCTTTTTTCGGTTGTGTTTCGGGAGGAATTGTTGCTCAAATGCTTGTTTCTGCTCAGGAAAGAGAAATTTTCCTCCTTTGTGTTCGGCCCGGGATCAGTCATGGCAGTGAGAGCGAAGGGCGAGAGAGCTCTTTTGAGGCTCGATGTTGTTGTTGATCTGTGTTTTCCATCCTTGTGTCCTGGAGTTGCCCCACATGCTAAGTAACCTGAGGGTGCTGCTGCCCCCCAACCCTCAAACAGATCAGGGAGAAAGGGGCCGTTCTGCTGAGCATTGAGAATGAGTGGAGAGATGATGTTTGCGCAGACCTTCATCTAAACTGAAATATCTGTTTCAGCACCTTTTGATTCTCTCAGGCGTGCCGGCTGCTCCCCGTATGTTTTCCCTCAGCTGGAAGTATCCAGGCTTGCTGTAACCTGGCCGGCCACACTATGCATTGCCAGCACGACAGCCTGAACCTTACCTGATATCAGTGATTTCCAATTCAGAGGAGCAGGCATTTGTTTATCCCATCCTTTGATTTCGTCTGATATGATTTTGTTTTGCTCCATTGAAAATCAGTGAAGGAAGAGGATTTAGAAAAGCCAAAAAAAGCGGTTTTAGCCTTCGAAATTGTGTGCGCCTCGAATCGAGCTTTGATAGTTTCGTTTCCTTAAACGTTTATTTTCCCGAAAGAGATTGTAAAATGCATCCAGATGATCGGTACGTGGTTAATTGACCCTCCGTTGTGAAGACCCCCTGAAAGAAAACAAGCTGCCCTTGTGAACTCCACCCAAAGTTAACATGGAGTTTGCTTGCGTTGCGAGGAGCCTCATCAGGAGGAAGATAATGAACACCACCTCCTTCCCTTTCCTTAGTAAGACATGCGGTCAGCTGCATCACTTCACCAGCAGCTCATTCAGGCCTCTGGCGTGAGGATCCAGACCAGTCCTCTGGTGTGGGTGGTGAGTAGGGAGCATTTGCTTCATACCAGGTCTTTAGACTCAGAGTCTACCTGGTACAGGTAAGTGTCAGTTAAACAAATGCATTAGATTGACTGTAACTGTGACATCTTGGCCTGTATGATCCAAAACATTTCTTCCCTCTGGGGAAAAAAAAAAAATGCAAAAGTATCGGTATCACTTTACAATAAGGTTACAATAAGGTTGCATTAGTTAACATGAACTAAGAATGAACAATATTTTACATGATTTGTTCATCTTAGTTCATTTCAACATTTACTAGTACATTATTGAAATCAAAAGTTGTATTTGTTAAATTGATGCACTGTGAACTAACATGAACAACTGTATTTTTTATTAACTAACATTAACAAAGATTATATACTATAACAAATGTATACATTAACAAATGAGACTGTTGTAAAGTGTTACCGAAATACTTGTTATGCTATATTTTTGGTAGGAGGTCAAAGACTTACAAAGAATTTACACAAATAAACTGGCAATAAGGATGTTCATGTTAAAGCACTAGTTCACCTGAAAATGTGCTCATTCATGTTCTTCCAAACCTGTATGACTTTCTTTTAGAACAAACAAGATATTTTGAATAAAATAAAAAATAATTCTACATATAATTTTTCAAATTGTTGTCTTGGACCCTATTGACTTTAACTGTATGGGCAACAATGGTTAAAACATTCTTCAAAATATCTTGTTTTTAACAGAAGAAGAAAAAAAGTCATCCAGGTTTGGAATGACATGAGGGTGAGTAAATGATGACAGAATTTGCAGTTTTGGGTGAACTATACCTTTAAGTTAAGAATAATAAATACTTTGTATTTTCAAATGTAAATAAATTAGTAACCTATATATTACATGCAAAAATAATTGATGGTTATATCCCTAGAGTGATCATAACCCAAATTAACACTAATTATTTTAAATAAATTTAAATAAAAAAATAATAAACCTTTAAAATAAGTATATCTGTGTTCTTAATTTTTTTATTTGGATTATAAAAAATGGAGACAGCTTTTATAAGATCTAAAACAACCACATTTACAATTTACATATACAATTTAAAGGGATAGTTTTTACTCACTGTCAGGTTGTTTCAAACCTGTACAAGTTTCTTTCTTCTGTTGAACACAAAATAAGATATTTTAAAGAGCATTGGTGTCCAGACAGCATTGACTTTCATAGTATTTTTTTTTTTCCTACTATGGAAGTTAATGGCTACCGTCAACTGTCTGGTTACCAACAATTTTCAAAATATCTTATGCGTTCAACAGAAGAAAGAACCTCGTACAGGTTTGGAACAACATGAGGGTGAGTAGGTAATGACAAAATGTTCATTTTTGTGTAAACTATCCCTTTTAACATAATGCCACACTTCATTTTAGCCTTTGTATTTTCATAGAGCTTTTCATTCCAGTTAAAGCTTCACTAGATTTACTATTAGCCTTTTAAGCCATTTAATCAGCCTTACAATCCTAACAATTAATTGCTATTGATAATTTTCAATGTAACTTTCACCTGTCTGTGTTGAAAGTAGTGTTATTGATGGACTCTTAGAGCACTAGGTACATAATTTGCTATAATGATGTCATTATCAGGCTCCTCCTGATTGTAAAATATTTTCCCAATGATAGCAGGAAATTAAGAAGATAGTGATTACATTAGTTATGCAGTAAACTTCATTATGAACAGAATTGAAACCAGGGGCTGTGGGAGATTGGGTTGAATATCTTATCTAATATATTAAATATCTAATTAAATTATGATGGGTGTCAGAAAAATTATTTTATGGCTTTTTTTCCACATAGGACTGTCATAATTTCTACCTTCACAATGAATGACATTGTTAATACTGGTATTCTTATGAATATCACTTTATAAACAAAGACAAACAGGAATTTTTGGTACAAACATATGTGTGTGTGTATATATATATATATATATATATATATATATATATATATATATATATATATACTCAGTTATAAAAATAGTAAATCTTCAAATTTGACTCTATTACTGTCTCATTTTGAAGGCGGCGCCCTCCGGAGGTCATATGTCATTGAGGCTGCCTCATTTCAGAAAAGTAACCATTACAATCTAAAGAAAAGAAAAAAGAAATTACAATAATTTACTCCTCACAGGAGTCAGTTTTAGAATGATTACTTTTCTAAAAGGAAACATCCTGGATGACATATGCGTTCCACAAAGGTGACCTCCGGAGGGCGCTGCCTTTGAAATGAGACAGCTTTTATTATGAGTATAGATGTGGTGTTCTATTGACCAAAATCTGCTCTTTGCAAAAAGATTTGGGCACTGGCTAATATTAAATCCATTTGCATTAACAAATACACCTGATATAATTAATCTCTATTACATTTTTTTTTTTCCATTTTCAGTTACGCATTGAGATGGCAGTGATGAAAATGAGTTCTCTCAGTCAATGGCAGTCAGCTGTGGTCTCTTATGTTTTCTCTTGTGTCTTCACCACAGTTCTGACTGACTGGCCTGTCTTCTGATGCTATGGAATGGGCCTGGTAACTTGGTAACCGTAGGTCTCCACGGTAACACTCAAGCCCCTCCTCAGGCCTCATATGCATAATCTCTTTGTGTAGTCCTGGCACATTTCCCTCTCCACTTTTCCAAGCAATGAAAAGACCATATTAAGTCTGACAGCCCAAAACATTAGCTCATTGTTCCTGGTTGTAGCTTAGTTCTCTCCATAAGCTACCACATGATGACTATAAAACTATTTCAGACCTCACAAGAGGCTTTCTACCCTCTGATTTTAATAAGAATGACCTTACTACTCTGAGTGATTATTGGAAACTCAAATAATTAAATGTTCAAACTGAAAACAGCCAGAATTAGCTTTTTAGAAAGTTAATTCTAAACTATTATACATGTACTAATCATTTTAGAGGAGAGTGATCATTGAAATTCTTCATAAATCTGTTTTACAACAGTATAATGTTGATGCCATAGATGACCTATCTGCATCCTCCGCTGTTATAACTTAATTTTAACACTGACTATCCCTCTAGCAAGTATATATGCTGAAATATTTGTTTTACCGATGTGCTGAACTGAATTGGTTCTAGGTAGACAGATCTATATCTGCTGAGAGAAACTGTTAGATGGTTTGTTATTGATTATAAACCTTTGATTAGTTTTTCACGTTTTCTTTTATGCATGTAATTAATGAGATTTTGCTACACCTTTTTATCTGCTGTTTTGGTGTCTACAGAACATCAGTGTTGCATTGTGGGTATCCATCCATCAGTGATTAAACACGAAATAGTCTCTCATCATGGCTCACATTTCTGTAAGTACAAGTTAATTTTGTTTTAATCTAAGCATTTTTTCTCTCTCTCCATATTTTAGAATTGAGTAGGTTCATAATACTAATGGGTGCTAATGATTTCTTGTTATACAATATTTTACATTTTTTATATTAGAGTAATGATGCATTAAAAATGTAAATACTGCCTACCATTGTTGTATGTACTACATTGTGTTCTCAATAAAGATATTTTTACACAACTTTGTTTTGATTTTACACATGAAAATGCAATCTTTTTTTTCAGAAAGCTAATAATTAAAATAATTAATGTACTTCAGACAGTTGCATTTTAAAGATCATAGTATATTCTGATTTGAAGATAAACTTTTCTTTTATATTTTCCTCATGGGGAAAAAGAATGTTTTACAGAAAACCCAGTTGCTTTGTCAAATTTACTGCGGGCTTTAATTGCAGTCATGTAAATCTTAACAGCTGTGAGCATTGTCAACAAAATAATTATTCAAAACCTTCAGAAATAGTAAAAAACAAACAAACAAAAAAACACTTTCAGTTAATAAACCCAATACCAGCATAACGCAATCACAATTCCACACAATTACAACATTACTGAAGTCTGTCATTGACAATAATAGTGTTATTGTGTCCCCTTATTTACCCAAAAATGAAAATTCTGTCATCATTTACTCTGATGTTGTTTTAAACATGTATGAGTTTTTTTGTGCTGTAGAACACAAAGAAAGATATTTTGAAAAATGTTGGTTTCTGGTCCCCATTCACTTCCATAGTTTTTTTTACTTTGGAAGTCAATGGGGTCCATCAACTGTTTGGTTAAAACATTCTTCAAAATATCTTTGTGTTCAGCAGAAGAAAGAAACTCGTACCGGTTCGGAACAACTGGAGGGCGAGTAAATGATGACAGATTTTTCGGTGAACTATACCTTTAACTGTCTTTAAGGCTAGTTTTTTAAAACAATTTATTCAACATTACCAAAACATTTCTAACCCATTTCTCCAAAGAAACTTGCTTTTATTAAATAATTAAGAGTGATAAAGAAATGCTTTCTGCAAAAAAAAAAAAAAAGATTAGTGGCCAGATTGTGGTCTGTTCTTATCTTTGTGATGTGCTTATTTGTTAAATGTTCACAGTTGTGCCTGTCTTGCTCATTCTTGTTAGGAAGTACGGTTTGTATTTACTTGCTGATGAAAGGAAAGAACTAGACATTCCAGAACATGGATTGCCTGTTAATTGATACAACATTCCAGTAGCAGTACACCATTAGTGCCTCTAGAGGGCAACAGCTCACACACAACTTCTTGAGAGAACTGTAATGTGAGCAGTATTGTATTTCTATAAACAAAGGACATGTTCAAAAGCATCGATTGATAAATTATATTTCTATTGTATCTTTGGCTCTCATTACATGATATTTAGCACAGTCATTGTGTACAAAGGCAAATAGTGGCGATAAACATAGTGCACTGTAGATTACCCAGCAAAACATAAAAATAAAAAATGACAAGAAGTATAAAGGATTTGCACTTTCGAGAAACTCTCCACATAAAGGCACACCATCTGGGCCTCTTGTACAGGTACACATGAACCCACAAGCCAAATGACCTAATTCTTGCAACACTTGGCTCATTAGCATCAGAAGAATATTCACTTGTTCCAGCAAATCTCTTGGTTGTTGTCAGTAGTGAATGACAGTGTGACTGATTTGGCACCAGTGTGGAGAAAAGTCCATGTCTAGAATATTATGCCCCCAAATGTATTCCAGTTGGGGCACTGACGGCAAAACAAAATCTATGTTGTTTTCAGTCATTGTACCATTCTAGTCATTTACACAGCTTCATAGCAACTGATACACATCAACAGACATGAACAGGCATTAAAGGCTCAAAATGGGGACTCAGCCATATTAGGCTTAATGCATAGACCCATCACCATCTCACAAAATACCCTTATTTTAGTTCTAGTTTATTTGCCTAAGTGAGTAAAATGTTTTTGAGGAACTTTCTAATGAAAGAAGATCCTGATTCATAATGTGCTGGAAAATAAATGCTTATGTGGTGATGAAGACTCTTCATTTTGTTCTTGTGCTGATTTGATTGTCATTAAAGATTGCGGTGAGGGAAACGGATATATTATTTGTTTATATATCAAACCAATTCAACAAAATCCATTTTCATTCACCCACTAACAAAATAGTTTGCATTGTAGTGTCCTCAAGCATTCATTTATTGGTCTCTATATTCAAATGAACATTCATTTGCTTGCCACACTGTGGTCCCGCCAAATGTTCAGGTCAGGTCCTCTTCCGATCAGAACCACATGACATGGTGGAAAGTAAAATGGCTTTGAGTTTATTTCCTTTATTATACAACACCATTCCTCTGAGGCGACGGGCAGAAACAGCCGTTATTCCACATCAATTCTTCACTCATCGTCTCCAGCTGTTTCTTTCGGGCTTGCCAGCGTCTCGCCAGAGGCTCGAGAAAAAGAGAAACTGATGATAACAGGTAACACGCACCTGCCAGGTAGAAGGAGCAGTCGTAGGTCTGTGTGTAGTCATACAGGAAGCCTTCAGGAAAAACGCAATGCGTTAGACATATATTAAACTGCTGGCAGAAGGAATGTTTTCCTTAAATAGAAGTCGATGAAGAAAACAAGGAAAAAAGACTTTAGGTTTTATTTTTTACTTTCCCTTGCAAGATATATTTGCGAACAGTCAGTAACCTAACGCTTAAGATGTTGGACAGATGGAGAAAACTTTTTTCACTTTCCACCCCAGAATCTCCCACACCTGTTTTCTGACTTGATACGCTTTTAAAACGAAGGCTTGTTTTCGCTACGCAAGCAAAACCGGGTCAAGTCCGGAAAGGTCTTGGGTAGGATAGAAAAATCAGTTTTGCTTCCCTGGCTGCTCATTATTTTTGGTAGGAGGAGGGATTGTGGAAGGGGGCCCTGACAAGATGGTTCATGTTAGCATAACTGTAACAGAGTTCAGGGCAAGGTCTATACTCGCCTTCCTAAAGAGGCCCCTCTGCAAGACTTGTATTTCCAAGAATTGTCCCTCGCTTTACAGCTGTTCTACATAAGGAGATTCTGTATTGGGATTTATTACTGAATATTGCTAATAAATTGCAAATAAGACAAATAAATATATGTTCTATAATCCTGAAAGTAGCCTAAAGTGTTATGATGAAAAAGTGCCAAAAGTCATTTCAATCTAACCAGACAGGTCATCCTATTTTTAGATGGGTTAACATGTCTCCCATCTGTAACCCACTTAAATTGGAATATGAAACTAAATGACCGCAGTGTCCCTCAAGCCACACACACAGAAGCAGGCTTGTCTTACACATTATCAAGACTGGCCAAGACTTTCCAAAGCTGCAGGTTATTTTCGTGAGACATCAAGACTGCATTCACCTATTGATGCTTGTATGATCTAGTCATGGAGCTCATTCAAACTCCACATACCTGCAAGAGGAGGACCTGTGAGACAGCCAAGCCCCACAAAGAACATTGAGAACCCCATCGAGTTGTTCAGTTTTTCAGAACCCACCAAGTCCACCTGGAAAACGCAGACAGGAAAATGAATGATGTTTATGATAGATGACATATGACAGATTATGACTTCTCTGACTAGGCCAGAAGAAATGGAGCTTTGGTTAGCAAACTCTTTGATATGAAAAATAGACAAAGTTTAAAAAGCACAGTAAACCCCATATTTATAAATTATTTTATAATATCTTTATCTAAAATTAAGCATTATATCAAAATGGATGTCCATTTCATACACTACAGCAACATTATATATATATATATATATGTGTGTGTGTGTGTGTGTGTGTGTGTGTGTGTGTGTGTGTGTGTGTGTGTATAGCCGTGTGGTGGATTATTGGACTATATTGCAATTCAATCATTATTAAACAGTAATTCAGAATAATTTTTTCAGCATCATTACTCCAGTCTTTAGTGTCAGATGATCCTTCAGAAATCATTCTAATATGATGATTTGGTTCACTTTTACAATCATAATAGAACAGCTGATGTGCATTTCACATTTGGGCATGTAATGACGTGTTGACACAAATGGTATTTTCTTTTTTGGTTTTTGCTTTCTTGAGGTTCAGGGAGGTCACTTTTTCTGTTCAAAGCAATGTTCAACATAACTACTTTTTTAATTCAACAAGCAATACTCATTTAATGTCTATGCATGTTTTGCAAAAGACTTTTTTCCTCCAGGGTCTTTTTCTGATTCACTGAAAGTGTTTCCATAGGTTGTAAAAATATTTGAAAGGTAAAACCTAAGATTCCTTCCAGAGGAACGGGTGCACTGCAGTGCTGACTGTCAATCTATCCCTCTCTCCTTACACTACCCTGCACAGTATTACAGCACAAGAACTCAATGTCTCAATACTTAGAAAGGTACGGAGACCTTTTCAGGAGCACATTTAATAAAAGTGAAGGAAGCAGCACTCAGTACTAGGAGGTCCTCAAACCCTGCCAACCAGTCCTTTCAAAACTTTTCAACTTAAGTTCAAAACCTTTCATAATACAAAATGAATGAGACAGCAATTTGCTACATTTCTACAGTAATACTATATTGACATATATACTGAATCTAAAATTTTTTAAATACTATCAAAACAATTAGATGTAGCAGAACACCCACACAGGTGTTAGTCTTTCAATTTTATTACTATTCAGGTGTTCAGCTACATCTAATTGTTTTGATAGTATTTAATTTTTTAGATTCTGAATTTATTTTAATACGGTATTACTGTAGAAATATAGAAAATTACAGTCTTATTCATTTTTGTATAATGTTAACTTAAGTTCAACAGTTTTTAAGAAAAGTATTTAAACATTGGCCTGTAAAAGTATTTAAACATTAACCTGTATGTACATAGAGTTGGAGGTGTTTGTGTCGAAGTGAGAGAACAATTCATGAAATTTGAAAGATGTCATCATTGATTGCGTTTTGTTCCAAAGCAATGACAAATGATCTACAGTTTATCCCACATAGACTGCTGTTGTGTTGAAAAAAATGAGAAATGGGTCCTACCGATTGTCAAAAACTGTAATGTCCATATCATAACTACTCAGTTTATACAGTTTATATTCAGTTTATAACTGCCAGTACTCACCAGCACAGGAAGTAGTAGGGCCATGTACCCCCCACAAAAGATGGCAAAGAAAATAGCGTAGACCATGAGCAAGATGTAGGAGGTGGCCAGAGGGGAGAGAAGATTGACCACACCACACAGGATCAGGTAGGCCTTATGGCAGTGATATTTGTGAACTAGATTCCTGTCTGTCACCCAACCAGATGCAAGCTGGGACACCGTCTCTGTTATACCTGTGAGACAGAAAAGGCGCTGAACTGATGGACTGAAAATGGACCACTTATTGTTGGGTTCTTCAAAGGTACAGTATTGAAGTATTATATTAAGCCACTAGCAGATGGCAACACATTAATGAGTGAGCTTAAAAGTTGTGCTAAAATGAAAAGATTTTCTCCTTTGAATAAATCTGAATTTGGTCAACCATCATCAGGCATCACTGCAGCTTGGTATCTTATATTATTACCTCACCCTCATGTTGTTCCAAACCTGTTTGACCTCTTTTCAGTATGCAAATGAGGGCTGTGACTGTCAAAACGCAAAATGACAAAAATCACCCTAAAGGTGTAATGACAGTGATCTAAATGACTATATGTATATATTTCAAGTCATTCATTCAATCCTTTCCATTTGTGAGGATTAAAGAAATGAATTCTTCTATTCATCAAGGATGCATTACATTGATCAATAGTGACAGTAAAAACTTTTATAACATTACAAAAATATTTCTATTTAAAATAATTGCTGTTCTTTTCTTGAGCATCAAATCCGCAGAGAATGATTTCTGAAGGATCATGTGAGACTGAAAGCTAACTAATGGCCGCTGAAAATTTAGCTTTGCCATCACAGTAATACATTACATTTTAAAAAAAATTAAAAAAGAACACAATTTATATTAATATTTTACAATATTTCTTACTGTATTTACTGTATTTTTGATCATCAAATAAATGCAGCCTTGAGAGTATGAGACTTCTTTAAAAAACATTTAAAAAAATGTTCCCATCCCAAACATCTGATCTAACAAGAAATAATGAAGTGCTTAGCATACTGTCAGTTAATTGCTTTTAGCCTCTGGCAGAATCTATATTTCAGTTCAAAGAGTGACTGAAGAACAGAAGTAGTGATAACAGCTTAGTTATTTTGTGGCGTCCTGTACAAAGCGTTCAGTGCTGGTTTGTATTTGCTGTTGTCTGTGATTGCGTGTCCGTGTGCTGCAGAGTTTTATTGAACAGTCTAGGAAAAGACCTGATGCAGCACTATCGCAGATTCATACATACGCAACAGATCCAAAGTGTGACACTCACTGCTGACATGCAGGCTGCCACAGTTTATTGGATGTATAAAAAATGCACATATGCCCCATACATTGGATCATATTTATCCTGTAATTCATTCATAATCTCTCAAGTAACGAAATGTTTACACAAAAACCTAGAGGTGTTGGCATGATCAACCATACTGACCAGGGCTGTTTCCCAAAAGCATCCTAAGCATAAGTTGAATTTAGAACAATTGCCACCAATGGTCTCTAAGATCAACTTAGGCTAAAGATGCTTTTGGGAAACACAGCCCAGCTCATGTAGAACTGACGGCTTGAGCTGATGCTGCAGTTCATGCACATGTGGGGTCATTTATTGCTGGCCAGACATAAAACAAAACAGCTGCTCAATGTTTGCGTGTCCTCAGTGCGCCACTAAAGGACATATCCTGGTGTGCCCCGCTTGGACCCGAAGACATTTTGTGCGTTGTTTGTGTGTTTAAATCCCAGCAGGGCCATTGAGTTTCACAGCTGTTCCTGTCATGCTTTGTACAATGAAACTTCAATACAAAATCTCTGTGACAGAACGTAGCAAACTGCCTTTAAATGGAGGAGCCTAGTCCACAAAACTCTGTAGTGTATAAGGGGACTTTCACCAGGGTAATCGGGCATGTGACAGGTGTTTGTGTCTTTGTGTACTTCACCCAGTCAACACAAAAGGACTGGACGAATGCAATGTCCCCACTACATCAAAGGTCGGACAATAGGCCCTCACTGAGGTACAGAGAGTCCAAATGCATGTCTGATCGCTACTAGCTCATTAAAACACAAAACGTGTTTGGCTCGTCTCCTCACCCTCTTTTGTCCGCATTGCTGTCTCGTTGGCAAGCCACACAATATCAGGCACTTCAGAACTGGGCACAGAACTACCAAGCTTCACGTCAGCTACTTGGGCTGTTGCTTAGCGACTTCCCTCAGGTCGCCGACTGTGTGTGACCTGCCACGAGGAGGTGAGCTTTAGTTCCCTGCTCACCCTGCCTGATGTGAAAACAGCAAAGTGCAGGTGGGAGGGGATGGGGGATATGAGACGTTTGGAATACGCAAGTAATATATTCATACTGAAAATTCCAAAAAGATAAAGTGCACTTTAAATACTCAGCACTTAATTAAACGAAAAAGTGTGAAATGTTGGACACTATTCTCTCAAGTTCCATAGCGGAGGGGGTGGGGCTATCAGACTCTAATGCTGGATTACAAAATAACCGTATCAAATTCATTCACTAAACGGTAGAGTATTCTGTAAATAACTATTTTTCAAAAAGATTATTGGAGTACATTTTACAAGAAAATGCTATTTCAGTGTTTCTACTTTCAAATTTCATGTTTATTTCAATGTGCTACATGCCGTTTCTTTGTAATTATTTGTGAAACTTACTAGCAACAGCTTAAATCAGGCAAAACAGAAAATGGCAAAATGAAATTAAATACAGTGGCTTCAAAAAGTATTTGGACACTTAAAATTTTTAAAACAAATGGCATCTGTGAATAAGTGATGCTAAACATTTCCCTTTGAGCCATTTTTGGAGTGATTTATGAATTTAAAAATGCTTTGCTTGAAATGTGTGCTTGTGCAGTATTTAAAATAAATTATATTTGGTTTTATATTTTGTCATATTATTTAGAGTCATTCATACATTTTAGGTGAGACTCTGAAAAGTGACTTTTTGGCTTACTATATAAAGTAGGGATACACGATTGCATTTTATTCTTAATTTATTTTCACAAAATAGTTAATTTTATTACTGGTCATTTGGTCAGTTATCAGCTATAACATGAAAATAACCAACAGCTTATCATATCGGTCAGAATTTTATTTAAAAATTAAAATAGGGCCTGGCACGTTAAAAACGACAACAGACATGTTGTGAAAAGAGAGCCTTCATCAGGGCGTGCCTTAAAACATACATATAATTAATAAGGTGTTGCATGTTTAGATAAATGTCCTGAAAACATGTTTGTGGGCGTGGGATGTAAGGGAGTATTCGTTACTACTATCTTTTGGTAAAGAAATGTAAATGATTGAAAAAAAGCATGTTTGAGTAAACTCATTTGAGTAAATTTTCATTCACTACGGCATTTTTGACAGGGCACTTACAAGCCCCCTGGTTTTAGCCACTGGGCCAAAGTTCATTATTTATGTAAGAGAACTCATTGCATAACACTGCAGATTTTAAACTGCTCACAAATAATTAATGTGAAGTTGGCTGTGTTTGCATCAACCCTTTGAAGCCCATATGGGAGCACATCTTGCTGCAAAGCACAATGGCCCTAGTGCATCTCTCAGGTATGGCTTTATGGCTTTCCAGAAACACAGCACTGATGAAGTCAAAAATAAAATCAGTTCTCTGGCACCGCTAATGACACACAGTCCACTAGCACTGACATTACAGGGTCTTTTGTCTTTCAATTTTCCACAGCACAGCTCAGCAGTGCTTACATCCTATTGATTTCTTCTACTGTAACACATTATTAGTGTACAATTAAACTGTTGCAGCCAGAGAACAGCAATAACAAACATTCTGACTAGAGGACTTTTTTATGCAATAGGTAACTTTAAAAGTTAGGTAACTTTGAAAGGGAGTTAGAAAGGTAACTTAGAAAGGGAGACCGGGCTTTTGCCATAGTCTGCCCCAAATTGTGGAATAGCCTTCTGTTATCTATTAGGATAATCGCTACAGAATCTCTGTTTAAAACAAAACTTTTGACACTGTCACACATGACACTGTTCCTGTGATTTAACCACTCTATATATTAAATAAAACCTACCTTTTACAGAAGGCTTATATTATGTGACTCTTTCTGAGCTTGTTTTATGTATGTAAAATGTCTATGTATGTAATTTTATTTTATCGTTTTGATTGGTGTTGTTTTTACAATTTTGTACAGCACAATGGTCAGCGACAGTTGTTTTATTGTGCTATATAAATAAACTAAAACTAAACTTTGTAATTAGAATCTTCATGTAACCTTTGTCCCCAAACCTTTATCTATATTTTACCCTGCTAATGCAGAATTAATTCTGTAAAAAGCACTTTAATCTTAAAATAGATGACAGTGGGAAAACAAAACTCTAGTGTTACATACTGTAGGTTGGTCATAGGTAATTTGACTCACCAGCCACAGAGATGATGAAGGAAGCATCCATGGGGTCGATGCCCAGGTTCCGGGCCCTTGCAGACAAATGGAAATAAGGGATAAAATAAGCCAGCTGACTGAAGACTAGCGACCAGGTGTAGATGCAAAAGAAAGGATTCTTCAACAGCGAGAAGTCCAGTACTTTTTGGGGGTTTTCAGGAAGAGTTTCTGTTTTGCTGTTCTCAAGTAACGCATCCAAAGGAGAAACCCCATTCATCTCGGGGGACGTTTTAACTTGGCTGCCATCCGTTCCGTTCACCCCATTCTGGATGGATTTTTTGAGTTCCGGATGTGGAAGAGTGTTCTGCTCATGAGCTGGGTTCTCTATTATAAGTGTGCGCCCGTGATTGGTGGATGAGCTGTCCATTTTGGAAGTGCCATTGGACACAGGCGTGTTCCCATTCATATTGTTCTTAAGAGGATCTTTCTCTGACCCAGCCTGATGAAGGGTGGAGTTTGACATGGGTGAAGCTGGAGGTCTAACGTTAATGGGCCGTAAAAGCATCCCAGAAGCCACAAGGTTCAGCATCAAACCTCCCAAAATCAACAGAGCTCCTAAAGACAGAATAAAAAAGGAATTGACACTTTTATTTAGCAAGGATTTGTTAAATTACTACAAAATTACAGTAAAGACATTTATAATGTTACACAAGATGTCTAATTCAAATAAATGCAGTTCTTCAAACTTTCTGTCTCCTCAAAGAATCCTGAAAAAAATAAAATTTTTATAATAATGCAGCCGAAAGCCAATTACCCTGCCAAGCATACTGATCCAAAAGCAGCTGAGTGAAAGGAGCGAGGGCAAAGGTCAGACCCATGCCAGAGCGTCCAATAGAATATGCAGTTGCCAGTCTCTTTCGGAAATAGGTCACTGTTACAACAGATGTGGCCTGATAAAGAAGAGCAAACCCGAGACCTGGAAAAATCAAAGTTTTGTAGATTAGTTTTTGCATGATAACCCTCCAATATTTAACTTTGATTTATAAAACATAACAAAATACTCACCAACAACTAACCCCATGCTAATGTAAAGGTAGATCACGCTGGTGGCAAATATGCTGGAGAGAAAGCCGGTGCTGACTAAAAGTGCCCCCACTATGGAGGTAACCCTATTCCCCAGCTTGGCACAGGCCACCGAGGCCAATGGACCTAACGGTTCACAAACAAAGTTAATGACCTGTCATATTGACCCTTTGGTTCAAAGGTTTCTATGGTGACCGTACCTCCGGAGAGCCTGAGGCTGGACATTATGGATCCAATCCAGCTGATGCTCTCGGACGAGCCTCCAAACTCATCCTGCAGTGCCACAAAGAAGATACCAAAACTCTTCAATGTACCCATCACCAACACATTCACCTGAAAAGACACCAGAAGATTTTAGCTTGATACAAAACACTTCAGTTGTATCATAACAAAGAAGCTCTAAATCAAAGTACAAAATGACATACCAGAAAACAATGCAGAACCACCATCCAACCCCAACCGCCATCTGGTGGGTCCACATACACAACCTCATTCTTTTCATTCTTCATGGCCTCGGCTTTTTCTTCATTGCAGGAGGTTTTGGCAGCCTTGCCATCACTGGAACATGATCACATCCACTTAATACATTTAATACACTTACCCCCAGTTTCACAGACAAGGCTTAAGCCTAGTCCAGACTAAAATGCATGTTTGAGCTGTTTTACCTGAAAGCAGCTTGCACTGAGATATCTTAAAATATGTCAGGGCCATTGTTTTGTCTCAAGATGCACATCAGTAATGTTTTTTCTAAAGCATATTTATAAAAGCTACTTAAATTACCTAATTGAACTAAGATTTAATCCTGGCTTAATCTAAACCCTGTCTGTGAAACCAGGCCGTAATACAATACATCCACTAGTAATAGATAAAGTTTCATAAGTATCATGAGACTGTTCACAGTGTCAGTCCAAATCCGTTTCAGTCTGACCGCTCTAATCATATTTCACGTAGTTTATGTCACTTTCTTTCCATTTAAAACGTAAACATGTCAGACATTGTTACAGTAAATGCGCTGAAAGTACCTGCAGAAACAAGGTTGTATTGTTGCAAAGTGCCGGTCGAGCAGAAAATTACAAAAGACATGACATGTTGAATTTTGTTTTCAATTCAACAGCGAAGTGGAAGGGTTCACAAAAAGATGTTGTCTTACTTACAACATGACAATATGTAGCCACCGCGCTGGACTACTACGTCTACTGAGGCAGCGGCAGAATCATAGGTGGCTGCTGGTATGTGCGGCTTTTTTCCATTCTGTTGTCTCCGCCGGTCTCAAAACATGTCTTCATTTAAAGGCTATTGTAATTTTCTGCTCGACTGGCACTAGCATGTTTCCTATAACAACGTCTAAGATGTTCTCTGTGACTCGAGAAAGCTACGTAAACCACGCAAAATCCGATTAGAGTGATTAGACTGAAACAGACTTTTAGAAATGCGATTTGAATCGGATTGTGGCTCAAAACAGATTTCATGTGATTTCTCGCGTTTAACTTGCTAAACCTGATTGGGTTGCAAACAGACATGCATAAAGATCAGATTTGGACT
Organism: Gila orcuttii; assembly: GCA_026230005.1. Taxonomy (NCBI): domain Eukaryota; kingdom Metazoa; phylum Chordata; class Actinopteri; order Cypriniformes; family Leuciscidae; genus Gila; species Gila orcuttii. Next base: position 28,057,524 of record JAPDVR010000015.1, read on the forward strand.
GACAGTCTGAACGAGGCTAAATATTGTAGGCTACTGTTAATTTATAATTTATATTAAAAAAGGGCTTCTTTGAACAGATTAGGTAATTTACATCAACAGGTTCAATGAAAACAAAGACAAATGTACCAAAAATTAGTGATTGATTTATTGAAATTATTGATTTTTCCAATAATTTGGACCCAAAAACAGTATTGCCAGCATAATGTGTTGTGATATGCAGCTAAATATTTTCTGTTTCAGGGGGTAGTAGATTAGGATGACATCAGTAGTACCATGCTCTGTTTAGAGTGGTTAAAATTTGAGTAAACATGAGGATGCCACTGGTTTAATCTGGTGATCATTATGAGGTGAGGTGTTTTGGATCCAGGCCTGAGACCTCTTTATTTACAGCTGATACAGCTGAATACAAAGTGTATCTAGTACAGTGTTCAAAATGACACAGAGAGACTGAGCGAAAGAACGGTCAAAGGGTAACGGGTTCGTTCAAACAAACACCTGGCATAAAGTTGACCAAACTGCGAGTCCCTGTGAGGAAGTGGAGGATCCTTTGAAATATTAAACAGAGATAAATGCTTGACTCAACTGTAAATACAGAGCAATCAAAGTCAGCACCACAGGTGGTTCCAGCTGAAGCAGGAACATGATGAAATTTGCTGATTTTAAAATGTATGTGTGCATATTTATCATACACACAACATCTGTATAGAATCATAATTTTTTTATCTTAAAGGTATAGTTTAATCTCCAAGCTCCAAAAAGCACAAAAAACACCATCAAAACCTCATATAAGTAGTCCATATGATGATATGATTACATTTTTTAAAAAAATTAAACGATTCGATAGCTTTGCATGAGAAATAGACTAAAATGCAATGCTTTATTAACTGAAGTCATAGTCACCATTCACTTTCATTGTATGAAAAGAGCAGCTTGGACATTCTGCTATAAACATCTCCTTTTGACTTTTGAAGTAAATGACAAGAACATTTTCTTTGTTGAATGAACTATCCCTTTATCTAAAGACTGGCCCACACTAAAATTTGTACAATTTTATCAGATTTTCAAAATGTGTGAGACCACAAACATATGACAATAAAAAAAATTCATACATTTCACGGTTTTGTTCCCATAGTGTGTGGAGTGCCGCAATTTGACCAAGACAGCACACCACACACTAACAGGTTCCATTCACAAACAAAAAAACAAGAGTCCCGACTGTGAATATGGAAAGATCTCACAAAATCTCTTGCGGTCATTAACATTAGTCACAGCACAGGGAAATCTGATAAAAAATAATCTGTAGAACCATCAAGATAATCTGAACTTTACCAAGGATTTTCGGAAGAGGAGAATTGAGCCCAAAATCGGCCTGATTATCTTAAAGTGTGTATGTAGTTAAGTGTGTATAACTTTTAAAGACAAAATCAGTTCTGGAAATTCAGTCTTTCATTGATGTAAACACAACTGTGTCAAGAAAATAAGTGGTTTGCCTCGTTCAAGTAGTTGGCCGTTTCTTCAAGAGAAGATAGACATGTGGAGAGGCCAAAGCATGCAGAAACTGCTTAGAGGATTACAGAGCAATGAATTGGGCCAGTGTGTTGTAAGTGAAAACATTTCCTTCCATGTGCTTACCGCGGGCCACCCCGGAGTGTGTCCCCATGTGTGTGTGCTTGCATGCATGTATGTATGCAAGATCACAAGTGTAAATGCCTCGGTTTAAGGGAACGTACAGGAAGTAATATTGGTTAGGTACTGTAGCAGACTACGATCCACCCTGTTCCTCACTCCGACACTTTCATTCAAAAGCCTTTTAAAAATCCCAAAATTGCATTTTGGTAATTGCCCTAGGCAGCAATTGAGTGAGCAATATTAGTGAAAAATGCATATGGACAAAAAGGGCCGTCCATAAGGCATTCTCAAGTCTTAAAGGAATAGTTGACCCAAATTCTTTCATCATTTACTCACCCTCAAGTTGTTTCAAACCTGTTCTTTCTGCTGAACACAAAGGAGGTAAATTTGAAGAATGCCGGTAACCAGACAGTTGATGGACCCCATTGACTTCCATAGTAAGAAAATATTCTTTAAAATATCTTCTTTTGTGTTCAGTAGAAGAAAGAAATTCATACAGGTTTTAAACTACTTGAGGGTGAGTAAATGATGACAGAATTTTCATTTTGAAGTGAACTAAAAGCAGAAACTAAACAAAACATTTTAACATCCTAAATATGACATATTCAATTTTAGAGTCCCTAACATGGAAAAGGAGAGTTGAGGATTATGACAATACTATACAATTCACAAAATCGATCAACAATGTTAGAGTCATGCTGATTAAATAAAAGGACACTGGAATTGCAGACTTACCAGTGTTGCTCTTTTGGCAGCATAGTTGTAGCACTTGAAAATGAAGGGCCTTATTTATGTGTCATCGTCTGCATGAAGCTCAACTAGTAGATCCCGTATTTGACGAACCTGTTACACAAACTTTGTTATAACTTGCTGTGTTTTGGATCTTCCCCACACAAGAATCTTTAATCATTGGGTGTTCAAGGTGTGCGTATACTTAAAATAATTCATTTTCACAATTTTCATGCGTGCTGTCAGACGCCTGACGCAGTTAATCTTACATTCATTGTTAGAAATGTCTGACTTGGGGATCACAAGCCTTCATAACTGCGATGACTTCTGAGGTGAAAAGTCAAAGTACTGCTTTTGGCGTATTTTTTTTTTTTTACAAAATTGTAGTTGTTGGCATACCTGTGAGGAACTTTACACCCCTGTGATTGTGGAGCAGTTTTTCTTGTATTGGATTTTTGCAGGGGGTTGGTCTTTTTTAATGAGATATATCACCTCAATTCAAGTGAGAATTGCATTTAAATCTATAAATCACACTCATTTGATGAATCTGCAAATGCTATCTTGTCATTGTGACATTACAGCTAGGGGAAGGAAATCCTTTGACCTCTCCATTGATTTTCTGTATGTTTTCTAAACACATACATTCACAGAAGTACATTTCCACACATTGGCTCCCAGTGTCTTCACATCAAACATTTAGATTCTACCAAACATACACAACTTACAACAATGTAAAACATAATAGTAGGTTTGGTAAGATTGAGTAAGATTAACAGAGCATATTCTAACTGTAAAGTGTCTTCAAGTAGCTTATATAATCCTACTATGATACAACATCTCTTTATTAATGCACTGTCATTGCCATAAATGAAAACTGGCCGCGTGACTCCTAACTTTTATTTAAACAAATGTGTTGCACCCTTCAAAGATTCACATTGGGAAAGCACTGTTCAGGACATCCCACATGTCTACAACGTGATCATCCTCAAACATCAACAACATCGACGACAACTAAGTGAGGTTGTAAAGATTTTAAGATGCAAAACGTCTAAAAACTTAAGCTTAGTTTATAATCCTATACCATGGCTCAAAACATTGGGGAAAATCACGAGGGTGTTGCACTTATGCACTTACCCAAAAGGCCAGAGCTGATGCTGTCGCGCGCTGTCCACAGCCGCATAGCGCTCGTGTGTGGTTCGCGCGAGCTCAGCGCCGTTCATGTGAGTGCGCGCTACTGGAGTGCAGTACTTTACACCTATCGATAACAGTCGATTAAAAAACAATGTCATTAAACCTCCGGCATTGTACGATCAATGCTTCATGTTCTGATCAAACATGTCGGGTTTTACTTTACTGTAAGTGAAGTAGGCTAACACTAAAAACAAGTTCATCCCAAATAGGTTACTACCGTTTCACACGCATTATGTTGCCTATCAAATTTTTCAAATAAATTAAATGATTAACAAAACAACGAAAACACATTACATTTGCTAGCTTACAATGATTCAACTATTAATTTTAAAAGTAAATACATTTTAAAAGTAAATAAAATTATACTTTTTTCAAGTAAAGCATCAAATAGGCTAGCCTACTTTATTTTATGACTTACTGAACACAGAAATCCATCAAAATAAAAGTTAAATAAAAAAAAAAAAAATCGCTATTAAAATGACTCGTGAGAGAGACACTTAAAAAGAGAGACTATAGAAAAAATCGTTATATTTAACTTTTCTAAAAAAATACGGACCATTTAAAAAATACGGACTTACCATATTTCCCGAAACGATATCAGTCAGTTTATTCCAGATTTCACTTGTTAAGATTTGATTTGTTCAGACGTTTCCTAATGCGCGCATCTGCAGTTGCGCTGCGGGCAACATCCGTGGATTCCCCGGTTACAGCCCCTCCTATGTGTTGGTATATCCTTTCAAAATCATCCCTGAACATGGCTGGACTCCCTGTGCTGGATTTCTCTTACCTTCTGAAAGTTTGCCCCTAGTCTCTGAGTATCTCTTGGGACCGGCACAGATCGGATGCAAAGCGCTCAGGCTGTGCAGAGCCAAATACTGGCCCCTAGTGCATTTAATGACCATGTGACCGGAACCTAGTAGTCAAGTATTGAAGTGGAACTAATTTCAGAAGCTTTCCTGAACTGTGGCTATTTGAAAGAGGTCACTACACTGTGACAGCTTCAGGGGCAAATTATGAATGCATAGGTACTCAGATAGCTCAGCCGGCCCTTAAAAGGTTGGTTGAAGGCAGGTTAATATTTGAGGCTGTTAGAACACAGGTAAATAGACAGGAATGATTGACAGACTGTCCTGAATGATCTAGATATTTTAATACTCTAGCAGGTAAACATTGCCATGTGTCAAGTGTCCTTCTTTAGTCAGGTCTCATTATGTACATAACCTTCCATAAATACACCTGCTGTATTCTGAAATGTTAATAACCATACAAATATACTTTGAGAATATTTATCTGCTGACTTAAGCACACACAAACCTTCTGCAAAGTTTAGTTTATCTTGAAATTGTCAAACTATTTGGAGCTGCAATTCAGATAATATAATCTGTCCTCTCGGTTGTATATGGTATTATACAAAAAGATCCAGTGCAATTCTTTCTGTGTTTTCTCTTAATAGTCATGAATTTATGTTATGTTTACCCACACATAATAAGATGATGATTACACTGTCAGTGCTGTTTTTGTGCTCACAAAAAGTTAGACATTCAGAACATCTACTAAACATTACAAATAATACATTACAGATACAGTACGCCAAAGAATAGGACAAAAACTACTTAGCTTGATTTCTTAGCATTCATTCTGCTTTCTTTGTATACCTATTGCATATCATCATCATATTAACTGCAAACTTGGCAAATAGAAGTCTGGGTCACCAGTCATCATGCATTCAGAAGGAACGCTTCATGACAGGCCAGAGTGACTGATAAAAAATTCAGCAATCTTCAGATACCTCATTTTTCCCCCTCACATGATTTACTGGAGAGAGAGCATGACAAAAATAAGACTAATGAATTCTTTGCATTCTCCATATAGCCTAAACCAGTACAATCCAAGCAAACATAACAAAGAAAAGAAAAAGGGATAGGGATAATATATTTATGTTATTCCTAAAAAACAATAGTAATAATTATAGTTGCCTCTTTTCAAAAGGTTTTCTCAGCTTACATGTCTCTGTTTAAGAAATAATGACTTATTGACCATTACAGAAAAGGATTAAAAAACACCTCACCTGTCTCAACTTTTATATTATAAACTGCAGCTCAGAATGAAAACACTTTTGCTCTGATTTGATTATATTTCAGAATCTGCTTCATGCAAATGTGTTACAACTACTGTCTCCTTCTGACTCACTATGGTACTTACACTAAAGCACCTCTCACGAACTTGTGTGCAATTAGACACAGTCAGAATAAGTTTCCTTAAATAACACAATTTATTAACTGGAAACAATATTGTTTGACCAAAAAAGCAGTAAACACATTTGAACTGTGGTTTATGGTTATAAGAAAGTACAAATATTGAAAAAGAAATTAGTGATTAACCATGGACAACAAACATCTGATGGTTTCTGATATGAAGGAAGACTTGATCTCAGCCAATCATTAAGCTTCTATGTTGCTGACAATAGACCTTTACAGATTTTCAAACTGAAAGTAATGGTGTTTAAAACATGCACACATTCAATATCTGACAATTAGATGCAAACAGAATTCATGATGCCATCTTATGCACGGCCAGTGTAATTGTTCCATGTGTTCTCACCAAAATGTTCCTGCAATAACAGAATTACAAACATTCCCCAATTAATACTTAAAAAGCAGCTGCAATATGTATTATTATAAGTCTCTTTATAATAAATTTAGGATGAGGATACTAAGCCTTTAAGATCTGGAGTTTGTGTTGTTGCTCTTTGTTCTCTATCAAAATGAAGCTTAATCAAGAAGCTTCTTACCCACAGTCAGACTCCAGGCACACAGTAGGGAAGTCAGTGGGGTCTTTGGTTAGAGAAGCAGCTTGCTTGGCCAGTACAGACACAATTCCTCCATGTTCATCAGAGAGCGAGCCACGGCCTAGAGATTAAAAACATTAAAGAAGCTTACAGTTACAGTACATAAGTCGTTCTCATATTATGGGGAGTAATGGAAAAGATTTCAAACGTTCAAGAAAACCCATATAAAAGCCTATATTTGATTAAAAAATATGTTTAATGGTTTAACTCTATTATTGCTCAATTTGCTCATGTGTGCAGCAGATTATATTTTCTGTGCAGATTTAGGATTTATGGAGAGGACCAGAAAAGTATGTGTTTATTTTTATCAGGCAGTTATAGAGAGCATAATTAGATATGGCATCATGGTATGGTTTGGTAACCGTACGGCTCAAGCAAAGTCTAAGCTTGCTCGCCTGGTAAAAATAGCGATGAAGACCATAAGGAAAAAGGAACATCAGTATTTTGAGTCATTGTATAAACAGTCAGCCATTTAGCCAAGGCATTGCACATAGAGTATGAATTGTTGCCCACTGGAAGACAATAATAAATAATAATACAAATTTGTTACATTTATTTAGCGCTTTTCTCTGCCCTCAAAGCGCTTTACATGGAATCTCCTCAACCACCACCAATGTGCAGCATCCTCCTGGATGATACTACAGCAGCCATAGTGCTTTTATTATTATGAACTGTTATTATGTATAGTTGCATTTATTGTTTATGGACCCAATTTATTGTCAATGTAAACACACCTTGAGGCCAAGACAAATTTCCCCTGAGGAATAATAAAGTGTTTCAATTAGTTTCAATTATTTTGTTCTGCACATTAAACAAAGTGGGAAAAAGGAATATTTAAGGAATTTGTCGCTGGTCTTATTAACTGGGTAATTGCGACTACGCGTAAACGGCGTAATTTTCATCTCACAATTCTAAGGAAAAAAAAGTCAGAATTGTGAGTTTTAAAATTTGTATTGCAAGAAAAAAGTCAGAACTGTGAGTTTACAGTATACCAGTCAAAAGTTTTGAAACATTAAAATTTTTTAATGTTTTTGAAGGAAGTCTCTGATGATTTACTTATCAAAAATACATTTAAAACAGTAATACAATTACTATTTAAATTCATTGTTTTCTATTTTAATACATTAAAAAAAAGTAACTTGTTTCTGTAATGGCAAAGCTGAATTTTCAGCATCATTACTCAATCAGTGTCACATGATCCTTCAAAAATCATTCTAAGATTTAATGATCAAGAAACATTTCTTATTATTAATGCTGTAAACAGTTTTTGCAGCTTAACATTTTTGTGGAAACAATGATACTATTCAAACATTTATGGGTAAGATTTAAAAAAACTTTTATGAAAAGAAAAAAAGTCAGAATTGTAAGATAAAAAGTCACAATTACCTTTTTTATTTTTTTATTCTATGGCGGAAATAAGCGTCCATATATTATTACCCTTAATTTATTAGTGAAACAAAATTAAATAATGTAAAGCAGCGTTATTTTACTATTATAGTTTTTATTAATATTTTGAATTAGCTTTCATTTTTATAAATAATTTTTTTTTGTTACTAACATTTTGTTGTTTTATATTTTGTCATTTGAATTGTTTTATTTCAGTTTTGTTAAGTTTTAGTTTTTATGTATTTCTAATTTTAGTACTTCAATTTAAATTTAATTAAGTTTTCATTCAGTTTCATTTTTAATACTTTATTATTTCAATTAACTCATATCTCATCATCACTCAATTTTTTAATAATTTTAGTTTTAGTTAATGATAACAACACTGATGTAAAGTTGTCCATTTTAAATAGTAATGTCGCCAATTTTATTAAAGCAACTTTAGTCATTTTCTACTGGCCCAACTACACCTTCACTTGTACACTTATGTAAATATTAACCTAAAATGATTGTTGTTGATGTTGCTGAAAAAATAAATACATTAATAGACATGTAAACTACGCAAATACAGTCGTTACTGTCATCATGACCCAGTGGATGAACGAGACAAACGAGACTTACATCCTAGATTATGGCCTTGAGCGTCTGTGCACAAAACCCCAACAATGGCAGGATTTTTCATCCTAGTGTAAGGAAACACAGATTAGTAAAGCAACACACAAAATAAGTAGGCTATATATGCTTGATAAAGAACGATAATTTTTTAACGTACGTATCATCAAGATGCTGTTCCAGAGCACCCTCCATAATAGCGGCTTAAATAACGATGTTAAATTAACAGTAAGAGTAAATATTGTGGAGAGAGGGGAAGCGGCAGTTATTATTAGGACTACTTCCGGGATGTCAGCTGACATCCTAACATGCGACTCAAACACTACGGCGTCCTCCAAGGAAAAAACACTAAGCGAATATGATCTAGCGCCATCTAGCTCAAGTCAGCATTGTCAGTAAATAAGAAAATATTGTAAGCAGCGAAACACTCGCCATGTAGTCTGTAATGCAATATGTGTTTAGGGTTAAGTTTAAGTTAGTGTAACAGACTTATGACAGGAGAACTGAGCAATTTTCTGCGCAGTCAGACTTGCTGAAAGCTGTTGTTTTGCTGGACCAAAATCACCAAAATGGTTTAAGACCAGCTTGGACCAGGCTACAATGTACCAAAACGCAGCAACCAGCTTTAGATGGATGTTTCTGCAGGACTATTATTTGCAGATGGTCACATATGATTCAGTGTCAAGATCAACATTTTTTTTCTCCCTCTACTTTATCAATAATAGTACATTCTTAAAGAATTTTTAAAAAATTCTTGAAAGGGCAAATGCATCCGGTTAACATTTAGCTGTCATTGTCAATGAGAATGTGAATGTTCACTGTTGATATCTCTAGATGACCCCATGCTCTGACCAGAAGCAGAATAAAAGACCGGTTCTCCTCCTCGCCAGCAATTGTGTTTGAGGAGTTCTTTATCAGAAACTGATGCTGTCTTCTCTATTTTGAACTTATGATACTAGGCACTCTGTCTTCTGTGTTTCGTGAGCCACTTTTGATGAAGACAGTTTTACCCTGTCCATTATATAATACATAAAATATATGTTTGTATGTATATCATATATCTAGACTGTGTATACTGTACACTTCAAAAATGCTGCCTACCATTTTGTATAATTGTGAAGTATAAATCAGCTTATTGAGCTCAATATACATGCAAATGGAATGAAGCAGAGCAACATAGAGCCCAGTAGAACTGATTCAGGTTTCCAGAATGTATGCAGCCTGATGGGTATCACATTTATTAGGTCAATTTAATTTATCTACTTAATATAATATAATATAATATAATATAATATAATATAATATAATATAATATAATATAATATAATATAATATAATATAATATAATATAATATAATATAATATAATATAATATAATAGCTCACCTCTATTTGGTTCAATGATCACATTGCATCTATTATGAAGTTATGTTTAACAGCAGCGTCCAAGCTCTTTTACCCAATGTAGGTTCTTCCCTGCTGGCAACGCTTGATGATTTCTGACCAGTCCTGTGCAGTTAGAGCCAAGTTGGTCTGCTGACGGGGCAAAAAGTTGCAATGTAATTACGTGGCCCGGCCGTCAGTGGCATCCATCACTTTCACTGCAGACAAGAAATGCACTGCTGACTAACCAATGGCATTTTCATGCTCTCGCTAAACGTAAATCAAATCCCACCAGATAGGACTGACATTTTCCAGTCGGCTATCTTTCACTCCATTTGCCGTCAAGTTGGATATTTTATTTAGCTATAATTTCAAGTAAGCTCATTGATTCTGTATAATGGCATTCCATCACGTATCTCCAACCCAGGGGCTTTGATCATCAGCAGTTCATACAGGCCATATCCACATTTCCATATGCATCTGACTCTGATGAAAAGAGAGTGCCTGACTTCATAAAGTGCAAGGCCACATAAGACGTCATTAATTTATTTCTTTAAATGTATTGTTAGCTGAATTATTGGTCAAAAGCACTATCAGAATATTTAACCATGCATGGCTTTTATGAATGGCAGGCGTTCTAATTCTGTGTAAAACTGCAGAGCTTTGCATGAAGTTCTGCAGGCGCTGATTCAGTGTAGGCCTTCCGATGACCTCACGGCAGCAAAAGCTGAAGTACGAGACCAGATTAAACTTGACACCAGAAATTGAAGAGTCCTTATTTTTAAAGAGTCCCTTCATGAGAAATGTACTGTTTGTAGTGAGTAGGGCACATGTGTCCGCGATGAGATGTAATTACTCTGGTTACTGCTGGGTCAGAGAAGCTTGAGAGGACATGATGTCGAATACGTTTAACAGTCTGTGAATGAGTGGCACATTTAAGACTTGTAAATAGGAAATTGTCAGTGAATGACAGTGCATATTATGTCATGGGGTGACTGTAGGCTTAAACGTCTCAAATGAATTGACAAGTGCTTAATTTGTTGTGATTTACCTGGAAGCTGCATCATATTGTCAGGGAGCAAAAATAAACGTTTCTCTCGTAAACCCCTTGCGCTGATGACTCATTTCCTATGAACTTACTTGACTTGTGTTGGTATTCTGAAACTTGGCTGCAAGACTGACATTACTCTGGCGCTGTAAAGGGTGATGAATCCTAATGATTCAAATCAGAAGGTGATAATTATGGCCCGTGGACTCCTGTAAAATGAACAAGTGCCTTGTGGAGAAGTGAATAAGTGGAAAAAATGTAATTAACAAGCTGCGCATGAAACCGGATGCATTGAGGATATTAGATGATGGTGTGAAGGATTATTTCTCTTTGACAATGGAGTAAATCATTTTAAAATATACATTTTTAAATGATTGTTTACATCATTACAAATCTCCTCAAGTTTAAAATATATAAAAAGATATATTGTAATGTTCTTTTAGTTGCACAATTTAATAAATTAGAGAATCTAACTGCATATACTAAAAATTATACAAACTATCATACCTACAAAACATTATGTTATGTTAATCAATCAATCAATCAATCAACCAATCAATCAATCAATCAATCAATCAATCAATCAATCAATCAATCAATCAATCAATCAATCAATCAATCAATCAATCAATCAATCAAACAAACTAGAGGATTTACTGAAATATTACATAGTAATTTATGCTCTAGTGATTCCCAACTGGGGATACTTGGAAAGACTTTGATTTGTTAAACCTATAAAAGTAAAGAAAAAAACTGATTTAAGTTCCTTTTAAGAAAATAAATAAAACACTAAATTAATAAACAAAATATTGTGTTTTTTATGAATTTCTGTGGATATATATGTGTAAATCTGTTTTCAAACCACATATCAGCTGTGATTTTATTAAATTCTATCTTTAATTGTATTAATGATATTGTGATGATCAATGATATTCGGTATAAAATGAGTTGACAGTATGAACACATTTCAGATTTCAGTGAAGGTGTACATGAGACTTATTGATTGTGGCGTAAGCCAAAAACAAAGTTTGGCAAACAATGCTCTTCTAAATTTAACTCAGCAGATTAATAACCACACATATCCAATAAAAAACGTGCTAATAGCTGGTGTCATCAGGAAGGATTTGCTTGAAGTGAAACATCCAGTAAAGGTCTCTTCTCCATCATCCGGTCCAGCGTCATACAGAAAGAGATGACGAAGTCCCTGCGGAGGTGTGGGTGGGGGGAAAAGAGGGGCGAGGGGAGATAAAGAGAAAGAGAGATGGAGAAAGAAAGAGAGAGACAGAGCCAGATCTCAGACCTTATTTCAGAAGTTACCAAAGACTCCACACTCTGAGACAGAAGGTTAAGAACAGCAGAGAAGTCAAATCGTCTCCTCAGGGCCATAGAAAATCCTCTGGGAGCTCCACAGGACAGAAGAAAGATCAATAGGGAGATTTAGAAGACTGAAAAAAGATAGTTCGTGCTCTTAGTGTTTTGTGGTGTTTGTCCCGCTGCTGCTGCTGCTATGAGCAGGGTGTTGATACTGTCCGTGCTCCTGCTGTCCCTGAGCTGGTGCAGATGTGCCGTCATCACAGGGGTAAGTCTATAATCTCACTACATTTACTCTTAGTCAGTTTTATTTCATTTTAGTTTTTATTTATCATTCATTTATGCAATTATACATCATATTGAATAGTGTTCAGTTGGTTTCAATAACTAATAGTGAAAAAAGTTTTTTATATTTCGCCAAAATAGGGTGGTAACAATTTACAATAAGGTTTCATTTGTTAACATTAACTAACATTTAACTACAGCATTTATTAGTTAATGTTAATATCAACCTTTACTCGTACATTTTTAAGATCAAAAGTTTTTGTTAAAGCACTGTAAACTAATGTGAAGATGAATATTTTTATTAACTAATAGGTTAATAAATGCTTCAAAAAATGCTAATTAATGTTAACAAAAGAGACCTTAAAGCGTTACCAATGGATACATTTTTTTAATGATTTACCTTCATTGTGTTTGTTCAGGCTTATTTTTTAATTGAAAATGTGTTTGCTAAATCTTATTGTTTAATTGATAATTGTTTGCCTGTCAGCCAATGTGTCAGATTAAATTTACTGTATTAGAATAAATGTTTTTGAAAGGACAGTTTGTTCATTATCAGATTTTAGATCCGTTTTCCCACATTTTCATATAGCCTAATCATATCCTAAATATCAACCCCCCTCCCATATTTGATCAGGGTTTCCCATCCTTTTTAGCTTAATACTCTCACAGCCACATCAGTAACATCCTAAATTGATATCCTCCATTTAACTCATATATAACTCTATCGAGCATTTTCATTTAATAAAGAATAATAAATATATTGCAAGATACACTTAAAAAAACAGACTTACCAAGAAAGTGGCTTCCTCCTTGCTGCTCAATCAAAGGTTCTGAACATTCTTGGTAAAATTATAGAAAAAAAAACAAACCTTCTGAGAAAGGCATTATTTAATCGTATTTATAAGTCAAATATTTAACAAAGGTCATTTGCGCTCCTGGCATTGGAGAATTCAAATACATAGAAGCTCAACAAAATGAGCAAATACACTATATCATTTGTACAAAATTGTAATCTTGCAAGTAAACAAAGCCAAAGCAAGATCTTATATGTATTGGGAATCAAGGGCATACAATATGTGACGTATTCTGTGCTGTGTTTGTGTGCCAGGCGTGTGACAGGGATGTGCAGTGTGGCGTGGGTCTGTGCTGTGCAGTGAGTCTGTGGCTCCGAGGCCTGCGTATGTGCACACCACAGGGGCTGGAAGGAGACGAATGCCACCCGTACAGCCACAAGGTATACAGATACACTCACACACACACTGTACAGAGCCATGAGAGACCCCTCCGGAAAATCAAAGCTGTGATTTGACTGGCTGGCTCGAGGGAACCCAAGCTTAACAGTTATAAGAAGAGAAAGAGAAAAATAGAGAGAAGGAGCAATAGAGAGAAAGAGCAAAATGGAGATAGGCCAGTCATAACGGACAATAGATGGTCACACAACTCTAAATTGAAAAGAAATACTCAGATTCAAGAATGCAATTTCTTTTTAAACAGCGGATCTGATTGTGAAGTAAACATGCAGCCAGAAAGGACTGAGAAAGGCTTTAAAAGAATCTGCTGATAAGTGTAGCTGATATCGATCGAATGTCTCACAGATCAGGGCTGTTTATCACTGACGGACAGTCTCAGACTGATACAGAAGCTTGGCCATTCAGCGTAAGCTACGAGGTGAAGAAAAGCAGATTTGGGGGGTGTTTGTAACTCAATGATGACTAATAAAACTGGCAAGATCCTTAAACAACCTATAGAGTTCTGTATAATCTTGATTGGCTGACCTAACGTCTGCAAAGATTTAATTAGAATGGTGACGTCTTTACACCAGTCATGGTTTTAAAATAAATGGTCTTAATTTTATTAATTTTAATGTAGCAATTCATGTTTTTTTAATCAATGCCTTGCTGATCAATAATAACAATAAATGATTTGAAATAATAATATAATGTAGTGATTAATAAAGTTAATCTGTGTGTTTTGACTTCGCTGCAGTTTCCTTTCCCCGGGAAGAGACAACACCACACCTGCCCCTGCCTGCCACATCTGGTCTGCACCAGCTACAGCGACAACAGATATCGCTGCAACAGCGACTTTAAAAACATAGACTTTTAACACTGGAAAGAGTGCAAGAAAAGAGGAATGGAGGAGGGGAATACTTGAAAGCAGGATAGCACATGAAGATTAATAACAAGTGCCATAGCACCTTTCTGCTCATTTTTATTTTTCACTCTCATGCACTTTGCACTACAGAAATGCAGACATACATTATTCACAGTGGCACAAGGTCTACCTTTAGAATCAGTGGTTTACCTTGGCATCCACTACACTTGATAGTAAAAGCAAAGTTAGTCTCATCACCAGATTACTTTTATGTTACATACACCTTGATGTATGCACCTTTATGCTGTGTACAAACATATAAATTTTGGAATGTGCTTAGGAGGGAGTCATATTTCTGAATAATTTATCTTCAATATGCTGTAAATATGTTGAAGGCTTAGTTATTATAAATAAAATATAATCAGTCTGAATTGTCTTTGAGCTTTTCTCACTGTGTGAAGAGTGAATGTGAACTGGACCTGTTCATGCATTCAGACTTTTTGATGTCTTCCCCTTAATGTTTCTGTTAACAAAGTATATGACGGGAAAAAATAATATATTTTTTAAAACATTAACAGTTTTGAACTAGCATCAAATCACTCCTGACTTTCTCTGAAATGCAAACCTAATGCTCAAGGTGAGATTAAATGGTATTAAACATCACAAGCAAACAACAGTGTTTCATCCCAAACAGGGAACGTTATAAAGTTCTTCCAGTAACGTTAATAGAATGTTTGTTAAAAGTTATCTGGTCTTTAATAAATGTTCTCAAAATGTTAGCACAAAAACTTTATTTATACATAATTTATAAAAAAAATTCCTGAAACAATTTAGTTTAATGTTTGTCTAATGTTTTAAATGTTATTAATTGCTTCAGAACATTCAGAGAACATTCAAAAGTAATGTTCATAATGTTTGCAGAATTATAAAATGGAATGTTCCCTAACATTCTTTTAATTTAAAAAAAAAAAACTGGACTGTTTTAAAACTGGACGTTTTGAACTTTGAGGGAACATTCAGAAATAACATGTTCATAACTTAATGGGAATGTTAGCAAAATGCTCTTAGAATAATATTTTAGTTAGGTGGTATATTATGCTTAATAAAAAGGTTTTTCTATGAATACCATATTTTTGCATTAAAGACAGTAAAATACTTGCAGAAATGGCATAAAATGCTATATTCCAAATAAAATGTTTCAAATTTCTATTAAAAAAATACAACAATAAAATATTACAAATAAAACAAATAATCATTGTTAACATGTATTAGGGTGTCAACACTCACTGAAAAATCTATTTGATTTTCCAAGATACAAATGGAAGCAAAATATTGGAGAAAAAATATGCCCTATATACCTCCAAAAAGAGATTTTCCCAATTTTATATACTTTCAAAATGATAAATAATAGATAAGACATATGCATTAGCACCTATAAAACATAAAGGTTTATGAATGTAAAAATGTAAAATAGAAAATTAGGTGCAATACAGGAACATGAAGCATTGTTGTCAATATTACACAACAGTCAGTCATCTTTAGAGATGTGTAAATCGAAGATAACCATTTGACCCTTCTTTTTTTAAATTTCACTTCTTAATTTCACTTACTTTTAACAGTCTACATCTGTTCTGTATGACCGGAGCAATCTGAGCTTCACTTCATAGAATGTAAAAAAAAAAAAAAAAAACTATTGCAGTATCTATTCAAAGATGGTTCCTATGAACTCTGCAGTGAACACTTCTGGCTAATCAAAATGGATAGGTCAACAAATAGTTTCATAGGTTCTCTATTCATCCTAAATAAAATGATTGAAATTATAATTATTGTATCACAAATTGTCATCCTGCGCGTTTCATTCTGTCAAACACCCAAATTTAACGATATACAGTTTGAGAGTAAAGAGTAATTAATTTTTAGCTTCATATAGAGACATTACACATTTTTTACTATATAGATGTTTTGAGGCATTTATTATCATAATTTATATGTGATATTATCATATCAAACAGTGTTGCATTAATAGTTCTCATTAAAAAAAATATCCATTGATCAGCCAAAAGAAAATCTAAACAATGAAAATATTATAGAAAACAAACATCACAAATGTTTATGCTGGTGCTCTCAAAATAGTGGAGTATTCTACACTTCCCTCTGTTGTGAATGTCCAGCTTGAAGGAGGATCAGTGTCTCCTGGACTGCGTATCTGTAAATTGGCATAAAGTTCAGATGGATCCTGGTAGGGCTTGAAGTCCACCATAGAGTAGATGACGCTGTCCTGCTCCTGTGGAGAGATGTTGTGCAGACAGGGTTTGATTCTACAAATCATCCATCACTATATCAAGCTGTTTCCTTTTACAGATGAAGATGATTACAGATCAGCATACTGAGATATTATGAATAAGGAATGAAAAGATTAAGCAGTATGCGAGTTGTGGTCGAACACGTCATCGGTCAACAAATGTCAATTTTACCCCATAATAAACCTTATTTGTAGCATGACTGATGTATGTATTATAGAAGTGGGAGATATATAAAAATAAATAATCTGCAATTTACACGTAAATATCTTATATCTGTCTGGGACTAAATAAAAGTCATCTGTCAATTGAAAATGTTTGTACTCCTTACCATTGTGGTGTTAGCAGAACCACAAGTTCCACTTATTTCTGTGGGAGAAAAAAATGTGATGTTCAACCCAAAAGATAGATTACCTTAGATAATTGAAAATAATCATCGTACATTGCACCTACCTGTGGATTTTTTCTTCCTGGTCTTTAGACGATAGACAATCAGTGTCACTGAGATGACAGCAAACACCAGAACACTTAAAACAACCGCAAGTGTGTAGGGTGTTCTCCAGCCGTCACTGCTTAATGTTGTGTTGTGTTACACAGATTAATGTCTATTACTACACTCATTTAATTGTAAGGGGTTAATATTTGTGACAAAATTTACCTGAGTTTCCCTGCGTCGTTCTCAGAAACAATGGATGTAGAGGGAGAAGAGGGCAAGACTGCTGGCTTGATGGAGGATTTTGGCAAGAGAAGAGCTGTTTTTACTCCAATCAGATCTTTTAAGTCTATTTGTGGAAAATACAAATATTTTTACATTTTTATATTACAATTTATTTTTAAAAAAAGTTAACTATTTACTAATATTTAAATACAACTTTCAAATCAGAATGACCAACACATAACCCATAAAAGTCTGATCATTTGATTACAAAAATAATTATCAACCCTTAATCAATGTATGCAAAAAAAACACAAAAAAAACCACATTAATTTATAAAAAGAAAATCTCACCAGAAACTGTAACTTCAACATGTTCATAGATGTCAGGGTATCCTCTGAAACCACATACGTACATGCCAGCATCCATTACACTCAGGTCCGTAATTTGTACTTCAAATTCTCCATTGTAATTATTGATGAATATTCTTCCTCGATACAGGGGAGCAACTTGTCCTCTATTATTCACAAAGGGTAAGCACTCCGACTGATCAAATTTACAGCAAACTTTTTCAAGACTATTATAATTCGGGTCAAAGGAATATTTTAATATAATTTGCCCTGATGAATAAATCACATGGAGTCCTTCGGCTGGATTCATTCCTGAAAAACATTTTCTGAACATTATTGTTCTCTCATTTTGAAATTTAGATTATAGACATAATCCCATATTTTATTACTGCATGAAATATTGTATTTTATTCTTGAAATGATACAAATAGATGTAAGTTCTAATAATAGAATTTCGTAAAATCAATCCATAAACGTTTTTAAATAGACCTAAAATAGATTTTTTTTTTTTTAAAATCTGCTATCAAATTCAAATAGGGAATTACAATCCTAGTGATGCTTTTGCTCCATAATCTTTAAAAAAAACAAACAAAAAAACAAGAACCATTCTCACCGTTCTTCAAGAGCACAAGAAGAAAGAAAATCAGGTTCATTTTCCTCTCGAATAGTTCAAATGTTCTCTAAAAAGCTGGACTGACTTCGGACAGCTTTATGTTGTTCTTCTGTCAAATTGAGGAACAAACTATCTAAATATAAGACCATGACGAACAAATGACAGAAAAAGGAAGTGTGGCCTTGTAAAAATGATGTTCTTCAAATGTGTTAATCAAGCCTGTTATCAAGTAATGTAAACCAGAGATTTCTTTACAACCACTAACAGTACTAATTAAACATTATGATTTCAATACTATCTTTTGCCATCTGTGGCATGTTTTTGAACACATCATGAAATAATTTTGATGGCTCTCTCAGTAGCATATGAGACACCATATAATGGTTAAACCTTGCATGTTATTTTAACAAACATATCTTCTGCACAAAATTATATCCAATTTATATAATCTAAGTCAATATATTTTGTTGTATCCACCATTAAGAGTATTGTTAGATGTCAATGGAATATAATACGTGATTTATCTCATGATTTCCAACCAGCATTTAGACTGAAAGTGTGATGTCAAATTTAGTAAATGTCTTATTTTATACTTTTTATTTTCACTATTTATTTCTGAACTTTTTGCAGACCCCCTTGCAACCCGTTGAGGGTGCCAGCATGGACGCCATTTTGATTTACATCACCTCTGGTCTGGTTTTCCTCCTGACCCTCGATCATCTTTCTTGCATTTGAGAACATTCTAGAATTTAATATTCTGTTGACTGAACATTTAAATGAACACAACTTTATTGGAAAAATGGTTAAAGGTCATACTAGTTTGCGATAATGAGATAATAATGTCTCTATCCATCAAGAAAAGAACACAAAAAATAACTTAAACATGCTTTTATTGTGTTTTTCTTTATGTTCAAACTGCTATTTCTGCATAATCATAATTTTCATATTCATCGTGAGCGATTTGTCCATGATTCATCTAAGAAGAGAATCCCAATCATACGTTATATTGTTTTGTTGATAACGTACTGCTGTTACAGAACATTTGAGTCTGTTACAAGCTTCCAAAGCATTTTTTTAAACAGGAAAATGTCCTATTATACATTGTATTTAATGCTAGACTGACTGTTTACAGTAAGTCATCTATAGAGTGTGTTTGACAAAAGAAATAGACAAAACAGTTCTACTATGCATAAAGCTACACAATTTACACCATTCCTGCAGAATTATTAAGGAAAACATTTATTAGGGATTCCAATTTTTCAGTTATGGATATACTGTGTTAAAGAGCACATGCTAACCTGAATTTGGTTGCCTTGAGATTCCATAACAAGCTGTTGAGGGATTAAATATTGAAGTCCATCCTGAGAGTTGATATACTAAACCTGGGGAATGGAAGATAGAAAAAGATATTGGACTGTGATTTGATTATATCTGAGAGTTTTAAAAATATTTATTTGAACATGAATTTTCAGTGCTGGGTAGATTGCAAATTGAATCCAGTTACTGATTACAAATTACATGACAAAAATTGTAGTTGGTCACATAATCCATTACATTACACATTTAATGTAATAAGCAAGACACCTAAACCCCTATCGCTCCCCGGGTGCCACCGCATAATGCCCACTGCTCTCTCTCTCTCTCTCTGTGTGTGTGTGTGTGTGTGTGTGTGTGTGTGTGTGTGTGTGTGTGTGTGTGTGTTCACTACTCTGCTCCTAATGTGTGTGCACTAACTTGGATGGGTTAAATGCAGAGGACAAATTCTGAGTGAGTATGGGTGTCACGAACTGCTCCGAGACAAGAAGATTGAGGATCCAAATGCAGTATTTATTGAACAGGGTAATCCTAAAACGTAATCCAAAGTACAGGCAAGGTCAAACACAGACAGGCAGTCCATACAAACAAACACACAAGGCAGGGAACACAGGCCTTTCACTTTCCTATTCCATTAAATATTTCATTACGTCATGGTTTCCCAGACTGGGGTTCGTGAGTTTAATGAAAAGCTATTAAGTAATTTAATCATACAAATTAAAAAATTAAATAAATCATTTTAAAATAAAAACAATCAAAATAAAACAATTACTAAAAAATACTAAAAACATTTAATTTGTTTCATGTCAAGTGACCATTAACCAACATCAGAGAACATGAACTTAATTTTATTATTTATGATTATTTGTATTATTATTATTATTATTATTATTAATTTTATTAATGACCTAACATATTAACTTAAAATCACAGGGGTACTTCAAGTAAATATATTAGGTCAAAAGAATCCCTGCATTGCATGTCATATGAAATTATGTAAATTTGTACATTTTAATGTGCTTGAAAGACAAAAGCTTTCCAAAGACAGATTAAATGACTCACTGAGTGGTAATTCAGTTAATGTGTCTGTCAGGAGTTGGTTAGATGATGTTGAAATGTTTAGAAGACACTTGTTTATGTAACAAGTGATCTAGTGATCAATAGCTGAGAGGCTCTCAGTTTTCAGTGATATTCACATGTGGCTGTTCTGTGTGTATGATTCCATGAACCTGGAAGACCTTCTGAATTCATATAAGCAGTAGGATTTTTTTAGAAAGAAAACATTTAAATAGATATTTTTTTTAAAGTAGTAATTATGAATAATTTACTGCCATTGTGAAAATAACATGCTTTTGTAAACATGTAATAATAAAAAAAGTAACTGTAGTCTCTTTACGACAATTTTAAAACGTCATATAATCTAGCAATTAATTTTAGGAATTTTATTACGTAATCCAGATTAAATGCAATCAGTTTCTACCCAGCACTGCCTATTTTTATAGTGATTGTTAAAAACCGTTCCATATTTATCTGAGTGTACAAAGAAAAGTATGGATTATGTTCAGCCATTATATTTAAAAATCAAAATTAGTGGCATTGATACTCAAAATCGCAACCAACCTGTGGATTGTTTTTCCGATTATTTAGCAGGAACACAAGCAGAGTCGCTGAGACGGCAGCAAACACCATAAGACTGAAAACAGCAAGTAGCGTGATGGATGTTCTCCAGCTGTCAAACATGTTATGTTTGTCATGTTAATATTAAAGATTAAAGATTACATTCATTCAAAA
The DNA here is from genome assembly GCA_026230005.1 of Gila orcuttii. Taxonomy (NCBI): domain Eukaryota; kingdom Metazoa; phylum Chordata; class Actinopteri; order Cypriniformes; family Leuciscidae; genus Gila; species Gila orcuttii. The sequence continues at coordinate 28,079,059 of JAPDVR010000015.1, forward strand.
ATGTAAATTCTGTCATCATTTACTCTCCCTCATGTCGTTCCAAATCTGTATGACTTTTTCATCTGTGGAACACTTTTTCTTTTGGTCCATAAAATGAAAGTCAGTTGGGTTCAATGTCCTTTGGACCCCAGCATCTTCAAAATATCATATTTTTTGTTTCGAATACATGGAACAACACAAGGTTGAGAAAATGATTACAGTTTTTTTGTGGGTGAACTGTCCCTTTAAGAATTGGAACTTTTAGACCTTCATATAGGCTATGACAACATTTACCTGAGTTTCTCTGCATTGTTCTCAGAAACAATGACTGTAGATGGAGAAGATGACATCTAGACTGCCGGCTTCATGGTTGAATTTTGCGAGAGAGGAGCTGTGTTTACTCCACTGAAATCTTTTAAAGCTGCAGTCGGCAAGATATAATTATTTCAAAATTGATAAGACTAAGGTTCCAAGCCTTACCAGAAACTGTAACTTCAACATGTTCATAGGTGTCAGGGAATCCACTGAAACCACATCCGTACATGCCAGCATCCATTACACTCATGTCCATAATTTTTACTTCAAATTCTCCATTGTAATTATTGATGAATATTCTTCCTGGATACAGGGGAGCAACTTGTCCTCTATTATTCACAAAGGGTAAGCACTCCGACTGATCAAATTTACAGCAAACTTTTTCATAGCTATTATAATATCAGTCAAAGGAATATTTTAAAATAATTTGCCCTGGCTGGAAAGAAAGAAAAAACAGGAACTATTGCCTTGTTTTGCTGTCAAATGATGTTCACATTTTTTAATCAAGCCTGTCACCCATTAACAAAAAGCAGATATTTTGGTACTCAACTACAGAAACTTTACCAACAGTGAAAACTTAACATTCTGTGTTAATTTAAGATTTACTGAATCTTCAGAATACAACAGAAAATCATGTTGACTCCACCCTTAGCCTATAAAAACATAAAAATGCATTTACTCTAATGAACATTCAATGGGAACTTAGCAAATGCAATGACAGACCACAACATTACACGTTAGTTTATCAACCATATCTCTACAACGTTACATCCAACTTTACAGCTCATGTCACAACCAAATGAAAAAAGCTAACTTTTTAATTGGCAGTTGGATGGACCTGATTTTTAGGTCTGAGCAGACAAACTGCAGAAGAGAATGCAGTGACTTTTTTAACCCGACACAGCTTGGCATTCATGTGCAAGACATCTCAATAATGTACCCAAAGAGTAAATAATGTCATACCATATAACATTTCATATTCTATTATCATCTGTTCCCTTGTATCATGTGTAGCAGCTTTGTAGAATGTAGAATATACCTGTAGAATATGATAGCATGATGACACTAAGAAAATCAACGATAGGTTCAGATAAAGAGGTTGTGATTTATTTGGTATGCATTTTAAGTTCCTTTCTGTAGCCATCTCAAAGAAAAATAAATCTTTAAAACTTAAGAAGCTAAAGATGAAACGGCACGTTTTACATAAAATGAAAAATGATCAAACCTCCTTTCATAACAATGTTAACGTCAATCCTCCAGTCTACCGTTTACAAACTGTCATTGAAGTATCATTGAAGTAGCATCTACCGTAGTACATCACAGCGACATGTAGAATTAAATACAGGACTCTCTATACAGGCTGCTCTTGGATTTCGTGTTTCTTTTTCTTTACAAGGCAAAACACTGTAGGCACACAAAGTTAAATGCTTTAAATATTTACAGTGGCATGAGTTGTATAATTTGCATGTACTAACTGTACATTCACCCTCTTACTGAATAATTCCGGTAGAAGACAAATTTAAGCCTGTGGAATAACCCGTCAGAGTTTGTGATATCCACTGCACTCATCTGTAACTGAGACGAGCCGCAGATGCTCTGTCTGTGTGTCTGTGTTTGTTAAGTAATAGTCAAAGTGTGTGTCTTGTTTTTACTCCTCAGTAAAAGTGATGACGTCATACTGGATGCCCTGTTGTTGCAGCTGCTCCAGTTGTTCAGGTGTGGCCTCGGTGTAAACCGTCTGAGTCTGAGCCATGGCTGCATCTGCAACAGCTACACACACACACACACACACACACACACACACAAACATCACTTACATCACCTCTGATTCTTCTGCACATTCCCAGAAGGTTGAAGTATTACAACGTTCTGTCTTGGCATTTCGAGTGATCAAAACTACTAAGGTGAAAGGTCCTACCAGTGACAGCTGAATGGGCCGCTGCCTCCAGGTCCTCAGGGGCCACAACCTGCTGCTCGGCAGTGATGGGGACGTACTGGATCTGTCCATCCTGAGACAGAGCAATCTGACAAAAACACAGAAGACATTTACATATGAACCAGTTTTTCCGTTTTCACTGTTAAAGCCAGTAATGTACGTCTACACTACCGTTAAAAAGTTTGGGGTCAGTTTCTTTCTATTTTTGTCTTGAGAGAATAAATGATTAAAATTATTAATGCATTAAATTGATCAAAAAGTTACAGTTAAGACTTTTACATTGTTACAAAAGATTTCTTTTTCAAATAAATGCTGTACTTTTGAACTTTCAATTGAAAGAATCGTAAAAAAGTACCAGTATATCACGGTTTCTAAAAAAAACATTAAGCAGCACTACTATTTTTGAACTTTGATAATAATCAGAAGGTAGCACCAAATCAGGATATAAGAATGATTCCTGAAGGACCAAAAGACACTGAAGTCCGGAGTAATGATGCTAAAGATTTAGTCACAGGAATAAATTACATTTTTTAAATATATTAAAAAAGAAAACAGTAATTTTAAATTGTAATAATGATAATAATTCACAATATTACTGTTTTTACTGTATTTTGATCAAATAAATGCAGCCTTGGTGAGCATAAGATTTGAAAAAAATTAGACTCAAAAACATAAAAAGTCTTACAGACTACAAACTTTTGAACAGTAGCATACTTCTGATTTATGCCGCTTCATTAAAATAACATATAGAGATTTAACAATGGTGCACATGCCATTTGGCATTATGAACATTGCCGTAGAAAGAAATAATTTCAAGTTATCATGTTGTATTTACTGTAATTCAGACATGCCTATAATGTAGCATAAACTAAGCTGAAATGTAAAAAGTAGGTTTGTATTCTGCTTTGGGCTCAACCTGTTGCTCCTGCAGAAACGTCCCATCATGCTCGTACTGAATGTGAGCGATCCGCCCATCCTCCATCTGCAATTCACAATCAGATTTTTTTTTTCATAATGATACAATATAACGTCCAACAGACCATGAATGAAACTGAAAATGCTTTTCAGCCAGTAGTTACAGATCAGATGAGCCTGTTCCTAGCCAGAGAACTGTTTTGGAGCCCGTGGGTTATGAATGATCTAAAGAGCACATACTAACCTGAATGTGGTTTCCGTCAGATACCACAACATATTCCCGTGGGAGCAGGTGCTGAACTCCATCCTGAGAGATGATATACTGGACCTGAAAAAATATAGGACAGAAGAGGGCACCAAAATTGTCACTCTTGAATTGTAAATCTTGAAAACTAATGGACAACAGAAAACGGCTATGTATTTTACATATAAATTAAGGGTCGGTAAGATTTTTAAATGTTTTTAAAAGCAATGTCTTGTGTTCACTCTATTCAATAAAAAAAAAAATCCATTAAAAACAGAAATATTGTGAAACATTATTACAATTTAAAATAACTTTTCTATGTATAATTGTTTCTAAAATAAAATTTTCTATTTTAAAATGTATTTGTTTTCCCATGATGGCAAAGCTTTCCGCATCATTACTCCAGTCTTAAATGTCACATGATCCTTCAGAAATCATTCTAATATGCTGATTTGATGCTTAAGACACATTTCTTATTATTATCAATGCAGAAAACAGTTGTGCTGCTGAATATTTTTATGGAAACTGATCATTTTTTAACTCGATTAACTAATTTCTTTCTTGAATTTTTTTTTTTTTACCAACCCCAAACTTTTGAGCTGTAGTGTTTATGACTTTTGCTTGTTGTCAGAATAAAGCCCTAGAAAATGAGTTGTACCTCAGTGACCTGATTGTCTCCAGTCATTAAGTGCTGTACCGTCTGTCCATCTACTGTTGTGAACTGCTGAATATAAGTCGCCTCCTCCTGAGAAATGTAGAATTTAGTCAAAAAAGCGAAACGTGAAACCTGAATCTACCTGAAGTCTGACATAAGATAATAAGCACAAATTACATGCAAATTAAAATGTAATAAGCTATTCTTTAATTACCCTTTAATTACATAAAGGATGAAAATGAGACGGTGTGCAATTGCGTCAATACCTGGTCAGAAAGCGACTGATCCTGAGTCACAATGATGTGTTCCTGACCCAAAGCCTGCTGCAACCTCTCCGGACTGATGACTGTCTGACCTGCCTGCAGATCTGGAGAACATGGGAAAACGAAAAATTATAAGGTATAAGTAAAAAGATAAGAACAACAAAACCTTAATGTGCCCCAATAACACTTTTTAGGATATCAGGATATTCGACAGCACATGCAGATAATATGGTCCCAGTGATTTTCAAAATGGACACATTTTCCACCAACCAGAGGATTGATTTTGTAAAACTAATTGATATGGTAAAACCGGCACCATCGTTACTGTTCATATCATTGGGTAAACAAGTGCTGAGGAAGCCTCTAGAGCTGAAATTCAGATATGGTAAAAGGCATTTGGTTTCCGACACGCACTGCAAGCGGTAAACCAATCACAACAGACCGGGCCATCTGACCAATCAGAGCAGAGTAGGCTCGCAGAAAGGAGTCTAGAGAGACTGAATCCTTGATCGAACTGTTTCAGGCACTGTGAGAAAAGAGGGGATGCTGCAATGTATATTATGAGAAAATTAAAGTGTTTTGACATTGGATGCATGTAAACCTATTGTAGAAGACCTCCAAGAACAACATTAGAAACCTTTAAAATAGCATAATAGGGAAACTTTTACAACATAACTAGAAATGTCAAATAATCAGAACAGGGCTGTGGTAATCCATTATTTCTATATAAACAAAATGCAGTTTCATAAGGTCAGCACTTACTCTGTAGTGTGGCTAAAGCTTCTTCATCACTGTTAACAATGATGGTCTGCTGAGAGGGGACAGGGCGGGTTTTACGGGGCGAGGGTTCCTGAGTGTGAAGCCTCTCCATGTGAAACTTTAGATGGCCATTACGGTTAAACCTAAAAGAGAAACTCAGAGCACTGAGAAGCTGCAGAGGTCTGTGTACGTGTTGTTTACATTGAATATTAGAAGCGTTTATGGATGTAGAACATTACAACCAATAATGTAAACAGCACAAATTCTGTGATAAATCAATTCTATTATCATTTTAATGATGGTTTCTCAAATGCTCCCTCACCTCTGGCCGCAGACCTGACAGGCGTAAGGCTTCTCGTTGGTGTGTGTCATCATGTGGCGTCTCAGGTCTTTCTTATTTTTAGAGGCAAAACTGCAGCTGGTGCATTTATGAGGCCTCAAATATGCATGCAAGGCCATGTGGGACTAAGATTGTTAAAAAAAAAAACAAAGAAGTAATATTTAACACAAAAATTATGTTTTTTGACAGGTAAGAAAAAAATCAAAGACACTGAATTAACACTCATACCACAAGACCAACACACCTTGACTTCTGGCCAAGAAGGTGCTGTAAAGTCACAGTCTGGACACTTGAATGTTTTGGGATCTATGTGCGCCCTCTTGTGGTTCTCCATGTCCGAGCGGCCGTGGAAAGCCTCCATACAGATGCGACAGGAGAAGCGCTTGGTGTTTAACTGTTGTGAAGGGGGTGATGGACACTGGGAAGGGGAACCTGGAGCTTCACTGCTTAGCTGCAGAAAGAGAATTTCATCAATTTAACTTTTCATTGGGAAGGAACATAACATTGGTTATTCCATCTGTGAAGTAGCAAAACCCCGTCTCACCTCTACCTGCTGCAGGACTCCATCTGTCAAGCCTGAGCTCAGGAAAAACCTCTCTTTATTCTCTTTGAGAGGTGTAGAGATGGACAAGGGCTCAGTGCTCACTTCCATGACCTGAGGGTCTGCTGAGGGTTCCTCTAAACTGCTGACAAACACACACGCATCATCTTAAAGGGTTTATATGACATTTATAGGCATTACAGTGGCAGTTTTCGATGTGATGTAGTACCTCTGTTCTGTCTCATCGGAGGCCTGCTCCACCACACTGAAATCTGCTCCCTCGTATGTACTGATGCCAATCTGTGTCACTTCCTGCGACTCACCAGTTGTCTCCTCTTGCTCCACCTCCCCTGTAGCTGTCTCAAACGCCTCTTGAACCAGAGTGTCCCCATTTTCGGACACATGGAAGGTGACGATCTTTTGAGGCTCACTCCCAGAGCCATCTCCGGGCCACGTTCCCGTCTCCAGAGTCTTACCGTCGGTTTTCAGCACTGCCACCTGAGAAGAGTGAATCGACTGATCAAAACATATTATAGGATTAATATTTAAATACAGATATATAATGAATAAAATGTTAAATTATTTTATAGATTCATGTTCATTTGATATGTGATATGATTCTGAAACAGAGTAAACTCCTACTTTGACACTGATGACTTTTAATATCAATACGCTGATATTATTATTGTTTTTTTATGATTACTAAGAATTATTATTTTTTTAATTATCTACAATAAGCAGACTTTTGGCAAACTATCTTATTATACATTCAATTATTCCTGTGTAATTATTTTCTGATGTATTTAATAAGCAAATCAATGCATTAAATGAAAGAAAAAAAAACTTACTTCCAACTACTTTTTTTCTGACGAAGTGGCATAGTTTCTGCTATACTGCTAAACTTTTAAGTTATATGTAATGTTCTATCACAAAATTGTTTTATTGTTTTAGTACAAATATAACAACCTCAATAAAATTGTCATATTAGATTATTTATTATTTTTCGTTCATTGTGCCTTGTAGGTCTGTTACACGTTCAACTAACAGGTCCAATTCAGTTTTGTTCAATGGAAATTACTTGATATATTGCTGTCATAACATTATGAATTTAACGCTAAAATATCTTGTGTGCCTTTTTGTAGGGGTGCATCTGAAGTTAAACACTTAAAAGCACAATTCAAAAGCAAAACAAATCTGTTATTTGTTACTTACTCTTTAACATATGACATTAATTCACTTACTCTTCATCCAATAAATGCCATATAAATTAGGCATTTATAACATTATTCTATATTCAGAATCAGAATTCCAGTAGAATTACCCTATAGTAGAAGATGCCCAGTGTGTCAGTACAGTACCTGCAGTTCTCTGGCGTTACTCATGTTTAGCAACAGATCTAGAGCATTCTGGGCTGAGAGGTCTGTAGTCTGGGCTGTGAAAGAAGGTACAGTTTAAATGTAACACCATAAGCTGGATATTAATATCATGAGGTGAATGGTAAAATATGTGTAAATGAATTCATAATCACACACTATATTTTAGATGGGTTACAACCACAGATGTACTGACAACTTTTTTACTGACCTTGTTCGTAAATGATGGTAGTGTTTCCCAGTGCATCTTGGGATATAGATGTGTTCCCAATGGACTCCATGTTTTGGAGTGTAATGGGGTCCACTGTTACCTTTAGGTGTAAAAAAATATTTTATATTATATTTTATATATATATATATATATATATATATATATATAGATAGTAGTTGTCATTTTACAAACATGCCTTGTACATCTCATAAAATCATTATTTATTATTATTATTATAGCATTTATCTAAATATCTTCTAATTGTCGCGATGTAGTGCGGTTGTGCTTCGGGGACCTTTACCAATACCGATAAATAAATATTTAAATATCTTCTTATTAAAACAATAATACTAAATGTTAAATAAAAGGGGGATTTAAAAAAATAAAATAAAAATCCCAGACAAACTTTGAGTCATCCACAACCTCAAATAAGAGGTGCTTATTTCATTTATTCGTATATCATATCGTACAAGGTTTAAAACATTTAATAGACATATCAAATAGTAGAAATTTTGTATGATGTAGTATTTTAGCTGATATTACTCTTGCCAAGCTCTGATATCTGAGAGACGCACAGAGACGTCTATATATATATATATATATATATATATATATATATATATATATATATATATATATATGATGGATGGATGGATGCTGGGTTTTCCTTCCATTTAGATACAAAAGCATCAAAGTGGATATCCATATACTCACAATGGTCCCCTGAAATCCCTGGGTTTCTTGCTGTAATTTCAGCTCTTCAATCTCCTGCATGGAGAAAACGGGCGCCTGGCGTCGACGAATTGGCTCTTCTGGGTGGGATTGACTCCACTCATCGAAGGCCTCGGGGTGGCGACACTGCACATGCAGCCGCAGGTTCTTCCTGTGTCTTGTTGTGAAGTGGCACATGTCGCAGGAGAAGGGCTTTTCACCTGAGCAGGGGGTAAAGATGGACAGACATGACTGATCAGGAAACCTTCTAACTGTCAACATTGAAACATTCCTAATCGTTACGTGACTCACCAGTGTGTTTAATGGCAATGTGGGACACCAGAAAATCCTCTTTACTCGTGGAGTATTTGCACTCCTCGCATTTGAAAGGTTTGTCGTTGGTGTGGGACAGCTGGTGATTGAGCAGGTGCTTCTTGTCATTGCAGGTGAACTCACAAAACTCACACTTAAACCTGACAAAGAAGATGAGAAAAATAGCTACCTTTACAGTATGTTTACCAGTAGAGTTTTTTTTTGAGAAACAGACATGTACGCCGAGTCCTGACATCTCACTTACGTGCTGTTGCCACAGTTCTGTATGTGCGTGAGAAGATGCATTTTGAAAGTGTAGCGCTTCTTGAAGGATTTTCCACACTGCAAAGCAAACACATTTTTACTAGTATTAGCATAGCAAATATCCAGGGCTGCATTTCCCAAAATCGTCATAAGCCAGTGCTTTCTACAGTCTGCTTAGGTTTATTCATTGATTCATCAAAACTAGTTTAATGAACAAAATTCACATGCTTAAATGCAGCATACAAGAACTTTACCTTGTCACACATGTGAGGTTTCTCCGTGCTGTGTGTCTTCATGTGCTGCGTCAGGCGCTTCTGCATGGGGTACACGCGGCAGCAGATTGGGCATGGAAACTCGGACACTTTGGGAACCTGTGAAGGATTTATGCAAGACTGCTGTCGCATAAAAAGCTACCCTCATCAAACCACTCAGAGCCAAGTTGAACTGATACATCATGCCAATAAAAGGACAATTTTGCTAAAACATGATTGTTTGTTGATGTTTAACATCTGGAGCCTTACCATGTCTGTCTTCCGACTCCTAAAAGAGAAGAAACAAGAACATTTATTAATACTCTAATCAGATTATGTCAGGTGTGAGTTTTGAAAGAATCCAAACTTTTATATTTTCATAATCTGCACAATATTAAAGGGACAGACACAATGCAGCTTGATATAATTTTTTTTACCTCAAGAGTTTGACAAAATAAAATTCATGAAGAGTGATCAATAAAAAAAGGAGACATTTTGAGTTCTTACTTGCTTTTGTTGTGGACGGCTGAATGCCGGATCACGTCCTTCTTGTAAACACTGGAGTAATCACATACCTCACATTTGTAAGGTTTTGTACCTTCATGATTGAACATGTGCTCCTATAGGACACATGCATCAATTTTATTATGTGTAATGCAGAACAATGACTAAAGGTTTATTATTTATCTATTTATTTAGAGACTGAAGCACGTATTATACAAATATTTACATTCAAATATTTTAAAATGTAAAAATTAAACCTACTAATTTAACAAAAAGTAAATATTTTTTTATGGATCTATGGTTTGTAAGATGAAGGACTCTAGTTCTTACCTTCAGTGAGGACCACCGTTTGCAGCGGTAGCTGCACTGCAGGCACTTGAAGCGTTCAGGGTCGTTTCCCTCATGAGAATCCACGTGGAATCTGAGATCCTCTTGTGAAAGAAAGCGAGAGCCACAGATCCAGCAGTTATGAGGCCTTAGCAGAGGCTTAAGGGATCTGTAGTATTTACTTAAAAAAGAAAAATGAGATATTGACTGTCCAGAATATGTGATTACATTGGATTATAAAATATTCTAAGATATAATTTGTCAAATAAAAAAGTCAAATAAAATAATAAAAAATAAAATTTTGTTGTGGATGATTAAACAGTAGTGCCTGCATTACATACTTGCGATTCATGTACTTTTTGTACTTCTTCTGAAGGAAACGTTTTGAAGGTCGGCCTCGTTTTTTGGGCAAAGACTCCAGGTCATCGTGGCTTGTGTTTGATGATGGATCTTTGTTCTCTGAATCTGACTGGCTGACGCCTGGCTCAGCTGCCGTCCCATTGGATAATGAGGAAGTTCCATTCTCTAATCCAGAGGAACTTGCTTCTTCAGGAGCTTGAGGGTCCTCTGCATTGTTCGTTTGAGACACTGCTTCTGTCTCTGTTTTATAAAATAAGAGTTAGCACAGACCAATGAAAAAGTTATATTTAAATATCTGAATGCAACTAGCTAAAAATGACTATCAATTTTAATATTTTATTGAATACATTTCTGTGACCCAAAAAGCTAAATTAACATTGACCTGACTCAGGAAGGAATTTGCGAGGTGGCCCCACCATCCTGCGGGGACGTTTCCGTGAGGTAGAGGAAGAGGATGAAGAGCAGGAAGGAGGAGTTGAGTGACTGGGAGCCAATTTGGGCCTGGCCTCTTCCTCAGCTGGCTTATAATCACTGTCACCTGAATGCAAATTAAAACTGCATTAAAAAAAAAGAAAATTATGAAATGGCGAATGCAAACTGCACTCCACTAACCTTGATCATCAAGAGCGCCCGCATCTATGATGTCATCATCTTCCTCTTCTGGTGGCTCCTCCTTTTTGACCTCACCGACCGCTCTTGCCTTGCTTTCGGACTTTCGTGGACGTCCCCGTCCACGTTTCTTTTGGCCTGGAACACCTGCGAGATGTGAGATAGCACATCCTAAACACGAGAACCTAAAAAAACTGTACCCATAAATCAAGACCTGATGGAAACTCAAAGTCGGCATGAAAAAGTCTGATTTTGTCCATTGGGAATTGTTTGGATAGGTGTGGTTTGCTATTGCTGCAATCTAATGTGAGTGACAGGTTGCCTCATCCTCATAAAAGAGATGCTGTTGCAAGTTGCATTTCGATTAGGGCACTTAAAAAAAATATGAATAAATGATTTATAATAAACACTACAATATTATTTAAAATATAAGAATTGTCCATCTATCATATTTCATGGTAACTTTAAGACTGTTCAATTAAAATTGTATTATTCTTACTTTATTTTCTTATTAATTTAGTCTTTGTGTCTGCCTATAATGTGTCGAGCACAAAGTACTGTATAGTCCTGGATAAGGATTGCAGTTTTGAGAGTGCCATTTGGGACAGGGCCATTAATGGGGCTGATATTACTTTATTTTTACATTTGACAAAGATATAATTAGCACCTCCTACTTTACCTGCTGGTTTAAAGTGTTTATCTCTCATGTGGTTGATGAGTGTATCCTTAGAGGCACTTTTATATGGGCACATCCTACACCTAAACTGCTGTACGATCACCACCTCCATCATTTCCTCCAGTTCGGCCATGTCTGGGGTTCTGTGCCCAGACTCAACCATCACTCCTGACCCCACCACTTCAGGATCTGGTTGGGTGGAATAGGTCCCACTGCTACTTATGTATGGGCCAGGCAAGTTATCGTTGCAGTCCATTTGATCATTGAGCTGGGACCCCATCGTGTCAGCAAGGGAGTGGCGAACAGCGCCCTCGTCGGCATATAGTGAGCCATGCGACATGTAGGAGTGCTGGGGCTCTTCTACCACGATATCTTCCTGCTCCGAGGCCGAGACGTGATCCCTGTCATCCATGCTGCTGTCGATATAACGTGAATGCTGCGGCCGCTCTGCCCCGTACTCCAAAAACCCATCACTGCACTCTACAACATAGCGGGAGGAGCGAAACGAGCATCTCTGAGAACTATCGGTTGTACCGCTGCATTCTGCTGCGTAACGCCGTAGAGGTTCTTCCGAGTCAGCCACGTTGTAGTCTGTAACACCAGAATGACGTGGGGTCTGGTCTGGTTCAGTTCCCGAGCACTCGACGTACCGAGCCTCCCTGGTCTGGTCTGGGTCGTCTCCTCCACTGCATTCTATGTACTGGGAGTGCTGAGGCTGGTCTGGGCGGCTGCAGCTGCTGCTGCTGTCGTCGTGCTCACGGTATCCGGAGTGTCCAGGCTGGTCGGGTTCCACGCTTCCCTGCGGGTTTTCTGAGAGGTCTGCCTGGTCCAGACAAGTGGAGGTGGGTCCATCAGCAAGGGCTTCAATGGCAATGCGGCTTGACAATGCAGAGGAAGGCATTCGAGCCACCATAGGAGCTCCTACACACACAGTGAACAAAGAAAATGTCTGAATATCCAAAAACTACACTTCCCTTTTATTTCTGCTAATTTATTTGATTTTTAAAGGAATAGTTCACCCAAATATGAAAATTCTGTCATCATTTACTCACCCTCATGTCTCTTCAAACCCGTATGACTTTCTTTCTTCTGTGTAACAAAGGAATTTATTTTGAACTTCTGAACAGTTCTGGTTCTCATTGACTTCCATTGTATGTTTTGCAAATTGAATGAAAGTAACTGAATCTGTTTGGTTACCAATATCTTCTTTTGTTCTACAGAAGACAGCCAGTCATTCAGGTTTGGAATGACATGAGGGTGAGTGAAGAATTTTTATGTTTGGGTGAACTGTCCCTTTAAATTCATTTGAAATATTCTTTCCTGCAACCAGTGTGGCAGTAACACAAGCACATTTGGGTCAAACAATACATTGATTAACAACTTTAAAATCTAGATTTGTCACGAAGATTATGCTGAGAACAAGAACAAAAGGGAATTTTACTACAAGATAACTAATGACAGTGCCATATGAATGTATAATTTAGCCAAACATCAAAAAATTTTCATAATGTATTCATGCCCATTTGATTTGCCTTTTTCTGTGGAACACAGAAAAAGTTATTTAGCATGGTGGTTCTCAACCTTTTTGATTCCAAGGCCCCCCAATGTCTCCAAAAAAAAAAAAACTAAACAAAAAAACTAAAATAAGTAACAACAATTATAGTTTAAATTAAAAAAAATAGTTTTTAAGAAGTTTGGAAGTGAATTAATATAAGAAATGCTTATAACTTTCGCTTATTTCATAGCTTTTTTATTTTAAGTCATTCATAATCAAGAAGACATTTATGTATGTCATGTTTAAGTCAACTTGGAAGCGTGCTGAAGCACCCCAGTGCGTCCCAGACTCCTGATTGAGAACCACTGATTTAATAAAGGTTAAGGCTGTTTTTTTCCATACTGGGGCTGCCAACCTCCAAAAGGAACAAAAGCACTATAAAAGTATTGCATGGCTATTTTTTAAGGTACGTTTTTATAGCTTTATAGCCCCAGTTCCTACTCTCCTTCACTGTATGGAAAACAGCAGACTGGACAGGTAAACTAATTTTGTGTTCCATTAAAAAATAAGTATGTTATAAGTAAATAAGTAAATTAATTTACTTTCCAATGACATGAGGTGAAGTGAATGAAAACAGAGCTTAATTATTTTTGCTAAACTATCCCTTTAATTGATTAACTATTATTTAATTTAATTTAAAACCTATCTTGGCTGTGTCTGAATATGCATACTTCCCTACTATAAAGTAGTTGTGTTGAAGACGGTATGTGAAAAGAGTAGTACGTGCAAATTAACAGTATAAATAAAACAGTAGGCAAAAAGTACCTGGATGTCTTACTACTACTGCCAAGATTCTGAAGTGCGCATCCAATGGACACTTTACTACCTCATGAGGCCACGGGAAGGGATTCGTGAATGGCTGTAGGTCACGTCTGGATTACATTCATACTATGTAGAACAGAGGTCTTCAATCCTGCTCCTGGAGGGCCGCTGTCCCGCAGAGTTTAGTTCCAACCCTAATCAAACACACCTGAATCAGCTCATCAAGCTCTTCAGGATCGCTTGAATATACAAAGGCAGGTGTGCTGAAGCAGGTTGGAACTAAACTCTGCAGGACCGTGGCCCTCCGGGAGCAGGATTGAAGACCTCTGATGTAGAACATACTATTTTTAAAAATAAGTACTTTTAGAAAAGAAGAACCTACTCAAAGAATATGCGATTTCAGACGCAGCCCTAAACTGTGAACTTTCTCACCATCATCAGGACCTTGGAGTATCAGATACTGTGTGGTCTCTGCACTGCCATCCTCTGCACTTGTAACTGCAATACATCCTGTAAAATGGGCATAGAAACACAGTATTTACATTTAATACTAAACTTAAATACCTTGAGTGTAATAAAAATGAAGAGGCAAGGTTTTTCTACCATTCATAATGTCGGGTCCAATGGTGGATTCAATGATCTTATCAATAGCCGAGCCAAGATCTGAGGACGTGGAAGCAGTGGAATCAGAAACCATCATTCCTCCTTCAGAAACAGCACTGGAGTGCACCAGGACCTGGACAGACTCAGAAACCAGGACCGATTGTGTCACGGTGGAGACGCTGGACACACTGGTTGACTGGGCGACAGAAGAGGAGTCTGGGAGATGAACTCTTTGCACATCTGTACTGGAGCTTGTCTCTGGGATAAAAACCTACAAAACACCCACCCAAAGGAAAAACTCAAAATGAAGAATTACACACTAACATGTGGAGCTACACAGATGTGTGGATTACTTATCTTACCACAAGTCCCTCGGAGCTCTGTCCTACGTGACAGTCTGATTCTGGGGCCAGGGCAGGAGGAGCGGCCGCATCGCTGCTATCGGCAGACATGGCTTCTGAAGACTCCATGCCCATGCCGCTTTCTGACGGCTCCTCCATCCCAGAATGCCCAACATCACTGCTGCTCTCCACTTCCATGTCATCAGAATCCATCTCTGCTCAATGGGAAAGTGTGTGTCAATCGGTTATACAGCACTGAATGTGTCCTGAATGATAAATGCTAGGATATAGAAGACATGTGGACAAGTGCATAATGTAAAGTGTAGTTAAGTATAATCATTTTATTTTAAAAAAGTAAAAAAAAAAAATATATATATATATATATATATTGATGTATTAAAGTGATTCAGTGGATGTTCAGTATTTTAATATTTATATGAATAATATATTATTTAAATGATTTAACACACTAATGTTCAAAAGTCTGAGGTCAGTAAGATTTTGCATTAATCTGATCTAAAGTGTCCATAAAGACATTTATAATATTACAAACTTTCTAATTCAAATAAACGCTGTTCTTTTAAATTGTCTATTCATCAAGGAAAAATCATCATGGTGCACAATTGTTTTCAACATTGATAATAATAAATGTTTCTTGAGCAGAAAATCATAATGATTTCTGAAGGATCATGTGACACTGAAGACAGGAGTAATGATGCTGAAAATTCAGCTTTGCCACAAAAAAAAAAAAAAACTTTCCGACACCAAACTTTTTAACTTTACAGTAAGCTTCATATATCAAATTATATATCAATTATGTTATATAGATTTTCCAATTGTTTTTCACAGTAATGTGTGAGCTAAGTAGGCTAATCTGTGTGGAAATAAAGTAATTTGAAACAATATATATATATATATATATAGATATATAGATAGATAGATAGTTTAATTCGATACGATACACTTTGCTTATATTCATTCTGTTCTTTTCATTCATTCACATAAACATTAATAACCTACATATTCTCTGCAGTATTTGCACAAGAGCCTTGTTGCAAAACTAACATTAGAATTTTCATTACATAGCACATTTTATTCACGTCTATTTTCTTTATATTTTGTGTTGTTTTGTATGAAATGTTATTGCCTACTGTGTGACTTATGTCAAATGATGTAACGTTGTTGTTTTTTTTAACGAACGTCTCAAATTCCCCCAGGGGATGAATGCAACTGTCTTGTGATAGCGCCTTTCTAGGTCACTTAAGTACTTTATAAGCATATTATAAGCTTACCAGCGAAACCACAAGCCAACGTGGTCTCCGCATTTAATGCATTTTAACCGAAAAAAACAAAACACAAAACAAACACTAAACCAATTGATTTCTACAATACGCCAACTGATATCAAGCCCACCCCACCAGAGCACCCATCTGGCTGTGTTTGGGACATAAAACCTGTCTTTTGACTCAAATTTCTCAAGGACATCAAGGTCCTGGTTCTTACTCATCATTAATACGTTTTAATGTTGAGCACACGAACAGCCTTATGGATACAATGTCACTGCAATAGATCCTAATAAAGCTTGAGGCCCCGCATGAACTGTGGCTGGCTAACTCTCTTGGCTTGTCTTGTTCGTTTCAAATGACTATGTGCTGCCCTTCCTCCTGCCTGCTCGCGCAGCGCCATTTTCCCTCCCGCCGCACCGAGTTTATTTTTTTCCGCTCAGGCGATATGAAGAACCGCTCGGGGACCTCGAGGGCCTGCGTGAGCAGGGAGAGCCAGTCCGCCCGAATGTTTTTCTCTCGGCCATCATGGAAGAAGCTGTATTTGTAAACAATTTGCCCCCACTATTTTGAGCTATGAATTTTTCTTACCGTAAATGGACGATTGTTCTGCTCTTCAAGCTCGTGAATGAGGCGAAATAAATAAGTCTTCGAAAGCGAATAGTTGCTGTGCTTTCTAGTCGGGCGCCATCAGCGTCTCCTCGCTTCCTGTCCTCAGAGCTGGCCGGAACTCATTTATCTGTCATGGGGAAAAGACGGAGTGGGATAAACGTGAATTCGGTTTTATAATGTATCACAGTTTAATTAAAAAAGTCAAGTTTTATCTAAAGAACATGTATATCGACCATCTCGCTTCATCTTTTAAGTGTTTCGTCAAGTAATGGTATGAACCGGAGGACTATTGCTCTGAGAGGATGAAACCACTGAATGTCTCGCGGATTAATATGACGCGGGTTGTTTATCTTGAGATTCTCATTTATATATTTTATTTATATTTTTATTACGCCAAAATAAACATATCTTTGCTCATATTGAATGTGAGGGGTCACATGGTATTCACGATTTAATTTGCATTCTGTTGAATGTATGCTGTGGATATGTGCCATTATACCACACTGCATGCTGTCATCCTGCGATTAATATTTATGGCTTATTTTATTTTAAGTGTAGTTTTTAATTCTAGAATTAGTCCAGCTCTTTCACTTATTTGCGTGCATTTACTCGTAAGGTAAATTTAAGAAAATCAAAAACGGCTTTTTGATAAATCATTTAGAGCAGCATTAAAGTAGGCTACACTGCTTTTTCTGTCAATTCTTTCGTATCATTTAACGTTACGTCAATTTTCAAAGACGACACAACATTTTCACCTACCAATACCAAATGAATACCAAAAGCCCCCCTGAAATTCACACCAAGTATTTTAATTACTTTCATCATAAGAAGTCTTGACAGTTTTACTTTCTTGTAGGCCTACAGATAATTTTTATGAGTAATTATAATTTAAACCGAGAACTGTTTTGAAGTAAACATGAGTATGTGGGGTGGTTGTGTGTGAATGTGTGGATATCTATGGATACTGCATACAATATAAATATGGCACAAGCTTGAACCTTTTTATTACTTTTAATATTAATCAACTGCTATATGTCAAATACATTTGTTGCAACTGTTAAAACCATCTGCAGTGATTGGTTATTGAATACATTCCAAACTTGTATCATCTTTTTACCAAAAAAGCACCCGTTTTTTGTAAATTCACCTTTCGACAGATTTTAGTGTGTTTTCACACAGGTGAAATACTAATGAAAGAGCAGTTGCACATATTGAATGGTCTTGTTTACAGATTTATTGATTAAACATAATGCAGGAAACAAATACAATATAAATAAGTGGAAAGTGGAACATTAAATTAATAATATTAATATCATTTACACCAGGCAAATGATTACACGATACACCAAAATCTGGGCTTAATAACATCTCAACATTAGCTCTAAGGCTAAAAATAAACCTTTGCTTTGAAAAACATCTGAGTGGGTCAACACAAGAATAGAGGCTCGGTTGTCAACAAATGCGTCAAGGCTACAATGTTCTTGTGATGACTTCACTCATACATTTACATACACAAAGTTAATTCCTCGAGTTAGATTGGCATTGCCTCATTGAAGTTTTATAGAACAAGATTATAGTTTCTCTTAATGTGCTGTTAAGAAACTCATCATGACCAAAGCAGTTATATAGTAAGCTGAAATAAATTATAAGACCAAGTTAAAGCTGACAGACAATGAGACAAATATGCCTAACACCCCGTTTCATGTGCCTATGATAATTTCAGTGTTAAAACTGTTCTTCTCCTATAACAGTTAAAGTCAAAATCCCCAAAACAGGACTTAAAATTTAATACATTCTGTTGTAGACGCAGGTCTTCCACAAAAAATTTTACACAGAAAAGAAATGGTTTCCCTATTAAAAAGGGCTCTGACATCATCAGGTTAGGATGTTGGACGTCTTCACTGTGCCGAGCGACTGCACGTCTTAGCATTTCAGGAGGTCGTGCCTCACATAACCGACACGGTCAACCTGCCTTCTGGCATTCATTCTCCAGTAGAAACTTTCTCGGCAGAAGTAAAAGAATCCTGCAAAATATTGAAAAATAGAAAGAACAAATTTAATTAGCTTGATCAGTAAATCAGATTTTTAAAATGAATTTGAACATAATCGTACTTACCCTTGTAGAGGAACACGTCATGTGAATCGATAGGCACTCCACCAAAAGCTAAGTCAGTGGATCGAGGGTATCCACTATCGATCATCTGAGCCTTCACATCGAGTCTGTGACAATAAATAAGAGATAAGACAATACTGTGAAAAACTACAATTATTATTAAATTATAACTTCCCATCGTTAACTCAATGCTATAAACTCTACACTTTCTGATCAGTTACAGTCATAGCAAAGTTACTTACTTCCAGAACTTCTCTCCATTAAACAGGAGCACCTTGCCGTTTGCTCTCTGCACAGTTCCCTCCACTCTGCCCAAGTCGCTTGGGAGGCCAAGCTTCTCAATTTTACGTGGTCCAAGCACCTCCTTTTCAGTATAAACCCAGAACTGTTTATCTGTGTGCATGAAATACAGTTATATATCTGAACTTCAACATATTCTGCAATACTGGCAACATATCTCAATCTGATAAATAAGTACCTGAAAAGAAGTAGATCTTTTTAGTGAGGGGTTCCTCAAAGGCACTGTTAATGGTGGCTGGCAGGGCAGGCCACTTCTCTGATATCAAGAAAGGGCCTTTGCGTTCTCCATTGTTTGAAATCTTCCAGTAGTGCCTTAGATGTTAAAAAGAGATAATTAAGAAAGATGTATTTGAGAATGTGGAAGTTTCCTGAGTTATGTCTGCAATTTCATGTCAGTATATGTAACAGCTTATACCTATCCTTGAAGAAATGAAGCTCTTTCTGGATTTCAGTGATGGCATCAAATTCCTTGATTTGGCAGGCATCCTGTGATGGGTCTACATGTGTTGTGGTGGAAACAGTGGTTGTTTTGTCACTTGGGGTGGGTTTAGTTGGCACAACCGGAGAGGAAGTGGTGGTCTTTGGTTTCGGAGGAGTGGGATTAGGGCCAGTTTTAGGTCCTGAAAAGAAATAAATTGAATAAAAATATAGCTATAAAACCAGACTCAAAGTGTCCAGACTCTTAAGTGTCAAGATCAAAATTCTTGAATCTTGAATAAGAAAATGCATAGTAAACTTAACAATCAGTGAATGATGATGGATACATACCATAGAGATACTGAATGCCTTCAATATCATCCTGATTCAAGGAGAAATCCTCTACATATTTGTACATGGGATACATCAGAGCGTCTTTAATTTTGGAGTGATCCAAACCAAGTGCATGACCAAACTCATGAGCAGCCACCAGAAACAGACTGTATCCTATGAGAGAAAAGGCATTTTAGCAAATCTCTCACTTTCATATTTGTATAGTGTCTGAACGAGATGATTATCACTTACCCTTATCAGGGCAAAATCCCCATTTTTTATCTGTGTCATAGTTGCTGGTAGTTCCACACCAGAGTTTTCCATCACCACGGCCTTCACTGGTGCAGGAAGTGTATGTCTTTCCCAGGAAGATGAAAGGAAACTGGCATGGCTCTCCTTCTGAATTTCCACCAATCACAGCTGTATCTGTGAGGGGAAAATATTATATTATAAAAGATTAAATATATTAGATAGATACTGTAGAAATATGCTGTTAAATGTTTGCTATATATGTTAGTGAAAAAATTAAAATCTGATTGTGAACTGCTGAGACTTTGAGAACATATTATTTTTGCATTTACGATATGTATCTTACTACACCAAAGTTTCAGGGTTGAGTCTTGAGAGCTGCTCACCTCTGTTAGGGCAGAATCCATACTTGGTATCAGTATCAAAGTTAGCTGTAGTGGCACACCAACGATACCCATCAGTTCGTCCATCCGTGGTGCATGAGTCATATTTTACCCCCTGAAACACGAAGGGGAAAACACACGGTGCTTCATTGCTGTTCCCATCAAACGTGAAGAGAACTGTGGGAAAACAGAGGTGGAATGTTAGACATGCTCAAAGAATAAACACTTGTGCTTGTTGAAATACTGTCACATTAATTCCACATATTATGGGCAAAGGAGTCAGTTTAAATGTCTGTTTTGGAATTAAAGCCCTATTAAAAAATCATTACTGGAACACTTACGCTCACTGGGACAGAAGCCAAATTTCTTGTCCTTGTCGTAGTCTGCAGTGGTTGCGCACCAGGGGAGACCATCTGTGCGGCCCTCGGTGGTGCAGGAGGGGTAGGCTTTTCCCTCGAACATGAAGGGGAAGTGGCACATTGCACCCTCTGCATTACCATAGCGGGTTTGAATGGCTGAAGGAGACACATCAATGTCATTGTCTAATCCACAAATTTATATATAAATTAAATATATATGGGTAAACATGATGATCCCCTTGTGAGGGACCCTATAAATACTTTTTTCAATATATAAGGGTTTATTTATACTATATATGTAGGGTCATATTCTGACCCCAGTTTAAAAACAGAACTATATATTTGAACAATTAAGGACTCATTTATTCTATATGAGAAATATTAAGTGTGATTTATAAAAACAATATGTTTCAAAAATTAAGTAACTGGCTTTTTTATGGTTATTAAAATGAACCCAAAGCAAATACTTTCAATATTTTCCCATTTTGTTAACCCCTGTTTTAGGACACACTCTAACTGTCACTATACACTCAAAACAGTAGAGGGAGCTATTGTCCCACTATGTCCCATAATAAGTTGTTAGAGCGTAAGATGATTCATGATATTTGAACTATTGATCGAAGCCACTGCTATTTATACTGTATTGAAATATGAATCAAGTAAGAATCCCACTCACCTGGTCCAGATCCAAGGGTCCAGTATTCATCATCATCAAAATGGGCATCTCCTTGGATTCCCTCACCTGGAGGGTAGGCATGAGCCAGCAGTCCATCTTTCCCATCAAAAGGGTAGGGATCTCCGTGATCTGAAACAAAAACAGCAGTTCATTCAAACCTTCTCAAAAGTCCAAGTGTTTAATCTTAATACTTTTATCCATTACAAAAAAATCAACTCACCTTCTTTCCCAAAGGAGATCATGATGTCAGCAGTGCCATCATAGAGGCGTGTGAACGTCAGAGGGGTAACGTCACTCCAGACTTTGAAAGCTCTGGCAAAGGCGTCATCGATCAAAGAGGCTTCCATGTCCGGTGAATAGTTCAAAATCCTGAAAGTCAAAACAATGCAATAGATTAAAACATGTTCATCACAAACCTATGAGATTTAAAAGTGTTGTAGTAGTCAAAGGTTTGGTGCAGATAATATCCCACCTGTATGTAACATCAGTGTGATCCCACTTCAGGTCTCCTTCGAATGTCTGATAGTTTCGGATGTCTGGGACACCACAGCGAGGCTGCTTCATGGCATCAATGGTGGGCTGGTCAAGCGACCCCGTCTCCTCCAGCCCGAGCTGCTGCTGGAGCTTCTTCAGAGCTTTAGAAGTGGACACGACTGCCTGCAGTCCGCTCTTCTGGAGAACATCTATGTAGCCATAACGCTTCAGGTACTCCTGGAGGCAAAAAGGTATTCATTTAGAATGATACAACTGCATTTGTACTATTTTCAAAGTAGAGGACTGAAAGTAGATATCCATAATCATAAAAACCATGAACTAAAAATTGATATACCCACATCTGCCAACTGTTTGTCCGTCATATTCTTGATCACATCTCCAGGGAACGTCACATGCACAGATTTGAGCGGCGCGGACCAAGCTCTCAGAGAACAGGTTCCAAGAACCACAAACACCACGACTCCAAGTCTCATGTTTAGAGTTTCAAGCTAAGAACCAAAACTTTGAAAAAAGTAAACTTCAAAAAGAAAATAGACTCACAACTAGAAAAACAGTCTTCTAGGAAGACAGTGCATGCAATCTTGTTGCGTCTTCTCCTCCTGATTTGTCTGTCCTCTCTTGTGCCCTGAAGGCAGTATTTATGCTCCTCAGGGATTAGTCACTGAGCACCCACCCACCTCCTGCAGGTCATTTTAGCACTCCCACTTACCAAACACTTGCCCACTGAAAGGAGTGATCTTTTTTTTTTTGTCCAGTCAAACCATAAGGGGATTTCCAGCAACCTCACATTGAGCTTGAAGACACAAAAGATGACAACAAACACTGTCTCGTATTTTATCTTGTTTCTTAAAATAAATGCTCACTTTAAAAAAAACATATATTTTTATATCTTTATCTTTAATATAAATATAATACATTTAATAAATATAAATATATTGTATATATAATTTATTTGCGAAATAGGCTATATGAATATGACTGTATTTATGTAAAAGAAAAGTGAATAAACAGTATATATATATATATATATATATATATATATATATATATATATATGCACAGTATATATATATATATGCACAGTATATATATTTAACAGTTACTTTAAGAGTATAAATGTATTCATGGACAATAGATAAATCATATATAGCCTATATTTAACAATTGGCTATACAAGTATGAATGTACTTATGTACAAGAAATATAAATTAGCTATAGGAGTATAAATGCATGCATGCATGAATGAATTAATGAATACTATATCATTTTAGAAATTGGTTATATGAGTATAAATGTTTTTATGCAAAATAAATAAATACATATATAAACATACATACATGCATATATTTAGCAACTGGATATATGTATATGTAAATGTACTTGTAAAAATTATTAATAAACCATTGTAATATAAATGTAGGCTACTATATATAATAAATGAAATGTAAAAGAAATT
Source organism: Gila orcuttii (assembly GCA_026230005.1). Lineage (NCBI taxonomy): Eukaryota > Metazoa > Chordata > Actinopteri > Cypriniformes > Leuciscidae > Gila > Gila orcuttii. The sequence continues at coordinate 28,102,541 of JAPDVR010000015.1, forward strand.
ACACGTTGATTTTTCAAAGGGTGTTTTCATAGTTGTTGTTGTTGTTGTTTTGTGGACCAAGAACAATGGATGGATGTAAAGTCACTCTGTGTAAGTACATTTTGGGAATCCCATGAACTGAAAAGGTGCCAGATTAATTGCACAACATTCATGAAGCTGAATGATCAACCTGATCTCACGGAAAAATGCAACTATGTTATAAGGTGGCAAAACGTACGATTAGAAAAAAATTGGCATGAGGGTCCACCCCTAAACATAACCGTCACTGGGGCGTAAGGAGATGTAAAAACATAAGAATGAGATGCACAAATTCATGTGAATTACCCACCAATTCGCCAAAACGTAGTAACAAATTGCCATGAGATTGTGTTGGAATGTCGTATGTAGTCTTGCTGACACAGCTATGATCTTACAAAACTCAACGTTGCACAAGTGTTTTCATGTTAGTCTGTGCTGTAATGACATGCAGGTTCTGAGTAGTTTTGGCCCAGAGGCTAAAGAAAATCTTAATCCATACATGGCCATAAATTGCTCTAGTTTCTGCAAAAATGCAGAAGCAATCAGCTATTGATGTTCAGAAAAGTTGCCTAATGATGCTTTGAAAATGAGGATGTAAGTGATGCAAAAAAACACAATCATATGCTAATGTCCTAATTTCAGTCGCTGGTATATATATGTGCGTTTTTAGGAACATGTTGTAACGCCCACATCACATAATGTAAAACACTCGTAATATATTCGATATCACTGCCCTTTCTTGGTATACATCAACAAATGCATCAGTACGTTATTAGCATCATTTACTACATCATTTACTGTGACAAACTGAGACAGGAAACACTTGTCATAACTAAAAGTATCTCATTTATAATGCATGTCTCTATTTTAGACATGAAGTTCATTTCCTCTCTCTCTCAACACACTTGATAATGAATCAGCAGCTACAGTGGGGGTGGTGACTGCCTGTATGTTTGTTCTTTTAAGGACATAAATAAAATTACCTGTTTATTTTATAAATAAACTGGGTAACGCTTCTGATTACAGCCTGGAAAGTTCTGCGTAACTAAGACGAATTTACAGCGTAACTTTTGGTAATGTGTGTACCTATGAAGTACTTCCATGTAAGTATAAGGGACCAATATGTATAGTTTGGGAAATAAAGGCGTAACAACCAGGAGAATTAAAAAAAATATTTATACTGTAAGTATTATAGAACTAAGGGGTATTTATTCTACTATTATACATGCAACAATCTTACATTTGGGAGGAATTTAGCGAGAACATGTAGGCTATACATTTTTGTAATAATTGTTTACCAATACAAACTGTGTATGCTTTTTAAAAATTACAGGGTACATATCTATGCATTTATACAGTTTTTTATATATATATATAGCAAAAGTGCAGATGTTTAAATTTGGGTTTACATGTTTCAAGGCAAGTAAAGCTAAAACTATTGCATTTTTTTTTTTTTAAATACTGGGAAATATACCCTTGTTCCATGTAGTTACAGGGTAAGTACAATAAAAATACATACAATCTAATATCACTGACTCGGAAACCTTTATTTTTATAAATGTGTTTCTATAAACAAATTGTTACTCTAAGAACAGAATAGAGAATAAGGTAGGGGAAAGTATAATATATTTTAAACTGAACAAACTCAGCTTAGTATATATTCAGACTGCAAAGAGCCATAGTGGGATACATCTGAACATTCAGTAATGGCTTTTGACACAGAGATGGAATAAATTCACAGTAAAACAGAATTGCATTAAGACATTCTTGTGTCTGAGACACTTCCGACACAAATGCAACATCCTTTTAATTTCATCAGGAGCGAATGATGAAACCTAATCACAAACAGGCATTAATCAATCGCTTTCAACAACTTAACACAGATGCTTAATTGCACATAATTGGACAACAAGACAAACAGGGAAATAGCCAGAGGTGGGCACAAATACATCAAAAACTATTTTGTTACAAAATACAAATACTGGCTCATGAAATGTAACAAAATAAAATACAAAATACTGATGTGAAAAATGTATTTAAATAAAATACATGTAATTAGTATTTTGAAAATACAAAAATACTCCCACAATAATCTTAAGTCTTTTTTTTATTACTGAAAGGTCAATAACACAAATAGTAGCAATAACACAAATATGAGAAATGTGTAAATTCAAAATGGCGAAGTAGCAAAATAAAAAAGTATGGGCATTTCACTAAATCTCTACAGGGCGTGAAATAGCTCCCTCTGACGTAAATGGCATGTATAGCTAAGTTCACATCAATGGTGTGGTAGGCTGCCCTTAATAGCAAAACTGGTTTGATGTAGGCTACGTAGCCCAGAGGTCTTCAATCCTGCTCCTGGAGGGCCGCTGTCCTGCAGAGTTTAGTTCCAACCCTAATCAAACACACCTGAATCCGCTCATCAAGCTCTTCAGGATCGCTTGAATATACAAAGGCAGGTGTACTGAAGCAGGAACTAAACTCTGCAGGACAGTGGCCCTCCAGGAGCAGGATTGAAGTCCTCTGACGTAGCCATATTATCACCGTTACTCTACTCGTGCCTTAAAGGACAAGTTCGGTATTTTACACTTAAAGCCCTGTTTTAAGATCGTTTCTGATGAAATAGAACGGTTAAGATTGAAATTTGGACAAATGCTGCTGTCCCGAGAATTTTCGGTTTCTGTGTTAGCACCCCCCCACCTCCACAATGGTTTCATAGGGCCACTGGAAGAATCATTCATAAAACGCATTAAACTTTAGTTTACAAAGATGTGAAACTCACCGAGTGGTCTGGGGTGTTCACTGATATGCTCACACAAAAATCGCTGCAAAAGATGGTTTCCAACAGGTGTTTTACCATTCGTTGTAAAACTGTGGACCTATTTTTCCAAACGCCTCACAACCGGACATTCTTCCGTTGAGAGCTTGAATAATAGACACTCCAGCCCAGTTGGTGGCGATAATGCACCTTTGCCAATGTTTGGATAGCGTAGCCTACGATACTGTGACTGGAAGACTACAGAAAGAATACAAACAACCCCATTTCTGTTTCCGGCGCCGGAGTAATACCGTACCTCACAGAACATCCAATACAAGTCAATGGAGTTGGACAAAAACTACGATAAAACCTGTTGGAAAGCATCTTTTGCAGCGATTTTTGTGTAAAAATAACAGACCGAGAATTTGTCACAAAATCAAAATTCCATTTTAATCATAATATGTGTGGGTTTGTTTTACACACGAGACTATAACTGCCCTGACCGCGTGTGCCTTTTCCATAGTAGAATCGCGCTGCGTGCGCAATTACTGAAAAACAATAGGATTGATCATTATTTTATACAAAATCAATATTTCTCATATGTAATACATTTAAAAACATGTAAAAACTGCAGATGGATGTTATATTGTGAATGCTTGCTTAGCATGGAGATTTCAGTGGAGTTACGACAGACGCGCTGTTTCATAATAGGTAGGGCCTATGATGTCCTTTTAATTTTATGAATGAATTCACAGTGCATTGATCTCATAAGGCACAATTATTTTCTCTATAATGCCGTTCAGTGTGCAATATGCGTGTGTGTAGACCAGGGGTCACCAACCCTGCTCCTGGAGAGCTACTGTCCTGCAGATTTTAGCTCCAACCCCAATCAAACACACCTGGACCAGCTAATCAAGCTGTTCAGGGTTACTTGATAATTACATGCATGTGTGTTGGAACAGGGTTGGAACTGAAGTCTGCAGGACAGTAGCTCTCCAGGAGCAGGGTTGGTGATCCCTGCTGTAGACTGTATATTTTTCACAAAACACTTTACCCTAATGTCGTTTTTAAGAGTTCAAAACTCATTCACTTCTTGGAGGTAGCCCGGTCTACAGGGTGTCACGTGATTTTCTTGCATCTAACCTGGACATTGCCATTGCCAACATCAGACCGAAAATTTGGCAAAATAATTTACTATGGTGATTTTTTCAAAGTATTTAAGTATTTGAAATACTCTAAATACACTCCCTCAAAGTATTTTGTTACAAACTACATTTTATTTTTTCCACACCTGCAAAATACAAATTACAAAATACACTAAAGTAATTAAATACGTATTTAAAATACATTTAATTGAAATACTGCCCATGTCTGGAAATAGCTACATTTCAAAATTCAAATGTAAAAGCTTTTTTACATCTGCCATCCATTCACGCATCAGTGTTTTCACATTTGTAAACGAGATGCAGTTTGCTTATGAGGCTTCATATGTTGTTTGCTTATGAGGCTTCATATGTTGTTTACTTAAATTGTTTCATTGTCAGTTTCAGATTTAGTGGATGCCAAGGGCAAGGAATCCTTGTTTGAGTTGTTTGTGTCATGAAATACAACACTTCAGGACGAGTGCATCCCCATTGAGGTTTAGTCTTGTCACTTCACTTGCATGTTTGCCCATCAGAATTCTTTTCATAAACAACCATCAAGAGGTTTGGAACTGTATACGTATATGTTCTATTTTTCTGTTTTACCAGATTTTAAAGTAAATCGCTACAGAAAGCATGACCATATATAGGGCAATTTATCAAACATGTTGAGAGCATTTTATCAGAAATAGTTTTGAAACTTTTATGGTGCACTGTAATGTCTGTATCCTGTGGGTGGAGTTGTATTGGAAAATGCATTTGATTTGTTAAACGGATAATAAAGTAATAAACATTACAATATAATGAGGTCATTTTTAACCAGTGTGTGTGTGTGTGTGTGTGTGTGTGTGTGTGTGTGTGTGTGTCTCAGTGCATTGACATGACTGTGTAAGTTTGTATGGGGTGTGTAACTAACACACATTAGGAAATTTTTTAGAAATTTGCAAATTCTGAGACAATTTTGTAAGTTGTTCTTATCTTTATTACATCATTTATTTTAAATAGCAATAGTCCTGTGCCATATTTACACACACCATTAGCACACACACACACACACACACACACACACACACACACACACACACACACACACACACACACACACACACACACACACACACACACACACACACACACACACACACACACACACACAGTTTTTTTAAACTGTAAAAAGTGATCAGTTGACTTAACTTGTGAAGAAACCAATTGCCTTAAAATTATTAAGTAAACTTAACTTAACTTCACATAACTTAATTTTTTCAATTACGCATGAAGTTTATAGCTTAAATTTAAGACAATGGGTTTCCTCACTTTTTTAAGTTAAAGAGTGTAGAAATATTATATATTATTCTAATATATATATATATATATATATATATATATATATATATATATATATATATATATATATATTGTTTGATAGGTAGAGTAAGTCCACATTAAGACTTGTTTAATGTGCACAATTTTCTCATTAGACAACAAGGGAGTGACTCTTTAAACTTAAAAACAAAACAAGGGAAATATACTGGTGTTTATGTTTTTCTGACATACGACTTTGATGTGGAGAGTGCTGTTGTTCATTTAAAGTTTGGCCATGAAAACCCTTTTGAGGACGAACCTTCCTACGAGGATGTTAAATGTCAAACGTTCTAAAACTTTCAATAAGGATTAGCATAACAACCACACACACATATGTTGGCTGTTGTGCTATACTTAGAAAGAAGCTAAAATCCGCAAAGCATGACAAAACTTGCCGATGTGGTCAGGTTTGGTTTTTGCACTGTTGTTATTATAATAATGTTGGATGATTTCTCACTTCATATAGTATTTCTACAATAAAATCTCTATAATGACTTGCTGACTAACTTACCGGACATCAATTCACAATAATTTATGCACGATCATATGGGCGCTACGATTTGCATTTGTCACATATCCAGGTTTCACAAAACGCATCCAGATTGCTTATACGGAAACATCTGTATGTGTTTAAGAATGGCGTCAAGTGAGTAATGAAAAACGGCCCCAGGGCTGTGGAGAATGCCACAGTGTTTTTGCTATTCTACATCCCAAAAACCTAGCACACACCCCCTAGCATCTTCTGCTGGGAACAAAATATCAACTTGCCTTGTTTGGCAACAGTAAATTTACCCTTTATTTGAGAAAAAACATTTCTCATGCCATATGTGACAAGAGGAAACCACAGCAAATACACATATGTTATTGCATCACAACAATGAGGATGTGAGTATGAAATCAGTGTGATGTGACTAAAAAACAGTAATGTTCTGAAAAGATCATGTGTGATACAGCACAGGTCTGTGTCCACCACTTCTTAAACTCTCAGGGTGATGCATGAAAATAATTATGTTTTAAATGTCGCAGGCAGAGATTGCTGGCTATAAAACGACCACAGCAACATAGTCTGCCCTGCCCTGGTCTTCCAGCCAAAGCCTACACAGACACTGAACCCTCACACTTGGCTTCGTCCCACTCCAGCAGGCTGCTTTTTAGGAAAACAATACTCTAATAATATTTTATGATATGTTTGGCCCATGACATTACGAAATGGCTGAACAACCGAATAAACTGTGCATAAATCATTGAGAGTTATTCCTTATTGTGTTTATCGTACACCATACAGCAGACCAAATATGACACTCAATTTCTGAATTATTGAGAAATGGTCTGATGATTGTACTCCCAGGGGGGTAAATTTGCACATCAGCAAAAAGATGATTGCCGGGAATATCACTCCTAAGTCACATAAAACTACCAGCATGTCCATGTATTTTTTGTTATTTTTTTTGGTGTTGTTTTTACAATTGCAAAATTTTGTAAAACTGAAAGAAAATACACAGAGAGCATGTTGAAAAGGCCTTTTCTTGGGCCTAAACTACTGTTTGGAAGGCTAAGTTGGCATGAAATGAAAATGTACCTCATCAGTTTTCTAAATGCATGTTATAAATCTTAATGTGAACAGTTCATCCATTTATTTTTAAATATTTTGACCTCATAATGTTTAATCAACAATGTCATAACTGGACATTCTGGGGAAAACGAAATATAGTTCTTCTCTATGGGGATATATGCAGGACTTCTCCAGTCACTTAGTCCACTTAGGGGCCGAATTCTCACTTGAATGTGTATATCCTGGTTAGGTGTTCCAGGGGGGTGGGAATGTTGAAATAAACCTGAGGAAAAAAATAATAAACCCGTGAAAACAATTTCAAAGTAGCCCAACACAGCAGGAAAAACACAGACTTGGGAACACAGATCAGCATCCACTTTTAAGTGCAATGCCCACATCTCAAAATCCAATTAACAACCAATGAATAGAAAAGTCACTAAATTTTTTCATTTTCAATAAACCGTTTCCCTCATATGTATCTTTTCTTCAATGTGGAAGAATTGCAGGCTACCAATTATAATATGAAGTAGTTAAACTACTCAAGCTGATGATTTGAAGTAGCTGTCTAGACTACAAACTAACAAACAAAAAGTAATTAACTAAATTTAAGTTACATTCAAGGGACAACATGTTTTTATAAATAAAAAATATATATCTATCCAATGATATAAATCGTAATTTAATAGTTGTGTTTTTGCTGCATGGCTATTGGGTGATCTGTATTTAATTACAGGTGTGACTCTCAAATTGTCTCGTTCACAACAGTTTTTACATACAGAGTAGCCTATGTACGTGATAATCCCACACTAACCAGAAATATATCACAATAACAATAGTGACAATAAATAAAGTAAATATCAAAGATGGCGACATCTGAAATGTCTTATTACAGTCAGTTGACATGATAAGAGCTCACCAACACATGTTCATCTGTCAAATCCCAATTAACCAGCAGCTTTTATACAGAGAATAACACATTTCAGTCACAAAAATGGGGTCATGAGTCCTGAATGCATAAATAAACCAAACATAACCATATACCGCAATATTGACAACTGTATTGTGTTGCTGCGTGAATATGGCCTCTGTGTGTATCAACTGAATGCACATTATCCGCTGCAATGTTGACATACACTTCCAGTTGCAGGAAATAAAGCAATGTTAAATCAAGCAACTCTGCCGGTAAGAACAGCTCTTTGTCTTTGAATGCAAGGGCAGAATCAAAACAAAAGACAGAAGCAAAATAAAGTAGGAATTTTATGGAGATAACATCAAAGGTAAATGCTTTTTGCTTTGCTACTAACGGACTAAGTCTTTGCATAAGAGCTTGAATCATTTCCTGTGGCTACGTACAGTATGTGATGACACTATAGGAGTCTAGTGGGGAGTTTTTCACCCTAAACATTACCAGTGAGAGGTAGGAAATGAGCCACCACACTTTTTTTTTTTTTTTTTTTTGTTGCAAACATTGGGACTATACATGGGAAGCTTATGTCAACAATTATATTTGATAAATATGGAACAACATGACTCATATCATCTACTCCCTCAGATTAAGCATGAATTCAAGAATTCTCAACTTCTCCGCCCTTGGGCAACTGTAACTGTCATGATTCTGCCATCATGTCCGTGATTCTCTTAGTATTGCGGCAGGATCATGACAGACCCATGTTCTGTGTGCAAGCACATGGCCTTGTGTTTTGGTCATGTGCTTGTGTTGTCTCGTCTCTTAAACCCGCCCCCTTGTTATCCTGATTCAGTCATTATTGCTTTACCCGTGTCACCTGTTATGTCTTGATTAGTCTCCTTATTTAATCCCCTTGTGTTTGCTGTCTTGTGTTGGTTCACTGCCAAATGTTACCTGTGAGTATTCTGTGGAAAGTCTTGTCATCGAAAGTTGTTGTTAGTAGTCATTGTAAGTGTTATACAAAGTGTTGTTTATTTCTTGTTCAGTCATTATCTTGTCTTGTCAGTCTTATATCCCTTGTTTCGTCTGTTTTGCCCCCTCGTGGGTTTTGTTTTCCTGTTTTGTCCCAATAAACCCTGAGTTCATTGTACACCGTCTGTGTTTGGGTTCATCTCCGTGCACAGCCGTGACAGAATGAACCGACCCACATCGAACACAGCGGACAGTATGTCCTCGCCCGTCAAGTGCCAGACGGACGCTAAAGGTTGGTGGTACCAGGCCATCGCTGACGCTAAGAGGGGCAAACTCCCGATTCCCGCTCAGAGACAGTTATCGGTAAGGGAGTATGCCCGGGTCGCGAACGAGAGGAGGTTCTTCCTGCCGGAGATCCTCCTAAACCGCTACCTCGCCGCTGGTCTCAACTCCCCTCCACCCCTGGCCGAACGGGAGGAGTTGGTGACCCGTCCGTTCATGGAGATGGTGGATCGTTTATCTCGGAGAGTCACAGACACCCACAAGCTCACCATCCGCCCAGCTGCCCGTGATCTCGGAGGGTCGTGTTTTGGCTGTGGTCACCCTTGGGGACCAGGCCCATGCCGCTTCAGTCCCTGAGGCATCATCTCCGCCCACCAGTCTCTGCAGCAAACGGGGAAGACACGCCTCGTGGGAGTCTGCTTCGGAGTCATCCGCTACAGAGGCAGCGCAGTCTGAGGCTGCCCTTCCTGGGCTAGTTGTGGTCCCTGTGGAGCTTCCCCAACCAGCCATGAGTCCTGCTATTGCGTCTGCTCCCCGACCGAAGAAGAGGGGAGCCTCTGGTCTGTTTTCGTCCCCAGTCACTGCAAGCGCTGTTCCAGAGCCCGCTACTGCAAGCGCTGTTCCAGAGCCCGCTACTGCAAGCGCTGTTCCAGAGCCCGCTACTGCAAGCGCTGTTCCAGAGCCCGCTACTGCAAGCGCTGTTCCAGAGCCCGCTACTGCAAGCGCTGTTCCAGAGCCCGCTACTGCAAGCGCTGTTCCAGAGCCCGCTACTGCAAGCGCTGTTCCAGAGCCCGCTACTGCAAGCGCTGTTCCAGAGCCCGCTACTGCAAGCGCTGTTCCAGAGCCCGCCACTGCAAGCGCCGTCCATGACCCCGCCTCAGCTAGCGCCGTCCTAGAGCCCGCTGAGAGAGTTGCGGCCGATCTAGCCGCTAAGGAGGTTCCGCGAGCAGTTTCGGCTCGTCAGGAGATGCCCATCTTCCTTGCTGCAAAGACCCTGTCTGATTATTTGTCTTGTCTTGCCAGAATCCTTGAAGTCCCTGTCTGTCCTGTCTCGTCCTCAGTCCCTGTACCTGCCGCCGAGAGCGCAGCACCCACGCCAGCCGCCGAGAGCGCAGCACCCACGCCAGCCGCCGAGATCGCAGCATTCAACGCCTCTCCAGAGTCGGAGGCGAGGAGTGTCACCTCTTCATCGGGAAGCCTCGTCTTGCCTAGGAACAGTGTTCCCGTTCCTGCTTCCTCTTCCCCTGTCAGTTCCCGTGTCTCCGTTTAGTCTCCCGCTGCTGCTGTCTCCACTGCCCCCGGACTCCCGTTTGTTTCCCTCATCATGGCTCAACCCAGGACTGTTTCTCCCTCTACCCACACCACTCCACCCAAGTCCGTTCGGACCCCCCGTCCTAAGCCCACACCCCGTAGTCCCAAGATCACTGTCCCGCCTACCCACCCTGGGCCCTTGCTCAAAGACTTTGTTGTCCCTCCGCCTCCCCTTCCTTGTTTATTATTTTTGATGTTCCACCCCAACCCTGTCATGGTTTACTCTTGTATGCCCTTGTTATTATTTGTCATGTTTTGTTGGGTCTTGTCTATGTCTCAGTCAGTCTTGTCCCGTGTTTGATGTCTCCTTGGGGAGCGTCTGGAAGCCGCTCCTTAAGGAGGGGGTTCTGTCATGATTCTGCCATCATGTCCGTGATTCTCTTAGTATTGCGGCAGGATCATGACAGACCCATGTTCTGTGTGCAAGCACATGGCCTTGTGTTTTGGTCATGTGCTTGTGTTGTCTCGTCTCTTAAACCCGCCCCCTTGTTATCCTGATTCAGTCATTATTGCTTTACCCGTGTCACCTGTTATGTCTTGATTAGTCTCCTTATTTAATCCCCTTGTGTTTGCTGTCTTGTGTCGGTTCACTGCCAAATGTTACCTGTGAGTATTCTGTGGAAAGTCTTGTCATCGAAAGTCGTTGTTAGTAGTCATTGTTAGTGTTATACAAAGTGTTTATTTCTTGTTCAGTCATTATCTAGTCTTGTCAGTCTTATATCCCTTGTTTCGTCTGTTTTGCCCCCTCTGGGTTTTGTTTTCCTGTTTTGTCCCAATAAACCCTGAGTTCATTGTACACCATCTGCGTTTGGGTTCATCTCCGTGCACAGCCGTGACCGTAACAGCCACCATCCTTCAATGTCCCATGCAGCTTCAGAATGAGATTGATTGACACAAACTCTATCCCATCACCTGTCAACTACAATGCTTCCTCAAGAGAGTTGTCATCCTGCCAAATCAGCCTACTTTCACTTCCAGCATGTCACTGGATAAATACCCTGCAGCACTTAAATGCAAGTGCTTATAGAGTTGATGACGTATTTTTGGAATTATGGATATATTGTGCAGGGCCTTTGTTTTTTTGGTATGTAATTTTGTGCTGTTTACATTTACTCTCTCTAGCACTGATCTTGACAGGGACAGTGCTGATTAATCAACAGAAACAAGACTGTAAATGGGCCAAAGTGAGGCTAATCCTAAAGTGTCATCCCTTCAAAGGGTCACCTAAAATTAGAATAAAACAAATGATCACATCACATATAAAACAATGCATTATATCCAAACCAATACTGCAGCCACAAAGCACTAAGTAATGCTTTCAATCAAATGTACGGCATTTAAGGTGTTAATGTGAAACTAGGCTGAAATAAAATCAACATCAAAATAAATTCATGTCTGTGATCCATGGGATCTGTGACTCAAAAGGCTGGTCTTGATAAATCCCAGATGACTCTTCCGTCTGGCTGGAGAAGTTCTGCAAATCTTTTCATAGAGCAGGCCTCACTGTAATGATTCATTTTTAAAGCCCAGAGAAAGAGGCTAATTAGGTGTTCAGCTGTCAGAATGATGTTGTTTCCTGGAGGAATTGTTTCAAAGAGAGTTATTAATTATATCAGTCTAAACTGCAGATTTTACATTTTGAAAACAAATTAATGACTAAAACTGTTACAACAGCAAAATAAATACATAAAAGATAGTAATAATATAATTAAGGCAAAAGTTCACAGGAAAACATGCCAAGGTTAACCCTTAAATGCATGAATGTTTCGCCAATCATTAAAACTGATGATGAATCTGAGCATATCAAAACTTTGTTCTGTCCCGTCTTTTCTACCCATCGTAATGCAATTAACATTGCCAGCATTTCCACTATATAAACCCCTAATTTATTAGATGTTCTTCTATTGATTACTATTCTTTTATCTGGTATCACCAACCCCAGTCCTGTTGTTTCTGTCTCTGCATTCTTGGCACCATCTGTATAAATCTGTATGCATTCATTATATTATTATCATTCCATTACACGATTATTGAACACTCTTTACAAATTAGTATCCTCCTGTGCCTTCCTTTTTTCCTGTAACACAGACCAGTCTACCTCAGGCCAAACTATCTTCCATGGAGCAATCTCTGGATAAATACCGTGGGACTTATCCTCAAATTAAACACTTCTAATTCATTGGCTACAGTATATCATTTCCAATCCATCTAAAATCTTCCTTTAGATTTTTCTCATACTCCCAGCTCTCCTGAAGTACTGCTTTAGTGAGATGTGAACTATTATGCCCTTGTAAACCAGCCTAATCGTTTGCCTTCAACTGCTTCCTTCTTAACTCTAGAGGCAATTCTCCCATTTCTACTGTTTTGAAAGCTCCACAGCATATTCTCAGAGCCTGTTAGATGCCTGGACTGCATCTAATATTTTTAACCTAGATTTAGCTGCCACATATATTCGTATATTATTTGTATATTCGCATTAATGCCACATATATTCTTTTCAGTGATGATCTACTTGCACCCCATTCTCTTCCCCTCGGACATCTCGACACGTTTATTACTTTTTCCCCCTTTTCCCCTTGTTTTCTGCCTGTAGTATCGTCACTTCATCATTCATCACTTCAGACATTGCCACATTGTGGACTAAAGGTGAATTGCACTTATTCAGTTATCAAAGATTCAATTGTTGAGCAGAAAAAATAATATTTACAAAAAATGAATGGGAAAACAGGCATTCTTTTATATATATAAAAAATGATTGTCATTTTGTTTATAATGAATTGATTGAGGAACACTAAGAAGGTTGATATCTAACTTTAAAAAAATAATAATGAAGAGGGGGTTAGTGAATGTCATCCCGGGTCACTAGACCCAAGGTATGCGTTTAAGGGAAAAATAAAATGCTGTGCAAAAAAAAAAAAAAAAAGAGAAAACAGATGTTTTTTTTATTTTGTTTTTTTTATTTGCTCAGCATTAACTGATAAACTGCACAATATCCAGAATTTACAGTCACTCCAAAGCAGCCAAAAGCTGAACTCAGCAAGACCTGTGGTTTTCCATTTCCATTTCCTCCCTTCCATTGAAAAAACACATACGTTTTTAACCCAGCTGTGTCTTTTCAGCTAGACGCTGTAGAAATATAGAGACAGAAATGTAGAAATGTACATATAAATACACATAACCGCAGCAAAACCACACTAAAAATAAAAAAAGAGAGTTATATGCAATCCACAACAGACTTATTTAACAAGGTCAGTTTAAAGGGCAATTAGGTTACATTCAAGTGAGAATGAAAGAAACAACGATAACAACAACAAAAAGTGGGGTGGGGGGTTAAATATAAAAAAGGATGGCATTTACCAAAGACAGTCAATGAGGAGTCAAGTCAAGTCACCTTCATTTATATAGCGATTTTAACAATATGGACTGTTTCAAAGCAACTTTACAGTGATAATAGGAAATTAAACAGAGTTTTGATTTTACAGCAGCTCTAGAATAAAGTTTGTCCAACTAAAGTCAATTTTGATTGATTCAGTGAGAGTGAGAGAAGTGCTGTTTGAGCAGAAAGGATTCTTTAAGTTGGCGAAGGAAAGCAGTTGTAAAGCTGTGGTTGATCACTCAGTGGCGCAGTGAGAGGAATTTACCACAAAGCTTGATTAACCCACAGATAATTAGAGCTTATTTAACATGTTGGAATACACAAGACTACGCCTCTATAACAGTTTAAATATGTTTATTTTTATTATTTTTTCTCTGTGAATAATGTCTTAGACACACATTCGTTTCTCAGAGAAGTCTTTTGAGAGAGAATATCAGGTATTTAGAACTTTAAAATTTCAGGAATCACCACAACATGCATAATCATATTGACCTGTGTTTAGTAACAAAATCCCCTCAGTATCCACAAACAATACAATCATCATAATCACCAAGTTTCAACTTTATGTATAAATCAACAGTTCCTCTCAAGGCAGCAGGTTAGGGAATTTCCCCCCCGGCTTGAGTCAGGAGCAGCTGCTAGCACAACCAACCACATGCAGGCCCTGACATGACAAGGCCGGGTTCATTTTTGTGCATTTGTATTTGTCATCCTATAAGGTGAGCATGTTTTCTGGACCACCAATGTGTAACTTACTAATTTTGCAAGAATGTGGCTGTCCCAATAATAAACACATTTGTGTGCTGCTGACATAACACAAACACAATGAAATTTGGCTGGAGAAAAGCAGGAAGAGGTTTTATGAAGAAGAAAGAATAAACAACCTTAGGTTCAGTTATATGCTAAGACAGGCTGATTTTATTTAACTTTTAGTTTTTGTATACCTTAGCTATTCCATTTACACAGATGATCGCATTGTGTATTTTAAATGCAAATGAGAGATTTGTATAAAACTAATCATAAAAGCAAGCTCTTAACAAAAAATAATTGTAATAATTTAATAATAATGAAACTAATAATTTATAATAATTTTAAGAAATTATTTTGTTAACAATAACCAACAATAATTTTAGATAGATATTATTTGATGTAGAGGTTGTTATAGGGTATTGCTATGTTTTTATTGACAGAATATATAATAAAGGGCATTTCACAAATGAGAAATGTTGTGTGACAGCAGGAGGACTGTCAAAATCCAGGTAAATTTCTAGTTTTCCACATGCACACATTATAATGAACCTCCCACATCCGGGCGGGCAGTCTTTTCCTGTAAGTGTTAATCATCTTAAAAATAGGGAACTCCAGGATCATGTAATCCATTGAGGGTGACGTTTACATTGTTGAAAACTGAATAATCAATCAATTTTTGGCTGTAACAAATCCGTTTCAACACGAAAAAGTTCAAGACTTTTAAAAAACAAAACAGAGAGTGGCACCTAACTTAACCCAAAGGTTAAGAAATAATAAAGCAATCAGTCATAACTGAGATCATTATGCAGTTTTATGTGTAAAAGTACTCCTGATTTAATTAAAACCGATTAATCAGAATCAGAAAGAGCTTTATTGCCAATTATGCCTATACACATACAAGGAATTTGTCTTGGTGACAGAACCTTCCAGCACAGACAAGACAGATAATAAAAATAAAACAAGTGATTAAAGTGGACAATATAATAATGTACAATATGTACTGTATGTACAGGTATATGTTATGTACAATGCAAGGGAATGTGAAAAAAAGATATATGTTAAACAAATATGAGTATAAATAGTGTTCTGTATTGCACATGTTTATTTCCCAGTGGGGGCATTTAATTGTTCATGGTATAGATGAGGATAGAAACTTTTCTTTTGCATGACTGTTCTGGTGCTCTAGCGCTGACCAGAAGGCAACAGTTCAAAGGGGAAGTGGCCTGGATGTGAAGGGTCCAGAGTGATTTTCACTTTTACTCACTCTTAATGAGTAGCCTACAGTTCTTGGATAGTAAAAAGGTAGGCTATATGTACCGATGATTCTCTCAGCAGTCTGGATTATCCGCTGTTAGTCTTCTGAGGTCTGATTAGGTAGCCGAACCAGACAGTTACAGAAGTGCAGAGGACCGACTCTATAACTGCAGAGTAGAATTGCTGTGGCAGGTTGAACTTCATTAGCTGGTGAATGAATACACAATGAAGCCTTATGTGAGTGTCCCATTTGAGGTCCTGAGAGATGGTAGAGCCCAGGAACCTGAATGACTCTAGTATTGCCCCAGTGCTCTTCATGTTAGTGAGTGGGGGGAGTGCTGGGGTGTTCCTCCTGAAGTCCACAATCATCTCCACTGTTTTGAGTGTGTTCAGATCCAGGTAGTTATAAATGTACCAGAGAGCCAGCTCCAACCTCCTTTCTGATTTTGCCAAGTAAGACGTTGCTGGATAAACATTTTGTTGATCCTGGAACAACATTACTGTCCGTAAATGTAGTCCTAACCCTATCCCTAAACCTATAGCCATAACTTCTCCTTAAAATCAGAGGGAAATGATAGGTGAATAACACTGATGTAGAAGCACCTAACCCTGGTTGTAAGCCTAAAGTTGACAAAAACTGTAAACTTGTACCTAAACTCTATCTGGTTGATTGGAATGTTTATAGGATCAACAAAGATGTGATCCAGGATCATGTCTTGGTGAAATCTCATTCACTGCGGGCAATGAGTGTAGTGTCCAATTAAAAGGACAACTTAAAAAGGCTGTTTACACCTCTGGCGTGTCAGAATGCAAAGGTGGTCTCCAGCAACTATACATTACACAGTCTAAACGTCTGTTTACATTAATAGTTTTATTTATTTATTTAACACATGGATATAGCTGTAGAGGGCAGTGTGTATCTTTGTAAACTCAGTGGACAAATCATTAACACACAAACGGTAATATAACAAGTCAATGAGACACAAACCAAAACATTTATTGGAACAGTTTATTTTTTTAAGATAAACTTGTACAACCAACAGAAAGCAAATCAATGCAGTGTATAGAGTAAAATAATCAGCATCTTAATAAATTTAGTCTTTATTTCATATTGAAGCATAGCAGGAAAAAACATGTCCGTCTGTTGCAAGAAATACAAAATATATAAAAAAATACAACACACATACACACAGGGGGAAAAAAAGGTGTAAAAATTGTACCTTTAGGGATACAACAGCTTGTCATTGGACAGTACCCTAAAGGGACATCAAGCTTCTATGAACCTTTTTGTGGTAAAAAAAAAAAAAAACGATACAAAGATGTCCTTTTAAGGCTACTGCCCCAGTGATAAACTGTTGTACTCCTAAAGGTACACTTTTTACACCTTTTTCTCTGTCTGTACACTAACTCAGCACATCCTTCAGACGTTAAATTGCTCAAAAAGCTGACATGATGGAGGCACAGTCAGTCAGGATGACTTTAAAATGCATAACACATCAATACATTTTTCTAAATACATCAGGATTCTTACATCGTATACATGTGTATGTTTCTGTATACGTGAGTATTAGTGTGTGAGGGTGCTAGAAATCCCATGGTGCTTGATTAAAGGTGCTCTAAGCGATGTCACGCGTTTTTTGTTACATACAACAAACATCCTCACTATCCGCTAGCTGCCTGTCCCCTGAACACACTGTAAAAAAAACTGTCTCTGCAGACATTCCAGGCTCCAAAAACGGCAACAAAAACAAACTGGGCTGACCCGCACCACAAAACATAACAAACTGTTCCAGCCAATAACCGAAAAAGGAATTGGGGGTGGGGTTTGGGAGGTTAGTGCGCAGATGAGGAGGAAGGAGGGTCTAGCTAGCCTCCGTTTTGTTTGACAATACTTCGAACGTCAACAAGAAGTGATGTCACCCGACATCGCTTAGAGCACCTTTAAACCTGTGACCTCAAATGTGTGGAACACTAATCACAGAAACTGTAATTGGTTTAGTGTTTGTTATCATTAATTTTTGTCAATGAAGGAGAAAATAAATGCTTCCAAATATTTTCTTCCAGTAAGATGGTTAATGGAAGTGTGCTTGAACCATTTTTCAAACTTATGTGTGTGTGTGCTTGCGTTTATTTAATCAATTTAATTACAAAAATTAATTGAATTTTCTCCTTTTATGCTTTATACCTCATAGCAATTTATAGATCTGCTTGATTACTGGTCTCACTGCCCCTCCGTTTCTGTCTGACTAGGCCTTTTAAGTCTGATGTCTTCTCCATAAATATACTGCACTGTACTATCGATCAGCTCTGTGGACAGCCTGGCCCATAACAGCTCTGTTAGCTCATAATTTTACACAATGCTTGTTTGACAATCTCAGAGGCATAATGGCCAAGAGGGCAAAACTGTAGGCCAAATTTGTTAAAAACTACTCCTTTACCAATAGAGAGTTTGGACTTTAGAGTGTATTTCCCCCCTGATATTTAAGTCCAAAATCTAGTGAGTTTATAAATACCTCAAAAAACTATTCTATTTTCCCATTTTTGTCTATTGGTCTATTTTTGTTCATGTTGCACTGGTCAATATGTTATATTTAAGTTACTGACTGCACCTTTAATTCCCAGCAGGATACACCTGAAATCCAGGAGGATGAATTTTTTCCATTTCCGAATCCTTAAAAAGTATCTTTGCAAAACGTTTAACTTTCAGCATCATTGAATCGGCTCTGATGTAGATGTTTATTCAAGCTTAAGCCTGAATAAATTATTGGAGCGTCAACTAGAACAGCACACTTTTACTTCATTCATGCTTGCTGACCCAACTGAGTTAGATATGAGTGAAAAAAATAAATCCTTTCCTGGCTCTCATTTGTGTCATTGCTCTTTATTTTATGCCCTACTGGAGGGCATTGAAGATTAGACCGCAGTCATTAGAAAAACATAGTCTGAAAACCTTCGGTCCGTTCCATAGATGAGAACAGTAAACACAGCATCAGTCACATGGGATTACGATTAAATAAAGACTAACTGCTTGCTGGAGATTTTTTTTTTTTTTTTATAGGTTATAAGCAATGCTGGAGCAGTGTTTAGATAACTATTATATTAAAGCAATTAAAAACTTATTGCCTGATATGTTGACATTATGACATGAATTAATTTATGTTCTGTCATTAACTCATTACAGAGGTATATATTTCAACAAATCATCATGCTTAAATAATTTACATAGAATTTATGAACAACTTGAAAACAATTAGGAATCAGGTCAGCTACTAATTCTAATTTGTATTTAATGAAATGCTGGATGTGACACATATATTGGAACAAGTCTAATGACTCTGTCCTTGAAAACCCATGACTATTAGAATCATGTTACAGACAGTAAGTGTGTTCGGCAATTTTCAGAAAATCTATAGAATCATATTTCGCCCTTCTTGCATCTTCATGCACTATAACACCGATATTATCATTGTGGAACATAAGACAGGATCCTTTCCATACATTGGTCAGATGTCATGGGTCTTGCGGCTGATTTGCAAACACTCCTGTTGTTAGCTATTAAACACATTATGAAAACAATTAAAAAAATTATATTTTGAGTCAGTTTTCTTTGATAGAATTGTCCTTGCAACGGAATTTTTTTGTCCTTTTTAAGTATGTTACATTAGGGAATGGAAATGTGCAACAACAGAAAAAATATTAAGGCTGTTTATATTAAGAATGTTGATGATGACTGCTTAATGATGGGAAACGTCTCGGTTACGTATGTAACCCTCGTTCCCTGAGTAGGGAACGGAGACGTTACGTCGGATGACGACGAATGGGGTTTCGCTTAGAAAGCCTATCAACTTCGAGTATTACAAAACGAGCCAATGGCAAAGAAATGCCATGGGTCTGCGGAATTTGCATGACGTAACTCCGCCCCACCTCGTGGGTATAAAAGGAGGAAGTCCGCAACAGCAGTTTATGTTTCTTCTCTGAGGAGCCAAGACTGAGCTCAGGCGATCCCCGCGGTACAGCGGAAAGTGGCAGGCAGACGTAACGTCTCCGTTCCCTACTCAGGGAACGAGGGTTACATACGTAACCGAGACGTTCCCTTTCGTTGTCACTCCGAGTTACGTCGGATGACGACGAATGGGGTTACCAGTCTAATCACGCCACCTTCTCGGCTGTCTTCCAGTGCCCTGCGTAAATCGAGGTCCCTGACATAGAAGGACGAAGGACTCAATTTAACACAGGAATACCAAGGTAAACTGGGAAGCATATCCCAAGCTAGGGGAAGTATGCAATTAATGCCAACCCAGAGGGGGGGGGACTTAGAAATACACATATGACCCGAAGGAAACATATGGAGAACACTGGGGTGTCCAGCCGCAGGTGGAATATTTCAACCCCAGGGGTGGCAAGGTGGCTTGCCAAGGGAAAGACACATGCTCAGAGAGGCTTACAGTGGAAATACACAAGTGGGGGTCGCTCAGGGGAGGGACTATGCACACGGGAGGCACCTAGCCGACGCGCAGGCAAGAGACACTGGCGCCGACGTCAGGAGTGCTGGAGGAACTCAGGGCTTTCGGGGAAGCTCACCTGAGGAGAATATCGCACGTATCCAGTCCGTGGAGTGGAATGGCGAGCAAGCGAAGACACCTGAGCGGGTCCGGTACTAGCTAATTGAAGCGAGTACATGAGAGGACACTGGCTCCACTCGGAGATTATAGAATCTGGCGAATGTGTTAGGTGTCGCCCAGCCTGCAGCTCTGCGGATGTCTGTTAGCGAGGCGCCATGCGCTAGAGCCCAAGAGGATGCCACACTCCGGGTGGAGTGGGCCGTCACACCAAGGGGGCACGGTCGACCTTGCTGCTGGTAAGCCAAGGCAATGGCGTCCACTATCCAGTCAGACAACCTTTGCTTGGAGAGAGCCTTTCCCTTCAGCTTCCCACCATAACAGACAAAGAGCTGGTCTGAGGTCCTGAAACACTGCGTCCTGTCTACATAGGCGCAAAGAGCGCGTACTGGACAGAGCAGTGACAAGGCTGGGTCTGCCTCCTCCGGGGGCAGCGCTTGCAGGTTCATCACCACCTGGTCCCGAAAGGGAGTGGTAGGAACCTTGGGCACATATCCGGGCCGGGGTCTCAGGATCACGTGAGAGAAAGCCGGTCCGAATTCCAGGCACGCTTCGTTGACGGAGAATGCGTGCAGGTCCCCTACCCTCTTGATGGAGGCCAGTGCAACCAGGAGCGCTGTCTTCATTGACAGGAACTTAAGCTCAACTGATTGCAGGGGCTCAAAGGGAGCACTCTTCAGGGCAGTTAGAACCACTGAGAGGTCCCAAGAGGGAACGAGAGGAGGACGAGGAGGATTTAGTCTCCTCGCTCCTCTCGGGAACCTGATGACCAGGTCGTGCTTCCCTACCGACTTACCTTCGACTAGGTCATGGTGTGCGGCAATGGCGGCAACATAGACCTTAAGGGTGGAGGGAGACAGCCTTCGCTCCAACCCTTGCTGAAGGAAGGAAAGCACAACGCTGATCGAGCATCTCCGGGGGTCTTCTCGGTGAGAAGAGCACCAGTCGACGAAGAGGTTCCACTTCAACGCGTAGACGTGTCTCGTGGACGACGCTCTAGCGGAAGTGATGGTAGCCGCCACCGCTGGTGGAAGGGTACTCAAACCTACCTCGAGCCGTCCAGGAGCCACACGTGGAGGCTCCAGAGATCGGGGCGAGGGTGCCACAGGGTGCCCCGTCCCTGAGAAAGAAGGTCCTTCCTCAGAGGAATGGGCCAGGGAGGTGCTGTCGCGAGGAGTGCAAGTTCGGGGAACCAGGTCCGGCCGGGCCAATACGGCGCGACCAAAATGACCTGCTCCTCGTCCTCCCTGACCTTGCGCAAGGTCTGCGCAAGAAGGCTCACTGGGGGAAACGCATATTTGCGGCCCGGCGGCCAGCTGTGCGCCAGTGCATCCGTGCCGAGTGTGCCCTCGGTCAGGGAAAAATACAGGGCGCAATGGGTCGAGTCGTGAGAGGCAAACAGATCTATCTGTGCGTCCCCGAACTGGTCCCAAATCAGCTGAACCGACTGGGGATGGAGTCGCCATTCTCCAGGGAGGGGCTGAAGCCGTGAGAGCTCGTCGGCTGCACAGTTCAGGGCTCCGGGAATGAAAATGGCTCGAAGCGACCTCAGATGCTTCTGACTCCATAGAAGGAGGTGGCGGGCGAGTTGTGACATACGGCGGGAGCGTAGACCACCTTGATGGTTGATGTACGCTACAGTAGCGGTATTGTCTGAGCGGACTAGTACGTGTTGACCCCTGAGCAACGCCCGGAAGCGGTGCAGGGCAAGGCGTACTGCCAACAACTCGAGGCAATTGACATGCCATAGCCGCTGGGGTCCTGTCCAGGAGCCCGCAGCAGCATGTCCATTGCACATGGCGCCCCAGCCCGTGGTGGAAGCATCCGTGGAGACCACAACATGCCGGGAAGCTCGTTCCAGGGGGACACCCGCCCTGAGAAATCTGAGGTTCGACCACGGGGTGAGGAACTGACGGCAGGTCGGAGTAACTGGTACCCGGAGCGTGCCTCGATGCCATGCCCACCTCGGGACTCGGTCGCGAAGCCAAAGCTGAAGCGGTCTCATATGAAGCAATTCGAGCGGCGTGACCGCGGCTGCAGATGCCATATGCCCCAGGAGCCTCTGAAAATGTTTCAGTGGAACCGCATTCTTGCTCCTGAGATGTCTCAGGCAAGTCAGCAGTGACTGCGCGCGCGCGCTCGCTCGTAAGCTGCGCGGACATGGCGACCGAGTCGATGTCCATACCGAGAAAAGAGATCCTCTGCACGGGGCAAAGTTTGCTCTTCCCCAGTTGACCCGAAGGCCCAGACGAGCTAGGTGCCGGAGCACTAGGTCCCTGTGTTCGCAAACCTGATCTCGAGAGTGAGCTAGGATCAGCCAGTCGTCGATATAACTCAGGATGCGAACCCCGTGTTCCCGAAGGGGAACAAGGGCAGCCTCGACGACCTTCGTGAAGGTGCGAGGAGACAGGGCTAGCCCGAAAGGGAGAACCGCGTACTGGTATGCCTGCCCCTCGAAAGCAAACCGTAGGAACGGTCTGTGTCGAGGAAGAATGGAGACATGAAAGTAGGCGTCCTTCAGGTCGATCGCTGCAAACCAATCCTGGGGCCGCACGCATTCGAGAACGCGTTTGGCGGAGAGCATCTTGAACGGCAGCCTGTGAAGGGAGCGGTTCAGCACGCGCAAGTCCAGGATTGGCCGTAACCCACCGGTTTTCTTGGGGACAATGAAGTAGGGGCTGTAGAAGCCGGACCTCATCTCGGCTGGAGGGACGCACCCTTCGATTGCACCCTTTGCCAGCAGGGTGGCAATCTCTGCTCTCATGATGGGGGCATTGCCACCGACCAAAGTGGAGCGGACTCCCCTGAAGCGGGGAGGAGACCGTGCGAACTGAATCGCATAGCCGAGCCTGACGGTACGCGCGATCCAGCGGGACAGACGGGGAAGCTCTAGCCAGGCTCCCAGGAACTGAACCAGCGGGATCACGCAGACGACAGGCGTCCCCCCGGAGGGGCAGCGAAGCGGAGTAACTGGCCCAGACGTGGACGGCATAGCGGTCCGGTGTGGGGGCACAGTTAGCAACCGCGCCCTGGCAGAGGGGGCCAGGGGAGGACCAGGCTGGTCGTCCTGCGGGGGCCTGCTCTGCCAGGGGTCTGGCGACAGAGGGGGACAGGGGCGAAGCGGTCCGTGGACGGCACGCCGTGTCAACCACCTCTGGGACAGAGGGGGACGAGGAGAGCACGGCTAGTGGGCGGCGCTCTGTGTCTTCCGAGAACTCTGCGTGCTCAGAGACGGGAGAGTCAGTTCTTTGGAGAATAAGGATTCTTCCCCGGCCCTCCACCGGGGAAAGGAGTGGTCCTGCTACCAACTCCTGGAAAGAACTGAGTCCCATCTCTGAGGAGCCCCTCCCAGGAGCGCCGCATAACCCGGCGTGTAGCGGGGGGCGGGGCTGGAGAGGGCTGTGGCGTCCGACCGCGGCCTCCAGAGCCGGCCCGGGTGAACGGGCGGGGTGGGAGCCGCGGGGGGCCGCCCTCGGCGGTGGGCAGACCGAGGGACCTGAGCGGACGGCGGGGCCGTCGGGACAGAGTCAACCTCAGCCTGCTCCATCCCCGAGGAGCCCGTCTTAGGAGCGCCGCTTAACCTGGCGTGTAGCGGGGGGCGGGGCCGGAGAGGGCTGAGGCGTCCGCCCGCGGCCCCCAGAGGCGGGGCCGTCGGGACAGAATCAACGTCAGTCTGCTCATGGGCGGCTGAGAGCTGTTGGGCAAGCCCTCAACCGCACCGCCGAAGAGGCCGACCTGGGATATGGGAATGTCGGACAGACGGGTCTGCGCGACATCCAGCACATCAGATAGGTTCAGCCACAGAATGGTGAGCATCACCTGACCCAGGGAGCGTAGGCCACTTTCGTCGCTCGGAAAGCAAGGTTAGTGGCGGCGCACAGCTCAGTGAAGAGCCCTGGGTCAGTCCCGCCCTCGTGCAGGACCATGAACATCTGGGTCAGGTAGACCAGCAGAATGACCATGGCATGCAGTGAGGCGGCCGCCAGTCCCGTGGCGCTATAGGACCTCGCCACAAGCGTAGACGAAAAACTACAGGCCACGGACGGGTGCTTAGGATTGCGCCGAGAAGAAGCACTCTGAGGACACATAGCATCGCAACAGAGCGTTCAGCCGGGGGAACCCCAGTGTACCCATGGGCAGTGGCCCCATCGAGGGGAGGAAAGGCGGATGAGATCAGCGAGCGGTCCCTGATCTCATCATGCACGTCCGGGAAGAATGGTATTGGGGTTTGCCGTGGACGAGGGTCGGCGGCCTTACCCAAAAACCAATCGTCCCGGGAAAGCATGGCCGTCATCTCCGGATCAGACTCGACGAGTCGTCACTTCCAGGAAAATCAAACCCACCTAGTGAAACTCCTACAATCATAATATCATCCTCTGTAGCTTCAAATGAAACACACGGGCCACCAGAGGGTAGACCTGTGGGAATCACCTGTTCACTAGCGGGCACCGTCATTGAAGAGGGGGGCTGGGGTCGCGGACACATAGTCGGCGCCTTGTTCCAGACCCTAACCCTCAGGTCACCCTGGCCACCAGCCGAAGATCGGGGGGTGGATGAGGGGACTCTCACTCATGTGAGTTCACAGAGTCTCGACCATAATGACGCGATGATTATGTTTCCACGGAGAAAACATGAGTCTTCCACGAGCGCTGCTCTAGCATGATCAAGCCCAAACATACTAGACAACGCTCGTGCCCATCAGAGTCCGATACCAAGCTGCCGCACCATTCATTTTTTTTTTTGAAATGCACGAGCGAGCCGTCTTTAAAAAGACGTGCCGAGTGCGAGCTCTTTTAGTGAGAGAAAACTCAAGTGTTGAAGCACCCGGGGAGACACGCACCGACTAGCAGACCACTGCAACAGATCAGCAGGAAGCACGCGCTCGCCGTAGATCGCCTTCACACCAACACTCGAGGTACTCGTTTGTAAAGCTGACAATTCAGAGATGGCTTGTGGAGAGAAGAATACACTTGGCTCCGAAGCGAAAACATAAACTGCTGTTGCGGACTTCCTCCTTTTATACCCACGAGGTGGGGCGGAGTTACGTCATGCAAATTCCGCAGACCCATGGCATTTCTTTGCCATTGGCTCGTTTTGTAATACTCGAAGTTGATAGGCTTTCTAAGCGAAACCCCATTCGTCGTCATCCGACGTAACTCGGAGTGACAACGAAAGGGAACACTTCTTTTATTGGTCGGATGAAATATACTAATTTTTTTAGATAGGAATTTTGGGTTTTCATGAGCTGTATGCCAAAATCATCAGTATTAAAACAATAAAATACCTGAAATATTTCAGTTGGTGTGCAATGAATCTAAAATATATGAAAGTTTAATTTTTATCATTACATTATGGAAAATAATTAACTTTATCACAATATGCAAATTTTTTGAGAAGGACCTGTATAAATGCTTTTGAGAACATTTATAAATATTGCTTTTCTAAGGGCAGACCTGACCAGAGCAGAGCTTGTCTTTTACAAGGCACAGAAAAAAAATTACAGATTAAGAAAAATTTTTATAAAAGATTTATAAAAGCAGGATGCAGTGGCCAAGAATAGCTTTTAATTGACTTATTCAAAGTCATCCCTTCATTATTAACTTCATTATTGCATTGCCATATATGTATTACCGGTATGTGCTTGAAAAGAGGAGAAAATTTACTCCAAAAATACTTCCCACATCCCACATATTATTTCCATTCAACTGTCATCATAATTGCTTCATCCATCATTGCATTTTGTTGACACAAAGAGTATGTTCAAATAAATGAGGGCAATTATTAAACAATAGAAAAGATTGTGGTTAAAATTCTATTCAATCACAAAACACACATCCATGATGAACTGCACAGATTAAAGCTCAGGTTTGTGGAGCAGATGCAGCGAGAGCAAAGGGAACGTTGTTCACAAGCTCTTCTGTATTCATGTTTGCTCCCTCACATGCTCGAAAAACAGATTTTCCCAATAGACTCTTTGGTCACTGAAACCATAGAAATACATACAGCTCTTCCATTTCATCATGTGGTTTACTTTCAGTTTACATGCTAGAGCTGTTGAGGTAAGGCCTGTGTCTTTCCAAGGTGAAACCCGCTGAGCCAGTTCGGTGAGTCCTCCGTCAGGGAGATGCCAACAGGTGTATTTTCAAAACACGGATAAAGAAAACAGAAGGGATTATTTCAACTCCAGGTATCCTACAAATACGCTTACAATTTTAGACTTGACCTGCTCTTCCTGGAGATGACAATCCGGAACTTCGCCATTGAGTATGATGCCTTTAATGATCACAACACATTCAGCAATGGGGATACTTTGGCAGGCAGGGTTATTGTGGAGGTGTCAAAGGAAACCAGGATCAAAACTCTCACTGTCAAGGCAAAAGGCAGGGCTGATGTGGCATGGACTGAGTCACAAGGGGAAAATAATGTGACGTACTGGGATAAAGAGAAGTATTTCTCACAAACTGTCTTATCTGTCTTACCGGAGGACAAAGCAGATGGTAATATCTGATGATGCATATGCTGTTATACACACTCATCTGTGAAAAACAATCTTTGCATTTTATGCGTATACGTATACTGTAATGAAGAGACAAAAATGGACTGTATTTCTATAACATAATATTTCATATATTATACATATATTTAATATATTTGCTAACACACAACACTAATAGTCTATACAGTATGTATATACGCTACAAGTTAAAAGTTTTGGATAGGTAATATTTTTAAAGTTTTTAAAAGAAGTCTCTTCTGCTTACCGAGGCTGAATTTATTTGATTAAAAATGGCAACAACAAAAAAGAAAACAGTAAAATTGATAAATATTATGACAGCTTAAAATAGCTGTTTTCTATTTTAATATATTTTAAAATGTTACTGTTTTCAACATTGATAATAATGAGAAATGTTTCTTGAGCATCAAATCATCATATTAGAATGATTTCTGAAGGATCATGTGACTCTGAAGACTGGAGTAATGATGCTGAAAATTCAGCTTTGATCACAGGAATAAATTACACTTTACTATATATTCACATAGAAAACAGCTGTTTTAAATTGTAATACTATTTCACAATAATACTGTGTTTTTTTAATCAAATAAATGCAGCCTTGGTGAGCAGAAGAGACTTTTTCTTTTAACTTTAAACATCTTACCGATCCAAAACTTTTGACTGGTAGTGTATATAAAAAAATGACTAATTAATTGCACATTTTCTGTAATTAATCACTATTAATTGCACCTAATATTACAATTTGTAATATATTTCAATATTTGAATACATATTTTTTTTACATTGAATATTCAAATGAATGTAGAAACAACATTAAGACTGTATATTTAAAATATTAAATGTTAAATACTGTATGTTTAATAGCATTTTTCACTATATATATATATATATATATATATATATATATATATATATATATATATATATATATATATATTTGTCTGTGTCTGTATCTTTTTTTGCTAGGCTCTGTTACTCTAGTGGCCGGTAGACATGTCTTCTCTTTTGCCTTTCAGCTTCCCTACCAGTAAGTCATCAGACATACGGTCTGATTGATAGATGTGACTTACAAATCGACAGTATATATACTTTATTGATTCCTGAGAGAAACTCAATCTTCCTTTGGAACAGTTACTTCTTGCAATGTAGTTAATACTTCAATGTGCTATATCCTATATGTTGAAATATTGATCTATCATATGATGCAAGTTGTTCTCTCTGAAGACTGTTAGTCATTCATGACAATGTCTCTACTCTCAGGGGGCTGCCGTCATCTTTCAAAGGTGCTCATGGTAAAATCCACTACCGACTTCAGGCCAAGCTGAGCAGGTCTTTGCGTGCTGCGAGCAAAACTGAAACAAAGTTTAACTTTCTTGCCAGAGCTGATTATGATCAATCAACACTGATGGTATGATTAAAATCATTATTTTTAGGCCTGATATAATATTCAAAGGCTCATTTAATGCATGAAACATATAATGCAGACAAACGTCGAACAATAATATTAGAATTCAATGACAAGAATTTTTACAATTTTAATGGTAAAAGGCCCGGAATTTAGAAAAATGTCACTCTGACTGTAATGGTGAGATTAACATGAACAAATTAGCAGAAGTAACTGTTACTTTATGGATAGTAACCTAAGAAGCTCCAAAACTTTCATCCTCTGCAGGCACTTCAGCATGGTAGTAAAGACAAAAACGTCATATTTTTTGCCTCTGGAAATATTTCAATGGATATTTTCTTGCCAAAGACAGGCTACCAGCAAGGTAACCCAAGCAATAGAACATGCATTTTGGTAAATTAATAGATCTATCAAAAAAAAAAATAATAATAATCAAACAGAGATAATTGATTTGATTCATTTGACAAGCTATAATGCAGTGTTTATTTCTCAAACAGGTGAAGGGCTAGTTGTTGATGGTGAAATTGTCAACAGCTCAACCCGAAAAATTGTGCCAAAGTACATCATCTACCAGAAGCAGAGCTTCTTTGCTGGAGGCCAGAGAGCCGTTCACACCACACAGATACTGAAGGAGAAGGGAGAGCCTTTAGTGTCCTCCACCAGACAGAATCTGACCAAAGTATTAGTCATTCCTCCAGAAATCAGCACCAGCATCCACAACTGCAGGATCCTCAAAGTAGAGTATAGACTGAAGGTAGGTACCTGAAAACAAGACCAGAAGACTATGTCACTAAATGTCATGTGTTTGAATACACAATACACATGTTGCAAATAGGAAATAGTCTTCAGGAAATCAACATCAATGTGACTTGTTCTTTATGTTTCAGGTTATTTTGGATGTATCATTCACGAAAAACCCTGTGATTAAACTCCCATTGATCGTACTGCCACACAGGACCTCATCCAACGTGTTGGAGGCAGGATTATACCCAGACCTGGCCAAAATGAATATTTTAAATTAATATAAGCAATAAGCACTACTTTTGTTTCGCACTATAATCAGATACTTGTATCAGATACAATAAAATGTAGAAAGAAATATGCTATGCAAAATTTAATCTACATAATTCTAATTTACATTTGTTAAAGTTATTAATTATTCATCCTCCCCCTTAAAAAAAAAATAGAATACAATTTATCTTAACTTAAAATTCTATTGACAACAATATCCCATCATCATGTCTTCATTTCTAATAAGCAATATGCATGTTTGTACACTATTTACAATGTCAACCTTCTCCGAACAAGTGTACACTAATGCAAAAATGAATAAATAAAACATAAATGCATGTGTCTGTGTGTGTAAAGGTCTCTATTGTTGGCTATGTTCTCTCTCTTTTGTTATTAGATCAGCTCAGTTGATTCAACTAAAAGGGAAAGTGTGTCATATTCCTTTTATTAAGTGGACATATGAAGAGAAATGGAACATCAGAATGGCATTTACCGTGACACTTAGGCCCTCACTGTGACATAAATACAGAGGGTCTGTCAACCTGGAGGCCATTGGTCTCTGGAGGATATCTTCAACTCAGCAGCTGTTCAGGCAACCTTTCTGCACCAGTATCCTACTGCTCTTTTGCTGTGTGTACTAACTCACTGCACCTCATTTCAGTGCTCAACAGACACTTTAGTGAAGAGTGAAGGATGTGGAAGCAATATTACAGCTAATCTGTGACCTTTGACCCCACAGCAAAAGATGAAATATAGAACGGCTTTGAAAATGGAGGACAGTGAATTCATCTGTTCCGTCTAAAGAGAACTTTGATATATTTGAGCAGAGAAAAAAAACCCAAAACATTTAATTTAATTTAATTTAATTTAATAAAGCACACATGATTTTAGGAGGATGAAAACATTTATCACAGTTTACACCACAACACTTAAATCAACATTTAAAGAAAAACTGTTCCACTTAATTCTACAGCTTTAAAGTTGCAGTAGGGAGTTTTGAGAAAATGTTGACTTAGCCTGAAAATTTGAACAAGCACAACTTCCAGGTCCAACCCCCTTGCTCTCTGCTGCGCTACAGCCCTCCCTCCACAGCTCCTCCCCCACAGCGGAGCCTGCCGTGAACGCGCAGGCTAGTAAGCAGGACCACCGATTACGGCGGATTATAAACAGTTATGGAACATTCACTAATAGGGACGAAACATCAACAATATGCTTTACATTGACTATGGCCTGCCCATAGTTTGACTACAAACTTGGTCCTCAAATCATTATGTATTTTGCAATACATGTAACTTTTTAACGTTGCACTCTTTCTATAAGTTATAAATAGCTAGTAAGATAACGTTAAAGGATTAGTTCACTTTAAAAAAAACTTTTGCTGATAATTTACTCACCCCCATGTCATCCAAGATGTCCATGTCTTTCTTTCTTCAGTCGAAAAGAAATTAAGGTTTTTGATGAAAACATTCCAGGCTTTTTCTCCATATAATGGACTTCAATAGGACACAAACAGTTCAAGGACCAAATGACAGTTTCAGTGCAGCTTCAAAGGGCTTTAAATGATACCAGACGATGAATAAGGGTCTTATCTAGCGAAACGATCGGTCATTTAAAAAATAAATACAAAACTTTAAGTTTTATAAGCACAAATGCTCGCCTTGCTCTGCTCTGTGATGCACGTTCGTGACTTTCCTGTTCGAACTCGTTCATCAAAATGAACAAATCTTTTTTATCGAGTCATTTCATTTGTTGAATGAACGAAATTACTCCAAAAAAGACTCGTTCCAAATGAACAAATCTTTTTTCAAGTCATTTCGTTCATTGAATGAACGAAATGACTCGAAAAAAGATTAGTTCATTTGGATGAAAGAGTTCGAACAGGAGAGTCACGAACGACAGTACGCGCTCGCGCTGTGCAAGAGAGGGGTGATCAGCGCGTACACGAGAGTGATTGACACTGCTAAGACATTCCTCCTGGCTCTGATTGGTTGTTTCTGACCGGGAGCGGTGTATTTCTGCAAATGGCAATAGGACCACAGGGAGGAGCCAGAGGAGCTTGATTTTTTCCACAGATTATCTGTCTCATATTCTACTGTCAGGACATAATGACAGTTTTAACAAATATTTGTTTACAAAAGCTACCTACTGGAGCTTTAATTGAAAAAGACTTTACTGTGAATGATCAGCAGCCATCTCTGGATGACAGTGATTGAATGAGTTTGGTATTCCAGCCTGTCCCCCTGCTGGAAATCAAACGTTGTTACTTCTCACTTATCTGACATGACAGTTTAACAGGAGCCGTTCTCTCTGCTGCTCGCCATGTAATTGTAGTAATTCACTTATTGAGTAGCAATTCTTAACTGCTGTGTGTGTAGCCTTGTACCATCAGTAAATAATGTCACAACATAGACAAAGCTCACAGGAGGCTGAACATTTATTGAATGTTTATTATTAAAAACAATTGATTTAATCTAATTACAGGATATGTGAGGCTGATATCTTTTAAGTGAGACATGCAAATAGATTAATTGGGGCAGCAAAATTGAATCATTGCATTTGTCTAGCTATAACAGATGACCTTTAGTCTTTCACATTAATACTGGAGTGGTGACATTTACAGTTCAACCTCTTGTGTGAAGTCCCAAATTAAAAGTTATTCAATGGCTTAAAATTCCTCAGGGACATCGCTTTATTTTACCGATCCAAATTAACTGATACACTGCTAAATAAATAACAACTGATTAGCTGGAATATTACAAAGTTGAGTGTAAAAATGATACCATGATGAATGTTTCTCACAAGATGACATGAGGTGATGCCATAGTTGGCCTACAGCATATTGCTTAATTTAATGTCGGATAGGGCAATAGGGCAAGCGCTATATTGAAATAAGCACGTACAAACACATGGTTGGTCGCTTTGTGTGTCTGTCAGATGATCTCTTCTCATCTGTCAGTTCTTGGCTAGAATAAGCTGCAATGTGGAGCAGATTTCATGCGTCTGGCTGTGTGAGATTAGTGCAATAATGCAAAAAGAATTGTGCACCATTTTGGCACCAGATGTGAAGTCATCAGTTGGCAACAGAACAGGTGAATCGTACGCCACATGCACATGCTGTACATCAGTTTCTTCAGACCTGATTCAACTATCATTGAGATTCACATGAAGTGTATTCTTTACAGATGAGAGACTGGTGGAAGACAGAGGTCTGTCAGTGTGTCTGAGCAAGAGCGGTTAAAGCACCTCATTAGGTCTAGCTCTTAGCCTGTGTTTGAGCAAACTGTGAGCAGACAGCTGCAGTTACTAATGAGACAAGTGGTGATTTAAAGTCAGTGAACAGACTTGGACTGAAGGAACTCATCATCAGAGACCCCTGTTATAGCAGCGGACATTCACATTTCTGTGGCCCATATGTCAAAGAAAGTAAAATGGATAGTATTAATAATGATTTTTGAACATTATTATTTTATTATTATTATTATACAATATTAATTTTACATTCTTTGGCCACAGATTATACATGCAGACTAAATTATCCAAAAATACTGGTAAAGAAAATTATGCACTGCAGGGAATGTTATTGTAAAATAAGCTGCATGTAAAGGAAGATTGCTTTTACTCTGATTGGTATCATGAGCAGGGAATTGTACGATGAACTCCAGATGTTTGGTTATTACTATATAAGGCAATCAATTGAATTCATTTACATGTGAGATTTGAACAAGCTGCTCTTGAAAATTAGATGAATGACTCTAATCAGAAAGGCGGATCTGAATCAATGTGATGAAAATCAAAGATATGGATGGATGGATGGAGTGTGAATTGGGAAAACATAACACCAATTGAACACCTCATTGTTCTTCTAAATGAAAATTGATATTTGATAACAAACAAGAGTAACCACCAGAGATGCTAGACAGTCCCTATTTATTTCTCCCATTTCACTTCCAATAATTAATTGCATCTGTCACACACAAGACAGGCTGGGAATAAAATACCGCCTATAGAAAGGATGCTACCATGTTTGCTTTGCTACA
Source organism: Gila orcuttii (assembly GCA_026230005.1). Taxonomy (NCBI): domain Eukaryota; kingdom Metazoa; phylum Chordata; class Actinopteri; order Cypriniformes; family Leuciscidae; genus Gila; species Gila orcuttii. The sequence continues at coordinate 28,135,811 of JAPDVR010000015.1, forward strand.
GGGCCAGAATTGATACAACTTTATGTTCAAATATGGGTGCTTTGTATATTAAGGATTTTAACAGATTCTGTAACACGTTTCGGTCATTGAACCCCATAAAATATGATTGCATGCTCTCATCAGCAGAATCATTTTGCACATATATTAGTTCAGGAAGTCAGACGCATGGACATCTGTTTGTCTGGTTATAGGGGGAAGGGAATGGAAAGAAATTTGAAGAAAAAGAAAGTGAGAAAGTGTGGACCATCTGTTGTCTTTGTGCAGACAGAATAACATTTCAGCTGTTCCTAATAAATTACTTCAATTTATTGTGTGCAATGATGCAAATCACAAGTCCTTGAGAATTTTTCCTGATAAACTAAATCTACAAAAAATCTGAATATGCTCTTAAAATAAAGGTTATTTATTGTCAACATGGTTCCATGAAGAAACTTTAACATCCATGGAACCTTTCCATTGCACAAAATGGAAATGGTTACATATTTGTAGTGCTTAGAAGAATTTGTTGAATCTTTTGTTTAGTCTGACCTGAACAGGTGCCATAATCTGTCTAGTGGTATCAAGATCAATAGACCATTATGTTATTATTTAATTAGTTATATTAAGGAAAAAATATATATTTTCTCTCTTTGCCTTTGGGACCTAAAAAGCTTCTGACAGATATTCCCACATGGCTTTTTTGCAGGTCGTATGGCTTGAATTCTCTCATTCCTTGCTGTGGGCAACTTTCTTGCATTAGGCAGTCTGGCCTCAGTTTTCTGAGGAAAATCCTAGGAAAATATATGATGTATGATTAATGCTGATGGCAGTTTTACAGGCTGAGCTCTGTCCAGTTCTCTTCCAATTTCTGTTCCAGTATTTTCTCAGTTGATATTGGATGTTTGGAATGTTTTTCAGTGGTCCACATAAGTGCTGTTGTCAGTGTAAGTTCTGGATCTGGACAAGACAGCTGAAGGTCAGATATTTTTTATTGAATGTCTTTACTTCTTGCATTAGTGCAGACATTTGCAAAAATAGTTATAAAGTGCCAATATATTTGGTAGTGTTGCTAGTAGTCTTGGTGTGTGTGTTTTCTTAAAAGTCATTATTTTTCACCAATTTTCTAAAATGTGTTTGGCTTGGTAATGGGTATGACAATGTTGATATGTTTGGTCTTGGCGGGATAGATCTGCTATGCTGCTGCTGCTGTTGGTTATTGCTGCTGCTGCAGAGCAAGTACGGGACTTACTACTACCAATACATACACGACACACTGCTGTGAGCAAGGAAGACATCCTGCTGCTGTACAATATAGCAGACTTGAATTACCCATAGCAGATCTATACAGGTGGAGCTGGGGAAGGTGGAGGGTTTCTAAAAGGTTGAGCATGTATTTAAAGGTTAAGCACACAAGCTCATTGGCTACTGAAATGGCAGGTACCAATCAGCTGTACCCTATAGATAATTATGTGATTGCAAGCAGGTTGAGTTAAGGACCTATTAGCCTGCACCATCTAGAGTTGCATGACAGAACCTTGTATTAAACTAAATAAAAAAATATTAAAAAAAATCTATAAATACATTTTAAATAAACAAATTTTAAATAATTGAAAATTTAATTAGACAAATCATTTGATTTAAATCGTTTTAAATAAATAAATAATTTTGTGTCTGTTTGACAATAACATTATAACAGCCATTCCTTTTGCCATTTCAGCACAGATCATTGTGTCACTATCAGCATTACATGAGATGAAACTGCACCCGAGTTTGCTATTTTTAGAAGCATATTTCCATCACTGCTGCTATTATTGTCTCTCTCTTGTTCATTCTGTGAACTGATGAAAGGGACTGAATTTAAACTACAGTAAGATAAATATGACACCTCCCACACAAGACTGCAGACAACTCTTTGGGTAACCACCCTCATACGGACTAAGTGTGATATATGTTTCGAGCTGCATGTGTCAACCAACAGAACGCCCACCTACTGTACGCCCACAACAAAATAATGTTTTTTGGTTCCACTTTAACCTGCAAGGCCTTGTTAGCTTGGAGTCCACATGCAGCTTAACATCAGAGCACAGCAGCAGCTTAACCAGATGAGGAAACAACGAGATGCTTTACTCACCAGTGTTGACAGGGGCTATGAAAACCTGTTACTTTTTTAAATAGAAGTCAAATCAAAAAAGCTGTATTTGATGAACTCTGTGAACTCTACTCAAAGATATGGAAATACAAAGTTGTTTCATGAAACTGTAGATGGTGCAGGCTGATAGGTCCTTAACTCAGTCTGCTTGCAATCACATCATTCTGGGCACAGCTGATTGGTTCCTGCTGTATCAATAGCCAATGAGCTAGCTTCTCAACCTTAAAATACTTGGTCAGCATTTGCTGTAGCAGTTGTAGCAGGAACCCTCCACCTACCCCAGCTCCACCTGTAAAGATCTGCTACGGGTAATGTATGCTATATTGTTCAGCAGCAGCATGTCTTACTTCCTAGCAGCGTATCGTGTATGTATTGGAAGTAGCAAGACCAACGCTATCTCACAACAAATTCGTACGAATTCATACGAGTGAGTACGAGGTGGCTAATTTGTACGAATTCGAACAAATTCATTCGAATTGGGCAACTCGTAAAATATGAACGATTTAGCAAAAATCTCATATGATACTGTATGAATTAGCCACTACATAAAATACGTACGAATTGCAGTGAGATAGGGTTGACAAGACCCATACTTACTCTGCTGCAGCAGCAATAACAGCAGCAACAGCAGCAGCATAGCAGATCTATTCTGCCAAGACCAAACATATCAACATTATCATATCCATTACCATGTCAAACCCCTGAATACCTTGCTGTTAACAATGACGGAGCAAAAGCGCACACTAAATGTAACCTTTTTCGGGGTTTTTAAAAAAAGGTATAGTGATGCACCAATTTTTTTCAATTCGCGCGCTGCCGTTGGTTTTCGGAGCGGTCACTTTGTATGTTTCGTTCATGGAACTTCCTGACCTGCAAACGTCCTGTAATAATAGGGAACCACCCATTATACATAAATCAGGTAACAGTTATATATACGTTTTAGTTTTAATCTCTTTCGCCAGTTAACGTTAATAAGCTACATGCCTCGTTTTACTTTCTCTGCCATCGACTGAACTACAAACTTTCCACTGACGTCTGTGCCGCTGCACGCTCAATCCACTGCACGTTTTTCTCTTATCAGCTCGCGCACCACAGCTATATAGGCGTTATATTTCGTTTAATATTCCACTAGTAAGATACATTTACTTCATAGACAGCCCTCTTTTTATCCCCATTATACCCTCTGTTGTCAGTGTTTTCACAAACACAAACATTGTTTACATGCTGCCTGGTTGTTGGTATCGGAGCATTTTTACAAACTAGTACATGAGCTTAGTATCGGGCCCTATACCGATACTGGTATCGGTGCATCCCTAAGCATTTGGTTAATGGGTAATTGAACACTAATTGCATGCTGTTCAGGGTGATCTCAGTTGTCTTCTCAGGTAATAAATAAAACCAGTCGTAGTGAAGTTCTTCAGCAACAAGCCACCTCTTGATATTTCGCCAGACTTTTTTTTTTGGTTGCCGAAATTTTGGTGCATTACTAATAGACAGAAGAAAGAAAAACATGTGTCCTCAACCTTACCAACCACAAGCTCAAATCTTCACCATGACAATAACCCCTAAAACACCACCAGAAACTCTTTATATTTTTTCCAATCTTGTTCAAAAAATTAAAATAACACTTAATTTCAACATTTTTTTTCCCCCATCCAGTCCAGTAAGATAATCTACAACAATGTGGAATCAGCATTTTGGCCATTATTCAGGTAACCAAGGCAATGGTTCTCCCACGTGTGTTCTCGGACTGGCCTCAAAAAATGTATTAAACGTACTGAAGTTGAGTGTAGCTCCAGTGAGACAGGTCACCAGAGGATTATGTCAGGCTATTAGTGGATTCAATGAACCCCTGAATCCTCAGACCTGTGCTGTATCTTGGTAAGTTTTCTCTTCTCCGATACAAGCCTGCAGATCAGTGTGAGCTCACTTAATGTGATTATTTGGCAACATGCTGGCTTTCGTCTCCATTAACAGTCAGATGCTGCATAAACACACAAGAGCTGTGACCAAATGCACAATCCTTAGGACTAAAAAAAAAAGCATTGCAAAAACAGAATCTGGCACCTTTTTAAAACGCATTCCCTGCTCACTTGCAGAATTACTCGCACCTTTGTGTATATATAAACAAAAAGGCCTGTGAAAATAAATCAGCATTGTTAATTTTTTGACATTTTATTTGAAAAAATGTACAAAAATCTAACCTTTCTTTTAAGTAAAACAATTAAAAATGGGGGGGAAATCTCATTATGAAATAAATGTTTTTCTCTAATACACATTGGCCACAATTAATGGCACCCTTTTATTCCATTCTTTTTGCAACCTCCAAGATAACAGCTCTGAGTCTTCTCCAATAATGCCTGATGAGTTTGGAGAACATCTGACAAGAGATCAGAGATCATTCCTCCATACAGAATATCTCCAGATCCTTTCAAATTCCAAATGTCCATGTTGATACACTGTCCTCTTCAGTTTTCTATAGGGTTCAGGTCAGGGGGCTGGGATGGCCATGGCAGAACCTTAATTTGTGCTCAGTGACCCATTTTTGATTTTTTTTTTTTTTTTGCGATTGATGTTTGTTTCGGATCATTGTACTGATGGAAGATCCGACCACGTCCCATTATAAGATGTCTAGCAGAGGCGGTTAAGTTTAGATTTTTTCTCTGTTAGTATTTGATAGACTCCATGATGCTATGTATGAACAAGATGTCCAGGACCTTCAGCAGAACCATAGGCCCACAACATTAAAGACCCAGCAATATATTTAATCATACACATGTACTTTTTCATCTGTGTGCACCAAACATATCTCATGGGTTTGCTGCCAATTTTTTTATCATCTGACCTTAGAAACCAGTTCCATTTGAAGTTCCAGAAGTGTCTGAAAATTGAATATGCTGGAGTTTGTTTTTGGATGAGAGCAGAGAATTTCTCTTGAAACCCTCCAAAACAACTTGTGGGGATGTACTGTATTTTTGGAGGCTTTCTGACCCCAAGACTAACTATTCTCAACTAGTTGTGTTCCTGGGAGAGTCTTTGACCACTCGAACTATCGTGCATTAAGACAATAATATACTGTAGACGAAACAGGAAGACTAAAAAACAAAAGGATAAACAATGCAGGTTTATTTTCACAGCCATCTATGATTATATTTGCCAATAATTCTTACTATGACTCTAAAGGGAAGATGGGGGAAGATGCCTTCCTGAAGAGCATTTACTTCTAAATTGTATATGTAAAATAAATCACACATTTTTATTGATATTTTAATAGTAAATATAAAATACTAAATAGTCCATATACATTTTGACAATTTAGTGAATAATTTTCCCAGTGATACAAAGGTGACAGTTTTAAAAGCAAACAACTTGTGGAAAGTGTGACAGTGACTGAAATATTTAAATGACAGGACAGAAAAGTGTGACAGTGACTGAAATATTGAAATAACCAAATTTAGACATGCATGTGAACGAGTGATTTTTGCCTCAGTGTTTTAGACAAACACCTTCCTTTACATACAATAATTGTGCAGCTTACTTGCATAAAAGTCAGTATGAGTTTTATTTTAAAGAAATTAATACTTTTATTCATCATGGATAGATTGATTAAATTGATCAAAAGTGACAATAAAGACTATCCATTTAAAAGAAATGCTGTTCTTTGAACTTTCTAAAAAATGTAAAAATGTTAATTCCAAAATGTTGCAAAACATTCTGGCTACTGCACATTCACATTCACCTGACCTGCTCATTTGAGAGCTCCATAACCTGAATTGGGTGTCAGATTAATGATACACCAAAAATGAGCAGTGCTAGGGGGTCCCTAGGAGCAAGACTGAAAACACATTATCACACTGCTCAGATCTTCATGATTTCTCTGTAAACACAAACCCACTGTGCAAAATGAGTAAAAGCAAACCTATGTGACCCTGTACCTCAAATGGAAAAGAACATGGTTAGGGCAACAACACGGTCATGACATACCAGGGAATGCAAATACTGATAAAAAATTATAGCTTGAGTGCACCATAACTGAAGATACAGTACCCGCCATGTGCAATAAATCCTGTTTAATTTGTGGCTCTCGACAAATCGCCAATATTCCTGCAATTAATTTCAATCCTCAATAAGAAAAACTAATTGAAAAACAACCTAGATGTGAGATCGGTTATGCTTTTTTCAGGTGTCTTGACCCTGTATATATATATATATATATATATATATATATATATATATATATATATATATATATATATATATATATATATATATATATATATCATTATTCTCTAGGATTTTTCCAAACCTTTTCATCTTCACTGTCATCTCACCCAGAAAAGAATAGCTTCCATGTCGCACCATAATACTCTTTGTTCTGGTGTTGTGTCTTGTGTCAGTTATAAATAACTTCCTTTCCTCCAGAGGAGGCTGAAGCTAGAAACTGCTTTCCCTCTCTATTCCTCAAAGTGTAAAAGCATGCAGAACTACAAGATTTCACTGCAGGGGCGGAGGAACAACTCAACCACCTCTTGCAAAATAAATCACCTTTGCCCTGAATACTGAACATACTGCCTAGTCTAAATTTACCTACAGTTAATGTAAGAATGCTCACGCCATTATGAAATTGTGTCTTTTTGATGCAGTTTCAGACAGGCTTCAGAGAAGGTAATTTATTCTGTTTTAGTAGGTCAGGCGAAAACCTACTAGGTGCTAGACCAGTCATTTGTGCTTTAGAGTGAGTACCCCTGCAGCACAACATAGAGAATGACAGTTAATTAAATCAAATCTCACACTGTTTTCACATCTCACACTATTCTGATGAAACTGACTGTGCAAAGATGTGGGTTTTTTTCCTGCAGTGTTTTTATGGTGTGCAGTGTGCCGCTGTCTCCACCCATCAGCAGACAAAAGCTGCTTCTCATTACCATTTTATGAGGCCCAGGGCACTATAAGGCCGCAGAGCTATAGTGTCAGAACCAAGCTGCTATCTAAACATCTTCATTTCACACAGTCTAATGCATACATAACATAAAAAAGAAAAGAGAAAGCAAAAGGTAACTTGAGCCAGTGTTCATTGAAGTTGTGCCAGTCCTGCTCTACCATATGAGCCGGATTTGAATGATTACTTGACAAACTGTTCAGAGAATTTAATTGGAAAGTACATTTCAGGTAACTTCCTGGATTTACACAATTCACCTGGACTGTGTTGTTCTAGTAATCCAGTCAGACACAAGGCTGGAGGTTTGGCAGATTAACATGGCTCCATTAGCCCCTTGCAGATGCTAATTGCATTCTAAAAAAGCTTTTTTTTTGCCATTTACAATCAAAAAGCATTAATGTAGAAATAAATTCTAATGGGATTTTTACTTTCCATTTGCATATATATTTTTACCATATATATTACCACATATTTACAATATATGTGCATATATCTTTGAGCATATTTTTAACTATTTAAAGTTTTTTTTAAAAACCATAGTTTGGCATTATTTCAAATGATTGAATTATCATTAATTTATTAACTCTAAAATATCTTGTGAAATGTTGTGATTAATCTGTTTTGCTTCACGGCTGGGAAGTCTCAAGAATTTTCTGAAATGTCAGTGGAGAAATATTGGAAAAACATCTTACAAATAACCCATGCTGATAAAAAACAAACAAAAAAACAAACAAACAAAGAAACAGGGTGCTGTATTCTAAGAGAACTCTTAGAGATCTCTCTCTCTCTCTCTCTCTCTCTCTCTCTCTCTCTCACACACACACACACACACACACACCTCTCTCTCACACACACATAATTTGAATGTTAAAGGGTTTCTTCCTCCATGTATTATAACGCTCCTTGTCAGACGCATTTAACACTAACAGTGAAATGACTCTATTCTGAAATGTGTGTAACCTTGAGGAATTGCATCATCATAAAAAAAAAAATAAAAAAAAATTCTTAGAAGAGCCGTCACAATCAATGTTCTGCTACAGTGCATTTTGAGAAATACTATGCAAAGCCTGGGAACAGAGATTGTCTCATCACACCCGTGAGAGATTAAAGCGTCACACAAGTGTGTACTCAAGAGGGACTGGCTGGGAACCCATGACATCACCAAGGGTTATCACTAAGGAATGCACTCTCTCTCACCCACTCATTCTCTCTCTGTGGCTTTTGCATATCAAATCCAACCTGAGGCAGAGGTGCTGAGTCGTTGCTGACTGAGTGCAGGAACAAATGGTGTGGAACATGTTTTTGTCTCATTTCAAATAAATTGCTATGTGCATATGGCCTCCAGACCGAACCATTAGCATTACAAAATCACAAATCAGCTGGAGCTATGGAGCCTGTTCCATTAAAGAAAAACACCACAAGCGCAGCTTTGACCTTTATGCTTGCCGATATGTTAAAAACAAACAGATTTTTATTCTGTTAGACAGGTGTAGGGGGTCACCCTACACAAATTTTTTTGCTTCACAACAGCAAAACAACACAACATAAGCCCGGCTTGTAAGATGAAAAACTATGTAAATAAGGCATCAAGGTCACATTATTACGAAGTGAAGCCAGGCATCTTTCAGCACATTACAAACTGTTAAAGGTAGCATCCAGACTGGCCTGAAGCTATGTTGTGCTAGTGGCATCATAGCAATGGAACTGACAGTTGTGTGGTGGCACTGCTTTTTTATCTTCACTGTATTCTGCACACCCTACATAGTCCACCCCTACTGAAAAAGAGCAGCACTGCATGACTTCAACCAACTTCAGAATAAAACATGCTTGCTGACCAACTTCACCAGATGTCATACAAGTTTTGTATGGCAATGCTGATTGACTAGCTAGCAAGCACCAAACCAGCCAGGCTGCAGTTATTTAAAAAAAGAAAAAGACATACAGGTAAAAAAAAAAAAAAAAGGCATACATCCATATTTTTAAGCTGTGATGCCAGGTTTGTGAACAAATAATACTTATGAACAAGTTCTTCTTAATGAGTTCAGTCAAAAAGATTCAAGAAACATCCTGGTACTAGCTCATAGGCAAGCCATTTGAAGAAGACAGTGAACTCAGTGACTCACACCCTGAACTGTGAGTTGTTGTTTTTTTTACTTTATATGAGTGTTTTTACATTGTTAGAAAAGATTTCTATTTAAAAAAAAAAATGCTGTTCTTTCTATTAATCGAAGATTTCTGGGGGGAGTATTATGGTTCCCTCAAAAATATAAGTCAACTGTTCTTAACATTGATAATAATAAGAAATGTTTCTTGAGCACCAAATCAGCATATTAAACTGATTTTATGAAGGATCATGTGACACTGAAGACTGAAAATTCAGCTTTGTTACATTATTAAATTTCATATTTAAATATATTAAAATAGAAAACAGATTTAAAAAGGCTAACTCCTTGGTGAGCATAAGAGACTTCTTGAGTTGAATTGAGTTCTTATTCATATGACAATGTGAAATTGAAGTACATATTGCACTCACAATAAATTGTTAATATATTCTAAAACAACACATTTGTATGTGTTATGTAATAAATTTTTAAATAAAAATAATAATCTGAATTACATCTGAATTATAAAAGATTAAAATCCTTCAATCCTATGTTTAATTTAAAATCCACTTGCCTCAATATGAATGGGCATGATGCTTCTTGCCCCTTCATTAGATTCCTTGAATAAAACAGAAGATAATGCATCTGAGTGTGCATGCCAGTTATTGACTGCACTGCCAGGAGATGAAATCTGATATTGAATATGTACTGAATCACAGTGAATTATTGACTACTTTATTTTTAGGCAGTGGCGCATTTATAATTAATCAAATAATGACTGCCCATGTTTTTATTGACTGGGCTCTAAAGCATATTCTGGAGGTCTAATTTCAGAGGCGTTGAACTAGAATGAATGAGAGAGACAGGCATTGTCGTTGCTGCATTAGCAGTCTTGTTCGCAGTGAGTCGTGCACGGGAAGAGGGTGTCCGGCACTTGGGAGAGGAAAACACTTCACATATGGATGCACAATTGTGTCGAATGCAGGTTTCAACAGACTCTCAAACACACTCACACAGACAACACACAAATGCCATGTACTAAATGCAAGAGGACCGTCCCAGAGGGGGCTTCATTTTGCAACTCTCTGTTTAGCCAGGCAGACTGAATGCCCCTCAAAGAGCAAGTCAGTCAATTCTGATGTTGATAGATGGCAGACTAAAAGAAGCATCTTGCTCCGCCTGTTTGTCTGACATGCTTCAAGTGTGCTGATTGCAAACCAGTCTCATGCCATACATGCACTGACATCTGATGCATATTGCTTCCAAAAAACAATATAATTCAACAGTTTGAACTGACATGTTTATTCAATTTCAAATCTTTAAAAGATATTCACAGTTTTGTTGGATGCACCTAGCAACAAGTAAACTAAATTTCTGCAAGCAGAATTACAATTTACTTTGTTTTCTTAATTAATGAATATATGTGAAATAATCCTTTATTTCAAATTCTAACTTCTGCATTTGTTTCTGGTTTGTTTAAAAAAAAAAAAAAAACATTTAAAAAAAATCTGACCATAAACTTTTAAACTGTAATGTATGTACTAAGTTCTTATTCATATGGCAACAGTTAATGAAAGGTAAATATTGCACTCACAGTTAAGTGTTAATATATTCTAAAACATCAAAGATTTTCACAAAAAAAATGGCGTAATTGAATTACATGTAATATGAAAGATTCAAATCATTTAATTTAAAATCCACTCGCCTCAATTTGAATGCGCATGATACTCCTTGCGACTTCATAAGATTCCTTTAATAAAACGGATGTTTTCTCTGTTAAATTTTTCATTTAACTTTCGTTTCACACTGATCTATTATTGTGAAAATAGATTTTAGATCCATCTAAACTGCATGTCAAAACAAAACAAACTGTGATTGGTTGCTTTAAATTACAATCAGTCAGTCAGTCAGTCAGTCTCTTCCTGTCTAAGTGTCTCGTTCTTAGCCAGAATACCAATCAGTTTCAAGCTTTATGCTCTCAAATGTATGGTCATGCAAGATGACAAATGAAAAGGGAAATAGTGCAGAGTCAGATGGTTAAAGTGGCAGTGAATGAGTGTTCATGGGTCCATTAAATGCTGCAGTTGCTGATTACTGGAGGTCAAGAGCATGACCATACCCTGATTGACCAATTCATTAACAGCCCTTACCCACTTAAAACATCTAAAACAACTAGCCCACAGCAGGTAAAGGGTAATGTGAAAGATATCATGTCAAATCCTATAGAGCCTCTCATGGCCTGTTTTCTCCTGCACTGTTCTAAGCCATGCACAGATGGCTGCTAAATTTTTTAACATGCAAGAAATGCTTTAGACCTTTATCTTACATAATCTCAGCTTCTCACTTCTTTCATCATGTTTAGTACTGTGTGAGTACAGTCAAGGTTAGACTGTTCTTGGATGTAAACAACACATCTGTTCAAATTTATAATCCTAACAAATAGCCACAGTCACATCTAATTGTGTGTCTGTGCACCCTAATGATGCAAATATTTGCAGAGGCTCAAGTAATTAATATACTATAATAACCTTGAATTCCCTTAGATATTTATAGAATCGTCTTCGCCTAACTAAATACATTAGCTCAATATTAAATTCGGTACAGTGATTCCATCATCTGAAAGAGGATCTTCCCATGCTTGCTTTCTTTCTTGCTTTGATTTCCCATTTACAATGAAGAGGCTCCTCTGTGTGTTGTCCGACCCCTAACTGGACCCAAAGGGGAATTAGAGTGGACACAACTGAGTACAAGCAGCCAACAAGTTCATCACATTTACTCTGATTAAACATTCACCTACTGAACACATACACACAGCATCGTCAGCTCACAACTTTTGCGAAATGTTTGTAGACCTCTGGTTAATCAAAAGGAGTAAGTTATGTGTTTCAGTCTGAATCACATCAGCCTGACACCCACAACATTTCATGCATTTCATACGTCAGATTTGTGGAGATAAGGTTTTGGCATCGTCGGTGCTGTAAACATATCCGCTTCATATCAGCATCACAGATAGCTGGTCCCGTCTCAAGACCAGGCTCGAGTCTCAGACCAAACCTGAATACTGATTAGAATTTTCAGATAACCAAGAGCATGGAAAGGTCAGTGGGTATGGAAGCAGAATTCCAGAGTTGCAGATCCTGTTTGAACAAATATTAGTTCAAAAAGAAGGAGAATCTACTTAAATTTGGCCAAATTTGGCTTCTGCAACATTAATCTAGTCATTAATAATTTTGTGAATGAATAAATTAATTAATTAATGATCTGCTTTATTTAAAACACTTGAAATCAAAAGCAGAACATTATATTACTGTATACTTTTAAATGCATTCATAATTTATATACTGTATGTGAAAAAATACTCTTTGTTCTCCTTGAGGACAATATGATGAAAAGTGCTTCTAATATACTTGGTATTCATGAAGGCAAGTGTGCAGTTCTCTGCCCTTGCTTTGCAATATTGCACAACCCTGAAAAAGTCGTTATCCCAAAGGATTGAATGAAGACCTCGACATTGTGCATTTACCTTCCTATAGCTGTTTTACGTTCCTTTACAATTTGTCTCCTGGGCAAGGCACTTTACCATTCTATAATGCATAAAAAACACAATGTCGTTTTTACACTAGTGTCTATCAAACTGTTTCACTAAGGCCGTCTTACAGCTTCCCAGCGGTTTGAAGTAGTTTACAAATTTTGAAACCCGCTGTTCCGTCAACCTGGGTTTCCTGAGCATTTTGAAGTACTGAGATCACTGTTCTGTGTCTTTGCTGACATGTAATTGGACAGACAGGAAGGTAGTAGCCCTGCAGTGTAGTCCTGTAGGGTGAGAACTGTGCTGTCAAATCCTTGACATTCACTGCTTTGGGTCCATCATGGATTCCAATAATGCTTCAAGGCTTCCTTTCTCCCTATAGCAACATGGCATAAATTTGTATTACTTATCAGTAGTTATTGTTTACGGTGGCCCAGATGAATAACTCAGTGGCATACTTGCAATTAATTAATTTATTTATTATTTGTAGAGTAGTACAAAAGCAAGAGCCAGGGAGAGAAAATAGTGGTGGATATTTTTTGCACCTACAGTAGTATAAATAGCAACAATTAGCATATTGGTTACACAACAAGCAGCAGTAGATGCTATTCAGACAAAGGGCTGCAACAATGTTGGCTATTTGCATTCAGTGTAAGCAGACACTGTTTAATTACCAGAATTAGTTCAATGTAGCTGGGCGTAGCTGAAAGCATTTTCAAAATACTAATTCACTTATTTCATTTGCAAATGCACAGTTTTCTGTAGAATCACGATGGCACAAATTACATGCAGACTTGACCGGGATCATATGTTATTTTAAAATGAAAATCAATGGAGGTTTAAAGGTGCTGTATAGCAATTTATCTAAACTGTATGTCAGAAGATTTCTTGCTGTTTACAGAGACAGGTGTGATCTGTTTTAGGACCTTTTATAGTCTGAAGATTTATAAAAATAAATAAATAAATAAATAAAAACTAAAGAAAAAAATGTCAGATGCCTCACTGGCAGCAGGATTATAGTGTGATTATGCAAACTCCATGGGCCATCTGGGTGAGTCTAAATCAGACAATAATTATTCTGATACTGCTGAATAGCTTAAAAATACACCATAAGTCCCATAAAGAAAGGGGAATTAATAATTCATATTATTTACAAATTATTCTTGTTAAAATGTTATCTGCATTTTTTTATTATCATGAATACAACACTACAGTTCACAAGTTCACCCTTAAATAATCGGATATGGTAAAATTATCCTTACTTGGCGTGCTGTCCGAGGGGATGGTTCCAAGCTTGGAATAGGGCCCGAATCCAGAGTATTCCCCCATCCCTGGTTGGGATAGGAAATATTTAAAGGGATAGTTCACCCAAAAATAAAAATTCTGTCAGTATTTACTTACCCTCATGTTGTTCCAACCCCGTAAGACCTTCGTTCATCTTCGGAACACGAATTAAGATATTTTTGATGAAATCTGAGAGCTGGATCATTCCTCCGTACTAGTCCATAGGCTTCTTCAGGGATTGAACTTGCCGGCCTTTAAAGACATCGTTAAAATAGTCCAAGTGACTACAGTGGCTCAATCTTAAGTTTATCAAACGACGAGAACACTTTTTGTGCGCAAAAATAACGACTTTATTTCAACTATTCATTTCCTTCTCTCTGGGCCTCGAGTCAGGTTACTAGTTTAACAGCGTATGATCTGTGGTTGTACGTCACACGCATCACCCACATGACCAGCGTCGGCCAATAGTGAGCCTGCGTGTGACATAGCTCTACGCAATTACACTAGTTTAACTGACTAGAGGCCCAAAGAGAAGGAAATGAATAGTTTAAATAAAGTCGTTATTTATGTTTGTTTTTGAGCACAAAAAGTATTCTCGTCGCTTGATAAACTTAAGATTGAGCCACTGTAGTCACTTGGACTAGTTTAACAATGTCTTTAATAACTTTTCGAGGCCGGCAAGTTTCAATCCCTGAAGAAGCCTATGGACTAGTATGGAGGAGTGATCCAGCTCTCAGATTTCATCAAAAATATCTTAATTCGTGTTCCGAAGATGAACGAAGGTCATACGGGGTTGGAACAACATGAGGGTGAATAAATACTGACAGAAGTTTCATTTTTGGGTGAACTATCCCTTTAAGAGTGAGGAGTAGGGGTGGTGGAGGGATGCTGGGATAGAGGTAGGACGGCTACCGACATATAGCGACATATACATTTTCTTGTGCTAATTAGGTTGATTATCTAAACATTCTCCTACCGAACTTTGTTCGTAAAACATCATTACGTTAATCAATCACACTAATTATGACACAAAAGAGAGAAATACAAATAAGTGAAAAAAAATCAAATCTTAGATGTGTTATAAAAAGATAAAGGACACCAAATTCATTAAACATATTAAATATTCATGGAAATACTGATGAAAGTGTATAAATGAGAAGGCAAATGGTGAGAGGTAGAAGAGAATGAAAATACATCAAAATGAGCCTTTTAGTGTTTGAGCTGATTGAGGTAGAAAATCTCTCCTGCTGAGTCAACCTATTTGCTGCTAAATCTATTCCAAATGAGAACACACTGTGAAATTATCTGTTTCTGCACTATACCTGAATTACCAGCTGTGCCCCCCGATAATAGAAGATTACACTCAGTCCCACAATGCAACGGGGCAACTCTAGATAAGCACCAGTGGCCACTGGACTTGAGTGAGCGAGACACAATTAAGGAGAAAACTGAAAATAGATCTGTGGTGGAAACAATTCAGTCAAGTACCTCTATAACCTTGTTTAATCCCCGATGATTGCTGTGAATTTAGTGAATGCATAAAAAAATTAATTTTCAGGCATTTCTCCATTTAAAATATCCATAAAAGATGATAGTATTTGCAGTTTCAAGGTTTAATCTACATTAAGACCAAGACAACATGCCAGAAGCAACTTCCCTTGAAATTAAATATACAGAAGACTTATACATAAGGCTGTTGCAAATATCCTCAGATCCTGGTGAAGTTCCTTGGTAAGATGATTAAAATGAATCAAAATTAATCTGACAAACCTTTGCTGGAATATGAACCGCAAACTGAGAAGGTTTAAAACAAATTAAATGGGAAGGTTCTATATTTGGATAATGTTTATTGTGTGACGGTCTCGTACCTGTCAGCTCCTCCTCCTTTGCGGATTGCCTGTTCATTACGTCTCCCCTATAGGTGAGAGGAGCGCAGGTGTGGCGTGTTGCAGGTGATTGCTCCAGGACCGCGTGTGGTTGCTTCCAGTATCCTGGGTGTTAAAAGACTCTCCAGACTTGGTTGCAGGAGGCCGCCGTTTCTCCTTCTCTCCCGCACCGTTTTGCTGATTTTGTTTCCTTTTTGCATGACACTTCATATACCCTGATTGCATTTTGTTTTCGTTTCGAGTTGTACAATTATACTGACTTTAATTATTTTATGTTGCTCATTTCTTTAATAAAAAAAATATATTTTTTTAAATCAAATAATCCGCGTGGTCTCCCCTCTCTGTTGCATAGGCCAGCACAGGCAGTATGTAACAATTGAATGTTACATACACAACCAGAAAAATGTTTAGGGTGTGTACGTACAATATTTGTAAAGTTTTTTAAAGTAGTCTCTTATGCTCACCAAGGTTGTATTTATTTAATCAAAAATACAGTAAAAAAAACAGTAGGTTTCACTTTATTTTGATGGTCCCTTTAACACATTTTGTTGTCAGTAACATTGCACCTACATGTCTACTAACTCTCATTAGAGTAGAGTATTAGTAGGCTGGTAGGGTTAGGGTTAGAATAAGTTGACATTTATGTTGCAAAGTTACTTCTAGTCAGTAGAGTGTCTGTTGGAGGAGCATTACAATAAAGAGTTAGCAGATATTAAGCAGACAGTCGACTAATACTCTGAGACTTAGTTGACATGTAGTTGCAAAATTACTTAAAGTCAACAGAAAGTTAAAAAGAGACCATCAAAATAAAGTGTTACCAAACAGTAATACTGTGAAATATTATTACAATTTAAAATAACCGTTTCTATTTTAACATATTTTAAGCAGCCATTACTCCAGTCTTTAGTGTCACAGAAATCATTCTAACTGTGATATTTTTTTTTTCCAGGATTTTTTCTTTTGATAAAAGTTCAAAAGAAACAGATTTATTTGAAATATAATTTTGTTCGAACATTATATAAAAGTCTTATTAGCCACTTTAGGTATATGTATTGTGTCCTTGGTTAATTAATAATTAATAAAAAAAATCTTTCTAAACTCAACTTTTAAAAGGTAATGTAATATCTCTCAGCTTTTGCCAGTTGAACACCACAGGGTAAAATCTTCATAAAGTCTGCTTACTACTTAAACCTAAAATAGGTTGAATTATATCGTCTTAATCCACATTTTTGCCAAACAAATAAAATGCACAAAAAGTCAATAAGCAGAGTAGAGCTATTCAAGTAATGCTTGAGCTGGCATGCGCCCCCCTGCAGGCTTACTCAAAGCCCTCAAAGAACAGTGCCCAATATCTTGCAAAGTACAAACCAAAAGAGTTTTACAGCCTAAAAGAACACTTTGTTCCACGGAAACATGTTATTCTCTAGTTCTTCAGGAGTCTTTGAAGAGGCACTTTAAAGAACCCAGAAACTATTAGGCTGATTGATCTGAAGAACCTACAGTATATGTAACACCAAGAATTTATGTTCCCCATTCACACACAAGACACAGCAAACATAACATTTACATCTAAGTCTTAAATTTACAAAAAAAGTAACCCAACTTAAGGTATAAGCTGCTTAAACAATCTATATGGAGTCAGATTAACTGTATAGAAAGCGTTGATATTTGTTAGTATTAAATGGATAAAAGACATTAGCTCTGTGTAAAACCTTGATGGCTAAACTTGGATTTGATGTATTCTCACAATTTTTTTTTGTTTGAAAATGGATCACAAGATTCACAGTACCTTCAGTATTCCCATCACATCACATCACTCATCACATCACACATAAATCTGTCCGTCAAACCAAAAAGGGAAGAGACACGTCTGTGATCACGTCTGTGGTCATGAAGTCGTTTGAAAGACTGGTGCTGGCCCACCTGAAGGACATCACTGGACATCACAGGGACTTATGCAAGGATCCTCTTTGTGGACTTCAGTTCGGCCTTCAATACCATCGTGCCTGGTCTTCTAACAGCCAAACTGACCCAGCTCTCCATACCATCCTCGATCTGTCAGTGGATCACCAGCTTCCTGACGGACCGGCAGCAGCGAGTGAGACTGGGGAAACTCACATCCAGGACTCTCACCACCAGCACTGGCACCCCTCAAGGGTGCGTTCTCTCCCCACTGCTCTTCTCCCTGTACACTAATGACTGCACTTCTAAAGACCCCACTGTCAAGCTCCTGAAATTTGCCGACAACACCACTGTCATCGGTCTCATCCGAAACGGTGACGAGTCTGCTTACAGACTGGAGGTTGAACAGCTGGCTGTCTGGTGCAGTTATAACAACCTTGAGCTGAACACGCTCAAAACAGTGGAGATGATCGTGGACTTCAGGAGGAACAGCCCAGCACTCCCCCCACTCACCATCATGAACAGCACTGTGGAAGCAGTGGAGTCATTCAGGTTCCTGGGCACTTCCATCTCTCAGGACCTGAAGTGGGACAATCACATTGACTCCATTGTGAAAAAGGCCCAGCAGAGACTGTACTTCCTTCGCCAGCTGAGGAAGTTCAACTTGCCACAGGAGCTGATGATTCAGTTCTACTTAGCCGTCATTGAGTCTGTCTTATGCACTTCCATCACTGTCTGGTTTGGTTCAGCTACCAAATCAGACATCAGGAGACTACAACGGACAGTCCGGACTGCGGAGAGGATCATTGGTGCCCCCCTGCCAACCCTCCAGGACCTGTACTCTTCCAGAGTGAGGAAGAGAGCAGGTAAAATCATCACAGAATCCACTCACCCTGGACACCTCCTGTTTGAACTGTTACCGTCAAGACGGCGACTCAGATCACTGGCCACAAGAACATCTCGGCACAGGAACAGTTTCTTCCCACAGGCCATTTCCCTCCTGAACAGTTAACACTCCTCCCAAGGCATATGCCTTAAGTGCAATACTCCCAGTGTTTAGTGCAATACCCTACAACTCAGGTGATACTTATATGTAGATTTATTTATTTATAATATTCAAAACACTGTAAATATGTTCATAATCTGTAAATCTGAAAATGTCTATTCTGACAAAACCCAACTGTGATACTTTTATTCTCATATATTTATATTTTTATTCTTATAATTTGTTGTATTATGTTTCTTGTTGTATTTGTATATGTCCACTGGAAGCCTCAGTACCAAAAACAAATTCCTTGTGTGTGCAAGCACACTTAGCAATAAAGTTCTTTCTGATTCTGATTCTGATTCTGACAAGCAGAGTAAGATTATTCTTAAGAAAAAAGATATGACACACTAAAAGTATGAAGAAAAGTCAGGCTGCTTAAATACCTGGTGGATAACAACAACAAATGGCATGTGAAATGAAGTATCAGACAAGACAATGGAATGATTGGCATGCCAGCCTCAGTTCAGACGCACTGTCCAATTCTGTGGCTCAACAGACCATTGACGACAGCTCAGGAGGATCAATTTGTCTTCTGGTTCATGAAATGAGCAGAGCGCAACCAAGCCATAAAGACAGCAGTGTTGAAAGGGATAGTGTGTGTGAGGAGTAATATTGAAAACAGACATTGCCCATATGTGAAATAAGCAGCTAAATTGTACCTCTGTCTTTTTTTTTTAGATGCTGTTTCCATGTTTTAAAAGCCCTGTGCCTATAACATTTCCTCTAAAACCACAACTGTGACATCAATACAATGAACAAAACACTGTGTCCCTAACCCCACAGTGTACTTCATAAAAGTATGCACGATAGTGGTGTTTCATACCTAAGTTAATCAGTGTTTTTGAACGAAAAAGTAGTGAATGATTGCAAAGCGGGGTGACTCACTCAAAAAGACTTGATTATTTTCTGAATGCATCAGTGTTTTAAATCAATCACTTGAGTGAATGATTCAATAACTATACAAAAAAATCTTCAATAAAAATCATCTCTGGTTTCATCCCTGAATGAATCAAGGCTTTTGAACAAATCGGTTGAATGAATGAACAAATGTTTAGTGCCGCACTTGTTGCCACCTATTGGAGAAACAATGAAACCTGCAGAAAGAGTCACTGAAAATTCTCTGGTTTAGACACACTGGCAGTCTTTGAGGGTTTGATCAATGTTACAGACCTGAAAGGCCATTTTAAAGAAATAGTTTGCTTACATTTTTTTTCCTGCTGAACACAAAAGAAGATATTTTGAAGAATGTCTGTAACCAAACAGTTGATGGACCCCATTGACTTCCATAGTATTTTTTTCCCTACTATGGAAGTCAAAGGGGTAATGGTTGCTGAAATCATACATTTAAAAAACATAAATGTTAACTTTCTACAAGACACATGTATACAGATTATAACAATGAGGTAGAATGGTATAGATGGTGGGAAGGGGAAGTGTTTTTATTAGTCATGGATTAAATACAAGTGCAGGTGCACGGGCCATCCTTTTTTTTTGGGGGGGGGGGGGGGGGATTTGAAAATTTTGTTAACCATGGAATTAGAAAAAGGAATAGCTTTATTAGTTAAAGCAGCAATGAAGGGGTTTGTATTTTTTATTAATTAATGTTTATGCTCCTAATAAAGGGCCAGATAATGTAAAACGTCTCGGTTACGTATGTAACCTTAGTTCCCTGATAGGGAACGAGACGCTGCGTCAAGCTGTGGGAACGCCTCTGCGTTGTGCGTCCTGAAGCACGTATGGAATCAGCCCAATGGAGAGATGGAACGTCATAGGCGGGTGACGTCATCGACCAGGAAACTATAAAGCACCCCATAAACACAAGCGCAATAGCTTCTGATAGCCTGAAGGAAGTGCTAGCGGGAATGCCGGGAGTATGGTGGGATGACGCAGCGTCTCGTTCCCTATCAGGGAACTAAGGTTACATACGTAACCGAGACGTTCCCTTTCAAGGGAACTCGAGCTGCGTCAAGCTGTGGGAACGCTAATACCCACGTCGCCATAGGACCAAGTGACCGCCATGTGAGAACTAGCGCAGAGAGGGCGAGAGCACCTGTGCCCCAGGGGAAGGAATTAAGTCTAGGTCATAGATCTTAATGAAAGTATGCGGTGAAGACCATCCAGCCGCATCACAAACGTCACTGAGGGAAACTCCTGACAATAAGGCTTTAGAAGCCGCCATACTCCTGATAGAGTGGGCTCGTACAGCCAAGGTGAAGGCTGACCAGCCGACTCATAGGCAAGTGAGATAGCCTCGACCACACACTTGCTTATTCTCTGTTTAGACACGGGACGCCCCTTCTTGGGTGGCCCGAAACACGCAAATAGTTGTTCTGACTTCCTCCACAGGGCAGTTCTGTGGATATAGGAGTCTAACGCCCTAACAGGGCAGAGTAAATTAAGTTTCTCCTGGTCAGACGACAGAAATGAAGGAGGACAGAAGGCCTGCAGAACTGTAGGTCAAAGAGCCTGAACCATGCCTGGCGAAATTCCAGGCACAAGGGTGAAACCGACAGAGCCTGCAAATCACCGATTCTCTTTAGTGAGGAGATAGCAAGAAGAAAGATAGTCTTAAGCGTGAGAAACTTCTCAGGAACTTCTTCGATAGGTTCAAGAGGAGCTTGGGAAAGACCTTCTAATACGATGGCCAGATCCCAGGCCGGCACCCTCGTACGAACTGCTGGCCTCAGCCTCAATGTGCCACGAAGGAAACGAGTTATAAGCGGGTGTCTCCCCAGAGAAACTCCACTGAAAGGGACGTGGTGAGCAGCCAGTGCCGCCACATACACCTTTAGTGTGGAGGGGGATAGCCCTGTGGAGAAGCGCTCCTGCAGGAAATCCAGCACTGCACCCACTGGGCCGTTAACCGGGTCCTGCAGGTGTTCTCCACACCAAGAAGTGAAAAGTTTTCACTTCAAGGCCTAAAGCTTCCTCGCGGATGGAGCTCTGGAGTGAAGAATGGTCTCAACAACCTCGGTTGAGAGACCAGAGTTCATGAGCTGGGCCCCCTCGGAGGCCAAGCCCACAGTACTGGGCGGGGGTGAAATATCATGCTGCCCGCCTGAGAGAGTAGATCCCTCCTGACTGGGAGCTCCAAAGGAGAACCGTCCAGGAGAGAAATCAGGTCCGCATACCATACTCGGGCCGGCCAGAACGGGGCTACTATGTAGTAGGCTGACCCCGTCCCGGCGAACCCTCTCCAAAACTCCAGGTAGCAGAGCAATCGGGGAAAAGGTGAACAGACGTGACCTCGGCCACGGCTGCCCCATAGCGTCCAACCTCAGAGGGGCTGGATGGCTGATGGAAAACCACAGATGACAGTGCGTGGTCACCTTGGAAGTGAATAGGTCCACCTCGGCGCGACCAAAACTCACCAAAGGAGCTCCACCACCTCGGGTGGAGACTCCAACCCCCCGGCCTCGGCCCCTGCCTCGACAGGGAGACTGCTACCACATTCAAATACCCAGGAAGATACATTGCTGTCAGAGATAGTAACCTCCCTTGGGACCACAGGAGGATCTGACGGGCCAACTTGTAAAGCCGGCGAAACCGCAGGCTCCCCTGATGATTTATATAAGAGACCACCGACGTGTTGTCTGACTGAACTAACACATGATGACCTCTCAGGTCTGCTAGGAAGTGTTTCAGAGCCTGGAACACCGCCAACATCTCTAGACAATTTATAAGCCATGATAGATGATGGTCCTGAGACAGACCTTGGGCTGGACGACCACTCGTGACCGCCCCCCACCCTGTGAGGGAAGCATCCGCCATTAGCGCCACGCGACCCAGCACAGGACCTTTGAACAGGAACCAAGTTTCTTTCCACATGACCAGAGCACGAAGGCAGCGCCGCGTGACTTTGACCGTGCGGAGCGGATTTCCCCTCGAGGAGAACCCGTTGGTCCTGAGCCCCCACTGTAGCGGTCTCATGTACAACAGGCCGCAAGGTATAACGTTGGACGCTGCTGCCATCAGACCCGACAGTCTCTAAAACTGTATTACAGTAAGTAGCTGGCCTAGCTTTACTTGTTTCACAGCTGAGAGAATCGAAGCGATACGGGTCGGAGCAAGTCGCACCTGCATCAAAACCGAAACCCAAACGACACCCAGAAAAGTGGTCTTCTGAGAAGGAGATAATACACTTTTCTTTGCGTTCAGCCTCAACCCCAACTTCCTGATATGAACGAGAACGACATCTCGATGCCGAACCACCATCGTGAAAGTGCGGGGAGATAAAGCTAGGTCAAACGGAAGAACCCTGTGCTGGTACACCTCGCCCCCGAAGGCGAACCTCAGGAACTTCCTGTGTTGTGGAAGGATGGAAATGTGGAAGTACGCGTCCCTTAGATCTATCGTGACAGACCAGTCCTCGGATCTGATCTGTGACACGATCTGCTTGATAGAGAGCAACCTGAATTTTGGCTTCCCTACCGAGCGATTCAATAGGCGCAGGTCTAAAATTGGACGCAACCCCCCATCCTACTTTGGAACGATGAAATATCGGCCGTAATAGCCTGACTCCACACTGGGAGGAGGAACCCGTTCTATAGCCTCCTTTTGAAGGAGTGCTTTCACCTTTTGTTCCATAACCAGAGCCTGCTCGGAGCCCACCACTGTAGGCAGAACCCCTCTGAATCTTGGTGGATGACACCTGAATTGGATAGCATAATCCTTTTCTATTGTCTGCAGGACCCAATGAGATATTTTTGGAAGGCTTTTCCCCTCTGCCAGAAATTCTACTAAGGGTACCAGTCTCTCGAGACTGGCCTCTGGTGTAACTTGAGCAGCAAACGCAGCGCCCTGTAACGGCACACCGGCA
Organism: Gila orcuttii; assembly: GCA_026230005.1. NCBI lineage: Eukaryota > Metazoa > Chordata > Actinopteri > Cypriniformes > Leuciscidae > Gila > Gila orcuttii. The sequence continues at coordinate 28,159,448 of JAPDVR010000015.1, forward strand.
GGGAACAACTGGTTTAACCGCTCTGAAACCCTCCTCAGAGGGAGCGAGCGTCCGTCGGGAAATCGCTCGCTGGGACCGTCTGCGCCCCGGCATTAAGGCGGGGTTGGCAGAACGGGCCCCTGAGGGCACCGAGGAGGAATGGGCACCGTAGAAAGAGGTGAACACCTTTCCGCCTCGGCGGGAACCACCCTCAGTGTCCTGCGCGCCGTGGCGCCAGGACTTCTTCTCAGCCGAAGCCTTCTTAGCTAATATAACTGTCCTCAGGTCAGTTCTATTACTGGGAGATTTCGGCTGAGAGTGCCGCGGCTGAGCCCACTGTCCAGCAGGGGGAGCACGAGACGCGACACTCTGCTTCAGCGCCTTATGTGATGAGCTCGCAGACGGCCGGGGCTGCTCCCGCCCAGCAGTCCCAGGGACATGAATTTTTAAAAGGGAGACATTTGTTAAAAGCTGTTATTTGCTTTTCCTTCTCCTGGAATTTATTGATGACAGAATTTACAGCATCGCCAAATAAACCCAGGGGGGAGAGAGGAGTGTCTAAAAGGAAAGCTTTTCCTTTCCCTTTTATATTTGTCTGATTTAACCACAGATGTCTTTCTACGGCCACGCAGGGAAAAATCAGCCGCCTGACGCAGTTCGCGAACCACGTCAGCACTGACCTCCTCACTCTCACTCACGTCCCTCAGCAGGTCAGCCTAGTATGCCCGTTTTTTTTTTTTTCTCTTCATAACAGACATAGTATGCAGACATGACCTGCTGCCGAATACGCTTTACCCACAAAAAACTAAATATTCATAAGAGGCTTGGTGGGTAATGCCGGTGCCTTAACAGATGACGCAGCCTCGAGGGAGAGAAAACTCGCAAGCGTCTCTACCACGCGAGGCATAGCCGAACAACCATATGATTTATCCCCCACCATATTTAAATATGTTGAAGTCTGGGGACTAAACATTTTCTCTATATGACACCGGTTTTTCCCACGATTTCGACACCTCAGTGTGGAGATCGGGAAAAAAAAGACGGCACGCACCGGCGTGGAGGTTGCACTCGTGACGGCGAAAATCTCTCATCTAATTTTAATTTAGAAACAGACTCCTGTCTAGTCACTAGCCATACAATGCTGAGTTTTCCTACAGCTCTTGTTAATACCTCCACTAGCTCATCACTTTCGGGAGTGTAAGGTGGCGAATCCTCCACATCTCCCTTATATATACTAGCAACATCCAGCTCCTCAGAACTGGATAGAAGCAACACTGGTGCCTCAGCCCGAGCGGAAGAAACCGCAGCGCGTGCTTCCGAATACGGGACTGAGGCACTGGATCTCACAGGTGAAGGGAGAGATAAGGCAGAGCCCGTCTCTAACCCCGCTGAGAGATCCATATGTGATCCCCACGATACGCGTCGTCGCTCTGCCTCGGCAAGAGCGGGACCCGAACCGCGGGGAGCGCGCACCGAACCGCTCTCCTCGAAGAGCGCCCGGCGGGAGCGGAGCGTCCTTAATGGCAGACGCTCGCAATGCTCACAATCAGCTCCCTCGAAAGCTGACTGGGCATGCTACACTCCCAAACAAACAACACAAAGAACGTGTGTATCCCCACTCGTTAAATAACGCGAGCAGGGAGGGACACACTCCCTAAACTGCTGTTTGTTCGCCATATCTCTCTTAATATATATATATATATATATATATATATATATATATATATTGTTTGTGTGGTGCAGAGTATGTAAGGACAGACAATATTCACACAGGGACAGATTCACATATAGCGCGACTGAAGGCACAGAAGCTATTGCGCTTGTGTTTATGGGGTGCTTTATAGTTTCCTGGTCGATGACGTCACCCGCCTATGACGTTCCATCTCTCCATTGGGCTGATTCCATACGTGCTTCAGGACGCACAACGCAGAGGCGTTCCCACAGCTTGACGCAGCTCGAGTTCCCTTGAAAGGGAACTTAGAAAATTGCAAAGTGTATTGAGGCAACAAAATTATGATTTTTGTGTGATAATGGGTGGAGACTGGAATTGCACTATTAATTTTTTTTATTAGAGAAATGGAGAAGAGTCTCACCCACAGTCAAGTCATGCACTTCTCAATTTAACTAAAGAATTTGAGTTAATGGATGTGTGGAGGGATAGAAACCAGATGATTAAACAGTATGAATTAAGATTAGATTAGATTCTTCTTTTACTGGTGCAAGACTAGACAGAATATACTGTATGTTAGCAAGAAAGAAAACAATAAAATCATGAATACAAATACATTTTCAAATGTATTTTCTGACCATCATATTGTTACCATTGATTTTAATATTTTTAAAGTACCGCATCCAAACTATTATTGACATTTTAATGTTAAATTATTGCAGGATAACTCTTTTTGTGAGGATTTTGTTGAAATTGAACAAAAAAAATTGTGAAAATTTGACTCTGTGGTGGGAGATAGGGAAAACACAGATCAAGTTGTTTTTTGTTTGTTTTTTTGTCAGGAGCCTATTCTTGTAATTCAACGGTCAATATAAAGAGGAAAAAAAACAGTTAAAGAAAGATTTTCATGATATGAAAAACTTGGTGTCAATGATGTAAGATTAATTAAAGGGGTGGTTGATTATGATTTCATTTTTCTAACTTTAGTTTGTGTGTAATTTTGCTTTTTTAGCATAAACAACATCTGCAAAGTTACGACGCTCAAAGTTCAAAGCAAAGGGATATATTTTCTTTTAAAGAAATTACTTTTTAAGGACTACAACAAACAGCTGGTCTACACGACATTCCTCCTGGGTTAGTGACATCACAAACTTTAAAATTTACATAAACCCTGACCCCGGGTTTGCCTGCCTCTATATTATAGCACAGGCTAAATGTGCTAGAGCCACCTTATGGACTGATAAATCCATAATATCAAATATAAGATATCCAAAGAAAATTGGTGGAGTTCTTTTGGTCAGGCCAACACTGGATTCCTGTGCCTGCTTTGTATTTGCCAACTCAAGGAGGACAAAGGCCTTGTAGACATCAGAAGTCAGATCAATACATTTCGATTACAAGCAGTACAGAGACTGTTATATGCGGAGGAGACAGAGTGGAGCAATGTGGCATGTGTTTTGCTGAGAAGGAAATCAAGTCTTTGATATAAGCAATTGTTTTTAATCAGAATAAATTAACTGGACTTGAACAATTCAACAACTCTACCGCTCCATGCTACGAGCGTGGAATGTGATTTTTTCTGTAAGCAGAGGAATTGAACAACCACAAGACTGGATTATGAGGGAACCTTTGTTTTACAATCCATTAATTTAGACTAAATGTTTGTCTTTAAGTTTGAGAAAATGTCTGATTAGAGCTGGATGTACCAAAGTAGAGAATCTCAGAGAGTGGTCCGAAATATAACTTCCAAGAACTAAACAATTTGTTTATTAAACTATTTGTTAGGATCAGCAAAGATAGCAACATGGAAAACTAGGAAGAATAAAATTAGCTACCGGATCAGTTGATGTAGAGATGGTACTGAAAGGGGTGGTTGCTGCTTGAATTAAAATTGAGTTTTCATATTTTAAAATGGTTAATAATGTATTATAAAATCAAAAATCAAACACATTTGAACAATAACAAAACTCCCAAATATTTCTCTGCTGACTATGCCCAAATGTCTAGAAACACAAAGCTGATTCTTCAGGACTGAAGGCAGCTGTTTCAGGAAAATCAGCAGATTTTGTTTATAAGAAGCTGTCAGTGGTTAGGCTAACTATATATAGAGCTGTTAGAGGTTCTGTCGGGAATGTCTAATGGGTTTTTAAAATAGCGTTAAGTTGTTTATAAAATAAAACAAGGTCTATGGCTAACAATACAAATTAAGAACATTAAGAAACTTTCCCATGCAGCCTTTCCACATCTAAAATCACATCTCTGGGAGTCATCAAAAAAAAATTGTAGTGTTTTTCATATATCACACACCCATTTGATTGTCTTTGAAGTATGATGCCACACTAAATAGTCAAAACTCCATGACTCTTATAGAGAATTATTTTTTAGAAGTAAATTGTACATATGTAAAAAAATTAAATCTTGAATATATTAATTAGAATGAGCACTACTGCCATCTTACTATGTGCAGAATAATGGGCCATTCACATTCCATTGCGCTGCTTTTCCATCATTTTTGTATTTAATCATGCACTAGATGAAAGTGTTTGACCGTTGCATGTCTTTTGCAGAATCTCGCACATGACATGCTGTTCTAAAAACACTGCGCACAATTTAAAAGTTGTTCAACTTATAAAAAATGCATCTCTTGACCTTGCCCACCCATAAAATTGATGTCAACCACAGACCTTATTTTAGTCATAAATTAAATCATGCTATTCTAAAAAAAAAACATTTGAAATTCCTGTGAATTATACAGAGCCCATAAAAAGACATTTGCAAAAAAAAAAGGTATACTGTATTCTGTATACAGACTTTAGATTTCCCGCAAGAAATATTTTGCATGCGCACGAGGAAGTTTTCAGGTGCGCACTGACATTTTTTGCATGCTCACGTGTTACAATACAAAAGTGTTTATTTACACTATTTCCTTGCGTTACTCTGCCCTCTTACTGTGAAGAAACAGAGATTGCTAAAAATGTGTCTTTCCTTGGTTTCAACAGTCTTTTTCATCAGCAAAAAATGCACACAGCCGTATTTGTACCATCAGGCCATTTCACGACAGTTCCTCTTCAGTCGCTCAGTTGAAGCCACGTCGAGACCGATGAATAGGAATCTCGCTAGAGAGGCCAATCTACTTTGAGTGAAACTAAACGAGCCGATGCACATTGGTATGCTATCATTTGCATCAGCAGCCATGCAGCGCGGGTATATAGTGACAGGCAGATGCGATTGCACTTCAGCTTTTTGCTTCGGCACCTTTTACTGCCAGAAACAGTCCCGGTGGCTCCTCCTCCCTTACCACCCTTGATGGCGGGACGGCTAAGGGTTACACACGTATCCCACCAGTCATTACTATGCAACTGTGCCCTAACCCCACTTGCCTCCCTTCCCGGGCCTGTAAGTACTCGTCGGACTTAACCGGCAAGGCTTACAAGGCCTGTGGAGAAGTCCCTTCTGCCATACACGCCATGGCATTGTTGCAGGTCCATCAGGCCAAGGCACTGAAGGACCTGCACGAGGGTGGTCATGATGCACAAGTTCTCTAAGAACTTCGTGCCGCAACGGACCTCACGCTTTGTGCGACGAAGGTCACCGTGCGGTCAGTGGGTCGTGCGATATCCACTATGGTGGTCCAGGAATGCCATCTCTGGCTGTGTCTGGCTGACAGAAGGGAAACCGACAAAGTCAGGTTCCTTAACTCCCCCGTGTCCCAGACCAGCCTCTTCGGCGACACGGTCGAGAACATCACCCAGCAGTTCTCAGCTGTAAAAAAGCAGACTGAGGCGATCAGACACATCCTGCCACGACGATCAGCTGCTGCCTCCACCCCATCGCCTGTGGCCCCTCAGTCTGCTCGTTGCCGGGGGCATCCTCCTGCATCTACCCCTGCTCCCCCACCGCAGCCGCAGCCTACACCTAAGCGCTAAATCACCCTCCAGGAGATGGTGACCGCACCACTCCCTCCCCCGGAAGAAGGCCGGGTGGAAAATCCTTTGTTCCTTTTTATTTGTGTACCGCCGCTGGCCTTAAAACCAACGGTACCCAAATTTTCAACAAAAGAGCAGTTTCTTCCATCTCTGGGTCCGAAGAGGGCCCGGGGAGCAGTGGGAGGAGATAATCCTCACCACTCTCACCCGCCTCTTCGCCAGCAGCGTGCAGTTCGAGTACACAACCAAGCCGCCTCCTGCGCCTCCTGCTCCGTGGAACCAGGTAAGTGTTGCACAGTGCACTCAAACCCCGCTTCGGGCCGCCTCCCAGAGAGAGCCTCCTGAGCCATGTCCCTGCGTTCCACCTGCCTTCCCCACTGCGGGTACGCCTACGGTCCCATTGGTCCCGCTTGTACGGTCTCTGCGAGCCTGGTTAGCGCTCCCCAGTCCGTCTCGCTGGCTCATTCGGACCATCAGTCTCTGCTATGCGATTCAGTTTGCCCAGCGTCCCTCAAAGTTTCGGGCCATCCACTCCACTACAGTGAGAGCAGTCTTTTGCGGGTGGAGATCGCAGTCCTACTGGCGAAGGACATTATAGAGCCGGTCCCTCCAGCCGATAGGAGGTCAGGGTACTACAGTCCCTACTTCATTGTACGCAAGAAAAGCGGTCGCTGAAAACCAATCTCGGGGACGGATGCATTCGAAAATGCGTCTCTGCGTGAGCATTTTGAACGGTAGTTTGTGGAGACTCAAAACCCGCAGTCTCCACAAACTACCGTTCAAAATGCTCACGCAGAGATGCATTTTCGAATGCATACGTCCCTGAGATTGGTTTGCAGCGATCAACGTGTACTTTCATGTCTCGATTCGTCCTCGACACAGGCTGTTTCTGCGCTTTGCGTTCGAGGGTCGTGCATATCAGAGCAAGGCCCTGCCCTTCGGGCTGTCCTTGTCTCCCCTTGTCTTCAGAGGGGGCCCTTGTTTCCATGAGAGAACAGGGTGTTCGCATCCTCAACTATCTTGACGGCTAGCTCATACTAGCACACTATCGAGATCAGTTATGCGAACACAGGGACCTCGTGCTCAGGCACCTCAGCCAGTTTGGTCTTCAGGTCAACTGGGAAAAGAGCAAACTCTCCCCAGTGCAGAGGATCTCTTTTCTCGGTATGGAGTTGGATATGGTCGCACAGACAGCACGCCTCACAGAGGAACGCGCTCAGTCGGTGCTGAACTGCTTGAACACATTCAAAGGCAGGACGGCGGTCCCACTGAAATTCGTTCAGAGGCTCTTGGGGCATATGGCAGCGGCAGCAGCGGTAACCCCGCTCGTGCTGCTCCATATGAGACCGCTTCAGCACTGGCTTCATGGCCGAGTCCCGAGATGGGTGTGGCATCACGGCACTCACCGGGTGACAATCACACCGGCGCGCCGCCAGACCTTCAGCCCGTGGTCAGACCCCTCGTTCCTGCGGGCAGGAGTCCCCTTGGAACAGGTGTCCAGGCATGCTGTGGTGTTCACAGATGCCTCTGCCACTGGCTGGGGTGCCACGTACAACAGGCATGCAGTGTCAGGGGTGTGGACGGGCCCCCAACTGCATTGGCACATCAACTGCCTCGAGTTGCTAGCAGTATGTCTCGCTCTCAGACTTAAAAAAGGCCGCTACAGGGCAGGGACCTGCTGGTCCGTACGGACAACCCTACGACCGCTGCGTACATCAACCAACAAGGTGGTCTACGCTCCCGTCGCATGTCGCAACTCGCCGCCATCTCCTCCTCTGGAGTCAGAAGCATCTGAGGTCGCTTCGCGCCATGTATGTCCCCGGTGTGCTCAACCGTGTGGCTGACGAGCTGTCACGAGCTGTGCAAAGTCAGGGAGGACCAGGAGCACTGGCCTCTATCAAGAGGGAAGGGGACCCCCAGGCATTTTCAGTCGATGAATCGTGCCTAGAGTTCGGGCCGGGTGACAACCATGTTGTACTGAGACCCCGGCCTGGCTATGTGCCCTAGGTTCCTACCACTCCCTTCAGGGACCAGGTGGTGAACCTGCAAGTGCTGCCCCTGGAGGGGGCAGACCCAGCCTTGGCTTTGCTCTGTCTCGTTTGCGCTCTGCGTCTGTACATAGACAGAACTCAAAGTCTGAGGACCTCAGACCAGCTCTTTGTCTGATACGGAGGACAGCTGAAGGGAGTCTCCAAGCAAAGGATGGCCTACTGAATAGTGGATGCCATTGCCTTGGCTTGACAAGACGTGCCCTGCCCGCTCAGGTTGCATGCTCACTCCACGAGAGGCGTTTCATCCTCCTGGGCGCTGACACGTATCTCCTCGCTAACAGATATCTGTAGAGCTGCGGGCTGGGCGACACCTAACATGTTCGCTAGATAATATAGCCAATGTGTAGAGCCGGTCTCCTCCCGTGTTCTCACCCTAATCAGGTAGAAGCACTGAGAGGCCTGGCTCTGTCGGCTTGCTGCACCCTACTGTGCACCTTTATTGCTCCAGAGTGAAAAACCTGTTGAGTCCTCCAACACCCTCGGCCCGGACATGGCGGAGCGTCCGGCGCCAGGCGTTTATCCATTGAATCCTTGAGAACCGGGTCTAGGCTGGGTCCCATATGTGTGACCCTATGGGGATCCATATGTGTATTTCTTCCACGGCTGCTCCTAAACGGAAGCCCGTGTCTTTCTCTTGGGCTAAGTCACCCAGTATTTCATATGCAGTACAACCTTTGGGCTAGTCCATATGTATTCCCCACATAACTCCTTTGGGGAAGAATGTGGCTTCCGCAGCATCCCCCTTTCCCCATAAAAGAGCACGCTTTCCCAGTGTTATCCAAAAATCTCACTGTGTGGGTTATCACGGAACAACAGTGACAAGCATACTCTGTGTAAGCCCTCTCCTATCGTCCTTCAGGGAACGAGGGTTACCATATGTAACCGAGATGTTTTTCGGCCACCACAGATGATGCGTTAAAGTGGACATGAGGCCTTGATATTAGAGTTACTGCCCTAACAAAAGCCATCTTTTCTAGCAAATAGATCTCTATTAATTCATAGGCATCCATGCTCTAATTTTCTTCACTGTAAGATTGCAGTGATGCACAAAGAAAACAGTATACATAAACCGGAAATTGTAACGGAAAAAAATTCTGTGCGCATGTGAAAGGTTTCTTGTGAACACGCAAACAGTATCTCATGCACATAAAAGTCTGTATATTTTTTATTTTTACAAAGGTCCCTTTAGGGGCTCCGTATTATTAACCTTCTGAGGCAACTTTCAATTTGATGTCATGACCGTGGATTTCTATTGAGACGATGATTATTACAGCACCTTGAAAGTGTGTGGTATTGTCCATTCACAGATTGCGGTAGGTGCAGCAGAGAACAGCAGGGCTGACAGGTAAATGACATCGATCATAGTGCAATCATCATCCCGGACTCAGTTCCCATTTATTCCCCACTGGTGAGGAAGAGTAATTTATAGGAATCATGTGAGGTCAGTCGTGCAAAGTGTTGCCACGGAAACAGACTAAGTGTACACTTCAGCCTCGGTGTATGACGCCTGTATCCTTCATGCATTGCGATGACAATTAATCATTTCAGGGGTCAAAGTGTTTGACGTATATAGACTACATTCAGATGCATGTATAGCTATAGACAATTGATGATGTGATAAGTTCCAAGAATCTCTAAGAACCCCAAGAACCACATTCTGCACAAAGAGAACTCCTAGCTACGCATTTTCCCTCTGGCATTAGGCTCACAATATCTACAGCTTGGATTCTTATCGCTTTGACTAATTCAGGCTATTATGAGGATGTTTTGGCAGAAAATAAGAGGTTAGTTTGATATCAAGTCCGCAGAGCTTATTCAAATCCTAACTCACACTCACACATTTTCCCCAGAGAGAAAACGCTGTAATCAAACAGTGGGTCAGGAAGCAATCTGTAAACCCAAAAATTGAACACGCCGTAACGCAAACATCACCTTATTTATTTAGATGTAATCTTCAAGTGTATCTTGAGCAGCACAAAGCAATCTTAAACAAATACATAATTCATTTCATGTTCCAAGCACGATTTCTTAAACGATAACCGTTCAAATTTGTATTTCCCAGAGCCATGGAGGTGTCACTGCATATTTTAGTTCAATTCACCCACAGCCACAAGCAAAAACCATGTAAAACATTTAATCCACACACCAGTGGTGGTGACAGGATCTTTTCATTAGGGTGGCCAGCAGCCAGTCTGGGGTGGCACAGAAATCTTTATTATTCAAACATAAAAAAATTAGTTTGACTATAAAGTACTGGACTGTTTTACTGCCTACAACACAACTTTTTAATTGAGGAAGTGGTGGAACAGTTCAAGTAATACTGGGTGACTTAGATCTTATAGGATTAAGAAAAAAATGGTTTGTTTCAAAAACTTTCAACTGAAAAATTAAACACTAAATGTTTAACATTTAATTAGTTGCCAAAATAAATTAATTGCAACAATTATATCAAATGAAACTAATTACAAAGGAAAAATATGTTCTCTTTTGATTCCCCATGTGCAACCATGTGAATATGATAAAAGCTATAAAACTCATGACAGAATATAAAATCTGTATAATATATATATATATATATATATATATATATATATATATATATATATATATATATATATATATATATATATATATATATATATATATATACAGGTCCTTCTCAAAAAATTAGCATATTGTGATAAAGTTCATTATTTTCCATAATGTAATGATAAAAATTAAACTTTCATATATTTTAGATTCATTGCACACCAACTGAAATATTTCAGGTCTTTTATTGTTTTAATACTGATGATTTTGGCATACAGCTCATGAAAACCCAAAATTCCTGTCTCAAAAAATTAGCATATTTCATCCGACCAATAAAAGAAGTGTTTTTAATACAAAAAAAAAAGAAGTCAACCTTCAAATAATTATGTTCAGTTATGCACTCAATAGTCAATACTTGGTCGGGAATCCTTTTGCAGAAATGACTGCTTCAATGCGGCGTGGCATGGAGGCAATCAGCCTGTGGCACTGCTGAGGTGTTATGGAGGCCAAGGATGCTTCGATAGCGGCCTTAAGCTCATCCAGAGTGTTGGGTCTTGCGTCTCTCAACTTTCTCTTCACAATATCCCACAGATTCTCTATGGGGTTCAGGTCAGGAGAGTTGGCAGGCCAATTGAGCACAGTAATACCATGGTCAGTAAACCATTTACCAGTGGTTTTGGCACTGTGAGCAGGTGCCAGGTCGTGCTGAAAAATGAAATCTTCATCTCCATAAAGCTTTTCAGCAGATGGAAGCATGAAGTTCTCCAAAATCTCCTGATAGCTAGCTGCCTTGACCCTGCCCTTGATAAAACACAGTCCACCAACACCAGCAGCTGACATGGCACCCCAGACCATCACTGACTGTGGGTACTTGACACTGGACTTCAGGCATTTTAGCATTTCCTTCTCCCCAGTCTTCCTCCAGACTCTGGCACCTTGATTTCCGAATGACATGCAAAACTGAGAAACAGTCCAGTGCTGCTTCTCTGTAGCCCAGGTCAGGCGCTTCTGCCGCTGTTTCTGGTTCAAAAGTGGCTTGACCTGGGGAATGCGGCACCTGTAGCCCATTTCCTGCACACGCCTGTGCACGGTGGCTCTGGATGTTTCTACTCCAGACTCAGTCCACTGCTTCCGCAGGTCCCCCAAGGTCTGGAATCGATCCTTCTCCACAATCTTCCTCAGGGTCCGGTCACCTCTTCTCGTTGTGCAGCGTTTTTTGCCACACTTTTTCCTTCCCACAGACTTCCCACTGAGGTGCCTTGGTACAGCACTCTGGGAACAGCCTATTTGTTCAGAAATTTCTATCTGTGTCTTACCCTCTTGCTTGAGGGTGTCAATGATGGCCTTCTGGACAGCAGTCAGGTCAGCAATCTTACCCATGATTGCGGTTTTGAGTAATGAAACAGGCTGGGAGTTTTTAAAAGCCTCAGGAATCTTTTGCAGGTGTTTAGAGTTAGTTATATGATTCAGATGATTAGGTTAATAGCTCGTTTAGAGACCCTTTTCATGATATGCTAATTTTTTGAGACAGGAATTTTGGGTTTTCATGAGCTGTATGCCAAAATCATCAGTATTAAAACAATAAAATACCTGAAATATTTCAGTTGGTGTGCAATGAATCTAAAATATATGAAAGTTTAATTTTTATCATTACATTATGGAAAATAATGAACTTTATCACAATATGCTCATTTTTTGAGAAGGACCTGTATATATATATATATATATATATATATATATATATATATATATATATATATATATATATATATATATATATATATATATATATATATATATATATATATATATATATATAAATTACATTTAATTTAGTTCTGTATATTGTGAGCTTACATAGTAGCAGTATATACATTAAATCAGAACTGCTTTATAGTTGAAATTAACTAATTTAATAATTGATGATCTTTACAACTTGACTTTAGCTGAACAATGACACTGTTTTCTTTTAGAGCTGCTGTACAGCGGAAAGCAACTGTTTGCATCATTGAATCATTTTCCTGTTATCACACTGATTTTTATAAATGTGATGCAAATATAACAAATACATGATTTATTTTTTTAAGTTTTGACATTGCTTTAATCATCTCCACATTTAACCATGTGTTCATAAAAATATGGTTCTAAATAAACTAAATTCTGGTCTAGATTAAAAAAAAAGTAATAAAAAAAAGAGACAGAAACAAGTAATTGTGAGCGGGGTGGCCAAAGGGGGATCACCTCTCTCTTCCTCTCCAATCTCTTCGAGAGTGCAGCTCATCCTTTCAGATCTCTCAGATCTATTCCACATAATACTGCAATTTCCAGCAAATGCTACAGCAAAGGTTGAAGGGGAAGGGAGGTGTAAATATCTCTAATTTGCAAATATAATGCAACATCCTGCCCCCAGGTGTTAAAACAAACAAAGATGTGCAACCAGACAAAAAAACACACAAATCAATGGTTTGTGGTAAAAGGGTGGCAGAGGTCATTCAGGATGCATCTCTCTGTTTACCCTGTCAATTCTCAGATGCATGTTATCAATTAGACCGCTAAATGAAGTAAGGGAAAGTGTATACATGAAAAAAGCAGGTGGTAACAATCTGGGAGCTCTGCTTTTCTTAGTGGCCTTCAGCAAACGTAGGTCGCTAAAAGGGGTGAGAGCCAGAGAGATAAATTTATTTATCTTTGCTAAAAGGACACAAGCTTTAATTAAATCTAAAAATGGGCTCTACACAGACATTTTCTTTTCAGAAAATTGACTTTAGTGCACTATTTCTCCTCTGTTAAGGCCCATTTTTATTTTCATATGTTGTTTTCCTATAGGAATTATATATAATCTCAATTTTTGTGAGGATCAGATGGTTTATCTCAGCTTTTGTAGTACACCTGATGCATCATGGAATTACAGCTTCAGCAGTGTATAGTGAAATTGGGGAGGGTTATAGTATTAATGTGTGTACAGTATGTTGTCGGTCTTACTCACTAGGATACCTGCAAATGCTGATAAACCACCATTTCTTCTTTCAGTCTTTCTTATCTTCTCTTCTCAATTGTAGGGTCCTCTGATCACATTAATAATCCATTTTTGTCCAAACAGAAAACCGCAATCAACTATCCTAATCTTCCTAATGATATTCCCCACACAATGCTCAGCAAAATTATTCTGACATATTTATTTAATTCGTCTGAACGCATACATTGGGTTCTGGGGTCATAAAGTCTGAAAACGTATTGAAGATTCAAAATCTGATTTAAACCTGGAAGTAATCAAAACGTTTTAAAATTTTAAAAATCTAAAAAAAAAAAAAAAAAAAAAAACGTTATGATGCAAATTGCATATGAGATATTTAAGATTCTGTCACACATTTGTAACAATGTGAACTCCATTAAAGAAGCTTGAGACATTTTCAAATCATGATTTATAGATCTAGGAAAAAAATGTGGCATAGAAAATTTTCATTTTTAGGCATATTTTATTGTTTAAGTGTCAGTTCAAGTTAAATTCTATTAAAATATTTGGTCTTTTTTTAGATAGTTTTACACAAATTTGTGGAATACATACAGGTCAAGTGATGATGTCATTAAAGTAAAAGGGGAACCAAACCAAATACAAAGACATTCTCAAATTCATGTAAATATTTGATGTACTTTTCAGTTAAATTGTTATGTTCATTTCTGTTAGAAATTTGAACTAAATTATACATTTGCAAAACAGGAGCATTTTCACTAGTGATCTAAGATGTTTGAATGAATGTGTGCACACATTTATTATATACAGTATATCAAACAATACATATGTGCTTGGTATATAATATGTTGAACTGTGTGTGTGTGTGTGTGTGCGTGTGTGTGTGTGTGTGTGTGTGTGTGTGTGTGTGTGTGTGTGTGTGTGTGTGTGTATGCACCTGGTATTCCCTTTACCAAATTTTTTTTTACCTTGAGGGGACATTGTTTTGGTCCCATTGACAAAAACAGCTTATAAATCATACAAAGTGATGTTTTTTTGAAAATGTGAAAATTCTAAAACGTTTTCTGTGATGGTTAGATTTAGGGGCAGGGTTAGGGCATACAATATAGTTTGTACAGTATAAAAATAATTTTCTATAAGTCCCCATAAAACATGGAAACCAGTATATTTGTCAACAGAAATCCTCCTCATGCTCTCTGACTCAAAAGAAACAGGAAATCCAACAAATCAGACACATTGTAGCCCTTTAACTTCCATTTTATCCTCTTTTTAAACTAGCTTCCTACTTCTCTGTTACTCTATCTGCTATCTAACTCCATCATCTCTCTATCTTCCATTTTCTCTATCTCGATCTCTCGCTCTCTCTCTCTCTCTAATAAGAGCCTCCTCCCTGCTTGAATGTCCTGCAGGATACACTTCTCTCACAGAAGTGCATTACTACTCATCTGTTTCTTTGGCAACACAAAACTCCACTTGAAGCCAGGAACTGAAGCAGAAGGGCAATGTTCTGCACCTGGCATTGTTCATAATCTCAGCCATTCTTCTTCTGCTAAGTTTCTTAAGCAGCCAGGAGACATTTGTTAGGTTGCTCCCATTCTGTTACGTCTGATCAGATTTTATTGCTAATAAAACGAACGGTATGACAGCAAAGAGGAGGAGAGATTCTAAGTAGATCTGATACCAATCACTTCTGCGGAGTGTTCAATCACACATACAATTTTTTTTTATAATCATCAGCATTTTTGAGCAAATGCCATTGAAACGAATGGGGATGCTAACTAATAGCTTTGGACTTTCTTGGATAAAAGTGTATCATGGCAAGTTAAATCTGGATGATGAGAAAAACATATGCAGCAGGTTTTGCTAGCACAGTGTTTATATGACCTTATACAAATCAATATATGATTGTGCGTGTAAACACATTCATTCTAAAACATACATCTGCAAATTTTGGTCAGCCGCAGCAGCTTAATACAATATTTGATTTTCATGAATAGACTGAGTGTGCATCTCCATGTGCGTGTATGTGCGTTGGTGAGTGAAAAAGAAAGCAAAACAAGGAGAAAGGAGTATTGTAGATGAGGCAACATTAAAGAAACAGGCCTTAAGCCAATACCCCAGCTTGCTGAATGGTACACGATAACAAAGCTCTGCATGATGACTTACAGCATCGCTCGGTTTCTTTGTGCTACTGAGAAAAATACGGTCTACTCATAGACCCCCAACCACGAATTCTATGAATCCCAGAGATGAAGTGCAGTAATAGCCTCGAAAAACCATGTCATCCAGCTTCCTGTTATGGACAGAATGAAGTAGAAAATTGGCCATTTAGGACAGAGCCCTGACTGAAATTTCAATTGACTGGGTGAGAAAATCAAATATAAATTCTAATACACAAAACTATTAAAATAAACTAAATAATAATAAAAAAAGATTAAATAAAATGAAATAAATAAATAGGTTTACACACTAAATCAAGATGTGCTCAGCATCTAGTGTGATGAGGTATAGAAAATGAGCAATGGTTACCCTTTGAGGCTCTGAAAATGCAGTCAAGAAAATGTTCTCTACAAAAGCATGTCCAAATACTCTTCTTTTCTTTCCTCCGCTGTTTTAGCTTAATAAAAATTCAGCTACCTTGTTTTTTTAACTGCTAGTGGTCTTGCTGAGGGACCATCTGCTGATATTTCTAGCTTTATGTGATGACAAGCTGCTCTCACTCTTCGTAGAGAAAAATATGGCAGTTCCTCTATTCAGGCCAGTGGAGAGGAGAGCTGGCAGCTCTTCAAGAGGTCACACTCTTCACAGAGGCTTCACTTTAAAAAGCGGAAAGCTGGAATGTGTAATTAAACAATTATTTATAGTCACTGCCATATGTCATCACAGTCATGGGAAATATCTCATCAATTTAGAATTATTTCCAACGTTAGTTAATGCTTTTAGGCAAGCTTTTAAAGGCATTTTGCCGCTGGTAATCACGACTAACAACTCAATTGAGAGTGTGATATTGCTTTTATACAACCATTCCAAAAACTAGAATTTAATAATGAGCAATTATTTATTTTTTTTCTTTCATTTTAGACACAAATTTCGTTCTGTTAACGAAAGTAGTTCCAAACAATGTCAAAGTAGAATTCACCACTGCACGTCTCCGAGCCACGCACAAGAGCGGTTGTGTTTGGTTCCTGAATATATCAGTATTTTGAATTAATCAGTTGAGTGAATGACTTAATGACTCGCTTATAAAAAACAGTCACTTGTTTAATTCCTGAATAAATCAGTGTTTTTGAATGAATTGGTTGAGTAAATGACTCAACTTCACCTATTGGCCTATTCAGGCCCTTAGCGTCGAGAACGACGATTGGTATTGCGCTTCAGTCTTCTACTGTCGAGGAAGTCTTTGAACTGCTGGCAAGATCTTTTGACACCAGATCTTATGGAGGCGTGCCACATTGCTCGGTCACCAGCAAGCGTTTCCCAGTTTTCGCTTGGAAGGCCGAACGACTGAAGGTCACGCTTCAGGACATCCTTGTAGCGGAGCTTCGGCCGGCCGACTGGGCGAGGGGCATCAGCAATTTCGCCATACAAAATTGCTTTCGGTAACCGGTTTTCTTCCATGCGGTAAGTGTGGCCAGCCCAGCGTAAGCGACGGGTGCGCAACATAGTGTAGAGGTCTGTGCTCTTGGTCGTGGAAAGGATAACCGAATTTGGAACATGATCCTTCCAAGTTATGCCTATAATTGAGCGCAGACAGCGAAAGTGAAAGGTGTTCAGACGATGTTCATGTCTGTGGTAGGTGCACCAAGTTTCACTGCCGTACAGGAGAGTGCTGAGAATACAGGCCTCGTAAACTTGGACTTTTAGGTGGAGAGACAGAGAATTGTTCTTCCATACTCTCTCGCTAAGCCTGCCGAAGGTTGTTGATGCTTTCCCAATTCAAATGTCCAATTCGCAGTCTAGACTGTTGGAGGTGTCGACTGTGGAACCCAGATAAGTGAACTTTGTGACGTTTGTCAGTACGCTGTTGTTGATAGTGATTGCGGGTGAGAGCATAGCAGGTTGGGCAAAGACCACTGTTTTTCCCAGGCTGATCTTCAATCCAAACTCCTCACAAGCAACAGCAAAGGAGGAGCACATAGCCTGCAGCTCGGTCTCAGAATTGGCAAGGAAGGCGGCATCATCTGCATATAGGAGTCTCCGGATATGGACGCGGTTGATCTTTGTTTTTGCACGAAGTCTGGCCAGGTTGAAGAGATTGCCAGAGCTGCGTGTGTGAAGTAACACTCCAGATGGGACAGGGAAAGCTCGGCGCAAGACAGCGGAGAAGAGTATACCAAAGAGAGTTGGAGCCAGAACGCAACCTTGCTTTACACCACAGAAAATTGGAAATTCCTTAGAACGAGAGCCCTCGAGCTGTATTGTTGCCTTCATAAGAACATGAAATTCTTGTATGATTTTCAAGAGTTTGGGAGGACAGCCCAGTTGACGGAGGATGGTAAAGAGGCCGAACCTGCTGACATAGTCAAAGGCCTTTGTCAGATCGACAAAGACTGCATACAGGGGCCGACCTTGCTCAATGCATTTCTCTTGGATTTGACGAACTGAGAAAATCATGTCTATGGTTGATCGACCAGGACGGAAGCCGCATTGACTCTCCGGGAGTATCCTATTTGCAATAATCTGTACGCGTGGGAGGATGAGGCGGGCTAAGACCTTGCCAGGCTGGGAGAGAAGAGCTATGCCACGGTAGTTGTTGCAGTCGCAGCGATCCCCTTTGTTCTTATACAGAGTAACTATGTTAGCGTTACGTAATTCGTCTGGGATGGTGCCTTCATTCCAGCAAGTTGAAAAGAGGTGATGGAGTTCCACGGCAAGAGTGTGTTGCCACCACTTAAGAAGATTTCAGGTGGAAGCCCATCCACACCAGGGGCTTTGTTGTTCTTCAGAAGGCTGATGGTTTTTATAACCTCATTGAGAGTGATGTTGTTATCAAAGTCGAGCATGATTGGGAGTTGTGGAACAGCAGATACTATAGCAGCTTCACTAGCTGTTACAGGCTCAGCATACAGTGAGCTGTAGTGTTCACCCAGCGATTTAGCTGATCGTCAAGGTTTGTGAGTATTTCACCTGTTGAAGATCGTAGAGGGGAGGACTTCTTCAAAGGAGGACCTAGAGCTTGCTTTAGCCCCTGGTACATACCACCAATATTACCAGTGTCGGAGCAATGTTCTACATGCCTGCAGATGCTCTCCCAGTAGAGGTGTTTTGCCTCCCGTGTTAGGCGCTGCACCTCTGAGCGGGTCTGTTTCCAATGAGCAATGGTATGAGGGGAGGAGTCTTGTTTGACGGCCAGTCGTGCCGCACGCTTATCCGCAAGAGATGGAAGGAGAGTGTCTGCATGACACCTAAACCAGTCGGGCTGTTTTTGGGTGCGTCTGCCGAAGCTGGAGAATGCGCAATCCGTAACTATGTTACGAAAGCGCAGCCAAGCCGATGTAGCATCCTGGGTGGGGGCGGACAGAACAAAATTGGCTTGCAGCGAAGCCTGAAATTGTTGGCAGTTTTCCTTTGACTTGGTTGCAAGGATGTCGAACGTTGGAGATGGCTTTGGACGAGACCGGTGGATTCTCTTGGGTTTGAGTTTAATCTTGCAGCACAAAAGTGAATGATCTGTGTCACAGTCAGCAGATTGCATAGACCTGACATGAGTGAGGTCCTGAAGGTGGGTTTTTTGGATGATCACATGGTCAAGTTGATGCCAGCGTTTAGAGCGTGGGTGTTGCCATGTCATCTTGGACCATATTGATCCTTCAAAAAAGGATGATGGAATGCACAGCTTATGTGAAGCGCAAAGCTCAAGGAGGCGCTGTCCATTGTCGTTCATTGAGCCCACACCATGTGGACCCAGCACGTCTGGCCAGGCGTTGGTGTTACTGCCCACATGAGCATTGAAATCGCCAAGGATGACTATGCGGTGGCCATAACTAATGTTGGAAAGAGTTTCACTCAGCAGGAGATAGAAAGAATCTTTCTGATCGTCTGGCGAAGTTAGGGTCGGGCGTAGGTAGAAAGTAATGTCAGTGGACCCGCGGTGGTGTGCAGTCGCAGTGACGACAGCCTAGGAGAGATGGAGAAGGGAGTTTCAGTGAAACAGAGTAGCTTGTTGCAGATGGCAAAACCCACTCCATGCTTTGGTCTTTCATTGTCGGGATAGCCAGTCCAGTAAAACGTGAAGTTAGCTTCACGTACAGAGCCACTTCCAGTGAGCCACGTCTCTCTTAATGCTGCGATGTCCACCCTGAGTCGTAGAAGTTCCCTGTCAATGACAGCAGACTTCCGGGGATGGACTCCGTTAAGACAGGAAGTCACCCCGAGAGAACAGACATTCCAACATGCCAAACGCAGTTGGGAGGCAGTAGCAGGATGACGACCAGGACGCGCCTGCCTAGAACGCGAGCCCTGCCGAGCAACGACAGCACCCCTATTTGCAGAGGGCTCCCGAGTTACCAGTCGCTGAGAGTTTTTTTTCAGACAATTCCATTGTAGTTGCTTGAAACGTCAAACGCCGAGGCAAAAAGTTAGTGGATGAGTGCATGCCCAGAACAAAGCATCCACCTCTGGACCCAGCACTGCAAGCACCAGCGGAGCACAAATGTGCGACAGCTGGAGCAGTGATGGGTTGCCCCGCAGTACCCGCTGACTGGGTGTTGATCCCTGACCGTTGATCGTGAGACAGTTCTTCCGCTCAGTTATCTGCCATGGGAGACCGGTAGCTGAAACCTTCGGCTGCACTCGCACCATGACTGCCAACTCCTGCTGGCAAGAAGGCATATTGCTATTTAACCCATAGGTGGGGTCTGGATTGGTGAGAGCCAGGGCATGTCCACACGCCGGTGGGCCATGAACTCAACACCTCTGGGGTTCCAGACTACTCCGAGATCCCTCATGCACTTAGCCTGGGGCCGCAAGGTACCCAGTTTGCCATGGTGCACCGCGTGGAGGTGGCATGAGAGTCTTGGCCAACGAGACGCTCTAACCATCAGTGAGTTGGACATACATAGCTGCCTCCCCTTCACTCTCAGGAGTATAGATGGCGATAGCTGCTGGAAGCGAGAGAGACAAAGCACCTGAGAGCCAAGCAGCTAGGCACTCAACGCAACTGCGCTGCGACACTACACGCTCGAAGGCCCTGTGTGAAAACACACGATGTAATGTATTACACTAACGATGTATTACACTAACGATGTAATATACAGAAAGCAGTTCCCCGCCACTTAAGTCCCACCTGCAATAACTGTATCAATAATTATGTTACCGGCATCCATATCAATGACGATAACATTCTGTTTATTCTAAGCACAAGCTGCTGTTAAGGACATGCAGCTGTTAACGCCAAAGCTCTTTAAAGTCAGGTGGATTCTAATTGGCTAGTTACAATGGCCATGCCCCCCATACGTTAAAACAAGGTGGATAAACAGTGAAAAGTCACAGTGTCATTATGTTTCCATCCACCTATTTTTATGTGCATTTTGGGATATTGCATAAAAAAAGCTGGATGAAAACGGCAAGATGCGCATACAAATTTGAAAAATGCACATAAAAACGTATGCGCTCAATGGCTGATAATGTTTTTTTTTTATCTGATAAGAAGACATGCTCATAAAATGCGATGGAAACACATTTACCAATCCCTCAGTGCAACAAAAAAACTTTGGCTCAGCAGTGGATGTGATTGGATAACTGGACTAACCAGCAGACCAATTTTATTGCACAGCATCTCAAATGTTGGTTTGATCATTCTGAAATGTCATTTATTTCTAGGGGGGGAAAAAGCCACAGTTGCTCCCCGATTGCAGCAACTTGCACTTTTTATAACAGAAACGTTGCACCAATTTCCCAGGAAGTTACGTTTTTTTTCTCTTGAACATGAGATAGAACTCTGTTTCATTCACAAATGTTTTATGCAAAATTCCAATTTTGTGCATAAGTTAAATTCACAGATTTGGATGCAAACATAGCCATATTGTATATTGACAATCTTGGAATGCCACTCTGCCAATCAGAATCAAGGATCAGAACTATAGGGTAATAGGTATATTCAATAATACTGACTGTCTAAAACAGTGTCTAAAAAGGGGCACCATGCTCTACCACTACACAGCCATAAAGCAAATTACAATTATAAACAACCAAAACATGCATTTTGTAAAACAGGTAAGGTCTTGAAGTAAGGCTTTTCCTGTCATAATCACACGATTTTAGGATCTGTGTAAGTAAATTAGTAAGTAAATTATCTGATGCTTGGCTGTAAAGTGCAGGTCTCTGTAGGGACTTTTAAGAGTCAGTCCTTTATGACATGATTCTCTCTTGCTTTTAAAGGCAAACGGTGTTAATAGGTCTTGGAAGGTGTCCTGACTAAGGAGACTGAAATAGAACCAGCCGACATGAATTTAATCATGTCAACTGCAACAGTGCAAAGCCCAGATGTTTGCTAAAGAAAACCCAGCAGTGTGGACAATCTGAGTGGGTCATTAAGGTGAATAGACAAATACTGATCTTGGTAAAGTGCTGCTCTCAAACTGTGGACATAGCAAATGTTCCCTAGAGAGGCACTGCCAGCAAGAGAAACACACAAAGATCTGCACGTCTCTGTCTGCTTAATTACTACAACTCATCCTCAAAGCATTTTTAGGCATGCGTATATGGATGATATGGAGCTGGACACAAAATGGCTCAGCCATTAAAATCTACACAAATGAGTCTCAGGGGGATCGCCTTGGGGTTACAAAAGTGCTTACCACATCACATTTTCAGATGTGCTTCTTTTCAGGGAAATCACTCAATTCATGTCTTATATAGGGTGGACATTCTTGCAATGCTTGGTATATTCAAGGTGGATCAGGGACATATTCGTGCCAAGACTGCAGTCAGGTCGAGTAAAATGTAAAAGAGTTCTGCTTTACTTGAATAAATAAACAGAAAGGCATGTTAGATGCAGATTGTCTAGTCCTCACTGCACTGGGATTGTTACCCTAACGTCAGTCTGGGAGGTGTTTACTGTATAGAGAGGAGCTGGACACCATTTAGGTAAATGTTTAGACAATGTGTTCAGTATTGACAAGCACAACATGGGCAACCGTTTGGGTGTTATTTGTTTAGGCAAATTGTTTGTCTATTTTTGTTATTGCCTTTGGCAGACCACATTTCAGCAATTAATGCAGGAGTTAGTAGGCTACAGGTAACCTACTAACAAAGCTCCTAATCTTTTTCTTTCAGCACTATTTTATGATCTATTTTTTATTGCCAAAGTCTTTGCAGCTTATAGGTGAATAAAAAGAAAATGCAAAAAACAACCTATACAGAGTAACTGAAAATGATCAAATAACATTATAACAGTAATAATAACCACTTATATTTTTTACAAAAATAATATTTCTGTATATAAAAATATTCATTGAAATGATGTGTAATTTTTGCTTAGGAAATAGGTCCATCTCCATATGTAACAATATGATTTGGGCTCTTTGTTTAACTCTCTGACCTCTAACCCCCTGCGTATGACCCTTTGGCCTGCGCTCTATGCCAACAAACAGTTGAACAGCTTTGATAAGAGCCTGGAAGATTTCCCATTGTAATCTAGTATACAAAACAAAAGAAACACCCTTATTATCCTGTAAACTCACGCTCGATCAGCCCAAAGTCCGGCATCCGACCAGCACGGAAGGTCTCTGCATGTTACGGTCTTTTCCCGTGGCAAAGTATTGATTAAATGCAATACATTTTTTCATATGTATTAACTTGTTATTTCATCTGACTCCATAAATGAAAAAGGTTTTAATGATATCCGTGCATCATTAAATGTGAGCGAATGTTTGACTATTCCTTTTAACTCTAATGAACAATGTCAAAGTCAGTTAGAATAATCAAATGTAACAATTTATTATGTCAGGTAAATGTATCATTGCAATTTCATAATCAGTTCAAAGATAATCAATACAAAGCATCAAATGCTCTGGAATAAAGAGGAGAAATGTTAACCCGACATTAGGAAATACATTATGCTGAGAGTCTCTGCGACTGTCAGCATTCACGGGCTGATCGGAGGTACAGAAAGGCCGTGAGCCCTTTGCTGCATTTCTTTATATAGACAGAACCTTCTTTCACTTGGAAACATGTGCTAACAATGGAAATTTGCATTCAGAGGTTACACCTTTTGAGAGCAGAGGACCATTTGCCTGAACCCTTCACACCCTTCTGCGTGCAAGATATTTCTAAACTCTTAAGAACTTTATTACCTTTTGGTTTACTTCTTAGGGAATTAGACATTTGTACCAGTCGCACTGAGACATTTAAAATGATACCAAACATGTATAAAACTGTATGATAATTGTTCACATTAAAACCATATACACTCTCAGAAAAAAAGGTACAAAAACTGTCACTGTGGCGGTACCTTTTCAAAAGGTACACATTTGTACCTAAAGAATGCATATTAGTCCCTCAAAGGTACATATTGGAACCCTTTTGAAGGGTACTGTCCCAGTGACAGCTTTTGTACCTTTAGATTCTTGTGTGAGTTTGGGTGATCTCTGCAAGAGTGGCGGATGAGGGGAAGAAATGTAGATTAGGATGAGGGAGGTGAGACCTTCGTCTCAATAGTGCACGAGGGGAGTTCAAATGTTAATTTGCAGCAAGGTCCTTTTGTCCACTTGAGGAGTGGTCGTTCCTCAACTAGTTTTTCCAGTCTTACAATCCTGAAAATCCTACACAGTCTGTTTGTTGATTGCTAATTTCTTTTGTTATCCCTTGAGTGAGATCCATTTATGTGGTCCTGCTCTGCTGGGGTTAAAGATTCTTAGTGCCAGTTGTGTTTTATGTAAAAAATATGTTTACCATTATCATTACTATTTTTCAACTCCCAGGGACACTGAACCTGCTCTTATAAGACACAAAAAGGACCTCACAACATATTCAGTCATGTTATTAGTTTTATTGGTTGAATAATTAGTTACTGCACATCTGTGTATTGATCTGACTATTATTATTATGCCCTAGAGCACACTGGAGAATTGTAGAATACAATTAACAACACATAGTTAATTTCATAAACCACTGACATAACTGATGTTTTTTTTTTATGTGCTTTTTATTTCTTATTTAAACTATTTGATTTTTTTTAAATGATAAAAAAGAAATTTGTTGTTTTTTCTTAATTTGTTTTGTATTGTTTTATCTGTGTGCGTATCAGCTGGAAACACTGTTTCAATAATGTGCAAATATTTGTCATGCCAAAAATGCAAACTTAACACTGCTATATAAAAGTTCTTCCTGTGTAGTCATGGGAGACTCACTTAGAGGAATGTGACGTCCCTTTCCTCAGAATCAACAGGATAAATCTCATGTTGTAATTCTGTGTGAAGTGCATGAATGGATTCACCGCATCTGATGAATCATCCAGAAACTTCTCTTATGGAAATGAGACTGGCACTGTGGCCAGTTTTCTCATGTTATGAATTTTTCTACTTGCTAAAATCACCTGCATCTATCATGGAGGGGTTCTGTGCAAAAGCTGGAGAAAACCCTGACTGAAAGCCCTGTATGGGGGGATTTGAACAGGACATGACAGATGGAGGAACACTTCATTATGATTCACCTCAAAAACAGGAGATTTTTGTCAGCCACAGACAGAGTCTGGTATTGTGATCCATAATACCAACAAACATAACATGCTCCAGAATTTGTCATTTTATTTTTTAATAAATATTTTATAAATATATATTTTAAATTATCATGTCTGTGGATCAAATAAATAAATAGTACTTTTTGAGTAACCACATTAGACTGGCTTCATTTGTGAGATAACTGGAGCATACTGGGTTTTTTTTATTTATTTTTTTTTTATTAACTTATGTCTCAGTTGGCACATTAAGCTTATTTTAGATTATTAAACCTATTAGTTTAGTTGAAATGTTGCAAATATATTTCACAAAAAAATGTATATCTTCTTTGGGGCGTCGTTTGAGCGTAAATTAGTCACTGTGCTTATCAGCCTCTGTCACCTCCTACTTCCCTGCACTCTCGTGGGTGCAATATCTCATAGGCTATTATAGTGCACACTAATATTACACTATAAACAGAGGCACGGTCAGCCTCACTCTTTATCTCGAGTTAAACTCTGAAGACGAAAGACAGTAGAAAACGCATGTTGGTTGTCCCTCAGATATGCTCAAGCAGGGAACCATAGACGGCGCGGTGGTTGGGGTGTTTTTTTCTCCTTTCAAAGGAAAGCGGAATGACCTCTGGGTTTGGGATTTTCACAAAAAAAGGAATCCACACGGGTTAGTTGGACTTATTTTGCTCCCAATTTAATAAAATTGCTAAGTTGGCGAGTATGTGTGAGACAAAGAGCTCTACCCATCGACAGCTATTCTGGGGCACCGCATAGCACAGGAGTATAAACGACCCGCGCTCTGGACAATATACTGTTTCTCATATCCAGGGACAAATATGGTGCGTCTTTTAATTTACTTTGTTATTGTTTGGACATTCAGAGAACTGCCTGACAGTTGTAGGAGACACGGATAAATGTATGTGTTTAATTGTGGGATGAATAAGTGGCGCGCGCATGTCTCGCACGAGCGCAGGTGGATCAAATGAAGAGGCGCTGTAGTAAACGAGGAGAAAACGCCGAAACTGGTCGATATTTTTAGCAGAAGATTTTGTAAGTCACTTCTGTGGTTTGTTCTTCTCTCGTTCCATTTTAAAATGTAAATAGGCATGTGTGGAATACCGATACTCTTGGGGGGCAACGCTTTAATGGGAGGATTTTTCTCTGGACTACTACAGTTAATCAATTTACACATCACTTTCACTTGAAAACCCATTTTCGCGTGGATATTCATCGTCTAGCAGAATAATGCCCGAGGAGCTTTCCGCGGCCAAAGCCCTCTACATGGGCATGGAGGTGGTGATCGCCGTGTCATCCGTGATAGGAAACGTGATGGTGGTTTGGGCAGTAAAAATTAATAAATCTCTAAGAGATACTACATTTTGCTTCATTGTTTCTCTGGCGCTCGCGGACATTGCAGTAGGAGCGCTGGTCATCCCACTGGCGATAACTATAAGTATCGGACTCCAGACTCACTTCTACAGCTGTCTGCTGGTGGCGTGCACGGTGCTGGTTCTGACCCAAAGTTCGATCCTCGCTTTGATCGCTATAGCCATCGACCGATACCTGAGGGTCAAGATCCCAACCAGGTAAAGTTATCCTTCTCTAATGCCCTCTGGAGCAGCTCTGCAGATTTCTATCTGCTGTGAGAGTAGGCTACATTATGCTGACACACATAGCATGCAATATACCCAATATATAAAAATGGGATAGGTGTGTGTGTGTGTGTGTGTGTGTGTGTGTGTGGTGGGGTCAAATAAAAATATGAAAAATAATGACGTAAATGGAAAAAATATTATTTACTATTCTGTCACTGAGATGTAAACAAATTTGTGACTTGGTTTCAACACTTTCCTGTAACACTCTCATACAAAATGCAAATGATCAAAAAAGGATTACATTTAATAAGTTAAATAATAATCATTATCATCATATCAGCCTGTCTGGCCAGACTGTTTTCAATCAACATGCAGTTTATGTTGCTTGAGGGGTAAAGGAAGAAACCTCATGCACCTGACCTATAATGACATGTGACTCATGCCTTTCCACATGGCTTACACTTTATTGTGCACTATTTGCAGAGCTTTCCATACATTGTATATGAAACAATTAAATTAAAACAATGTGTCTTTAAGTAAGCAAGCACTATGTCAACAGATCTGAAAAGGGTCTCATTTTCGTTTTTAGAACAGATATTATATTCTTTGGTAAATGTGCCTGTTATACATTTTAATCCTTTTTTTGTATACAGTTCCATATTTTTGTATTGTTCCTTTAACTTTCTATACTTAATGCTTATCACTTAATGTCAAGTGTCAGAGACATCATGGACAAGATGCAAGAAACATTCCACAATTCAACTCATCACAACAGTTTAAAAGCTGCACCTGACTCCGTATGCACAAGTGCATTATTTCTTTAGGGCACAAAATGCATACACTATCTGCTTTTAAGTTCTAGCAACATCCTATTTACAGACTATGCCCGGGTTCTCCCTAGAGGAGCTAAATGCAAAATACTCAGCTATGTAAAAGCCATTCCATTTTTAAAGAGGCTTTTTGTGTGGAGAATATAGTTCTGTGCTCTTTTCTCACTGTAATGCATCAAACATGGGAGTCCTGCGTTCAAATCTCATTTGAGTTTAATTTTGTGATTTCACCTTCTTGATTACCATATACTACATGCCAAAATTAACATGAAATCCACCCCTTCAACACTTTTGTGAGGTGACTTGTGCAGACTCATAGTAGAAAAACTGTGAGGGAAATATAGCACATGGGGGCTACATGGAAAAAGTTACCTCCTACAGAACAATTTATTTTGAGAGGGGCAAGTGGAGCGCAAAAACAATCCCATGAAACTGTCGCGAAAGAGCTATAGAGAAGTGAAGTGTGTCTGGGAAGTGTATAGATTTGCTGCCCTGAGTTAATGCCTGTCGCCTCTGCCAGGATCATTCATTGTGCACAATAGATGAGAACAAGTTATCAAATAGAGGACCTACCATGGGGTCCAAAAATATAAGACCACTGGAGAAAATAATGCTTTTTTCTCTTTTAATGAATCGTTTTCCATTGCATATCTGATCAGTATAACAATTTGAGTGAAAAGTTGAATATAGTGTGTCATCTTATCTAATATGTCTGACTATAGCATTATAGCTATAGCATTCGATCTGTATGAATTCCACAAGTTCCATCCATGTTGTCCCAGCATGATCCCAGAATAATGGAAGGATAAGCTTAAGTACAGAATATTAAAGTTCTGTGGTCTACTGTGCTGATGCAGAATGTTGCATGTGCATTACAACCTACTTGCAGAAGACGGGTACAAATTATTTGACGAATATGTTCCACTCTTCAATAATGCATAAGGCTCTTATTCTGTATAAAGTGTAGTCATGCATCACAGAATTATTTCTAAACTCTTAAATACCTTATTACCTTCTGGTTTACTTCTTTGAGAATGAGATCTTTGTACCAGTCGCACTGAGACATTTCAAATATCATCAAACGTGAGATACTGTATGATAATTATTCACATAACTATATATATTCTTGGGTGAATTTCAGATGATCTCAAGCATGAAGGGAGAAGGAGTGGGTGCAGAATGAGGGGTCAAGGGAAAAGATGTAGATTAGGATTGCTTAGGTGAGACTTGCGTCTCAAATGGTGCACGAGAGAAATTTAAATGTTAATTTGCTTTGTTCTCTCAGAGAGTTGCGCTATCTTCCAGATCTTTCAGTTCTTCCAGCTTTTTCAGTCTTACAAGTGAAAACAGAGTTATGTGGCTCTGGGCAAAAGAAATCATGTAAAAGAATATGAATATTGAGATAAAACAATTAATCATTTAACAATTCTATGTTTACTTAATGTGATTAATAAAAGCACATTCAAGCAATGATTCAAACAAAAACCATCCACTGAATCTTAACAAACAGGGAGTATTGACTTGGAGCACTTTTGTGTGGAACTCAGTCAGACAGCTGAGGAGACTTGAAAGTCTGCCATTAAATCACAGGTGCCTTTGTTGTGAAATCATTCACACAAAAGACAAGGAGATTGGAGAGAGACCTAGAATCTCAGATGAAAGATGGCATCTCAGAGAAGATGCACCTGTATTGAAGGACGAGAGGGAGTGGGTTTGACTGAAACAAGCTTTCTGGTGGTGGTACTTTGTCACAATTTAACCTTTTATTTTCTTGTAATGGATATTGTATGTAAGTGTTCTCTTACCTGCACATTTTGAAGTATCTATAATACTGCATATCAAATACTGAATATAAAAACTTGTTTAACTCTTGTGTTCTTGTTTTGTAGTTATAAGCGAGTGGTCACTCCCAAACGAGCTAGAATTGCAGTATTCATGTGTTGGACGGTGGCCTTCATAATCGGCTTGACTCCCATGCTGGGCTGGAACAATTTACACAACCTGCAACGTAACAACGGCTCACTTGACCCTGACCTCATCATCACCTGCCAGTTTGAGAACGTCATCAGCATGGAGTACATGGTCTACTTCAACTTCTTTGGTTGGGTGCTTCCCCCTCTTCTTTTCATGCTCATTATTTACTCTGAAATCTTCTACATGATCCACAAGCAGCTGAATAAGAAGGTGTCCAGCCACTCTGAACCGAACAAGTATTACGACAAAGAACTGAAGTTGGCGAAGTCTCTGGCACTAGTCCTTTTCCTGTTCGCTGTTAGCTGGCTCCCTCTCCACATTATGAACTGCATCACGCTCTTCTGTCCGAAGTATGAGAAGCCCATGTTCCTCATTTATATAGCCATTCTGCTCTCGCATGCCAACTCTGCCGTCAACCCCATCGTTTACGCTTTCCGCATCAATAAATTTCGTACTGCGTTCCAGAGGATCTGGAAACAGTACCTCTGCTGCAAGGAGGCTCCTCCTCCTGAGAGCCAGCCAAGCGAGAGACTGGATAACAATCACTATATCGCCGCCGCCACTGCTCGTCTAGACCCTGCTTTGGAACATAATGTCTGAATGACTGAATCCTCTGGGGAGCTCGAATGCCTTCTGCTGGCTGGACAGCCAAAGCTGTCAAATCTCGGTTTGTCTCTTTTGAATGTAAATCAGAGCTCACCACAGACTGTTCTGGCTGAAATGTCCATTTATTGGAATGAGACTGCATCGCTCATAAGAGAAGAGAAAGTTCATAAGAGGGAATCACAGGAAATCTTGCTTTATGGAGAGAGGCCTTGAAGAATGTTTTGAAGTAAAATGAGTTTGAGAGTACACATCATACAATTAAATTATAAAAATATAGAAATATTTTCTCAAATAATGCACAAAATTGTATATCGTGCAGTTCTGGAAACATCTATTCGCCAGTAAACTGGTTCAATCTGAATGTATGCAGAACAGATATCTGAGCTTCTTATAGATATCAAGGTTCTTGGATATTCTACTTATATTCTGAACCTTTGTGCACAATGACAGGAAGAGGATGTCAGAAACAGTGACAAGGAGGTGGACACAGGTTTTTCTTGTCCTATTATGGAGTGTCTGAGCACTGATCTGTTATTGTGAAGGACAAAAGTATGTACTGCAGGCAGCTGACACTGCATTTCAGTCACAGACACATTGAGGTTCTCTTGCCTTTTTGCAAATTTGTGTGCGTGTATGTGTATGATTTTTTGCATGTCATTACAAAGCTAGAATTATTAGAGGAAATGAAGATGCACTGAAGTCCTATTTATTCTTTTTTCTTGTGACCGGAAAACAAAAGTGGAACTGTCTGTATCCAAGACTAAATCTCCACAATTTGAATATTCAGGGTTAATAAAAGATCAAATCCAATAGTGTATTTCCTTTCAGTTTTATAGTATTTCAGTTTTAAAGTATTTAGCTATACTTTTTCAACAAAATAAACGGACTCATTGGAAGGATTGGAATGAGTATGTAACACTACTGAGTAAACCTACTGAACTTAATTTTTATTTGTCTTAAAGAGATAGACCTCCCAAAAACAAAAATTCTGTCATTTATACACACTCATCCCAAACCACATTCCTTTTTTTCTCCTGTATAACACAGAAGGGTATTTTAAGCAGAATATTCACACTTCTATAAAAACTAGATACAATAATAAACTAGTTTGACTAATTCTAAACACAGCTAGAAATTTTTTTTATATATATTTTACATATAAAATCATTTACCAAAATTAGTTTCCTATACATTTGACCTTTGACCTTTTTTTTAGGGTGCTGTCATTTTTAACTGACTTTGTCCTATTAGGGTCAATCATTTTTGGCAAATTGTCTGAAACCTCACTCACATTTGAATGAATTTTCACAATCTGAAAAGTACTGAAAAGGTCTTAGTGTTTCAAAAAACATTAAAAAGCTTTATTAACTTTCTATTTCATTTTGTGCTTCTATATTTCATTAGGAACTAACATGTGAAAGTCAAAAAATGTCACTTCCTATAAACTAGTGAAACCATGTCGTAATGTTTAAAAAATAATTTTAAAATTCTTTAACATCGTTTCTTTCTTTCTTGGAATTCCAAATAAATTATTGTAGCAAAAGTAAAAATCAACAAGACTCTTCTTTTTCAGTGTAGCCCACACTTTCCACACGTAACTCGATTTTGACCTGTTTAGTCATCATTTTTTGAGCATCCCTGCTTGTCAGTGTATTGACACCAATAGGCAGTGGCATCTGACCTTTGGTTGTAGTATGGATCACATCTTCCAAACTGGCATACGATAATGTACCCAAATGCCTGACATCAACACTATGACATATATTCTTCATCTCTGCCAGCTCCCTCACTGCATCTATCCTCCTTGGTCTTCAACTTCTTCCTTTCTTACCACAACCTTATTTTCTGGTGCACTCCCATCACTATCATCAATACTTTCTGGAAAAGGTACAGCTTTTCCTCCCCGTCTTCTATAAAACTTAACATTAAAAAAAGACTATTATACTACATGTCAATACTGAAAAATAGTGCAGCTACACAGAAAATATATATTTTCTAGTCTAAAATGAACTCACTTTGGAGCCTTGGCTTCATGTGACCTAACATACTGATGTCTCCACTTCCTTGTTGCCAAAAATGTCAAGCACATTGCAAATAGATTTTAATTTTTTTGGCTGAATGGGAGGTCATATGATATAACTAACATTTTTTGTTTTGTTTTATTGAACATTGTCATTGTATTAGTGACATTTATAAATGACAATGTCCCTTAGAGGGTTAAGGATGAAGTGTGTATTTTTTGAGATGATAAAATGCTTTCTCCTATCCCAACTAAAAGTAAAGCCATTTTAGGTTGATTTCCTCAAAAACACACTGTGGCACTATCAAAACATTGCTCTGTTTGTTTGAGCATCCTGACCGTGAGTTTAGGCACATTTGACTTGTCACACTTTTGTGGGGTTTTTGATCTCACATGTAATACCAGGTCTATACTGACATCAAAACTGAACATGTATTTAATCTGTACATAGCAATGTTATATGCACCATGTCCAAGTACATTATGTTCATAATTGTTTAAAAGTTGTGGAATAACAATCATTTGTACATGAAATATTTCTGAGTAAATGGGAACAATGGGCTAATTAATTCTAGCATTTTGTTTTTACTGCACTGCATCAGACAGACCAGACACAGTATAAATAAGTGGTAGTGCATTGCCTGAATTAGGAGGGGCTGTTTGTCCCTGAATCCCACGCAGTTCTTAATATGTTCGTGTAATGGAAGTGGTTCATCGTCATTCATCATCTTTACTGTCAGCACATTTGCCTTCTAGCTCTTAGTATCAACTTTTGTTTGTCTCAAAGCCTACCAATGAAAGACAAAAAATATTTTATTTAGAAATGACTCTGTGTTAAAGAATATCTTGAGATATTGCACGGGTAGGGGAGACAGGGTTGGTCGGCACAGTTTTTACTTTTTTGTGGAATATCTCAAGTGGAAAAAATATATATTAACCCAATTATGTTCCAAATTAAAGCTTAAGTTAAAGAAATATACATTCAATGTCATGAAATATTTACTAAATTTTGTTCATTTATGACTAAAGTTATATTAATGGACATAATGGAAATGGTTGACACAGTGTTAAACATCTACAGCTTTGAGACAGTAGCAACACACACACACACAAAATATCTCTCTCTCTCTCTCTCTCTCTCTCTCTCTCTCTCTCTCTCTCTCTATATATATATATATATATATATATATATATATATATATATATATATATATATATATATATATATATAATATGAAACATGATTAATGTGATTCAATTTATTTGTGCTCCACAAGTTGCCTTTTTATTATATTATTCTGTTCTGTTGTTATTATTATAGTTGTGTATGTGTCTGTATGTATTTGGTAAATGATCATAGCTTGTATGAATGTGTCATAAAAAGGAATAAATTACAAATGATTTTAGCCATGCAACATCGTTTATCACAGACTTTCAACTCCGGTTCCTAACTATGGGAGATTATTTCCACGGAATAAAAAAAAAGTAAACAACCCATACTCTCAAAATTCTGACCTTTTTTTCTCGCAATACTGAGTTTACATCTTACAAGTCACAGCTGCGAGATATAAACTGAGATATGAACTAGCAATTCTGAGAACACAAAAAGTTCTGAGATGTAAACACAGAATTCCGAGAAAATGTCAGAATTGCGAAATGCAAACTCGCAATTATGAGTAATGACTACCAACCACAGTTAACCCTTAGTAGCCTATGTTTAGTCACCGTGTGCTGCTGAATGCTGATATTCTCTCTTAAATGCCTAATTCCTCAATAGTGATGTACTAAAAAGATAAAACAGTCTGGCTACTCCGCGCCGCATCATGGTGTTATACTGACCTCTAGTGGAGATAATGGGCGCTGGATATAAAAGCATTCCATTAATATTAGGCCAATTTTGCACAGTTTTAAACACAGTTTTAAAAAGTTTAAAAAAAAAAAGATTTAAACACAGCCTAAAATAAAAATAAAAAATAAAAACATTTTTTTTTGTATTTGATAAGGGAATATAACACGACCAACATCTACGTATGCAGCAACACCCATATATGGCCGTATTATATGTGATTTTATTACATAATGAACTGCTTCTCAAAGCCGATCACAGAAAGAAAGAAAGAAAGAAAGAAAGAAAGAAAGAAAGAAAGAAAGAAAGAAAGAAAGAAAGAAAGAAAGAAAGAAAGAAAGAAAGAAAGAAAGAAAGAAAGAAAGAAAGAAAGAAAGAAAGACACCACAAACATCATTAAAGCAAAATGAGAATTGAACTGAACAGCATTTAAAGCATCTTATTTGAAGTTTGAATGGCACTTAATATCATCTACAGTGATCAATACTCGTTAAAAAATAATATTTGGTGGAAGCAGCGATTTCTGGGTTAAGCTCAAGCAAAAGACCCGAAATCTGCACATCACGGAAGTCAGTGACGTCACATGAGCTCATGAGCGACATGGAGGCGTGGACAATAAACGTATTTTTTGGCGGACAACCCAGTCGCAAATATCATAGCGCGCTGAAATCTTTTGAATTGGTAAACACACCGCGACATGGCGCTCCTCTGCAAAAATAGAGCACATCATCATCTGCAGCGCTAACCGGCCTGCTAACACACTCGGATAAACAAAGACTGGCAAGCATGCCGTTACATTTATCCTGTTTTGTCTAACTTAGTGCCTGCATACGCAAAGCGAAACTTAAATGCGATGCCGCTATTCCTTTACTGCTAACGCTGCTTGCTTAAACTGTCAGTTAGAGTTACATTACAAACACTTGCCAGTGCATATTGAATATTGTGTGTGTTTACGTTTATGACAGCGCTGCTAGAGAAGTGACGCTTTTCAAACGCCAACAAAACCAGTGCAGCTAAACTACGGCTTTTGTCAAAATAAAATCCCTTTAGGAATAAGCAGTAGCTCCTCACAGAAGCGTAAAATGAACGGAAAAGTCCTAACGGACACTCCTATAGCCGTAGACTTTTGGCAGCTCCGTAAGTGCCATCACGTCCGTCTGTTCTTTCTGTCTCACATGCACGCGGATCACACATCTGGCCTGTCATCCTCCTGGAGTCACAGGCCCATCTACTGCTCACCCCTCACTGCCAAACTGCTCCATCTCAAACTGCAGGTGAATGCTGGGGGCCGCACAGTGTTCGGGGGAACATTTAAAAGAAAACAATATATAGGCTATATTTTTATTTATCAGTTCTATTTTAGTATTATTTGTATACTATTTTAACAATGATAACACTTTTATATATCAAAGTCAACTGTAAATTATGTTATATGGAATTACATTTATAGTGAAAAGTGCTATACAATATTTTTTTATTATTATTATTAAAAACGTTTCTCTTCAGGTTTAAACAGAACATTAATAGTGGGTCAATTTTGTAAGCATGTGCTTGGCTTTGGTACTGTAATCATATAAAAGCCTGTTTTATTTCATTTTTACAAACAGCATGTTTTCTATCATATCAAGTTTTTTCTCACTCGGTATAAATTGGTCTTTATACATTACATGAATGTATTTGTATTTATATTTACGAACGGGTCTCTTCGCAAAGGGAACAATATATTTTGGGGGTCCTTAAGTTTGAAAACCTCAGTGGTCTAGAAAACAAAATGGATGAAAAATTATAAACAGATTCCATAGAGATGATGTTTAATCCTGGACCTAATATCCAGATATGAATAAAAGTACACCTATGTACGCTAAATGGCTGAAACTGGCAGGGATGAAAAATTGTGTCATGTTGTTGTGATCTACAGGTCAGACAGAAATGGATTCGTCCCTTGGAGATTGGAGAAGCTCACATGCTGTTGCTAGATGATCTTGGAAAA
Organism: Gila orcuttii; assembly: GCA_026230005.1. Classification (NCBI taxonomy): domain Eukaryota; kingdom Metazoa; phylum Chordata; class Actinopteri; order Cypriniformes; family Leuciscidae; genus Gila; species Gila orcuttii. The sequence goes on from JAPDVR010000015.1 coordinate 28,195,104, forward strand.
GAGCGGCTGACCGTTACTCTAATAGATGCCAATCACTGTCCTGGGGCAGTTATGTTTCTCTTTGAGGGATACTTTGGCACCAGACTCTACACTGGTGAAAATTAATTTTATGGAAATGCACAATATTCTAATAGTTTTTCTTTAGAAAGTTATTGATTCTCACTGTCACATGTTGAGATTACATTTTAATGATAGTTAATGTGTTTTATCTCAGGTGACTTCCGTTATACCCCATCCATGCTCCGTGAGCAATGTCTGAGGAACAACACTACCATTGACGTGCTGTATCTGGACAACACAAACTGTGACCCCACTCGAGCTGTACCTTCTCGTCAGCGAGCCACTCAGCAAATTAAAGAGATCATTAGGGCTCATTCTGGATACGCCGTCGTTATTGGTAAGACTCTCACACTTTCAACATTAAAGAATTTCATGTAATACAGTTTCATGTATTTCTACAAAAAAAAGAAAAAGATTTGAGTCTGTTAGTTAGTAAAGGCCAACTGTAATGATAATAGGGATGTCACAGTGAGGACATTTTCACACCGGTATATAAACTTGCGACAACAGTATTACAGATAAAACTGTGAATCACTGTTAAATGCGTCCTCCCTTTTCAATTTCGAATTTGCGGTCACGTGTTGCCCACTCTGTGTGTAGGCGTATAATTTGCCACTATTTATATGCGGGGTATTGAAATCACTTTTGAATGCGTACTCTGTGTATAGGGAGTGGCTGTAGTGTCCTCACATTTTACAAGATATTTGTCAATGACGATCAAGATCTGTTGCGGACCAAATCCTCCTCCATCGTCTTGTCTTGCTCTCGTCATGTGATAAGTGAAATCTGACTCCTGCACTGTGCTGCAACACTGCAGCTCGTGCTGTATGGAGCAGAGCAGACACTTTCAGTTTATAAGTGTAGCGTCTGTTGTCTAGGGTTGTTCGATTCAGTGTTTTCTGGAGTTAACTCCGATTCCCTACTCCATTTGCTCCACTTACTTTGTCAAAACAGGGTCGGCAATATAGGAATACAAAATTGCCGTCACTAGGCTATTATTTTTTTCCGACACAAAGCCTAAAACTACCGTTATTAAAACAACACTTTTAGCGAGAGTGACCAAATTAGTCCAGTTTAGAGATGACATTACCTTGAAATGATATGTCACCATCATTTCCTAGTTGTTGCAAATACTACCTAATTTTAGAGCTACTGTAAATGTAGGATAAAACTATGTGACTGTAACGTTGTTTCTGTGACAGCTCCAGCAGTCTTTACGCATGAATGAGCGATTTCAGACACAGCAACGGAGTTGACAACAAGAGTCGATTTCTGTGCTGGAGTCGACTCCAACACTAGGGCTATTAAGAGTCGACTCCCTATCACTACCATTGTCCAACTGATCTAAATGGTTTTCATTTCTATAGAAAAGCAAAACGTGGGGAAGTAATGTCATTGATGTACGGCCAAACACAGTGTAACACAGACTACCGTAGCAAGCGTATACCATAACTGTAATGATAACTATAAAGTTTTAATAATCGTTCTAATTCTGTGAGAATAGGGAAGTCCGCATCTCCACAAAACAGTTTCAAACAAATTACAACAATAACGACACAGAGGAACGATATTGTTGGAAACTTTTTTTTTCCAGCTGATGAACAATAAAAACATTTGAGAATCAGAATCCAGAGCGTGAGCATTTAAAGCAGCAGACAACAAAAAGTCTCCAAATATTTTTACGTGACTCTTTCTCTCTCCCATTATACATTCTTCTATGTCGTTCAAAAGTATGGGGTCAGTAAGAAATTAATACTTTTATTCAGCAAGTATGCATTAAAGCTCCAGTAGGTAGCTTTTGTAAACAAATATTTGTTAAAACTGTCATTATGTCCTGACAGTAGAATATGAGACAGATAATCTGTGGAAAAAATCGAGCTCCTCTGGCTCCTCTCTGTGGTCCTATTGCCATTTGCAGAAATACACCGCTCCCGGTCAGAAACAACCAATCAGAGCCAGGAGGAATGTCTTAGCAGTGTCAATCACGCTCGTGTACGCGCTGATCACCCCTCTCTTGCACAGCGCGAGCGCGTACCGTCGTTCGTGACTCTCCTGTTCGAACTCGTTCATCCAAATGAACGAATCTTTTTTCGAGTCATTTCGTTCATTCAACGAATGAAATGACTCGCAAAAAGATTCGTTCATTTCGAACGAGTCTTTTTTGGAGTCATTTCGTTCATTCAACGAACGAAATGATTCGAAAAAGATTTGTTCATTTTGATGAACGAGTTCAAACAGGAGAGTCACGAACGTGCATCACAGAACAGAGCAAGGCGAGCATTTGTGCTTACAAAACTTAAAGTTTTTTATTTATTTTTGAAATGACCGATCGTTTCGCTAGATAAGACCCTTATTCATCGTCTGGTATCGTTTAAAGCCCTTTGAAGCTGCACTAAAACTGTCATTTGGTCCTTGAAACGTTTGTGTCCTATTGAAGTCCATTATATGGAGAAAAAGCCTGGAATGTTTTCATCAAAAACCTTAATTTCTTTTCGACTGAAGAAAGAAAGACATGGACATCTTGGATGACATGGGGGTGAGTAAATTATCAGCAAAAGTTTTTTTTAAAAGTGAACTAATCCTTTAACGTTATCTTACTACTATTTATAACTTATAGAAAGAGTGCAATGTTATAAAGTTACATGTATTGCAAAATACATAATGATTTGAGGACCAAGTTTGTAGTCAAAGTATGGTCAGGCCATAGTCAATGTAAAGCATATTGTTGATGTTTCGTCCCTATTAGTGAATGTTCCATAACTGTTTATAATCTGCCGTCATCGGTGGTCCTGTTTACTAGTCTGCGCGTTCACGGCAGGCTCCGCTGTGGGGGAGGAGCTGTGGAGGGAGGGCTGTAGCGCAGCAGAGAGCAAGGGGGTTGGACCTGGAAGTTGTGCTTGTTCAAATTTTCAGGCTAAGTCAACATTTTCTCAAAACTCCCTACTGCAACTTTAAATTAATCAAATGTGACAGTAAAGATTTTGTATAAATAAATGAACTTGAATAAATCACATGAATAAAATTACTTACTTGAATTACTTTCCTTTGTGAGCATAAGAGACGCATTTCAAAAATATATTTTAAAAAAATTACGACCCCAAACTTTTGAATGGTAGTGTATATACATCTTATATATTTTTTTTTCATATTCATGTATCGACTAATTAATGTTATGTAGAAAACATACTGTGAAAAGTATGGAGCTTATAATATGACAATGATTTGAATTATTGTCAAGTGTAATCTAACATAATTGAATATTATGTGGAAATTTAAATAGTTCTGAATTTGATTTCTTTAAACGAATATTGAACATTTGAAATTTAACACATTTAAAAGTTTTTATGGCTGAATTTTATAGACATGTATTTTCAAACAGCTGTTTCTTTGTTCTGAATTCTTAGACTGCAAATATACAGTTAAAAAAAATACAGATTCAAGTTTTCAAGATGAAGAAGAAATTCAGTTTTCTAAAATTAAAAATGCGGAAAATTCAGATAGTACAGAAAGTAGGTCACAGGTCATCCACAGAGAAGAGTAGAGGCTCTCAGAGCTGCAATGCAGTAGTTTTCTGCCACAAACGTGGTGGTTGTTCAAGAGAATCTGTGAATCATTTGTTCAGTCGTTTTTTGATTTAACATTAAGAGTAGAAAAATGAGAGAACAGCTTGAAAATAATTTGCTACAACCCACTGTATTTTCCGGACTGTAAAGTCAAGTTTTTTATCATGAAACACGCTGTGATTTATTCCAAAGTGATTGAGGCCTATATAATGCATTTATCAAATAATCAAAATGTTGAATTTCAAAAGTAGGCGTGCCAAGAAGGCTATTCACTGTATTTTGGTTCGTTTTTGGTGTGCGCCAGAAAGATGTTCAAGGAGACCGAGACGCGCTAAAGCAGCGCATCATGTGGTTTTCTTTTTTTTTCAAAGACATGACATTTTGTAGTCATTTTGAATGTACACAAATAAAAATATACATTTTACCGTTTCGAATGATGTCATTAAATCTTTATGACTATAAATGACAGAGTATTAAGTTATTTCCCCCTGCTGAGGAACAAACCCAAGTGATGGAGCTGGCGAATTGCGCGTTCACGCAACATAGTATCAGTTCACTTCTGGCATTGCTAACTTGACATCGCAGCCTGTTCATTATCAAGATAAAACTGTCAACCAAACATATAACAAGTTATTCTGCTTAATTTAAATGGTCTGTTGTACAATATAAAGGCTGTGCCGGTCAGTCATCACCTACTTGCTGTTATTCCAAACTCATCCCTTGCTGTGAAGATGCTGATTTATAAGGGACTCAACTGAAGTAGCCTACGAAGCCTTCTTTACATTAATAGTTAGCATCCAAATGTTACATTGCAAATATGGAAACTGTTAGGCTTGGCGTTTAAAATAGGCTAAATGTTGTTTGTAATAAAGGGCACAATAGACTATTTTCATAGGCTAAGCTGCTATGTATATATTCTTTTATTATACATGGCTACTTATTTTTCAGTCTTGTTGTTTTCTGAATACCATTCATTTAAGGATTTGTCATACAGTAAGGGGAAGTAAAATACGCATAGCCTACATGTTAATAGTGTTTATAATGCTAATGTTGTATTTGATTTACCGTCCTTTTACAATATTGCTGAATAGGCTAATAATAAAATGTTTTAAACGATGTGACTCGCGTGTGTGTTTCTCTCTTATCATGACCCGGTGTGTCTTACACTCAGATGTATGCGACTTATTTTCAGGCAAATACGGTCAATTATAAAATGTTTCTGTATCATTACAAAATGCATTTGGGCAAAAAAAAAGAACATATTGTGTTCATTACCCCCACCCACATTAATTTTGGGCTTAATCACTGTTATTATTAAGGGGTCCATGGAAATTTATTTTGGTGTAGACAAATTCACTTATGGCTAACTACTAACTAGCATGTAAGAATAGGTTAGACTATTATAAATGTTTATTTCATAAATATGAATGTACCTCGCATCTCCCGGACACTAGCCATTAGTCTACTACTTTGGCCTATTTTGTTTAGCTGGCCAACTCTCAAAATATGTGTGGAAAAGCTGCGGGACACACTGGACATCGCAGAGAAAACACACAATGACTTGCTTTGGAAGTTTACTTGGCAGAGAATAACACACCGTTTTGTTTGGCATCAATTGATACTCAATATTAATTAAATAAATAATGTAATGTCAGAGAATGCACAAGCGCATCCTTTTAAGATATAAATTATAATACATTTTAATAAAAATAAAACACAAGGACTACATCATAAAACTCAGAAGAGTATTTTAATATCTCTGATAGTCAGTCTGAATGACAGTTCATGCATGAACGTAAGGTCTATTATATAACCAACAGTCAATGCAATATTCTTTCCTTTTTGTATTAGTGTTTAAAATATTTAATTTACTACTAATTATATTGATTTATGTCTTAATTTATAATTATTTTTTAATTTACTGGGCGACCATGGTAGGCTATGACAGCCATCATTTAACCTGCCATACCCATCTGATGCAACTGTATGTGAATTTATATCTACACAGAAGAAAGTCCGGTCTAGGCTCTTCCCTAGGTTGTGTCAAGCCATTGATTAGTCTAGTTGTTGGATGAGAAAAAGATTAAATGTAGCCTATACATTTTTATTACGTAGTTGCAATAAACGTGTTAAGAATCTGTACAACTGCAGCAGCGGAGGTCTATTATTAGAATATTAGAAATCTAATATTCAAGCTGTTTTCTCATTTTTCTACTTTTAATATTGTAAGACTAGAAAAACTAGAAGGACTTTAAGAGAGGACCACTCTCTGAGAAAACAAAGGAAATTAACATTTGAACTCCCCCTCATGCACTATTGAGACGAAGGTCTCACCTCCCTCATTCTAATCTACATTTCTCTCCCCCATTCTTCATCCTGGCAGAGATCTCCCAAACTCACACAAGAATCTAAATCAGTGTTTCTTAACCTCTCCTGCAGGGACCCCCTGACAGGACATGTTTTTGTTTTAACCCTGAAATGGCACACCTGATTAAATTAAAAGCTTAAAGGCTTAATGTGTAGCTGACTAATTGAATCAGGTGTGCCATTTCAGGGTTAAAACAAAAACATGTCCTGTCAGGGGGTCCCTGCAGGAGAGGTTGAGAAACACTGATCTAAATGGTTTAATGTGAATGATTATCATACATGTTTGGTATTATTTGAAATGTCTCGGTGCGACTAGTACAAATGTCTCATTCCCAAAGAAGTAAACCAAAAGATAATAAAGTTCTTAGGAAGTTTAGAAATATCTTCCACACTGGAGGGTGTGTCTTTGAGTTAACACCTTCTGACCATTTGACTGAATGCTAATTTTCCACTGCTAGCAAATGGTGACTTACAGGTAAATTTCCACTGTGGATGATGCTTAGATTTGAAATGAGGTCTGGGTATATAATGAAACGCGGCGAGAGCTCGGGGCCTTTCTGTATCTCAGATCAGCCCGTGAATGCTGAGGGACGCCGAGACTCAGCATTCATGCATGTCTTTGTCGGGTAAACATTTTTCCTCTTTGTTCTAGAGCATTTGATGTTTTGCATTGATTATCTTTGAATTGATTATGAAATTGTAATGATACATTTACCTGACATATTAAATTGTGATATTTGATTATTCTAATTGACTTTGACAGTTTCATTCAAGAGTTTAAAAGAATAGTAAAACATTCGCTCACATTTAATGATGCACAGATATCATTAAAGCCTTTTAATTTATGGAGTCAGATGAAATAACGAGTAAATACATAAGACAAAATGTATTGAATTTAACCAAAAATACTTTGCCGCGATAAAAGACAGTAACACGCAGAGACCTTCACCGCTAATTCGAATACCGCCATTGGATCGAGTTAGTCGGCCCTACAATATTAAATCAAAAAAACGACTGAACAAATGATTCACAGATTCTCTTGAACAACCACCACGTTTGTGGCAGAAAACTACTGCATTGCAGCTCTGAGAGCCTCTACTCTTTTCTGTGGATGACCTGTGACCTACTTTCTGTACTATCTGAATTTTCCATGTTTTGAATCTTAGAAAACTGAATTTGAAGTTCTGAATTTATTCTTCATCTTGAAAACTTGAATCTGTATTTTTTAAAACTGTATTTTTGCAGTCTAAGAATTCAGAACCAAAAAACAGCTGTTTGAAAATACATGTCTATAAAATTCAGCCTAAAAACATTTCAATTCATTAAATTTCAAATGTTCAATATTCATTTAAAGAAATCAAATTCAGAACTATTTAAAATTCCACATAATATTAAATTATGTTAGATCACACTTGTAAATAATTCAAATTTACACAATTCAAATTCATATCATATGGTCATATTATAAGCTCCATAGAAAAGTGACTAAATTCATCTCACATTTTTGAGTTTGTTTGATATTTTAAAATTGCAATAATTATTAATGAGCCTGCTATCTGTTATCAGGTCTTTACTCTCTGGGTAAAGAGTCCTTGCTGGTGGAGCTGGCCATGGAGTTTAAAACATGGGTGGAGGTGGATAGAATGCGTCTGGAAACCTTGCGAGTTCTGGAGCTTCCTGACGTTTTCACCACTGACTCTGGTGCGGGCCGTATTCGCGTGGTCTCTCAGTCTGTGATCAACGCCTCCAACTTGCTGGCGTGGAATAAAGTGCAGCCTACCATCGCTATATTGCCCACCAGTCGCCCTATGGTCTCCTGCCACCGTAATGTCTATGTGGTGCCATACTCTGATCATTCCTCCTACCAGGAGCTAGAGGACTTTGTGTCTGCCCTGCATCCTGTCTCACTAGTGCCTATAGTGGGCAACTGCCTGCCTTATTTTTCTTCCCTTCTGAGCCCCTGCAAGAAGTCTAAAGAGGTGGTGATTCCAGAGTCGGTCAAGCACTACATGATGAACAATTCTAATATTCAGGCCGCCACAAACGGCATAACAGGCGTGCTTCAAAGAACCTCACGTCCTGAGTCTCGAGGGGTGGTGTTTGACTCTCCAGAGTCAAAAATAACCCGACTTAGTCACAATGACAGGGATTCGGATGATGCGGATGTAGATCATGATACTATGAATGGGAATTCTAAGATGGATCAAGATTCTGACTGCATTCTTTTAGACATGAGCACCGACTCTTACCATGCCCCACGCGGCAAGCGTTTGAAACTCGTCCGAGTTGCATCAGAAGATGTTATCACGATTGGCAGCAGCCTTCCTCCGGATGACAACGAATCCATTTGTACACTTAAAGATGTAGGATCACCTGATCGCAGCTCCATGTACGAATGTGAGCATGATAATCCAACAAAATCATCCAAGGATAAGAGTCCTCAAATGGGCTGCACCAACTCTAGAGAGATGTGCTCTTCGATGGACAGCATCAGCATCCATGATCAGACCTGTGTTTCCGCTGTGGCTGCGCTCACACCCCCTGAAACAAGACCAGCGACCTCTGCCTTGACCCTCAGATTAGAGCGAGAGCAGTGGCTCCTTCAGAACTTCACCATACCTGCTGAAGAATGCAAAAGTGACCACGTGTTGTGTGGACTTTATGAAATGTATCGCATTAATCAGGTTGATCTTCCTAAACCACCAGGTGATCCTCTTGAAGCGGCTATTAAGGAGATTCAAAAGTCAAAATAAAGCAGTTTATGATTATGAGAAGTACTTATGTTTATGTAAATGTTTAATAATTATCTATCAGTGACAACAGTATTGTCTCCAAGTCATTAGTGATGTGCCAAAAACTGTTGATGGCATCAATCTGATGGTATTATTTTCAGTTCTAGTGTTTGACACATCACACCAACATGTTTTCATATGTAGCATTTACAAAGCACCTTATTGTGGTAGATTTGTTTTTAGATGGAAATAAATGTTCTCATTAAAAATGATCTTTGTCAAAATTGGCTTGATTCTAATCTTTAGATAAATCTTTCAATTAATGCATATGATTTTTAGACCTTTTAGACCATCAATATTCTACACATGAAACTGAAATGTTTATATAGCATCCATATTAACTTATTTAATGTGAGAAATGTTTGGCAGCCTGAAACAGATGGACTCGGGATAGAAAATGTACATGTTGTGACGTGTGACAGACCAAGGATTTGAAGATTATTAAAATAATAATTCTTGGTGGTATTTTAAAATTTGCATAAACTTCTGTGGCATAAAGAGGATACTTTGAATTATAAAGAGAATAGTCTGTGACTTTATTAGCTGCTCAAAGCACTAAACATTAATGGAGAAAAATGCCCTTAAGTAATACTTTGATTAATCTGGCACTTCATTTCCTACTGAAAGCTTTCTCACGGGCAGTGGTTCTCAAAGTGTGGGGAAGACTTTCCTGATTTGGTTGTATGTGCTATTGGGCATGCTGAATTTATCTCTGAAAGCAAACAAATATGTCCCTGCATATCATTTTTGTGGCAGAATAGATCTTAAATTTCAGTGTCTAATTAAATTTTCAGTTTCTAATACAATGTTCCTCAAATGACTTGTATTGTGCAAGAGATGCATAGACTACTTTTATGTAATTTGTTCCAGGGGAAAATAGTTATATAGAATGACATGAAGGTGAGTAGATGATGGAAAGATGTTTTGTTTACAGGTGAACTATCACTTTTTCTTGACCAAAAAAGGGAGGAGCACTGCTTTAGGTGGTGTGAATTGAATAGGCTGTTGTTTTAACCAGAAGGTGGCAGAGTTGTCAATACTCTAAAACTCAGCTATACAGTAACATGCAATAAATGCTGGGAAATATTCTGAATTAATCTTATTGATTTTACAATTGCCAATAAAAGTTTGAGAAATGCTTTTTCTGAAAGTACCGATTACGTGCACAGCTGCAAAATTCTATTAATTTTTCTCAAATTCATCTTGAAATACTATTCTGTTTAAATTGAAATAACAGTTTGCAGTCATTTACCCTCCCAAGGCAGAGCTTCTGTAGAAGGAACATTTACACCACTGAAAGTCTGATTAGATCAGCAGACATTCTTAATCGTGTCATATGCTGCTCATGCCTTACAGATGGGTATGAGTTACAAAAAAAAAATTCAAGCAGTTACGCACCAAGAAAAGCCCCAAGCAGCTCCACTGATGTCTGTGGAAAAGATGCATTACAACTTAACTTTCATCTGTGACAGAATCATTGCAGTTTTATCAGACATTTCTGTTTCCTCAGGTACATGTTCGAAGAATGGGCACCATCAAAAGTTTCACCTAAACAATTCCTTTCTGAACAGATTATCCGCAAGTATTTGTCCCTGTCACTGATACCAATGCCTCATATTCAGAGAGATATGAATAAAATAAGAGCGGATCAATGTCTAATATATTTCTCTCATACCGCAGATAGGAAAGTCAGAGGTTTGTGATTTAGTATTCACCAGTTTGTGATAATGCAAGTAATACATATTTAGGTATTCCAAACACTTCTATTTACCATTGAATTCATGTACTGAGGGATTGTGTGTAAGTGATTGGATTTACATGCTGCTCGGCAAAGAAATATACAACTTAAGCCAGGCTGTCCTATAGCAGTGATGTTTAATTCACCTCTGGTTTCTGCCTGCTCACTCTGCTCATAAAGGATGAATGGTTTGATGTATCAGGGGTGCTCTTTGCATTCCAGATGAGTCCAAATCCACATTAAAACGCTCTCAAGACTGGCCTGATCAGCAGGCATCCTTACATCAGCTGACATCCTGGAATGATGGCCAACCACTGACTCAGCCAGGGAAACAGACTCAACACAGCCAGTGAGAGTTATCGGCCTAAATGTGTGATTCAGTTGGCCCATCTGAGTTATCTCTGAATGGTTAAATGTTAGACTGGATAGTACACCATTATCAACATCAAATCTTGTTACTTTGTGCTTCAAGTGAACTATTTTGTACCAAACAAGTCACAAATGGACTGTGACCGGGAAGGGACATGTTCGGTTCACTTAGTTTTGTCAACCTCAATGAAAGCCTGACTTTTTTTGTCTGTCGGAAAGTAAAATTGACATGTGAAGACCAAATATGGTAACCCATATGGAGAGTTTGTCCTCTGCATTTAACCCATCCAAATTAGTGCACACATTAGGAGTAGTGAACACTCGCACACACTGCAAACCGTGGACACACACACACATACACATACAGAGCAGTGGGCAGCCATTTTGCTGCGGCGATTGCCGATTGGGGGTTAGGTACCTTGCTCAAGGGCATCGCAGTCATTTCCTGCCGGTACTGAGAATCAAACCTGCAATCTTCAGGTTGCCAGTCTGATTCACTAACCATTAAACCACGCCTGCCCTAAAGGAGAAGCATAAAACAAATAGAAATAAATAACACATTTGCTCATGATCCACAGAAGGGCAGCAGGACAGATCTAATAGCTTCTCTGCACACCCCATTAGTCCTTGGACACTGCCGTTTAAGAGAGTCAGACAGGGCAACGCATTTACACCAAGTGTAAAGACATTTACCTTGTTAAAATGTCACTGACCTGTCCTGTCCCTTACAAAAAAATAAGTTAATTTTCTTAAGTATACTTAAAAATATACTTGAACTTTTCATAAGTATATTTTATGTAGTAAGTATAGTAATATCAATGCACTATTCAATTTAACTAAGTGAACTAAGTGTAACAGCAATAAACAGTAACCGACTACAATTCAATATACAATTCAAAATACAGTATTGAACTGTTGCATGAAATTAGTCACACTCATAATCACGTTTGTGATTCTTTGTGCATCTCCAACAAAAATACAGTGGTGTTTTGTTCTTAAATTAATCTTATCAAACTAATATTGTGTCTAAATAATTCAATGATATTTGGAACAACAGCACTCAAGTGATATTTCTTAAAAGTAACTATATGCAATTGGTTCTCCTTGACCCACTCCGAGTGGGATTCGAACCAATGTCTCCGGCATAAGAGACATGCTAACAAGGACACTAAAGATTGCAGTCTTAACATCTGTCACTAGTGCGCCTCTTGAGGCCAGGGGAGTGAGGTTTATTTTACAATTAAAATAAATGATAATTTTGTTGTTGTTGTTGAAAGTCATCAAGGCTAAACATTGAAAATCCTATACAGAAGCTATATTTAAGTTTGAGTGATATAGCAGATGCAGGGCTAAATGCTCTGAATGTGTTTGATTTTAATACTCTTCTGAAGACTTTCCTTCTCAGTTTGATCTCAGATCGCATAATTATTATGGTCTCTGATCAGCATCTGCAGTGCAGGATACAACATCATCACCCCGAGCATAATGCAGTTCTTCCCTCTCTAAGGTTGGTATGGTCAGAATCAGAGCCTCATGTGATTTGAGCCTGCTTCCTGAAATAGGCCATCCAGTGACTTCCCAGTTAGTGGGAAGATTGAGCCAAGTTCGGGTGGTGCTTCTGGAAGTTTAAATTACGCATGGAGTATTTCAACAGCTCCTGTCGCCACTGAAAAAGTCTTTGATGTGCCCCAGACGGGGTGTTCCTCAATTTACAACAAGAGCCAAGGCAGCTTAATGAGAAAGAAAAAGAGGGAGAGGATGTAGAGTAGAAAGCTGGTCCCACTTTATATTAGATGTCTTTATTTAAATGAATCATTTGATACAATGCACTTATTGTATATTCATGGTTTTACATTGTGCTTATATTTAAAAAAAATACCTGCATGTTACAGCTGTAGCCTAATTCATTTCTGTAATTAGGCTACATCTAAATTACACTGTTGACCCTTTCCTTACACCTTACACCCTTAAACCGACCCTGTAGGTTTATAGTTCAGGGAAGGAGGCGGGAACCGGCAGACATTTAAAGACTTTAATTTTAAAATAGAACAAATACAAAAACATAAGGAACCGCCAGCAGCCCCTCGCAGACGACTGCTGGCTACCAAAATAAAACACATACAAAAACCAAACGTCTTCCAGCAGCCCCTCACGGACGACTGCTGGCTACACAAAACAAAAAAACAACCACAAATAAAACACAGGCCTGTCCTCTCTCGATCATCACAGTCGTCGCTCCCCCTTTATGCTTCCGCTCCTTCGTGAGAGATGCGAGACCGGTGCGTCTCGCTGCTCGCAGGTGTCATTCATTAACAATCACGCCACCGGCCTCTCACGTCCCTCGGCCTCGTTCTGCTCGCCACAGACCCATACCACCAAACCTGTCCCTACCTTACCCGTATCCCACCTCAATAGCAATTCAAGTGTTTTGCAATTATACTAATTGTGTGTGTGTGTGTGTGTGTGTGTGTGTGTGTCGGATCAGCCAGGCTCCACCATCAGCCAATCACAACGTTCTCAACCACCGGAATACTAATCACCTGCAGATCATTCCCTCATCATCCCAAAATGCATATAAAGACACTCCTCACACAGCCACTTTGTCTCCTTTTGAGGTAGGACTCACCTGTTGACTTGATATTCTTGAAGTATTGTTACCTGTCACCAGTGTTTCTCGCTCATCTTTCTATTCCACATTGTCTCCTGTAGTAGGCTACAGTTTTGTGTTCCATTGGATACTTTCCTGTTATTTGTCGAGGTGTGTGCTTCAACATCTGTTCATCCATCCACGACCTCCACTCCATCTGCAATACAGAGACTGTTAGTATCTGTCACGAACTGCTCCGAGACAAGAAGGTTGAGGATCCAAATGCAATATTTATCGAACGGAGTAATCCAAAGACGTAATCCAAAGTACAGACAAGGTCAAACACAGGCAGTCCATACAAACAAACACAACAAGGCAGGGAACACGGACAAACGAGTAATCCTCGGAACAGGCAAGAAAACCAAGAGACATGAAAACAGGGAGAATGCTGAGAATTGCAGTGTAACACTAAACAAGGTCACCGTGATTTTGCCAAGTAAGACATGGTCCTGGATCAACATATTTTGTTGATCCTGGATCAACATATTTTGTTGATCCTGGATCAACATTCCTGTCCCAAAATGTAGTCCTTACCCAATCCCTACCCATAACTTTTCTCTAAAATCAGAGGGTAATGATAGGTGAATGACACTGATGTTTAAGTACTTCATCTTGGTTCTAAGCCTAAACTTGACATAAACTGTAAACTTGTCCCTCAAATCTGATTGGTTAATTGGAAAGTTGATCCAGGATCAACAACGATGTTGATATCTTTCCCATTTCACTTTATTGAAACCTCTATTAACTTTATCCCTGTCTTGAGTCTCTGTTCCATAACAATATACACAAGTTTTTATTTTTTGATGGAAGTAGCCTAAATAGTAGCTAAAGACACCTAAAATAAAGTGTGACCAAAAGGTAACGCTTTAGATTACAGCCCGGAAAGTACTGCGTAATTAAAGCGATTTTACAGTGTAACTTTCGGTAATTATAGTGTACCTATAAAGTACTTACATGTAAGCATAAGGGAACAATATATAAAGTTTGGGAAATAAAGGGGTAACAACCAGGAGAATTACAATTTTATTTATACTGTAAGTATTATATAACTAAGGGGAACTTATTTATGATACAACAATCTTACATTTGGGAGCAATTTAGCGAGAACATACACTGCGTACCTTTTTGTAATAATGGTTATACCAATACATAATATATATATTAATTAATTAACCAATCATACCATTGATCAGCTCTACCAAACTTGGATGTCTTTTTTCCAGTAATAAACAAACATTGTTAAGTTGTTTTGATTGATACTGTGAAGCAGCTTTGATACAATCTGTATTGTGAAAAGGACTATATAAATATATTTGACTTAACTTGACTTGACATATTGTGTATAGGCTTTTTAAAAATGATAGGGTACATATCTATGCATTTATACAGTAATCTTTTTGACAAAAGTGCACTGACAACTAAAACAATTGCAACTTTTGCTCAAATATTGGGGAAAGATACTCTTGTTTCATTAGTGGTGCTTGTTACTCTTGTTTCATGTAGTTACAGGGTAAATACAATAAAAATAATTACACAATCTTATATCATTGACTCGGAAAACTTTATTTGAAAAACAACTTAATTCAGAACACTTATAATGCAAGCTCATGTGTTCCTAAAAGGTGGAGCATCAAACAGCGTGTACTGCAATAACTGTAGTAATTCATACGACCCCAATGGATGGATCAATGTCTTCTGAAGGGAAACGATAAGTGTTTGTAAGAAAAATTACAATATTTTAAACTTTTTAAACTGTAGACTATCTCTTCAGACTAACTGTCATAAGTTGTTTTTCAAATAAAGGTTTCTGAGTCAGTGACATTAGATTGTATGTATGTATTTTTTATTGTACTTACCTTGTAACTACATGGAACAAGAGGGTAACAAACACCACTTTAATTTACGTCCCGCAATGTCACACTTACCCTGTGTAACCCTTTTCTTAACCCTAGTGGTTAATTTAAATGTTATCCAAACATGAAAATCTGGATTCCCGGCAGTTGAATGGTGAATTGGCCGGTATATTTCCCTTTAAATGAAAAATTAAGTTAATTATCTTTTTTTTCCCCTAAAGCCTACCAATTACACAATACGTGTACTAAAATACTAAATTAAATAATTCTTATTTATAGTTTCCCAGAAGTCAGTACCTTGTTGAATTAATTAATTTGACAAACTCCAAAGAAACACCAGAATACAAATGTTAAGAATAATAAAAAAAACAAATATTTATTTTACATTAATAACCCCCTTTAAAAGAAAAAGAAACAAGAAACCACTTATTCTCTTGTAAATAAAATGTCCAACTCAACTTTCCAGTCTCAGAATTGTTTGTTCTCTCCCTTATGTTTTTTTCACTTGAATTTATACCTTTTTAACTTTCCTCCTGAAACATGTACAGCAATAAGGAAAATAAAAGAATATTTCCTTCAAAACAAATTAAACACACTTGAAGATTCACAACAAAGTTTTTTCCCTTTCAGTATCGTTATGCAAATCAGTTGCGATTCAGTGACGCAGTCAAATATACGGTCGTTCGTTATCGTTGGGGCCCAGTTCGTTGGTGCACATTTACAGCTGATGAATTCAATGTAGGCCTACATTCAACAGTCCCGAAAATGAATTCACTTACGTCCATCCGACGAAAGCAGCAATGGTGAAGTCACTTACAACAAGACGAACACAGTTTCACACGAGCATTCCTGGACACGCGATGAATGCAGCTGATCCACGTCCCACGACGACGAACCAAACGATCTTTCCAGTCCCGGATAATTTCCGAAGTCCACCACGAACGTCCAATAACTCCGACACAGTTATTGACCAAGGATTTGAATGTCACTAGCTGTTAAGCCCTCATGACACACGTCTTGACTCAGCGCGTTGACTCAGATCACGGAGAAAATAACAGAAATACAAAAAAACACTTCAAATAGCTAAAATAAAATAAACAAAGCGTCGTTTCTCTACACTTTGGGCCTTATATCAAATACAATATATTAAGTCTCCAAAATGACGCACTTCTAACTCAAGCAGTCAAATTTTCTATCGTCTTCTCATGCCATGTGCGATGCTCCTCCCCCTTCACGTAACTCACGTTATGACGCAAACCTATCATGCTCAACAGTCACTGGCCAGCAATAGTACATTTACATTCAACACTATTCTCATTGGATATGAAACAAAAACATGTAGTTGCATCACATTGAAACAAACAAATAAAATGAAAAGCACAAATTTCAACATTTTAAAAAATACTTTTTATATTTAGGGGTCCCTACACACTCCCCCCACCAAAAGTCCAGTATGCCCCCATGCTGGTCATAGAAAACACCCACACCATCGAAGGAAGTGACCATGTTTTTTTTAGACAGGGCTAAGTCTAATTGGTACAAGTGTGGGCATATTGTTACACACATTGCATAATGCATCCGCATTGCACCACCAAGCATGTGAACTTTTATAGCCACTAGAAAAATACAAAACATTTGTAGCTGCTACATCAACACTACATCGCTTGGATGCAACAGTCTCAGTATGAGGCACTCCCAATGTATCATATGTAAATCGGGTATTAAGCTTTCTCTCCCTACAGGATCTTCGTACTGCATGAGGTACCACATCTGACTGAACTTCAGTACCTTCACTAGTAGTAGCTGGAGTCTGCATAGCAATGTCATGATCTACAGCCATTACATCATCAGTCACATCAACCCTTTCAACATCAGCCTCATGTTGAACAGCAGAAGTTTCACTTTGACATGGAGCTATAAGTGCTTCGGAATCACCATGAGAATCACAAGACTCTGAGCATTCTACTTCTCTTAAAGGGATTTCACACTGAATCTCCTCTGACATCGGAGAGGGAATGTCTTTCACATCCTCAACATAAAACCCGAACTCAGACTCTGAGTCGGAAGAATTACATTCTCTTGGAAAGGAATCAACTACAAGAGGAGAGTTTGTTGACTCTGCAGTTTTCCGCTTCTCCTTTGCTCTCCTATGCCTCAAAGCTCTAGGTGATGGAGTAGGCATGATGTCTACCTGGGGACGTAGCCTGACTGCCTGTCCCAAAGGCAGGATATGATTGCGATGCAGGACTTTGACTGGCCCCTCACCATCAACAGGCTTCAAACGATACACAGGAATGCCAGAGAATTGACTCTCCACTACATAGGGATTAGCACTCCACCTGTCTGCAAGCTTTTGTTTTCCTTTTAAGCCAAGGTTTCGAATCAGAACTCTGTCTCCAGCATTCAGACTATGGTAACGAACTTTCTGGTCGTACCTCTCTTTGTTGCTCTGATTCATCTTTGTGGCAGTGGCATGAGCTAACTGATAAGCTGCCTGTAGTTCCTGCTTCATTTTGGCCACATACTTCAAATATGACACAGGCGAGGTGTTGTCAGGGGAAACACCAAAACATACATCCACAGGTAATCTAGCCTCTCTGCCGAACATAAGAAAATAGGGTGAGAAACCAGTGGCCTCGTTAACAGTACAATTGTATGCATGGACAAGATGCGCTATGTGCTGACTCCATTGGGACTTCTGACTAGGCTCAAGGGTACCCAGCATGTCCAACAAGGTCCGGTTGAACCTCTCCGGCTGAGGATCACCTTGCGGATGATAAGGTGTGGTTCTTGACTTCTTTACACTCAGCATTGTCAACATGTCAGACACCAACCGGCTCTCAAAATCCCTGCCCTGATCCGAGTGTATTCGAGTTGGAAGGCCATAATGGATGAAATACTTTTCCCATAGAGTCTTTGCCACAGTGGAAGCTTTTTGGTCCCTAGTGGGAAAGGCTTGAGCATAACGGGTGCAATGGTCCGTGACCACCAAAACATTACACACATTGCTTCGATGGTAAGAAAATCTATGCATACGAGATCCATAGGCCCTGAACTCTGCATGTGGGACAATGGAGCAGCTCTCTGAGGCAGCGTTTTCCTCTTTATGCAGCGTTCACATGTTTTACAGTAGGCCTCTACATCACACTTCATGCGTGGCCAATAAAATCGGTCACGAACCAAACTGTAAGACTTATCAAAGCCTAAATGTCCTATCTCATCGTGCAAAGATTTCAACACCATACTGTGGTACTGCTTGGGAAGCACAAGCTGTCGCTTCACTCTTTGGTCACTCAGCCTAATGGTTCTGTACAACAAGCCATTATCTACTGACAACTTCTCCCACTCTCGTTTCAGCAGCTTCATCTCAGGGTGGTCGTAATGGACACTATTTGCAGGTTTCTTATGACAGACAGCTTCCCACACCTCTCCCAGGCATGCATCCTTTCTTTGGGCTGCTTGAAGCTCACTGGGACTAAGCTCAGGTAAGTGGTCAGCAACTAATACAGTAGCTTGACAATAAGCCTTAGGAACAGCAGACATATGGGCCCCTATCTGTTGTACAACACATGGATAAGAGACACAACCTGCTCTTTTCTCCACAGACATTTCCTGACACAGAGATCGGACACCTGCCACTGGAATTTCCTGCCACTCATCATCGAGACTTAGGTGAGTATGTGGGCGTCTGGGCAAGGCATCAGCGTCGACGTTCTTTCGGCCTGGCCTGTATTTCAGACTGAAATTGTAGGTGGTGAGGGCTGACAACCAACGGTGACCAGTCGCATCAAGTTTCGCTGTCTTCAGTATATAGGTTAGAGGGTTGTTATCAGTTCTAACCTCAAACTTGACACCGTAAAGATAGTCATGCAGTCTATCCACAATTGCCCACTTCAGAGCTAAAAATTCCAGTTTGTGCGCAGGATAATTTCGCTCTGAAGGGGAAAGGCTTCGACTGATGAAAGCAACCGGGCGGAGCCCTTTGTCATGCTCCTGATACAAAACCCCTCCAAGTCCATCCAGACTTGCGTCCACATTCAAGACGTAAGGCTTTTGTACATCAGCAAAGGCTAGCACTGGAGCCTGAGTCAGACAATTTTTGAGTGTTTGGAAGGCATCATCACACTGAGCAGTCCATCGGGAGCCAAAAGGTTCAGAGAATTTGTAGCACGGCTTGGCGTTACAAACAGGTGAGCTGATGGGTTTCTTTTTAGAGGATGGGTACCCCTGCAGCAGTTCATTTAGGGGCCGGCACAACTTTGAGAAATCCTTCACGAAACGACGGTAATATCCACAGAATCCCAAAAACGCTCAAAGCTCTGTCACGGTTTGTGGTTTGGGCCAGGATACAACAGCCTCGATCTTTGAAGGGTCAGTAGATATTCCATCCTGAGAAACGATGTGCCCCACATAGTTCACAGATGTCCTGCCGAATTGACACTTATCAAGGGAGATCTTCAGCCCTTCATCCCTCAACCTATCCAGAACCTTCAACAGCCGCTGTTGGTGCTCTTCAAGAGTCCGCCCAAAAACAATTAGGTCATCTAAGTACACAAGCACCTCCAAGAAGTTCATGTCTCCTACAGTTCTCTCCATGACCCTCTGGAAAGTAGCAGGTGCTCCACAGATACCCTGGGGCATACGCTCAAATTCATAAAAACCCAAAGGGCAGATTAATGCGGTCTTTTCCTTGTCGGTGTCACTCATTGGTATTTGATAATATCCACTCCTCAGATCTAAAACAGTAAACCATTTACTCCCAGAAAGGCTGTGCAGAGCATCTTCAATTCGGGGTACGGTATATTGATCTGGTATGGTCCGTTGATTGAGCGTCCGATAGTCCACACACATTCTGACCTTCCCTGACTTTTTACGCACCACTACAATGGGTGAAGCGTAGGGGCTTCGGGACTCTGAAATGATGCCAGTACTCTTAAGCTCTTGTAGATGCTGCCTCACATCCTCCCAATCAGCTGGGGCGAGACGTCGAGATCTTTCTCTGAAAGGGCGCGAATCATTCAGTCTTATCTCATGCATGGTACTTTTTGCACAGCCCACGTCCCATTCATGAAGGGAAAACACTTCTTTTCTTTGCATCATCTCCTCACACAAACTCTATTTTGCGTCTTCCGGCATCGGAGAATCTCCAAAATCAAAGCATCCAGGTGACAAGTTACTTTGTTCTGACTGTCGGTTGGAGGAAAGTTGCGGCACCATGGTCACAGGAAATACATGAGCAAGAGGAGTTCCTCGCTTTATCCATACTTCTCTTGTAGACGTGTTCCTGACAGTCACCGTGACCCGTCGGCTGGACACAATGGATGCAGAATGAACTTCAGGTCTCACTTGCAAGTCAGCAGTAAAGGTATTATCAACTTCCATTTTATCTACTAACAACAAAGATTCTGTCATCCGACTGGGTAATTTAGGTAGACCTGGAATTTGCATAACCTGACCTGGCTTCAAGACAACAGGGGAATGCTTCATAAACCACACTGTTCCATGTTTGTTCGGATCACCATGACACACGTCTGTCTGCTGAATCGACTCAAATGCCTCTCGTATTACAGGATGCATAGTCATCAACACGTTCAAGAACTTCTCTCCAGCCTGTTTGCGACAAGACTCAAGCAGCTTCCTCACTAAGCTAGTGTTGGTCCCAACCAAAATGGCTATCCCCTCTCTTTTCAAAGGGTCTGGACACACGATTGCGAGAGTGTCAACCACCTGATGCACCCCAGCAACATTTTCAGTAAATTCAAGTCTGAGGGGTAAGTATCCATCATACGGATATTTATGCGAACTAAGACCCCAGATCTCAAGATTTTCCACAGGCTGAAGAGGCAAGTGCTTCAGATACGCATCATAGAAACTACGATATAATAGAGTGACCTGAGAGCCACTATCAAGAAGAGCTTTTGCGTAAATCCCTTCAATCTGAACAGGCACCTCAGAGACAGGCCCTACTAAACCTACAGGCAATTGTGGCTGGCCAACATCAAGCAGATATGAAACATGAGTGGAACGTAGGTTAACTGGAGCTCCGCGCCGTTCCGTCACTGAGCTCCGCTGAAGTTTCCCTGTAACCGGTGAATTTTCATCAGTTTCTGGTTTACCTTCCTGAGATCCTCAGGTGCTTTGCATTCCCACTTCTTATGACCATCTTCACCACAGTTGTAGCAGAAGATACCGGGCAAAGTTAACTTGGAAGTTTTGGGCTTGTAGGCACTGTCTCGGTTCATAGCTTCCTTTGTCTGACTGGGCATTTTCTGTGGGGCACGGTCAGAGGCAGGGGTCACAGTGGCCACACTCAACAGTTGACTCACCTGAGTAGACAATTCTTTGACCTCCTTCTTCAGGCTATGTAATTCAGGCGGCACAGGCACATGGGGAGAGGCAACATTGGCAACAGAAGCTTTAACATTCTCTCGTGCAGCTACCCAATGTTCTTCCTCTCGAACTTCCTTCATCAACTGTGAGAAAGAAGGGGGATCTTGCAGAGTGTGAGTCATTCTGATTCGCAAAGCAACCATATCATTTGTCAGAGCCCCCTTGATCAGCTGCTCCATTCTGGCTCTATTTATACCGGCTGCCTCAATTCCACCCTTCAATAAAGCTCTGTGGAGAAGTTTATCTAGGCGGTACAAGAAAGCTGAAAGTTTCTCTCCACTTTCCTGGTAGGTATGGCGAAATCTAGCCATAAGGTCAGGCCCACTCTCAGTAGTTCCATATACAGTCTCAAGGGCAGCTAAGTACTCATTTGCAGTCGCTGATGGGCTACTCACTTTAAGAAACCTGACGATATCAGCAGCGGGACCTCGCAAACTCTCAACGATGCGTTGCTTTTTTGCAGATTCGGTGCATTGCCATTCACTTATCATTTGAGCAGCCTGCTCCATCCAGACTTCATACTCTTCCTCACCTGGAGGGACAGGTTTCAACCCTGAGAACAACCTCAGTTTTCTGTAACTAGGCCCATCACTAGACACCTGATTACACCGATCTACTAATTTGCCAATGGCATCAACTAGGTCCACACTGATGTCAGATTTAGAAGGTTGATTTTCCAAAATCATAGCCTTCACTTCATCTATAGACTTGCCCTCCTGCTCCAACAAGGCTTGCAGCTTGAGCTGGAACGTATCACCATCGGAGGCGGGACCATGGGCTACTAGACTACCCACTAAGTTGACACTCCAAGGTCCAGCTTCATTTTCTATACCTATCTCAGGAGGTATAACATCAGGATCTAGATCAGCACTGGTCTCAACTAAAATAAACAACCATCTGCCAGTTACATCACCACGGCGACCACGTATTCTAGTGCGACCAAAAACTTTTACTGTGTTTAACACCTTTCCAATAGTGTCGTTACTGGCGTCCAAAGGAACATTGCCCAAAACAATAGCACGTGAGACTTCAACACTCTCTTCTCTGCTCCACTCGACAGTCTGTGACAGATCCATAATTTTGAAGTAAATGCAAGTAGCTAGTATTATGGAAAAAAAATACAAACAAACTGTTTTCAGGTCAGCTCTTGGCGCTACACTAAATTATAAAAGAAAAGATAAAGAAAACACGCTGATAAACAGGGAAAAAAGAAGAAAAGCAAATCCCAGCGGTGCCTCCAAAAATGTAACCCTTTTCTTAACCCTAGTGGTTAATTTAAATGTTATCCAAACATGAAAATCTGGATTCCCGGCAGTTGAATGGTGAATTGGCCGGTATATTTCCCTTTAAATGAAAAATTAAGTTAATTATCTTTTTTTTTTTCCCCTAAAGCCTACCAATTACACAATACGTGTACTAAAATACTAAATTAAATAATTCTTATTTATAGTTTCCCAGAAGTCAGTACCTTGTTGAATTAATTAATTTGACAAACTCCAAAGAAACACCAGAATACAAATGTTAAGAATAATAAAAAAAACAAATATTTATTTTACATTAATAACCCCCTTTAAAAGAAAAAGAAACAAGAAACCACTTATTCTCTTGTAAATAAAATGTCCAACTCAACTTTCCAGTCTCAGAATTGTTTGCTCTCTCCCTTATGTTTTTTTCACTTGAATTTATACCTTTTTAACTTTCCTCCTGAAACAAGGTACAGCAATAAGGAAAATAAAAGAATATTTCCTTCAAAACAAATTAAACACACTTGAAGATTCACAACAAAGTTTTTTCCCTTTCAGTATCGTTATGCAAATCAGTTGCGATTCAATGACGCAGTCAAATATACGGTCGTTCGTTATCGTTGGGGCCCAGTTCGTTGGTGCACATTTACAGCTGATGAATTCAATGTAGGCCTACATTCAACAGTCCCGAAAATAAATTCACTTACGTCCATCCGACGAAAGCAGCAATGGTGAAGTCACTTACAACAAGACGAACACAGTTTCACACGAGCAGTCCTGGACACGCGATGAATGCAGCTGATCCACGTCCCACGACGACGAACCAAACGATCTTTCCAGTCCCGGATAATTTCCGAAGTCCACCACGAACGTCCAATAACTCCGACACAGTTATTGACCAAGGATTTGAATGTCACTAGCTGTCATGAGAGCAGAAAAGCCCTCATGACACACGTCTTGACTCAGCGCGTTGACTCAGATCACGGAGAAAATAACAGAAATACAAAAAAACACTTCAAATAGCTAAAATAAAATAAACAAAGCGTCGTTTCTCTACACTTTGGGCCTTATATCAAATACAATATATTAAGTCTCCAAAATGACGCACTTCTAACTCAAGCAGTCAAATTTTCTATCGTCTTCTCATGCCATGTGCGATGCTCCTCCCCCTTCACGTAACTCACGTTATGACGCAAACCTATCATGCTCAACAGTCACTGGCCAGCAATAGTACATTTACATTCAACACTATTCTCATTGGATATGAAACAAAAACATGTAGTTGCATCACATTGAAACAAACAAATAAAATGAAAAGCACAAATTTCAACATTTTAAAAAATACTTTTTATATTTAGGGGTCCCTACACCTGTAACTACATAAAACAAGAGGGTAACAAGCATCACTTAACCTGTAACTACATGGAACAAAAGTATATTTCCCAGTATTTAAAAAAAATTGCAATAGTTTTAGCTTTACTTTTCCCTTGAAACATGTAAGCCCAAACTTAAACATCTGCACTTTTGCTATAAAAACAAACAAACAAACAAAAAAAAAAAACTGTTTAAATGCATAGATATGTACCCTGTAATTTTTAAAAAGCCTATACAATATGTATTGGTACACCATTAAAAAGGTACGCAGTGTATGTTCTCGCTAAATTGCTCCCAAATGTAAGATTGTTATATCATAATAGTAGAATATGTTCCCCTTAGTTATATAATACTTACATCATTTTTTAATTCTCCTGGTTGTTACCCCTTTATTCCCCAAACTTTACATATTGTTCCCTTATACTTACATGTAAGTACTTTATAGGTACACTATAATTACCAGAAGTTACACTGTAAGATCTTCTTAATTACGCAGTACTTTCCGGGCTGTAATCTAAAGCGTTACCAGGCTTTTTTGTAAATGTCATTAAATGCCAAAGCAGAGAATTTATTCAAGTACTAAGCAGAAGAGATGCACAAAGTCACTAAATCTCTCAAATTTGTTGATTACGTTACATTTATTACATTTTACATGATATTGTTTTACTTAACCTACTGTATACAGTTTTGTTATTGCACTTTATTTTTGTGAGTTTTCTATTGTCAAACTGGAGATCAAGCACACTTCAAGAATTATTATTTTTTTAAATATTATTCTACCAGCAAGGAACAGTGAACGAAAACGTTTTTGCTGAGAGTGATTTTGTGCCTCTCTGTGATGAGACCACGAGCTGCCACTCAGTGACCCGCCACTCAGTGACCCACCACAGGCTCCTGGAGGGCATGTAGACAGAGGAGAGAGTAGAGGTAGGAGGGTGCGGAGCTCGAGCCGTCCTGTAGGCAAGCACCAATATCTTGAACTTGATGCGAACCGCAACCAACAGCTACATGTAGTCCAGAGAGATAAACAGCGGTGTGACATGGGCTCTCTTGGGTTTGTTGAAGATCAATCGAGCTGATAAAATCTGAATCATTTGATTTGACTGCACATGTTGGAAGTCCATAAGAGCATTGCAACAGTCCAGCCTATAGGAATATCAAGGATGAGAAGTTTGTTGCATGCTTAGTTAGGAAGGGCCTGATCTTAAGTGCAGTGCAAACCTGTGTGCTGTCGTTGCAATGTGGTCTTTGAAGTTCAGCTTCCTGGCTGAACTCGATGGGATTATTGTTGAAATTGTGCTGTACTGATGAAACTTAAATGAGTTGAAAAAAAATAAATACAATTTGTGTAAAGCTAAGAAAACATACCGTGCTGTGAACAAGTCCAAATTATGTTACTTCTTGGGTGTCAAACTGTAAGGACAACAAAGTTATATTGGTGAAAGTGCCAACTATTGACTGTTATATCAGCTTAGTTCATTTTATTTTAGGTTAGCTTGGCATAATTTCATTTATTTTAACAGCAGAGAACACTAATCCATTGACTGAGTCTGCTTATGAAGATGCAGGAGGATGTTACGTTTGTCCTCTGAGTAAAGTGAATGTGTTGTTGCAAACCTCTCTAATTTTATGAGCAGAAAAACCCATTTAACTCACTGCATTAGCAAATTAATTCTGTTCTTGGCTAAAATATGCCTGAAATGAACACACAAATTAGATATTTACAAAAAAAACCTCGCTTGTGTATTTTTTATTGTGAATATGTCGATTTTATTCTCTTTCTGTCACTGGGGGAGATTATTTTGATTATCTCACTAAGCATCGCCATGAATGTCAAAGCTGTACAATGAACACTCAAATTATTTGAAAATGTGCAGTCTCACAGGTGCAATGAAATGTGTCTGAGGGCTGGAGTTCTTATAGACTTCGATGCCCCAGATTTCAGATGACATTTGTGAAAATGTTTCCTTGTTTCTCTATTTCAGGCTCATGCTTTTCTGTGGAGTGACTGTATTTTAAAGCAGGCTGGCTTAAGGCAGGTTGACAAAGAACATTAGTGTTTCCAGCATGTTGATGACCTCAGACCTGCCTTCCCTTCAGCCATGTGTTTTATAAGGGGACTGACATCTCTACTGAGACAGACAACAGATAATAGCCTGATACAAACAAACAAAACTAAAGATGTTTTAATAGCGCATCAATCAGTAGCAAAATCAGTCTGCAAACCCTTAGCAGTTAATACTTAATTTACCAGCATCTATTATTGTTTTTAGTGCTTCTTAAATAAAACGAAACAAAAGATACATGATTGCGCAGAACAATAATTCACTCATTTCCACTCGCGGCACTAAATTAATGAATGAATAGAGCAGTGGTTTTCAAACTATGGGTCACGTAAGAAATATGAAACAAAGTACTCAAATTACGTACGATGAAAAAGTTTATTGGTGGACATAACTTGTAGGCTACTCACATATTTCCATATGGGACGCAGACCATAACAGTGGCTGCATATGTATGCAAATCGCATACTTCCCTACTTTATAGGTCAAAAACAGTACATGACAGTATTCTTCTCAGATGGAAGGATGTGTCTATATCTAGTATTCGGTCCTAGAAAGGTTGCATATCTCGGCTGCCACATGCACTGCCCGGCAAAATTATTATTATTTTTTTTTCGCCAGGCAGTGTTTGTATATTTTGGGTGTTCTTACTAATAAATAAATGTTCACATTTTTATTAGCCTATTACTGTTGCCAGTGTATACTGTAGTAATTTCCTGTTTGATTTAAATTTTTTATGTTTTTAACCCACCATTTTTAGAGTGTTTTGTAAATTGAAATAGTCACAGAAATGTACTGCACATATATTTTTTTTTACAGTAAATGGCTGTTAAGTAATTTCGCCGTAATAGCATAGAATTAAAGAATATTGGTGGCATCTCTGCTGCCAGTATTTTACTGTAAATAAACAAATATTTGGAAAATACTGTAATTCGTTACAGCAATTGCAATTTCGATGTATTCATACCGGTGAATTTTCTTTACAGTGCACATCATCAAGGATGTCTCAATTTGGAGAGCATCAAGAGCATCAAGTGTATCATTCACATCATCCAATCATCAGCACACATTCCAATTCACACACAAACATTTTTTTTTATCTCAAAATAAACCGAGGACACCTTTCATTTGAGAAGCACCCACGAACTCTTGAGCTAATCACTTTGATGAATCTGACACTGAATGATCTCATCTAATCAACCGGAGCGGCTATTGAATCAACAGTCATATGTTGATATGGGTCCTAACATTTTCATATAGGACCCAGCACCCAATTATAATACATTTTAGGACTCATTATAATTGGGTGCTGGGTCCTATATGAAAACGTTTAGGGAACCCTGTATGAGCATAACTGACCATAGTTCATCTCTGCTTTATCACTTTCATCTGTGTGGATTGTTATGGTGTATGTGTCTCTCCCAGATGGTTTCAGACATACTTTGGATCTGTTCTGTTGCCAGTGAAAGACATTGCTTTCGCTGGTTCTTCAGAGCAATTTGCAAAATTAATTTGGCATTAGCACTCAAAATCGATATGGTGGTCTTTGAAGGGACCGTCAATCAGTCTGTCAGAATTATAAGTCCCCATCTCCCCTGGTAACATTAAAAAATAGCTTTTGATTTCAAAGAGTTCCACTTATTATAGAACAGCTGAAAGCCTAAAAAAGCAGGACGGCAATTTAGAAAATGCATTTTTGTTTGAGGGAGAAAACAAATCAACTCCTTATCAGTGATGTATCTTGTCCTTCCTTCAATTCAGGTGATGCAGCTGATGTGTCAGAAGTGAATTTTATTAAATGCTTCAGGTGCTCTTCAGGAAGGAAACACAACAGCAGGCCCCAGGGAGGCCACTGATTGGACGGTTAGTTCGTTCTCTACTTTCCTGCTGTTTGGCAATGACAAAAAGACGGTGATTGAAGGACAAGTCTGAACAATACTTGTCACTAAGTTAAAATTCTACCTATCTCCAGACTTAGAGTTTGCTTCTCTATTTGCATCAGGATGGCCCTTTGTCAGTCAATTTCTGCCTAAACAGAATTGACCACACACTAAATAGCAATAATTTAACAAGTAAACATAATGAACACAGGATAGATTAGAACTTATGCAGTTAGTGCAGCAGGGGAAAAAAACTAAAGACATTTCTACAGTAACAGTATTTTTACCCTTTTAGGAGAGGAAATTCACCCATGAACACCATCTAAACACTGTGACCAGAGAGACTAGTGACTAATCGCTCAGAATGAATGTGACAAAACCCAGAGGAACTAAAGCGAATAGACTTATGTAAATGCACACCTGTCTCTGGAGGGCCCAGCCGTGGCATATAACATGAATTAATGAGAAAATCTCTCTGCTCTCCCATTAAAGGCTGCTTCGGTTTGTAATAGACTGTAACAGTTTGTAACTGATGGATTATTCATAAAGAAGAAACTCATGCATACAAAAAAAATAATATCTCTTTCCGATCTTCTCGAAAAACGTCATTGTTTTATTCTTTGTCATTTTTAAGGCAATCCATTACAAATTTCACACATCACGGGAATGACAACAGCAATGTTCTATGTTCGGTTTGGAAATAGCTCAACATGCATATCGACTGATATAAAGAGAGGTAAAGAAGAAGAGAAAAAGAGAAAAGGAATCCAGCAAGAACGAGATGCTTCATGCTCTGTATTCCGGTTATGAGGCTTAAAAGAAGAGCAACAGGCCAGTTTGTCACTGAACCCATCGGCCATTTTGGCACAATCATGCAAATCTCACAGAGGGAATGTTAGCACTGAACAAGGGCCACATCTTTAGTACACAATTTACACTTTTTCATACTATTATACCTCTTTGTAATAATTTTGAGAGCTACTTCACTATGACTTACTG
This sequence comes from Gila orcuttii, assembly GCA_026230005.1. Taxonomy (NCBI): domain Eukaryota; kingdom Metazoa; phylum Chordata; class Actinopteri; order Cypriniformes; family Leuciscidae; genus Gila; species Gila orcuttii. The sequence goes on from JAPDVR010000015.1 coordinate 28,224,443, forward strand.
GATTTATTATAGTGGGATAAAAAAAAATAGTGTTTGCTAAATTTACACCATGCCATAAAATTAACCCATTAACATTCTCTGGATAGTGATATACATTTCAGGAAGCCTGTAATTTGTTTTCAGATTTACAAGCCACCTAGCAGCAATGCGTTGATGAATATATTAAATAGAAGTTTAAATAAAAAAAAAAAGAAGTTACATTTATGCTAGTAGAAATTACAAGTTTACATCTAGAACACAGAATTAGTAGAAAGCCCCTTTGGCGGGGACAAACAAACAAACAAACAAAACCTTTAAAACATCAAAAAAAAAAAAAAATATCCAGTGAATAAGTATATAAGTAAAATAAATCAATATACCTGTTGACACTCTCAAACAAAACCTTTCAAAGGTGTGCTAATAACTCATGGTAAAAGAGAGGTGCATTTAAACACATTGTCTTATCACCTGGGAGCAGATTTACCGAATGTAACATTCTCTGCAAAAGAAAGGTGTTGTTCTTGTTGTAGAAGTGGGTTAAAAGGAGGATTTCTCATTTTGTAAACATCTGTGCTCACTCATAAATTTGTAGTTTCAGGACCAATGGTGACTTTTTAAAAAATGCAGTTCAACTTCACAGTTCATAATCTACAGTGCATGTAAAATTGAAATATATTAACAGGTGCTTGCTCTAAAGCCAAAACATTGTTACAGCTTGGGACAAACAAGAAAAAAGATGCCAAGATTTACTCGACAAGAAGAAAATGTATCAAAACTGTATACTTGCGTAAGAGCAAGTATAAACAGCCCTGCTGTCCAATAAAGAAAAACAGTCCATATTTACTGATACATACACATTTGTCTGATCATTTTTAGGTTTTAAAATGGACCTCTGACAAAAGAGGCTGTATACTATGTATGTTTTTTGTGTGTGTTTCTAATGCTAAATGTTTTAAGTTTTTTATGGTAGTAAAATTAAAAAGAAAATCAAAATCAACAGCTTCCTTTGTAAAAATATATAAACTACTGTTTCTAATTTATGCATGCTATCAACCATTAATGTAAACTTACTGTTTGTAAGGCAAGTTTATCAATTTAACTGTGTTCGATGTTTATCAAATTACTATGCAAATGCTATAAATCATCCAAGGCTAGAACATGTAAACAAAATGGCATTATTTGTTTGCACTGCGAGAAAAGCAACTTCAGCTGCATGCAAAGTTTTTTTTATCTTTTGAAAACTCCAGGGTGAATCCCAGAAATGAAAGGGCAAAGGTTTAGCGTGGCTGGATGCGGGCAGACAGAAACACAGCAGATGTTGCCTCATCTCCAATCATCTTTAGCAGCGAGCGGCGAGGCATCTCTCATGTTTCCCCCTGATGGGTCGTGCTGCTGTACAATATCAAGATATACTGGCTCCAGAGCAAAAAAGGAATTGGAGTGGCAAATTAAAAAGGAAAGTAAATCTGGCGTTCTTGAGAGCTGATCATTTACGGGGTGAGTAAATCTGACTTCTCTCTGTTTCACATTTACAAATTTTACAGCATTAAGAAAATATTTGTGCTTTCTTTTACACTGGATTTTTCCTAACTGACTTGAAAGTATGTAAATACATTTATTACAGTGTCTTAATGCAATGTACAATAGTTTTTACCTGGATATCATGCTTTAGAATAGAAAATATATGTTTATCATATAGCTCTAAAAAGCTATAAATGGGAAACTGCAATGGGAAATATTACTTTGTACTAAAAAGACTTTGCCTGTGGAAAAATAAAACCACAATTACACAAACTATCTACAAATTCTACAAACAAATCAATCAATTCCACTACATAGATTACCCATAAAGGGTATAATATTTCAAACAATCACTTATAATTTCACTATATTTCTTGTTTACCTCCTCTGGTGGATATAAATTATAAAGGAAGATTTTCCTAATATAACACAGTCCTCGAATTGCTGACGCACAAGCGTTTTTGTAGATTTTCAGATGTTAAATAAGTAGAAAATTGTATTGCTTGTGCAGATCTTCTCCATATATCCAGCACCAAAAATGATCCAAACTATTAATCTGTTCGTAGCATTGACTAATTCATGAAGAAATTATGGGGGAAAAAAACTCACAGACCAGTCAGATCCATCCTTTTCTGTTCAAAGGCCAGAACACAGATTTAGGTTTCAATTTCTCCAGTGTATGGGATCCAAAAATGGAGAATTGAAGCCATCCACTCTTCTAGACGCCTTATACTGATTCAGTCGTATTGGCTTTGAATGAGATCCAAATTGGAGGTGACATAACAAGCATGGCTGTTTTCTTTCAGCATGCTGGGTAAACTCATATGGTGGGGGTTGGGCTGAGTCCAGGTGGGCTGTAGTCTGGTGGTGGCTGGTTGGGCTTGATGCCCCTTGACTTCATATATAAGATTAACTGCTCTGGAATCTCAGCCAGGACATCCTTGGCAAGTCGAGCCATACTCAAGACATGGTTTCCCGTCCGGTCCATATAGTCTCTGAATGGTACGAACTGCAGGCACAGACAAGAGTAAAAAGTTAGTTAGTTATAGGCGTTTATTTATTCCCTGAATAATTTTTATGTTTTTAAATTTCCATGTAAACAATGTAACAAAAACCTGGCTGTTTTACAAAAAATATTTATTGGTTGCGCACAGCTTGTTGTTTGTTATCTTGAGATATTTTTTTTCATGTGTGGTGTCGCAGTGTTGAATCTGAGATGCCTGTAAATGTAGGTCCAACGTTATTCCTTAAGAAACTTCCTCAAATAGATTATTGCATTATTAATCTACTTAATAATATAATTAAATTATTGCATTATTTTGACACTAGTTCAGGCAATATATACCCCACCTACCATCCAGTAGTGATCCACTTCCTGATTAAATCAATGTTTTTGAACAAATAAGTTAAGTGAATAATTTAGTGGCTCAGTTCCTGAATTAATCAATGACTTTTTGAACGAAACTGAATTAATGTTTCAAATATCTCACTCATAAACAACCACTAGTCGCCATAAAATAGTGTGTGTGTATTTGTGTGTAAAGAGTAAACACACCCATATAAATTTATATACAAACATAAATTCATAAATATACAAATACATAAAGATATGTACCTGTACAATATCCCTCTCCGCCAGCTTTCCTCTGGAGGATATTCTTACATCGTCGCCATCCAGTTCTACCATGGCTAAAAAGTGAGATCATCATGTTATCTGCCCTCAAGCCAGTAAAACTCAATCTTGAGCCTTTCCTCCCAGCATGACACCAACATTTACCTCTTTGCTGGAACATTATGAAAGGCTAAACACAAATACTAATAGCAGATGGTGGGACAGGCTAATTATATTGAACAGCTGTGAGATCTGTGATTTGACATCTGCTTATCAGGCCGAAACCCTAAACCTTCCAAATTAGGTGACTTTTCATCCAGAAACTCTACTTTATGTGAGTGCAAACTGTGAAGTCGCATTCATGCCTTCAAGTTTTAAACCTCCATGTGGGAATGCTAATGTTAGCTTTCATTTAGTGGAGTTGATATTTATGAGCAGAAAATGCTGAGTACAATACAAACAAACAAGCAAAAAAATGTTTTGCAGTACATACAAGTATAATGAAAATAAGAGTACATAAACAGAAAATAAAGATATAAAGATAAAACTAAATAAGATAAAGACTGAACGTTTACAAAAGTGCGAGATTAGATTTCTTACCATCAAACTCAGCCTGGCCGACTCCAACAATAATGATGGACATTGGTAGTTTTGCCGCCTGAGAAGAAGACCACAGAGAAGAAACATTCTACCTCATGATATATTTTACATGCCTTAATCACCTTAATCATCCCCTGTCTATTTGAACCCTGTGTTTCCTCAGTTTCTTTGTCCAATATTGTTGGTATTAAAGTGAATGTTCTATAGTGTCATGTTGTTTTGGGTTTTGTTTCATGTTTATATTTTCATGTCTTTAATTTTGTCTTAAGTCATGTTTTCTGTTTTTCATGAGTTTCCCTTGCTTCTTATGTTATCCTGCCATGTGATCCTCATGTGTCATGTTCTCATTGGTTGGTCTAGTCGTGTTCTATGTTCACAATGGTTCATTGTTTTATTATTCACAGGTGTTCCTTATTAGTAATTAGTCTCTTGCTGCGTCCCAATTCGCCTACTTATACTATGCCCTAAAATTGTGTACTGTTTTTTTGTGTAGAAAAAGTACATACTTTTTATTGTGTAGCTACTTTGTCATAACTGCATCTTTAACGGAGAGCTCTGTCACTTAGTTACGTTCATCCTGTCACGGTTTAAACTGCCTTGTCAAACATCTTGTTGTCACAATTAAAGTCCTCCAAATTAAATTAAATTAAATTTCCAACCGTTTCAGAGAGAAGTATAGTAGCATGTTGATCTGCCAGTCGTAAGTCTTTCATGCGGAGAACTCGCCTCATGTGTTTTCAATTTGTTTCAACAAAAGTTCACAATGCTGTTGCAGATGAAATATAATGTGGACAACATAGAACTGCACTTTGGATTCTAACCCGAAAAAGTAGACCATCCGTGTATCTATGGAATACTCATTTCAACATAGCACAACGATTTGGGATACACTGATTCTAATTTCCATTTAGTATTCGAATACTATTTAGGACGGATACTATGCGAAATGGGACGCAGCATATGTGTATATTTAGCCCTCATGTTTCCATTGTTCCCTGTCTAGCTTTGTTCACTGTAACCTCTGTGGGTGAGTTTTGGTTCATGTTCAAGTTTAAGTTTAGTTCAAGCCTGTCTATTTTGTATTTTGTTCATGTTTGGATAAATAAATTGCACATGGGTTCTACAGCGGACTTCCTTGCATATAGTTTATCTCCTGAGTGTTCTGTTTAGAGGTATTAAAGACTATTTTGAATGAGAATCACAAAACAAAAACTCATTTAATTTGCTTTATGTAAAATACAATTTATTCTTGATTTTTTTCTGTTTTGGGGCCAAATTTTAACTGGATGTGTTTTTGTATGATTCACCCTTACAGGGTCGATACCATATAACAAGCTTGAGCTTAACGACAATAAAATTCAAAACATTTTTATACATTTAACACACAGCTTGTGATGGAGATAACAATAGAATTTTTTTTATCGGTACATGTTGAGCCAATCAGGTTTGAAAGGACATTATGATTTTGACAGTGTGATGGTTTTAAAAAAAATTTGAAAGTGTGAATTTTTTTTTTTCTTTTTTCTTTTTCTCATACAGTGAGGTGAAAACTTATGCATGATTCAGGCCCTCCTGGATCAACATTCTCTCTCCTGTGCTAGCTTTCCCTGTTCCTTATATGATGCCTGACTGACAGGTCAAATCCCATTTATCAGAGAAGTAAAGAGTGAGTCTATATTGAGAAAACTCAGAGGCAGCTTACGTGTGACAACGGATAACAAGAAAACCACAGGATATTCACAGAAACAAAACTCACTTTCTCCCTAAAGCGACTTCCCAGTGGTTTGAAATGAAAAGTAATTGCAGTAATGTATTACGCATGATCCCAGCAGAAACAGACTAAAATAAAGGAAATACATACAAGGGGGAAAACTGATTTCTATTACATGTAATCTAAAGAGCTTATAATGAGATATACTGTATACCTTTAATATACAGTATCAAAAATATAATGAGAGAAATATTAAAGGGTCCTGAGGGTTTGGATTTTGAAAGTACTTTCCCAGAGGGCCTGTGAAAGCCTGTTGAGAGGAATGAATAATTTGTTGAATAAAGCTGGCTGGACACACAACCTAAGTCACGCTGATAAGTTTGTGGGCTGTAATGGAGTTAGAATTGGAATTTCACCGGAGGCCACACACTAAAACACATCACACAAGATGAAAAAGAGCCACACACACACAGAGAGCACAAAAAAACACCGAACTGTGGGGCCCGGGAGCTAATCAAACCAATGAGTGATTTAGATCATTAATTACTACGATTCAGAGATCAATTTCTTCAGTAACCCTCAAGCTTTATGTGGGAAACCAAAAGATGGAGTCAACAAATTGTGAGAATATGAACAAATACTAAAATAGAATCGGCTGATTGCATATTTCAGAATTTCAGACATAAATATAGAGGAAATCAATATAAATAAATAAAAAAATTGATTTAAAAAATAATAATAAAGTTTTAGGTAATAATAAAAAATGTAATAATTAAAATTAATTTATTTATATTGATTTTCATGGTATGTTTCTTTATTTCTTAAAATACACTGTCTATGTATGTACTGTATGTATATATACAGTATATATATATATATATATATATATATATATATATATATATATATATGAAGACCTCCGATGCAAAAGCCTAAAAAATTAGATAATAATATTGAGTGAATGCTCTCCACACATATGCGAATGCACAACACGTCAAATCTTGAAGCGTGGTGAGCTACAGCGGTAGAAGACCACAACAGGTGCCACTTCTGTCAGCTAAGAAGAGGAAACTGAGCCTACAATTCACATGGGCTCACCAAAATTGGACAATAGAAGATTGGAAAAATGTTGCCTGGTCTGATGAGTCTCAATTTCTGCTGCGACATTCAGATGGTAGGATTAGAATTTGAAATAAACAACATGAAAGAATGGATCAATCCTGCCTTGTATCAACGGTTCAGGCTGCTGGTTGTGGGGTAATGGTGTGAAGGATATTTTCTTACACACTTTGGGTCTCTTGATACTAATTGAGCATGGTTTAAATGCCACAGCCAACCTGAGTATTGTTGCCTGACCATGTCCATCCCTTTATGGCCACAGTGTACCCATCTTCTGATGGCTGCTTCCATCAGGATAACACATCATGTCACAAACCTCAAATCATCTCAAACTGGTTTCTTGAACATGACAAAGAGTTAACTATACTAGCCTCCACAGTCACCAGATCTCAATGGTATTGAGCACCTTTGGGATGTGCTGGAATGTGCAGCATCTGCAGCAACTGCGTGATGCTATCATGTCAATATAAAACAATGTTTTCAGCACCTTATTGAATCTATGCCACGAAGAATTAAGGCAGATCTGAAGGCAACATAGGGTCCAACCCAGCACTAGCCAGGTGTACCTAATAAAGTGGCCGGTGAGTGTATATATTGTACATGCATACATACAGTACCTACATACATACATACATGCATACATACATACAAACAAACAAACAACAAACATAAGAAAATGCAGCCAATAATTATTTTATCCACTTGTGATGTTGTGATGGTATTGGTTTCAGGCTGTTTTTTGTCTACCAGTCCATCCCTGTCTGTATGCATTGTGTAGCCAGCACACTGAGTGCTTGGTGCCAATGGGCAAGGATTATAAAAACATATTTATGGGGTTGGAAGTAGGTCAGCATTCCCGGAAATGCTCACGGGGGACAGAGGCAGTCATGAGTTGAAAGAAATAGAGCTGGGAAGATGAGTCTAAACAAACACATTTCACACACACACTTCATGTATTCACTGCTCTGTTTCCTGTAGGTCTTTCCTTCAAGCGTCTCTCTCGCAATCTTTCTCATTCACTTGTTTACTTTCCCTCTCCCTCTTGTTTCTCCCTGTTTTCTTTCCTTTCCTTTTTTTTTTTTACCAAATAACTTTCTCAGCCTTGAAATAAGTGCAGATTACTGTGAATTATGTGAGGTGACACATTTACAGCTAGCCTATAATAAACTCTGTGAATTACAGTGTTTTCTTGTCTGCTTAGCCACATACCCTCTTGTATGGCTTCAGTGTATTCTTAGATTTTCAGTGAATGCTTGAACACGCTCACATCTGCTGGTATCTGTGAGGATAAAACTTCTTTGGCAGCTCTATACAATATACCAACGGCTAGAATCAAAATCAATGGAGATCTAACCAGTTCATTCGGTCTGGAAAGAGGAACGAGACAAGGGTGTTGTGCATCGCCGCTCCTCTTTGCCCTGTTTATAGAACCCATGAGTCAACTGATTAGGCAGAGGTCGGATATAAAGGGGGTAACAATGAAATCTGGGGAGCAAAAACGTCTCGGTTACGTATGTAACCCTCGTTCCCTGAGTAGGGAACGGAGACGTTACGTCGGATGACGACGAATGGGGTTTCGCTTAGAAAGCCTATCAGCTTCGAGTATTACAAAACGAGCCTATGGCAAAGAAATGCCATGGGTCTGCGGAATTTGCATGACGTAACTCCGCCCCACCTCGTGGGTATAAAAGGAGGAAGTCTGCAACAGCAGTTTATGTTTCTTCGCTGAGGAGCCAAGACTGAGCTCAGGCGATCCCCGCGGTACAGCGGAAAGTGGCAGGCAGACGTAACGTCTCCGTTCCCTACTCAGGGAACGAGGGTTACATACGTAACCGAGACGTTCCCTTTCGTTGTCACTCCGAGTTACGTCGGATGACGACGAATGGGGTTACCAGTCTAATCACGCCACCTTCTCAGCTGTCTTCCAGTGCCCTGCGTAAATCGAGGTCCCTGACATAGAAGGACGAAGGACTCAATTTAACACAGGAATACCAAGGTACACTGGGAAGCATATCCCAAGCTAGGGGAAGTATGCAATTAATGCCAACCCAGAGGGGGGGGGACTTAGAGAATACACATATGACCCGAAGGAAACATATGGAGAACACTGGGGTGTCCAGCCGCAGGTGGAATATTTCAACCCCAGGAGTGGCAAGGTGGCTTGCCAAGGGAAAGACACATGCTCAGAGAGGCTTAGAGTGGAAATACACATGTGGGGGTCGCTCAGGGGAGGGACCATGCACACGGGAGGCACCTAGCCGACGCGCAGGCAAGAGACACTGGCGCCGACGTCAGGAGTGCTGGAGGAACTCAGGGCTTTCGGGGAAGCTCACCTGAGGAGAATATCGCACATATCCAGTCCGTGGAGTGGAATGGCGAGCAAGCGAAGACACCTGAGCGGGTCCGGTACTAGCTAGTTGAAGCGAGTACATGGAAGGACACTGGCTCCACTCGGAGATTATAGAATCTGGCGAATGTGTTAGGTGTCGCCCAGCCTGCAGCTCTGCAGATGTCTGTTAGCGAGGCGCCATGCGCTAGGGCCCAAGAGGATGCCACACTCCGGGTGGAGTGGGCCGTCACACCAAGGGGGCACGGTCGACCTTGCTGCTGGTAAGCCAAGGCAATGGCGTCCACTATCCAGTGAGACAACCTTTGCTTGGAGAGAGCCTTTCCCTTCAGCTTCCCACCATAACAGACAAAGAGCTGGTCTGAGGTCCTGAAACACCGCGTCCTGTCTACATAGGCGCGAAGAGCGCATACTGGACAGAGCAGTGCCAAGGCTGGGTCTGCCTCCTCCGGGGGCAGCGCTTGCAGGTTCACCACCTGGTCCCGAAAGGGAGTAGTAGGAACCTTGGGCACATATCCGGGCCGGGGTCTCAGGATCACGTGAGAGAAAGCCGGTCCGAATTCCAGGCACGCTTCGTCGACGGAGAATGCGTGCAGGTCCCCTACCCTCTTGATGGAGGCCAGTGCAACCAGGAGCGCTGTCTTCATTGACAGGAACTTAAGCTCGACTGACTGCAGGGGCTCAAAGGGAGCACTCTTCAGGGCAGTTAGAACCACTGAGAGGTCCCAAGAGGGAACGAGAGGAGGGCGAGGAGGATTTAGTCTCCTTGCTCCTCTCAGGAACCTGATGACCAGGTCGTGCTTCCCTACCGACTTACCTTCGACTAGGTCATGGTGTGCGGCAATGGCGGCAACATAGACCTTAAGGGTGGAGGGAGACAGCCTTCGCTCCAACCCTTGCTGAAGGAAGGAAAGCACAACGGTGATCGAGCAACTCCGGGGGTCTTCTCGGTGAGAAGAGCACCAGTCGACGAAGAGGTTCCACTTCAACGCATAGACGTGTCTCGTGGACGACGCTCTAGCGGAAGTGATGGTAGCCGCCACCGCTGGTGGAAGGGTACTCAGACCTACCTCGAGCCGTCCAGGAGCCACACGTGGAGGCTCCAGAGATCGGGGCGAGGGTGCCACAGGGTGCCCCGTCCCTGAGAAAGAAGGTCCTTCCTCAGAGGAATGGGCCAGGGAGGTGCTGTCGCGAGGAGTGCAAGCTCGGGGAACCAGGTCCGGCCAGGCCAATACGGCGCGACCAAAATGACCTGCTCCTCGTCCTCCCTGACCTTGCGCAAGGTCTGCGCAAGAAGGCTCACTGGGGGAAACACATATTTGCGGCCCGGCGGCCAGCTGTGCGCCAGTGCATCCGTGCCGAGCGTGCCCTCGGTCAGGGAAAAATACAGGGCGCAATGGGTCGAGTCGTGAGAGGCAAACAGATCTATCTGTGCGTCCCCGAACTGGTCCCAAATCAGCTGAACCGACTGTGGATGGAGTCGCCATTCTCCAGGGAGGGGCTGAAGCCGTGAGAGCTCGTCGGCTGCACAGTTCAGGGCTCCGGGAATGAAAATGGCTCGAAGCGACCTCAGATGCTTCTGACTCCATAGAAGGAGGTGGCGGGCGAGTTGTGACATACGGCGGGAGCGTAGACCACCTTGATGGTTGATGTACGCTACAGTAGCGGTATTGTCTGAGCGGACTAGTACGTGTTGACCCCTGAGCAACGCCCGGAAGCGGTGCAGGGCAAGGCGTACTGCCAACAACTCGAGGCAATTGACATGCCATAGCCGCTGGGGTCCTGTCCAGGAGCCCGCAGCAGCATGTCCATTGCACATGGCACCCCAGCCCGTGGTGGAGGCATCCGTGGAGACCACAACATGCCGGGAAGCTCGTTCCAGGGGGACACCCGCCCTGAGAAAACTGAGGTTCGACCACGGGGTGAGGAACTGACGGCAGGTCGGAGTAACTGGTACCCGGAGCGTGCCTTGATGCCATGCCCACCTCTGGACTCGGTCGCGAAGCCAAAGCTGAAGCGGTCTCATATGAAGCAATCCGAGCGGCGTGACCGCGGCTGCAGATGCCATATGCCCCAGGAGCCTCTGAAAATGTTTCAGTGGAACCGCATTCTTGCTCCTGAGATGTCTCAGGCAAGTCAGCAGTGACTGCGCGCGCGCGCTCGTAAGCTATGCGGACATGGCGACCGAGTCGATGTCCATACCGAGAAAAGAGATCCTCTGCACGGGGCAAAGTTTGCTCTTCTCCCAGTTGACCCGAAGGCCCAGACGAGCTAGGTGCCGGAGCACTAGGTCCCTGTGTTCGCAAACCTGATCTCGAGAGTGAGCTAGGATCAGCCAGTCATTGATATAACTCAGGATGTGAACCCCGTGTTCCCGAAGGGGAACAAGGGCAGCCTCGACGACCTTCGTGAAGGTGCGAGGAGACAGGGCTAGCCCGAAAGGGAGAACCGCGTACTGGTATGCCTGCCCCTCGAAAGCAAACCGTAGGAACGGTCTGTGTCGAGGAAGAATGGAGACATGAAAGTAGGCGTCCTTCAGGTCGATCGCTGCAAACCAATCCTGGGGCCGCACGCATTCGAGAACGCGTTTGTCGGTGAGCATCTTGAACGGCAGCCTGTGAAGGGAGCGGTTCAGCACGCGCAAGTCCAGGATTGGCCGTAACCCACCGGTTTTCTTGGGGACAATGAAGTAGGGGCTGTAGAACCCGGACCTCATCTCGGCTGGAGGGACAGTCTCGATTGCACCCTTCGCCAGCAGGGTGGCAATCTCTGCTCTCATGACGGGGGCATTGCCACCGACCAAAGGCGGGGGGGCGCCCTCGGCGGTGGGCAGACCGAGGGACCTGAGCGGACGGCGGGGCCGTCGGGACAGAGTCGACCTCAACCTGCTCCATCCCCGAGGAGCCCATCTCAGGAGCGCCGCTTAACCCGGCGTGTAGCGGGGGGCGGCGCTAGAGAGGGCTGTGGCGTCCGCCCGCAGCCCCAAGAGCCGGCCCGGGTGAACGGGCAGGGTGGGAGCCGCGGGAGGGCGCCCTTGGCGGTGGGCAGACCGAGGGATCTGAGCGGACGGCGGGGCCGTCGGGACAGAATCAACGTCAGTCTGCTCATGGACGGCTGAGAGCTGTTGGGCCAGCCCTCAACCGCACCGCCGAAGAGGCCGACCTGGGATGTGGGAATGTCGGACAGACGGGTCCGCGCGACATCCAGCACATCAAACAGGTACGGCCACCGAATGGTGAGCATCACCCGACCCAGGGAGCGTACGACCACTTTCGTCGCTCGGAGAGCAAGGTTAGTGGCGGCGCGCAGCTCAGTGAAGAGCCCTGGGTCAGTCCCACCCTCGTGCAGGTCCATGAGCATCTGGGTCAGGTAGACCAGCAGAATGACCATGGCACGCAGTGAGGCGGCCGCCAGTCCCGTGGTGCTATAGGATCTCGCCACAAGCGTAGACGAAAAACTACAGGCCACGGACGGGTGCTTAGGATTGCGCCGAGAAGAAGCACTCTGAGGACACATAGCATCGCAACAGAGCGTTCAGCCGGGGGAACCCCAGTGTACCCACGGGCAGCGGCCCCATCGAGGGGAGGAAAGGCGGATGAGATCAGCGAATGGCCCCTGATCTCATCATGCACATCCGGGAAGAACGGTATTGGGGTTTGCCGTGGACGAGGGTCGGCGGCCTCACCCAAAAACCAATCGTCCCGGGAAAGCATGGCCGTCATCTCCGGATCAGACTCGACGAGTCGTCACTTCCAGGAAAATCAAACCCACCTAGTGAAGCTGCTACAAACATAATATCATCCTCTGTAGCTTCAAATGAAACACACGGGCCACCAGAGGGTAGACCCGTGTGAATCACCTGTTCACTAGCGGGCACCGTCATTGAAGAGGGGGGCTGGGGTCGCGGACACATAGTCGGCGCCTTGTTCCAGACAGGAACCCTCAGGTCACCCTGGCCACCAGCCGAAGATCGGGGGGTGGATGAGGGGACTCTCACTCATGTGAGTTCACCGAGTTCTTCCATGGAGAAAACATGAGTCATCCACGAGCGCTGCTCTAGCATGATCAAGCCCAAACATACTAGACAACGCTCGTGCCCATCAGAGTCCGATACCAAGCTGCCGCACCATTCATTTTTTTTTTTTTTTTTTTGAAATGCACGGGCGAGCCGTCTTTAAAAAGACGTGCCGCGTGCAAGCTCTTTTAGTGAGAGAAAACTCAAGTGTTGAAGCACCCGGGGAGACACGCACCGACTGGCAGACCACTGCAACAGATCAGCAGGAAGCACGCGCTCGCCGTAGATCGCCGTCACACCAACACTCGAGGTACTCGTTTGTAAAGCTGACAATTCAGAGATGGCTTGTGGAGAGAAGAATACACTTGGCTCCGAAGCGAAAAACATAAACTGCTGTTGCGGACTTCCTCCTTTTATACCCACGAGGTGGGGCGGAGTTACGTCATGCAAATTCCGCAGACCCATGGCATTTCTTTGCCATAGGCTCGTTTTGTAATACTCGAAGGTGATAGGCTTTCTAAGCGAAACCCCATTCGTCGTCATCCGACGTAACTCGGAGTGACAACGAAAGGGAACTGGCCCTATTTGCTGACGATTTATTGATAAGTATAACTCAACCTACTCAGACACTCCCAAAATTGATGCAATTACTAGAGGAATTTGGCTTCATTTCGGGTTATAAAATTAATATCAATAAAACTCAAATATTAAAATTTAACTCTTACCCTCCATCCTCAATTAAGAGCATGTACAATTGGAAATGGGATGCTGAATCCATTAAATATCTGGGTGTTTTATTACCTAGGGACTTCTCAAGATTGTACGACATTAATTACGGCCCATTAAATTCAAAGATAAAATCTGATATACATAGATGGAATGTTATTCCCTTTTTAAGTTTAAGCTCCCGGTTAGATTCAATCAGGATGAATATTCTTCCACGGCTACTATACCTTTTTCAGTGTCTGCCAGTCAAAATACCATCTAAGCAGTTATTAGAATGGGACAGATTAATAGCAAGGTATGTGTGGCAAGGGAAAAGGGCCAGAATTAAATTTAAGACACTGCAGTTAAGAAAAGAGAAGGGTGGAATGGGCCTTCCTTGCCTACAGGATTACTACCATGCAGCCCAACTGAGACCTTTAGTCTGCCTGTGTTCACCAACATACACTGCAGCATGGAAAGAAATAGAAAGTACGACGTTAAACAGAATTCCAATAACAGCCCTACTAAGTGATAACAAATTACTAGAAGAACAGGAAATCCCGGACGACTCTATAACAGGCAGCTTACTGAAGTCCTGGCAGGTAATAGTAAAAATTAGCAAATTAGGAGAAGCATCTAAAATTATGAGATGGTGTGCCTATGATTCAGACTTTTCACCAAATAGGATTGATGGCAGATTTAAGATATGGATCTCAAAAGGTTTAACTACTTATTATTCATTTACCCACAAAGGGGCATTCCAGAGTTTTGAAACCCTACAGAAAGATTAAGGACTGGGAAAAGAGGATTTCTTTAGGTACCTGCAAGTGAGACATAATTTTAACGAAAATCTTAAAGGGGTGTTAGAAACAGATGAGTGAGGGTTCCTGGAAGTATTTTTTATCATTAAGTAAACCCAGATCAAGCAACAAAATTATCTCCAAATTGTACAATACCATACAATTATCTAAACAAGAGAACACAGAATACATAAAGAAGAAATGGGAAAGGGAAGTGAAAGTGACGATCACACAGGAGAGCTGGGGGAAAATATGTCAATTACAATGGTTATCAACTGGGTCAAACACATGGCGGGAGTTCTGCTGGAAAAACATTGCAAGATTTTTTATCACACCTATTCAGAAACGATACCAGGGCAGCGGAGATGCCTGTTGGAGACTTTGTGGGTCTAATGGAGCCAATCACTTTCATATTTTTTGGGACTGCCAGACTATTAGACCTTACTGGGAAGAGATCCACAAACATATAAACAATGTATTTAATGTAAACATTCCATTCAAATGTGAAACTGTATATTTGGGTAATCTAGGGTTCGAAACATGGAATACCAATGACAAAAAACTGCTGGCGATACTAATGGCAGCCAGTAAGAAATCTATTACGAGGAAGTGGTTAAAAGTAGTTCCACCCACCATTGATGAATGGATTGAAATTGTCTATGAGATTTATGTTATGGAGAAGATATCCTTTTCCCTCAGAGTTGAAAAAGAAAAATTTTATAAGATTTGGACCAAATGGACTGAGTATGTAAAACCAATCAGATCTGATTTCATTTGACTGTACTTGTGCTTTGTGTAGACCTGCCCTCTTGTTAAGTGAGGTTTTAATTACCTGAGGTGTTGCGCATCCCCGTTCCGTTCTGCTTTGTTACTGTTCCTAACTGAAATAAGTAGTGGTATGTAAAAGGTAAACTCAGAAGGGCATTATGGACAACTCATCTAAACTTTCTGAATTCATCCCTACCAATGTACTTGAATGACTAAAATTGTAATTAATGTATGTGATGGGATTTTGCCTTTCCAAATAAAAAGATAATAAAAAAAATAAAAAAAACTTCTTTGGAGTCAATTAACATATTTATTCAATATAAAAAAACAAAAATCTTACACATAGATCATATACTGTCTCTTTAAGCTTGTTTTTCAATTTGTTCTTTATTTCATTTGACAAAATGTTTTATGTTTTTTCAAAACAGTTTAATTGTGTTAAACTTAAAAAAAACTATGCTAATTGGGACGACTTTTTATTTACATTTATTTGTTCTTTATTTTAAGGATGTTTAAACAAATCTACAGAAATAAAAAGAGAGAAATACTAATTAACACTTATTTGTACAGTTTAGCAAAAGTGCATGTGCGTATAAAATTGTTTATTATTGTGTTTTTTTTAACTCCAAAGCAACCATTTAGTAGATGGAAATTAACCTACATTATTTTAGTTTCTCTCAGAAAATAGATAAAAAGAGATCTAAGCTAAGCTATAATTTAAACATATTTTAACTTTGCTTCTCAAGTAAATTATTTATTTAAAGGATGTTTAGATATTTTTACTTGAAAACAAGACAAATACTGATTATGAAAATTATTCCAGAAAAAATTCCGGAGAACCAGCGAGCATATTTGTCTTTTCTTGTTCAAAAATCTAAATTAGTGACAGAAAGTGACCACTCAGTTTATTGAATTACCCTACATTTCACTTCAGCTACTCTCAGAATATATGAGGCCAAATTGCAGAGAATCACAGAGCGAGAGAGTGCATATGAGAAATACTTCAAAGTGCTAATTTTAATCTAATCATTTAAAAAATAGAATAACATAAAAGAGCACAAAAGTGGAATTCTCACAGCAGACTTCAATAAAAAATCACTTGAGGCATAGAAATGAATAACGCACATGCATTGTTCGGTCATTTGGTGTGAACCCAAATCAGTCAGTGCAGAAATTTTACCGTGTGAATGAAGACTGAGATCCAAAGCATCAAGGGAAGAGGGTGAAGAGACAGAGCAGCAGGCAAGATCTTAAAAGGAAGGTGTGGCTGTTCTAATAATGTGACTAAACAGTCGCAAATTCCCTTTAAATCCAGTCTGCTGGGTAACTATAGCAACGGTGACAGACGAATCCCATTAGATGTGAAGAGGACCTCCGGAAGACCCAAAACACACCTTAACTCTTCTTAGGCTTTTAGGGCTCTTGTGATGCAATTTTTTTTACCAGTGTGGTGACATAAACAGTTTTCGAAGACAGAAAGAGAGAGAGTGAGGTCATAGATGACTTACATTGACAATGGCCTCTTTAGTCTGAGCCATATCTGATATCACACCGTCTGTGATGATGAGAAGTACAAAGTACTGCGAGCCATCTTGAACCGCTGCGCCATACCTGTGTGCGCAGACACACACGCATGCACACACGCACGCACACACGCACGCACGCACGCACACACGCACACACACACACACACAAACAGTCACCTTTTCATATTAACAAACATATTAACAAAAATCCAAATCACCCAAATGAACCATTAGCCAAACATGAAAATTTCGTCATGCTGGTTCAGTTGACTGACTGTGTTTTAACATCCCAGATGAATAATGAAAGAATGATCATCCTCATTAAACACTTAGTATTCAGTGCTGAACCTCATGCATATATATATTTGCTCAGGGATGTCCCTGTGCTATTGACATAGCTCTTCTGCCTTCATCAAAATCCCATAATGCTCTTTGTGATGCAAAACACTTTTCAGAAGCTGTGACAGAAGATCTGGCCTCTCGGAGTTCCCCACTCGGTCACAGCAACAAGAAACCAACATTTGGCGGTTGTTAAATCATCAAGGCATGTTGAATTAGACAAGGGATGGGCAACGTCGGTCCTGGAGTGCCGCTGTCAGAGTTTAGCTCCAACCCTGATCCAAAAAAAAAAACTAGTAATCCTGAACAGAGATGGTCTTATTATTGGGAGATACGAGGGGCCGTGGCTCTAACATTGGAGAAAGAGTAACGGCTAACTTGGATAACGTGTGCCTTGATAATCAATCACATTACAGCCTTGATGTCATTGAATTTCGTTCAGAGTTGTATGACAGTCAATCACTGTTCGCGGATACATAGAAATCATAGCTGTCACGTCTGTGACTTCTCTTATAAAATAGCATTCTTTTCGGTGTAATCTCTAAAAATAGATAAATCCAAAACGTTTAAGAGCAAACATGTTTTAGATTACCCGATAGGCTGTCGATTAATTAAAAAAAAATTCTGTGTTTGTCTCTGATTACAAAACAAAAAGGCCAAGTGTGACTTTTTTCTTTTGCTACTGAAGTAATAGTTACT
Source organism: Gila orcuttii (assembly GCA_026230005.1). NCBI lineage: Eukaryota > Metazoa > Chordata > Actinopteri > Cypriniformes > Leuciscidae > Gila > Gila orcuttii. Next base: position 28,242,184 of record JAPDVR010000015.1, read on the forward strand.
TTTTCTTAATAGTTGCAACTTTATTTCATAATACTCACTTTATATCAATTGCGACTTTGTTTCTCATAAATGTGACTTTATGTCTTACAATAGTGACTTTTTCCTCACACCTAGGACTTTTTTTCTCAATTGCAACTTTGTATTTTCCAATTGTGACTTTCTCCTAACTGTAACTTTATATCTCACAATCGCGAAATTTTTTCTCATAATTTCAACATTATATCTCAAAACTGCGATTTTTTTTCTCAAAATTATATATTATATATCTCTCTGTTGTGACTTTCTCACAGTTGCAACAATATCTCACAACTGCTACTTTTTTTCTCAAAAATCTAACTTTATATCCCACAATTGTGACAATTTCTTACAGTTGCGATTTTATTTCTCACAATTTTGAGAAATTAGTAGTTTCCAATGAATTGGGATCAAGCTAGGGAGACAGATTGCCTTCGAGTGAACTAAAACGAGCCAATGAATATTGGCATGCAAGATTTGCATTCCGCGTGCCGCCTGCCAGTGCGGGTATAAAGCGGAAGCAAGCGCACACACATTTGCTTCTCGCTGAGGAGCCGGACGGTGTCCAGTCCTCCGCGAAGTTACAGTAGCATGGCGACGGGACGAGACGTCTCCGTTCCCTACTCAGGGAACGAGGGTTACCATACGTAACCAAGACCTTCCCTGAGTAGGGAACGGACACGTCTCGTTGGAGGAGTTTCCAACGAATTGGGATCCCTAATAAAACGCCATGGTGCTGGCCCCTTCCAGCGCCCAGCTTAGCTTCCCGTCGGAGCAGTTTCTTGTCGTCTCTGGCGGGAGCTAGCTAGGAAGAATCACACTGCTGTTCTGCAAGACCCTCTCAGTGGATATGGATAACGCTGGGAAAGCGTGCCCAACCTGTAGGAGGGAACGCTGTGGAAGCCCCTGCCCGCCCGAAGGGAGGCACTGGAATACACGTGTACTAACCCGTGGGTTAGTGAAACACATGGCAGTCCTTGAGGTAGTCCCAGCCCGAGGGGTGGGAGCGTACTCAGCAAGGACGACAGAATGGTCTGTCGAGGGGAAGACATGATGCTAGCCCGGAGGGTAGCTGGATCGTGGAAGAAATGGGTCGCCGAAGGGACCACTGTAGGCCACCCAGTCTACAAACAACTCCTACGAGAGGTAATAGACCTGGCGCCGGGCGATCCGCCTCGCTTGGAGCTGAGGGGATGATGGAGGAACTCACGAGGTTAGCCGTATGTTGGGGAACCAACGGAGTAAGAAGACGCACGTATCCGGCCAAGAAGCGGGAATGGCGTAGCAAGCTGACATAACCTAATTCCTTGCGTTACTGGCCGTAACGAGTACACGGGAGGAAACAGGTTCACTACCTGATCTACAAGTGGAGTGGTAGGAACCTTGGGGACATATCCGAGCCGGGGTCTCAGAACAACGTGAGAAAGGCCCGGTCCGAACTCAAGGCACGATTCGTCGATCGAAAAAGCCTGCAGATCCCCTACCCTCTTAAAGGAGGCCAAAGCCAACAGGAGAGCTGTCTTTATAGACGGGATATTAAACTCAACCGTTTGCAATGGCTCAAAAGGGGGCCTCTGAAGTGCTCTGAGCACTAGAGTTAAGTCCCAAGAGGGTATGGGGTGCGGATTACGAGGCGGATTCAGCCTCCTGGCACCCCTAAGGAATCTGATGATCAGGTCGTGCTTTCCCAATGACTTACCTTCTACTGCATCGTGATGAGCGGCTATTGCGGCAACATACACTTTGAGGGTGGAGGGAGACAGCCTTCTCTCCAACCCATCTTGCAGGAAGGAAAGCATGACTCTGATCGGGCAAGTTCGTGAGTCTTCCTGGTGGGAAGAACACCAATCGACGAATAGGTTCCACTTCAACGCGTAGAGGCGCCTCTTTCATGTTGTTTCCCTCGTCAGATCTCGCGAGTGAGCTATTATGAGCCAGTCGTCGAGATAGTTGAGAATGCGAACGCCATGTTCTCTCATGGGAAAAATGCCCGCCTCCACGACTTTCGTGAAGACACGGGGCGACAGGGCCAAGCCGAAGGGTAGGACCTTGTACTGATATGCTCAACCCTCGAACGCAAACCGAAGAAAGGGTCTGTGTCGAGGAAGAGTCCTGATTTCCGCACCTCCTTGCCCAGCGCGAGAAGAGAGCGACGAGGCCGTAGCGGCGTCACTGGCGTCTGAGCGCTGGGGTGAGGGGAATGAGAGCGGCGAGGCAACGCGGCGGCGCACACTGCCATTCTGACCCTCTTGGACGAGGGAGACTGGGAGCGGCGAGGCACTTGGGCGACCTCGGCTGCCAGTCTCGACCGTGAGTGACCCAGAGGAAGTAGAAACTGCTCTTTTATTGAAACTTGGGGCACCGAAAAGGATAACAAAGATTCTCCACCCGGCCCTCCTCCGGGGGAGGGAGAGGAACAGAGGTCCCCTCCCGAAGAGCAGCCACTGCGTCCTCTGGGTCACCCGTCTCAGGGTCGCTTCCCTCTTCCCGACTTAGATGACTCCCGAGCGGGCTGGGCAGCTCTCTTGCGGCCGGTACCCAGCTGCCTAGGGGGCTGCTGCTTAGGCTGGGCAGGGACGGAGGCGGAGGCAGGAGGGCGCCCTCGGCAACGAGCAGCCGGAGGCGCAGGCGACGGGGACGGGGCAGCAGCAGGCCGTCTCCGAGGCATGATGTTCTTGATGACCTCCGACTGCTTCTGGGCGGCGGAGAACTGTTGGGCATAGCTCTCCACCTAGACTTGTCCGACTCATGCATATCAGCCAGGGTGAGCCAGAGATGTCGCTCCTGGACCACCAGCGTGGACATCCCCCGGCCCAGGGAACGTGCGGTGACTTTCATCGCCCAGAGGGCGAGGTCCGTCGCCGTACGCAGATCTTGGAGGGTCGGTACCACCCTCCTGCATGTCAGAGAGCGTTTTGGCCTGGTGGACCTGGAGAAGCGCCATGGCATGCAGGGCAGAAGCAGCTTCTCCACACGCACAGTAGGCCTTTCCAGTCAGACTGGAAGAGAACCTACAAGCGCGGGAGGGGAGCGTAGGGTTACCCCGCCAGGTGGACGAGGTCTTAGGACACAATTCTATCGCAACCGACCGTTCCACTGGGGGGATACCTACGTATCCCTTCACTGCCCCGCCATCGAGAGTGGTGAGGGAGGAGGAGGGAGTTGACCTGTGTCTGGCCGCCAGAGGGGCCATCCATGATCTCGTCACCTCGTCATGCACTCCGGAAAGAAAGGAACCGGGGCGGGGCGCTGGGAACCAGCACGAGCCGCCCCGAGATACCAATCGTCGAGCCGCGAGGGTTCGGGACACGGTGGAGGGTTCCACTCGAGCCCACCACTCGCGGCCGCCCGGGAAAGCATAGCGGCCATTTCCGGATCCGGCTCGGCTAACGTTACCACACCCGAAGGGGGCAACGCAGTCGGATTGTCATCTCCAGAATATGACCGCTCTCCCTCCGATGAAGCGATCGACATCTGGTCCTCCGGCGGAGCCCCGAAGGAAACGACTGGGACCACATGAGATGGCCCAGCGCGCTCCTCCGGAGGCTCCAATGGCAGCGATGCAGAGGAGTGAGGAACCTGCGGGGGTCTTGCACCCGGCAGAACATTCCTCACTGTAACCCTCAGACCACCAATGGGATTAGCCGAAGTAGCCTTCTTCTGAAGTGAACCAGAAGAAGAACTAGATCGGGGAATCTCCAAAGGGACTCCCCCTCGTTTGAGGGTTCGCAGTCTTGATCTAAGCATCGTAACGGTCATGTTCCCGCAGTGAGAACATGACTCGTTCACGAACGCTGCCTCAGCGTGCGCGAGGCCCAAGCACGAGAGACAGCGATCATGACCATAAACCGGCGGCAGATATTGACCGCACCCAGAAACACACGGGTGAAACGTCATCCTGAAAAGGACGCGATCTCCACCCTTGTTGCTCTTTCAGCAGAAACGCTCTCTTATTGTGCTGAAGCACACAGGGACCAACGCGGCAACACAGCGGGGAAACTGCAAGCCCGCTGTGCACACTCAACCGATTACCAGCTGTGACAACAGCTCTTTGAAAAAAAGCAGATTCGTTGAGCTTGAAGATACACTACTTCTAACACTCATTCATTCAGAGGACATAACCGGTCGGCTCCGAAGCAAAAAGCAAATGTGTGTGCGCTTGCTTCTGCTTTATACCCGCACTGGCAGGCAGCGCGTGGAATGCAAATCTTGCATGCCAATATTCATTGGCTCGTTTTAGTTCACTCGAAGGCAATTGGTCTCCCTAGCGTGATCCCAATTCGTTGGAAACTCCTTCGACGAGACGTAGGAGTTCCCACGAAAAGGAACTAGCTTTAATACATCAGCACCTGGGTCAGCCTGAAAATCTGTTAAGTTTTATGGGGTCCTGTAGTTCTGATATAAATGTCATCATTTCTGCCTGTGAGTTTTGGTTTGTCTGAAGCAAGGGGTCCTAGAACACCAGTTGAAGATTTGTTTTTCAAAAACTGTGAAGTCTGTCTTTAAAATAAAGTCTGTCACAATAAATTACAATCAATACAACCATTTTCTATTCATTTGAATCCAGGAATCTGTTTCACTGCTGTTTCTTTCTATTGGTTTACACAGGATGAGTTTTCAACTGTTCCAGCACAATCCTTTGAGCGTTGTTGCATTTTTCTCACCTCGCTACATGGTTGATAACAGGAGCAAAATTGGTGGGGCCGTAAAGCTGGACAGTCTTCAGACTTTGGTGGTAAGCCTCCAAGATGCCCTCCATTCCGTTACAGTATGGGTTATCTACATTACCATTCTTCAAAAAGAACATCAGAGATCAATCAACAACTACGCTTCTACTGTCAAGGTCAAATCAGTAGATTAGATTTATCATAATATACATTTCTCAAGATATCTGCAGTTATTCATTTGAATAAGAAACTTTACAATATAAAGTACTTGATGCTTATAAGGGCGTCTAGACACTTTAATTTGCATTGCATCAGTGATTTCAACTGTGAATCCATTGAAACCGCAAGGGTTTGCAAATGTGAAATTCAACCAAAAACTGTTTTTTTAATGTTTTTTCTGCATCCTTGCAACCCATCTTACACATTCATATTCTTCAAATGCACCATCAAAACTTTCTCTAGTGTATCACCCTTAGGGATCTTAGTATCTGCTCAGTATTTTATGATTAATTTCATTAGATAATTATTCATGCTCTAATGACAGTGATATTCAAAAAATCAGGGAGTGAAGCAGCAAGACTGAAAATGAACAGTCATGATCCCAAGTTCCAGCTCAAGGAAAGAGAGATGGGAAGTAGGAGTAGCTGATGAAGAGGGGAAAAAAGAAAGAGTGAGCAAAAACTAATTAAGAGACTCAAAATGCTCGACGAAATGAGGGTTTGGCACACACACATCATGAATGCCTGGGTAACGTTAATGAGCAGGAGTGTCAAGAGCGCCTTATTTACACATTACACATAGATGAAACCAAGCATTACTAATTACAATATCATCAACATATGTGCAAACAACTAAATAAATACCTCAAAACAACCATACACAACCTCACACATAAAACACCCACAGGATAAAGCCACATTATTCAGAGTGTCTCAAATAAAACTCGGCACGTATTTAGGACTCAAGCAGAAATCACTCTGGATATGTGCCAGCTAGCTGTGAAATCCACATAATCTATCATATCTAGGAACAGGTACCAGGGGAAATTCATGGGAAACCCGGCCATCAGGAGGAAGTTTGGCTCCAAAGCCCAATGCAGGAAACATCTTATCGCTGTCATAGTCTTGAATGATCTCGCCCACGGCCTTCAACGCCATGGCGTACGCGTTCATTTGATAGGGGTTCATGTAGTGCAGGGAGGTAGACTGTGAAGGGTTCCCTAGAGTTTAAAGAGAGATGGATCATGAATTAAGGCCAAATCCGTTTCAGATATGTTAGCCAACAGCATGGTGAACAAACTCAAAACAGGAAACAATCATCACAGAGAAAATTACCATTGGAGGCAGTGAAATCAATGGCCACTGTGAAATGGATCTGAGTGCTAGAATGAGAGAAAGAGAGACGGTAAGAATATCAAATGAAAGCATTTAAATTGACATTACAGATGTGAGAGCCTGAAGCTGAAGCTCAACAAATGTGATGGATCCTGATTCACTCCAAGCCGTGGCACATAACATTTCCTGCTTCAAAACACTCCAATGTTTCCACTCCTGCTGTTCGAGGGGTTGGTGCAATTACCATCTCCAGCCCTGCATTGTGCCGTCTCTCACCTGACAGGCAGACAGCCAACCTCCCGCTCACCAGCCAGACATTCACAATCAACTCTGCCTGGTGGGCAGATCCAACATCTGTGTAATCCCACTTCTTTTTCCTCATTTTTTAAATTAGAGCAACAGTGAAACTGGTCTCAGAACAGCAGTCGACAAGCTTTCCACATACAAAACTGCCAAAAATCATGGATTCTCTCAAAACTCTGTATTGTCTTCTAGCCAGTCTCTCTGCAGGACAAGCATCTGTAATCCAGGATTTAGCTGGAGTTCCCACTGATTTCAATACAGAAACGGAAAGCTTGCCGACTGCTGTTCTGAGACCAGTTTCACTGTTGCTCTAACTAAAAAAATTGGGTGAAAATTTGAATTGAAGTATATATTTATTTTAATTATTATTATTAAATTTTTCAGTTTCAGAATTTTAGTTTATTCCAGGCTCAAGTTCAATTTTGGTTGAATATAGGGTAGTGCCGTTACAACATAAAAATGTCCCAGTCCTGTTTTCCCTTAACTTTCCTGTCAGTTTTCCACTATCATAAATCATAAAAACAAAATGGCATGTAATCCATTAAAATAAAATAAATACAAAAATATAAATTAGCATAAATTAACATACATGCATACATTTTGTCTTAATAAAGCATTATTCTTTGTAAAGCTTATAGTACAGTATATATTGTAACAATACTATTGTGAGAAAGTGCTATACAAAGAAAAAGAAAAAGAAAAATCTATTACAGAACAAATTTTAATACTGGTATTTTATATTTAGTTTGTTTTTGTTTACCTCTTGCATTAGATCATTTTATTCCCTATAAACTAACAGAGAGCACTGAGCCCACAGAAAACAAATGGCAAATCTGAACACCTGCGCAACGGAAACGATTATACGATAGCAAGCAACTTTTTCTGCTGCTGATGGGAGTACAACACTTGCACAGATAACCTCTGAAGCTCCAAAAAATATTATAATGACATCTAATATCTGAATCTCAAAGGCATTCCTCTTTCAGCATGAACTCTGCACGTGTCTGCTGTGCCCTCTGTGCAAATGAGAAATGAGAATGAAATATATTGTTGGAAAACATGGAGTATGAGGTCAGTGAATATTTATGAAACATTTCCAAACATACAAAGAAATCATCCTTTGATGCAAGTGGGTAAAAAGAAGAAACGAAATGGGGGAAAAAACATTTTAAATGAAGGCCCTGATCAGCAGGCGGCGACTACAGCTGTCATTCATATGCAATCCCTGCGGCGAGATGTTTTCTTAAGAGCTGATTCATCAGTGATGATGGGTCATCGGAGAGTAATTATGAATTTTAAACATTCACTCTACATCCACAAACATGACCACATATATGTTAATGAGTGATTCTGGACAAATCACATTCATAGGCAACACAAGGGTATTGTGTTTGTGCAAAGACCTTGGGTAAGCACCCAAAAAAAATGCTTCCTTTTTATCAGCCCTTGCTTTTTTTTCATTATTTAACTCAGCACAATATAAACAGGAAGGCAGGGGGAGCAGCACAATGGTGATTAACAAGCTCTGTGTATGCTCCTTTATCTTCATTTATTTATTTTTTCTGTCCATCTCAAGTTTTTTTGTGATTATCACTGATGTCTCCAGGCACAAAGTCTGGGCTGATGCATTAATCTGCATTATACCGGGAACCTCAACAGCTCCTGTGCTTGAGACGAGAAAACTCTGAGATATTTTGAACTGGAGCTTTCATATGAAGAACATTTATCTTAATGGTGGAATTCTGAATGTCATCTATAGGAGTGAATAAACAGCTGGAAAAGAATGATATAGAATGATGGGATTGTGCCTGTCACATTAGCAACAGTGCAGACAGATATATATTTATCTATATACAAACTCACACATACACATACAAGATATATAAACATATGTGCAACTTGATCCAAGAACACACAACCCTGCAATGCGGCAGTTTAGACATTCCTCGCTGTATGGTTAAGTTATGAGTATCTTCTTGTTTCTTTAAGGCTATATTCCCCTCTTGAGTTCTTTAATATATTTGACACTGTAAGGCGGGTGCCAGTAAGTCTGGGCTACCCCTCGAGAAAACAAAAGGCTCTCCTGAGAATTAACATTTGAACTCTCTCTTGTAACAGCAACATCTGAGACGCACCACAGATGGCAGCTCATACCTAATTTTTACAGTCTCATCATCTCCCCCTGCTCCCCCCTTCTCCTCCTCACCTAAACTCACTCACCTAAACTCACTGAAAACCTATGCAATGTTAAGAGTGTACAAAAAAAAAACTATACATGTTCAGTATCATTCAAAGTGTCTCAGTGCGCCTGGTAAAATGATCTCATTCTCTAAGCCATAATGAAAAGCTAAAAGAAGTAATAAAATATGAGAAATGTGGTGTGCCCCTTAAAGCTGTACCCTCCCCCAAATCCTCCATTCAAACTACCTCCTGTATGTAAATAAGTATTCTCTTCTACAGGTATCAAGAACCCATTCAATAACAAATTCTGATCCCACAGTTGTGAACCCCTCAATAGGGGACAAAAATCTAATTATAATGACAGACACCACCATTTGGTAAGCAAGCCAAAAATTCCTCGATTTCTGAATTGTTGTTATTACATATCTGTTGTAATTTCAGTCTGTGTTCCCCTGTCATCTCTTGTTTTAGCAGTTCCCCATTATGTTTATTAGTCTTCCCAGGTGTCCCTGATTAACCAAGCCCTCTTGTTATCTTGTTTGCCCTTGTATTTAAGCCCTGTGTTTCAGTCCAGTCCTTGTGAGTTCTTGATGTTGTAACGTTGATGTTGGTTGATCTGTTCCTGAGTCCTGTTCCCTGTCTGAGTCCTCGTCAAGTTTAGAGTTTGTTTAATAAAGTGTGCTGCAAATGGATTCTGCTTCTTCCTTGCTGCAACCATCTTAACAATATCGTTGACCAATGATTTTATTCTATGAATTGGATTTTTTAATATTGTTTTATTACCTGGTCAATAAATTGTAAACATTTGATTTTATTTTGACTGACTCTGAAATTTTTTTCCCATGTAGATTAAACGGATTCATATGTTACCGCAAGTCTGCGTCAGATTAGTGACGACTAATATTTGGCACTAATTCAAGTGTACTTGGTTTTTGCAAAGAAAACAAGTGAATTTCCATTTAGAACAGCAAATGCTCCTTGACCAATCTAAATGTGGGTGTGTCTTACCTGTGTTTTAATTTAATGTTAGTTTAGATAAGTGTATGTGGGAAACCACGGCATGGCCAATCCAAAGCTATTATAAGAGAAGTAATGTCGGTCAGCTTATATATGTAATAATGGCCATTCCTCTACTGAAGTAAAGGTTACATTAAATTCAAGTGTATGCAATTCCATGGGGGCTATACCAAAGTATCTTTAATTGTGTAAGCGTGAATGCGACCGATCTCAGGTATATAGCAATTACCTCTGTTTAGTGACCGAAGCTGGCGAGATTGTGATTGTGAGACCCGCGTTAAACAAGGCGTGAGGACCTCTGAGCGACATAGCTTCCTGATATGAATGGGTAAAATATAAGTAAAGAGCTAAAAAGAATAATCAAACATTCGCTCACATTTAATGATACTCTAATATCATTCAAACCTTTTTCATTTATGGAGTCAGATGAAATAACGAGGTAATACATATGAGAAAATGTATTTCATTTAATCTTGTTGTGTTACGTAAAAGGAAAGACAGTAATGCGCAGAGACCTTCACCCGTCCTATCGAAAATCCCCACTTGGACCGATAAACGGGCTTACAAAAACTCTTCGAGGAAAGTTGCCAGGCTCGCGGTTCTCAGGGTGCAGGACCCGCGTCTGTCGAGGCAGCGCGGAGAATGCATTCCTGGGGATCGCAAATGGATTTCTTTTTCCCGAGGGATCCATTGCTCTCTCTCCGGTACCGGAAGCCCGCGCCATGGTTTCTTCCGCCCGTGGAGAGAGACCAATGCTTCAGTGCTCTACCTCCGAGGACGTAGATGTGTTGAGCATTGAAAGTGACACAATCATGGGGGAAAAGGATTCACCATCTCTTTCCCCAGCGTATGAGGAGCTTGTGGATGTGATTACTAAAGCTGTAGATAAATGAAATATTTTATGGCCAGCAGAGAAAAGGAGCGCTCGTCCTAAAAATAGGATGGATAGGTATGGCTATGGGGCGATGCCCCAGGCAGAACAGACGCTTGCGAGCTATCTGTCTCCCGGTTCAGGATCGTCCCTGAAGGCGTCGGCTCTGCCCACTAAACCATTTAAGTAAACTATTCCTAATCTAGTGGGCAAAGCATATATGGCAGTGGGTCAAGCCGGAGCCTGCTTGTACACTATGGCAGTGCTACAAGCATATCAGGCTGACCTACTGGGGGATTTGGACAGAAGTGAGGGAGTTTGGCCTGATGGGGTTCGAGAACTTCGTCGGGCCACAGATTTATCTCTCAGGGCTACTACGGAGACCGCCAGAGCAATTTGGTGGTCTATGGCAGCCCTTGTGGACACTGAGAGATACCTCTGGCTCAATTTGACGGAGATCAAGGAGAGGATACATCTTTCCTTCTTGATGCTCCTATCTTCCTTCTGGTATCTTCGGCGACACGATTGTTTCGGTCGTCGAGAGTTTCCAGAGGGCCAAATTTCAGTCAGAGGCGGTATAAAGAAATCTCTCCCTTGTTATGTCCAAACCTCTGGGGCTGCTGGGCGTGAGCAGCTCCAGCCGTTTAGTTTCTCATACGCAGCACAGCAGCCAAAGCCTTCGAAGCAGAACCCGGATCTGAGGACCGCTGAGAAGGCTTCGGCTCAAAATAAAAGGTCCGGCGCCACCGGCGTCAAACCGGTGAGGGCAGCCCCAACCCGGGTGGAGCGGTGTACACCTCATTATACGGTGCCCGTTCCATCTCGGTGCCCTCAGGGGACCGTTCTGCCAGCCCCGCCAACCTTGGTGCTTCAGGGCGCAGCGGTCTCCAGCGAGCATCTGGCGCAGCGTCATCTCGACATTGCGTCAGACTAGCGCCCTCTGAGGGGGGTTCGAAAACAGTCAGTTCGGGTGGTTCCTGCCAGTATACTGGCTGTCTCAATTACACCAGAGGCCAGCCTCGAGGGGATGGTTCCCTTGGTAGATTTTCTGGCAGCGCGGAAGCTACTGCCAAATATATCTCTATGGGTCCTGCAGTTAGTAGTAAGAGGCAGATTTGGTTCTCGTCCTCCAGGCTACAACGGGGTGTTGCTCATGTTAGTGCATCCCGAGCAGGCTCTGGTAATGGAGCAAGAGGTAAAGGCCCTGTTAGCAAAGAAAGCAATAGAGCAGGTGTACTCACCCGACATTGCATCGGGTCATTGCGTCGGGTCTTTACAGTCATTATCTCATTGTTCCAAAAAAGGATGGAGAACTGTGTCACATTCTAGATTCGTCTGTTGGAGTGTTCGGTGCTGAAACTCAAGTTCAAGATGCTGACACTCAAACAGATCGTGACTCAAATCAGATCTGAGGACTGGTTTGTCACAATAGATCTGAAAGATGTATACTTCCATATCTCCATCCTCCCTTAGCACAGGAGGTTCCTGAGGTTTTCTTTCGGGGGCAAATAACACCAGTATCAGGCACTTCCTTTCGGTCTAGCTCTATCACCCCGCACATTCACAAAGTGCGTAGATGCAGCTCTGGCACCGCCAGGCTGCAGTGCATACGCATTCTGAATTGCATAGACGGAATCTAGCAGAATCAGAACAGTTAGCGGTCGAGATGTCGAGATATCTATCTATCTATCTATCTATCTATCTATCTATCTATATATATATATATATAGATATAGATATATATATATATATATATATATATATATATATTCTACCAAATTGGTTCACAGTTCATCTAATTTTTTTCTATATCTATATATATCTATATATATATATCTAGGGCTGCAACAACTAATCGATAAAATCGATAATAATCGATTATGAAAATCGTTGTCAACGAATGTCATTATCGATTAGTTGGTCTGCTTACGTCAAGGGGAGCGTTTACTGATGACGTCACTTTCATGACAACACAGTCGATCGCGAAATGGCAGTGAGTACCTACAGATCAATCGACGGCAGAAAAAAAGAGTGCACCCCAAGCCGGGGCTGTTAACACCTGGCCACTTCATGCGTTTTCTCAGATCGGATAGCTCTGATTTATCAAAACGATTCCATTTACACCTGGTCACATAAATGTGTTTTCGCTCTTCAATTCCCGCGCTATATGCAGATTTAATGGAGTTCACGTCACCGAAAGCAACAGATATGAGCTGCATTTTATTGATTAGCAGTTAAAATCAAAATCAAACACCGCAATAAGAGAGAGCGGCAACAGCACTGGTAAGATCATTTCGTTTCTTTACTTTTAATGATGATGATTGTGCGTTAAGCGTCTGCGACTTACTTTCACTTTGATTTGCGATAGTTTGCTCGTTGGCTTGATGAATAGATCGCTCATCTGCGGTAATGCGTGTTGCAGTAGCGTCGTCATATCCGGCTATAACATTACATTGCCTATAACACACTCTCACATGTTTATTTTTTTTAGCATTTTTGGGAGGAGTAAAATGTACATATGTGGTTTCAACAACTAGGCTAGATGCATTTACACTTTTCCAGTTTCGTATGGAATGAGTCTCAGATCTCCTCCTGAAGTGGTTTGAGCGCGATTAGAAGGGCTTTTACACCTGGTCTTTTCACGATGCGATAGCTATCTGATCTGAGAAAACAATGCTACTGTGTAAACAGCTTTGTTTACTAACTTCGGAACAGTCACACTAGATCTATTTTGTCTCGAGCATCAGGTTGCGCAATCAGTTCGCTCGCGACATAAGTGATGGATTAAAATAGCGCTACCGCAGAAATAGGTTAAATTAAAACGGTGTTTACAAAGTGAAGCACTAAATATAAAGGCAGTTAATAACAGCAGCAGTAAATTTTTTTTTTTTTTAGTCACTGTAGTCAGTGGTTTTCAGCGAATGCTTGTGCACTAATGCATCATTTTTCCTGTCTTTTTAATCAAGCCTGTTAGCTTGCTGCGTACCTCCATTCCGTTCTCTTTTTATAGCATTTGTCTACTATTAAGTTTTAATTGTTTTTCAAACGCGATCTACTGCGGCTCTACTACAATCACACGTTTGTTTTCAGTCTTTCTATATTTAAATTATCAATATATTAAGGTTTAAAATGTCAAAAATAAAGATTATATTAGTAAAACTCAATGTGTGGCTTTTGCACTTTTTAAAGTACACTTTTACACATGAATACCCTGATTTAAGGTTTTATTTAATTCTAATAAACAAAAAATCTAATAAAATTAAAAAAAAACTTTATCCGATTAATCGATTAATCGAAAAAATAATCGTCCGATTAATCGATTATCAAAATAATCGTTAGTTGCAGCCCTATATATATCTATATCTATATCTATATATATATATATATATATATATATATACACACACACACACACACACACACATATATATTGCTCTTGCATTCTTTCTTGTGGCTCAGTGACACACCTGAATGAATGGCTCATTAAGGATGCGGGCCCCATTGTCTCCTCAGGTGTGAACCACTAAATATGCATGATGGTGTTGAAATCGTTGACGCCCCTTGCGCATATTGCCTTTCCAAACAAAAAGTGTCTTACAAAATTTAAATCAATGTATTGTTTTATGTGAATGATTAGGCAGGACGATTTTCACATCATTTTGAAGAAAAAACTCTAGGCAACGACATCCATTAGTCAAAAGTCTTAATGACACATATTTAGTATGTGTTTTGTGGCCTTATTTCAGAAACTTTAGTTTTTAGTTTTTTCAATAACCATGCATAAACATTATTCTCTTAAAAATACAAACATGTACATACATGTTGCTCACATATTATGGTAGCCCTGTTTGTGCTAAATAGAGTGTAATTACACCTTTGCCATTAATATGTTTATAAGCAACTGAAAAAAGCACAAATGTCAGGGCATGTCAGAATATCTCAAGGACCCCAAAAACCCCTTAGACCCCAGAGGGTTATATGCGAAGGTTGGGGTTGAGACTCAATGCCAAGAAGAGTGTGCTTTCTCCAGTACAGAGGAACACTTTTCTTGGAGTGGTCTGGGATTCAGTCACGATGCGAGCCGTTCTGTCGCCCGCTCGTGTAGCTGTTATCCTTACTGCCACAAAAGAGCTAAAGCTAGGCCAGTCACACACTGTGAAACAGTTCGAGAGACTGTTAGGCCTCAGGGCTGCTGTACGCAAGACCTTTGCAGTGGTGGCTCAGGACCAGAGGGTTCTACCCGAGGGGAAACCCACTCCGTACGATCAAGATCACGTGGCAGTATCCCCGCGCCTTGGTTATATGGAGGAAACACTGGTTCTTGTCCCACAGACAACACGTTGGTGGCCTCTTATTTTTGGTCCCTCAGGAAAATACGCTCTCTGAGGGCAGTGTGTTTTCCAGGGGGCCAGAATATTGGAGCAGACACCCTGTCGAGGCAGGGGCTGAGGCCAGGGGACTGGAGACTCCACCCCGAGGTGGTGGAGCAAATATGGGAGTTTACTGCCAGGTAGAAGTGGATCTGTTTGCATCTCAGCACACGACACACTGTCCACTTTGGTTCTCCCTCACTCAACCAGCCCCCCTGGAGCTGGATGCTATGGTGCAGACGTGGCCGAGGCTACGTCTGTATGCATTTCCCCCTGTTGCTCTACTCCCAGGAGTTCTGGAGTGAATCCGCTAGGGTGGAATAAGCCTACTGCTAGTAGCACCCCGCTGGCCGAGCCGAATTTGGTTTGCGGACCTAATTCTTCTCCTCGACGGCCCCAGAGGGTTATATGCGATCCCGATCAGAAAAGACCTTCCGTCTCAGGCAGGGGGCGCAATATTTGACCCCCGGCAGGGGATTTGGAATCTGTGGGTTTGGCCTCTGAGGGGGCCCAACTCATAGAGAGTGGTCTCTCAACTGAGGTTGTTAAGACCATTCTAAGCTCCAGAGCTCCCGCTACGAGGAAACTATATTGACTTGGAGAGTTTTTTCACTTCTTGGTGTTACCAGTGTCAGTGGGATCTGGTTAACTGTTCAGTAAACACAGTATTCGAGTTTCTGCAAGAACACTTTGCATCAGGTCTATGTTCTTCCATGCTTAAGGTATACGTGGCGGTCATTGCAGCTTTCCACGCCCTGGTGGGTGGTACATTTTTGGGTCGAGACCCCCTGATCACTCGTTTCCTTCGTGGCACTTTGAGGCTGATGCCTGCAACTTGCACTAGGGTGCCGGCTTGGGACCTTGCATTAGTTCTAGTAGGCCTATCTGGGACTACCTTTGAGCCCTTAGATTTGGTCTCAGGGAAGTTTCTTTCTTTTAAGACTACTTTCTGCTAGCTATTTCGTCCCTCATTGAGTCGGAGACCTTCAGGCCCTTTCGGTTCCCACCTGCCTTGAGTGCACCGGGGATGGTCAAGGCATTCTTACCCCAAACATGGATATGTTCCTAGGTGCCTACCACCTGGACGCTGCCCCAAGGTCTCAGTAGCTTAGTGCTCAGTGTAGTGATGACAACGTGCTGACACTCAGGCATTTGAAAGTTTGGCGATTTGGGTATTCTCGTTCCCAAAGAGTCATCAACGCCTCGAAAGGGAACGTCTCAGGTTACGACTGTAACCATAGGTCCCTGTGATAGGGAACGGGACGATGCGTCGCCCTGCCATACTTCCTGCATCCCTGTGATCGACTTGCTTCGGGAATTTTTTAAGCTAATGCCGGTTTCACCAGATGCGCTCTTATCTCTTCCTGGTCATGACGTCACCCACCCGTGACGTTCATTACATCCATTGGACTAGTTGACATAGATGCTTCAGACACATTCACGCTGCAAGCGTTCCCAAAGCGTCATTGAAGCATCGTCTCGTTCCCTATCTCAGGGAACTATGGTTACAGTCGTAACCTGAGACATTTTCCTCCATTCATGAATATGGTATATTTAAATCATCTAAATGTGTAAATGTAAAGTATTATTTTTACATCATCACTTTGATAACAGAGTAAAAGAGTACATATGCACAGTGTCCGTATGTTGTAGCCATTTAAGTAAATTTATGGTTAAAATAAATTTTGGTTTCATATTTTTGTTACAATTTTATGATATTATTATTATTATTATTTTAATTTAATCAGTTAATTAAGAAAGAAAATATCGAAAATGGGATAAGTCATAAAGGGCATGGAAATGGATTGAATGGGTTTTTGACCACTTCATACACAGGTTTCTTGTATACAAACAATACCGGATGCGCACGCATCCAAGAGGCAAGACCGCTATATGTTAGGCCGAGTTCTGTAAAAGAACATTGCAATTAACGTAGATTTTGCATTGTTTGTAAATTCTTGTTGACTCAATAATAAACTGCAATTTCAGAGTTGGATCTGTTTGTTTGTGTTTCATTTGCATATTAATATAACATTATGTAAAATGTTAGTTAGTTGACTAGTAAGCTAAGTTATAATGTTAATCATCAGGTCTCTGAATGAAATTGTCCAACTAAGTTTGTGAATCATAAAAACCTGACATACCCTATGCATTTAGGTTAGTTTACAGCACAACAGCTCCGTGTCATCTCTGCTTCTGCTAGAATAGACGTAAAGGGTTGTTTTCTGCCTCTTAGATGCACGCGCATCTATGTGATAACGTTGCACAGAAACCCGTGTATAAGGTTGTTTGAAGTTTTTTCGTTTTGTATAATTTGTACCTTAATTTCAATCGATGTTTTGTAAATCAACTATCTGGATTTAAATAAAAAAGAAGAAAACAAACAACACTTGGAATGAAGTGCATAACAAAACACAAGCCCACTACCATGTGTTATGCTGAGGTTGAACCAAGGAGGAAGCAAGATCCAAGTTTCAGCACACTTTATTAGATAAACTCAAAACTAAACAAGGACTCAGACTAGGAACAGGATTCGGGAACAGAACAACCAACGTCTACATTACAACACAACTTCAAACAAAACCAAGAACTCACAAGGACTGAACTAAAACACAGGGCTTAAATACAAGGGCAAACAAGCTAAACAAGATAATAAGGGGGCGTGGCTAATCTGAAACACCTGGGGAGACTAATAGACATAACAGGGAACTGCTGAACATGAAAAGACAGGGGAAAACAGACTGACATCACAACACCATGCTTCCAAGGCCTTAAGAAAAGGCCGAAACACTGTATATCGTTTTTGTTTATGAATTGCGTTGTAATCCATACTCACATTATTTTTTCAGTGGCCTTCAAAAAAGTGGTGGGGACATGTCCCACCTATCCCAGCCGCAAATTGCACATATGGTAAATTTGGTTTCTTTACATGATTTTAGCATGTTAAAAAAATCACAGTCTTTGCAAGCAACTCTTTGCTTGCTGTTGAAGAAATATATTTTTTACCAATAAATACTGAGCTTAAGGCAAGATACAACAGGCAAAACAAGAATTTTGAACCTGGCTTTTTCCAATGTTCAGATTTCTGTTTAGAAAATGTATGCAAATTAGAGCATATTATTAGGTAAGGCATCATTTGCATATTTAAATATAACATTTCAGAAAACTTGTAATGCAAAACAACTGCATTAATGTACTGTGATAAATCAACTGGTGAAAGTATGGTGACATCTTATAGTTGAAAGTTTTAACCTATCTGCCTTTAACCTGTTTAACCTTTATAAAAATGAAAATAATTAGTATAGAAAAAAAATCTTCCTGCAGTCCATTTCTTTTCAAAAACATGATTAAACATTTAATAAGTTCCTTGGAAAGGGTTTTAAATTTTACATTAACTCTGAGAGCTACCTTTCTGACCTGCACTAAATTAACACCTCACTCAAGACATTATTCTTTCACTCAATCGCAGAAGTAAAAAGTGAATCCATCGCACTCTCTGAAGCAGGATATGTTGATTTAACAGCCAGAAGGGTAATATATAGTCCTCTCTATAAAGAGGAAAGTGAATGAAACATGTAGCAATGCGAAATCCATACAAAAGTCTGCTTTCAGCATCAATATTAAAGGTCAGATTCTGATGGAGAAAAATAACAAAGGTGAAAACCTGACAGAAAGCAGTTTGAGTGTGGATAGAGTGATCTGACTCGGTGTGAACTGAACGTGGCACACAAGGTGATGTCAGAGCAATATGGATTACTCTAGTGTGAAAGGTCAGCCACGTCTTTTGGATAGTCATAACAGTCTACACACTTTCTGACCTCTCTCTTTTTATTTTTTTTCGGCTTTTGCCATATTTATTTTTGACCTTAGTGACAAAGAAAAATATTTTATATCCCCAAACTTATTTCACCTAATTCCTTGTAAAAAACAAAAAAATCTTAATGACTACTTGTGTTGTTTTCCATTAAAAATATCTAAACATCCTTAAGATACACATCTGTTCAAAAGTTTGAGGTCAGTATTAAAAAGAAAACGTCTCAGGTTACTATTGTAACCATAGTTCCCTGAGAACAGGGAACGAGACGATGCGTCGATCGACGCCATGGGAACGCCCCCAGCGTGACTGCGTCTGAAGCATCTATGTCAACTAGTCCAATGGAAAGAATGAGCGTCACGGGCGGGTGACGTCATGACCAGGAAATGATAAAAGCACATCTTGGCAAACCGGCATTAGCTTCGAAAATTGCCGAAGCAAGCCGATCACAGGGATGCAGGAAGTATGGCAGGGTGACGCATCGTCTCGTTCCCTGTTCTCAGGGAACTATGGTTACAATAGTAACCTGAGACGTTCCCTTACGAAGGGAACTCAACGATGCGTCGATCGACGCCATGGGAACGAGAATACCCAAAGCGCCAGAATTCCAAGTACCTGAGTGTTAGTCTGTTGTAACTAAGCACTAAGCACCTGAGAACCTGGGGCAGCATCCAGGTCCAGGCAGTAAAACCTAATGAATGTGAGCGGTGAGGACCAGCCTGCCGCATCACACACGTCTTGAAGAGAAACTCCAAGTAATAAGGCTTTAGAGGCCGCCATACACCTCGTAGAGTGAGCTCTGACCGCCAAAGGACACGGCTGGTCAGAGTACTCGTATGCAAGTGAAATAGCCTCAACTATCCACTTACTAACCGTCTGTTTAGAAGCAGGAAGACCCTTCTCAGGTGATCCAAGCAAATAAATAACTGGTCGGACTTCCTCATTGAAGATGTCCGATAAACATAAGTATACAGTGCTCGCACTGGACACAAGAGGTTCAGCCTTTCCTGGTCCGCAGTGTGCCACGAAGGAAACGTGAAATCAGGGGGTATCAACCCAACGATGTACCCCCCACAGGGCGTGGTAAGCCGCAATGGCCGCCACGTAGACCTAAAGCGTGGAAGGACATAGACCTGACGTAAAGCGCTCCTGCAGGAACTCGAGTACTGTGTTCACAGAACAGTTAACCGGATCCCACTGATGTCGGTGACACCATACAGAAAAAACTTTCCATTTAAGCGCATATAGTTTCCTAGTAGCTGGAGCTCTGGAGCTTAGAATGGTCTCAACAACCTCAGTTGAGAGACCACTCTCTATGAGTTGGGCCCCCTCAGAGGCCAAACCCACAGGTTCCAAATCTCCAAATATTGTCCCGGCCTGAGACAGAAGGTCTCTCCTGATCGGGATTTCTCCAAGGGAGGACCGTCTAAGAGATGGATCAGGTCCGCAAACCAGATCCGACTCGGCCAGCGTGGTGCTACTAGCAGTAGGCTTATTCCGTACTGGCGAACTCGCTCCAGAACTCCTGGGTGCAGAGCAACAGGGGGAAATGCGTACAGACGTAGCCTCGGCCACGTCTGCACCATAGCATCCAGCCCAGGGGGCTGGGTGAGTAAGGGAGAGCCAAAGTGGACAGTGCGTCGTATGCTGAGACGCAAACAGATCCACCTCTGCTTGGCCGTAAAACTCCCAAATAATCCCCTGGCCTCAGCTCCTGCCTCGACAGGATGTCTGCTCCAATATTTTGGTCCCCAAGAATATACACTGCCCTCAGGGAGAGTACCTTCCCCAGAGACCACAGGAGGATCCTCAGACCCCCCTGACGGTTCAGATAAGAGACCACCGATGAGTTGTCTGTACGGACGAGCACATGATGACCCCTCAGGTCTGGGAGGAATTGCTTCAACGCATTGAAGACAGCCATCATCTCCAGGCAATTTATGTGCCACGAGAGATGATGACTCTTCCACAGACCCTGAACCGAGCGGCCTTCCATTACCGCTCCCCAGCCGGTGAGGGAAGCATCTGTCGAGATAGTAACTCGATGGCAAAGAGCTCCAAACACCGGACCCTGGGTTAAGAACCAGTGCTTCCTCCATATAACTAAGGCACGAAAGCAACGCCGCGTGACCTTGATCATACGAAGTGGGTTTCCCCTCGGGGAGAACCCTCTGGTCCTGAGCCACCACTGTAAAGGCCTCATGTACAGCAGGCCAAAAGGTATCCCGTTGGACGCTGCTGCCAAAAGACCCAACAGTCTCCCGAACTGTTTTACAGTGTGTGACTGGCCTAGCTTCAGCTCTTTTGTGGCTGACAGGATAGCAGCTACACGAACGGGCGATAGGGTGGCCCGCATCGTCACTGAATCCCATACCACACCAAGGAAAGTGGTTCTCTGTACTGGAGAAAGCACACTCTTCTTGGTATTGAGCCTCAACCCCAACATCTGCATATGAGCGAGAACGACACCTCGGTGCCGAACCGCCAACTGCTCTGATTCCGCTAGAATCAGCCAGTCGTCGATGTAGTTCAGAATACGTATGCCCTGCAGCCTGAGCGGGGCTAGAGCTGCATCTACGCATTTCGTGAACGTGCGGGGTGATAGAGCTAGACCGAAAGGAAGTACCCAATACTGGTATTCTTTGCCCCCGAAAGAAAACCTTAGGAACCTCCTGTGCTGAGGGAGGATGGAGACATGGAAGTAAGCGTCCTTCAGATCTATCGTGACAAACCAGTCCTCGGATCTGATTTGAGTCACGATCTGTTTGAGTGTCAGCATCTAGAACTTGAGTTCCTGTACTGAACGATTTAACAGACGAAGGTCTAAAATGGGACGCAACTCTCCATCCTTTTTTGGAACAATGAAATAACGGCTGTAAAAACCCGACCTCGGTCGGGTGAGTACACCTGTTCTATAGCTTCTTTCGCTAACAGGGCCTTTACCTCTTGCTCCATTACCAGAGCCTGCTCGGGATGCACCACTGTGGGCAACACCCCGCTGTAACGAGGAGGACGTGAACCAAACAGGATTCTGTATCCTTTCTCTACAATCTGCAGGACCCAACGAGAAATATTCGGCAGAAGCTTCCAAGCTGCCAGAAAATTTACTAAGGGAACCAGCCTCTCGAGGCTGGTCTCTGGTGTTAACGAGACAGCCAGTCCCGGAGCCTGAAACATAATGGCAGGAACTACCTGAACTGGCTGCTCTAAAACCCCCCTCAGAGGGCGCGAAACCGATGCAGTGCCGCAGCATAGCATCAGCGACTCGCTGGAGACCGCTGCGCCCCGAAGCACCAAGGGTGACGGGGTTGGCAGAACGGTCCCTTGAGGACCCCGAAGTGGAACGGGCACCGTATTCTGAGGTGTACACCGCTCCACTTCGGTCGGGGCTGTCCTCACAGGTCTGACGCCAGTGACGTCAGGACCTCTTTTTTTATTTTTTTTTTGAGCCGAAGTCTTCTTCGCCTGAAGAACGGTCCTCAGATCCGGCTTCGACTTAGAATACTTCGACTGAGAGTGTTGCGCCTGTTTCCATTGTTTATGTGGAGGTGCACGAGACGAAACACTCTCTTTCTGTTGCACATGATATGATGAGCTCGACGGCTGGGGCTGCTCACGCCCAGCAGCCCCAGGGGGCTGGACACGGCGAGGGATAAACTTTTTAAAAGCGTCAGCTTGCTTCTTAGACTCCTGAAATCGCTCGACGACCGCGTGGACTGCGTCGCCAAAGAGACCAGAAGGTTCAAGCGGAGCATCTAATAAAAAAGCTTGATCTTTTTCTTTAATCTCTGACAGATTTAACCATAAGTGTCTCTCAGTAGCTACCAAGGCTGCCATAGACCGCCCAATTGCTCTGGCGGTCTCCTTAGTAGCCCTGAGAGAAAGATCGGTAGCACGACGAAGTTCTCGAATATCGTCATGAGTAATTCCCTCACTACTATCCAGATCCCCCAGCAGGTCAGCTTGATACGCCTGTAGCACTGCCATTGTATGCAGACATGCTCCAGCTTGACCTGCTGCCGTATAAGCTTTGCCCACTAAAACCGAGGTGGCTTTAAGCGGTCTAGTGGGCAAAGCCGAGGCTTTCAGGGACGATGCGGGACCAGGCGAAAGATAGCTGGCTAAATTCTGTTCCGCCTGGGGCATCGCCTCATAACCATACTCTTTTAGCCCTCTTATTCTCGAATAAGTGTTAACTTGAGGGCTAAAAAGTCGTGAAGAGTAAGGTTTATTCCACAATTTCGATATTTCATTGTGAAGATCGGGAAAAAAGGGAAGCTCTCGTGGTGGAGATAATGTAGTGGATGATAAAAAGCGCTAATCTAATTTACTTTTAGGACGAGCGCCTTTATTCTCAGATGGCCATACAATATTTAATTTTTCTACAGCCCGTGACATAACATCCACCAGCTCATCATATGCTGGGGAAATAAATTGTGAATCTTTTTCCCCCCTGTGTGTGCTTTCACTCTCCATACTCATAACATCGACCTCCTCGGAGGAAGAGCATTGAAGTAATGGAGGGCTCTCTCCCCGGGCGGAAGAAACCGCAGAGCGTGCTTCCGACACCGGGGGGAGAGCGCTGGATCTTCCGGGTAAGGAAGGAGAAAAGGCCAAGAGACCCGTCTCCAACCCCTCCGAAAGATCCTTCCGCGATCCCCAGGAATGCATTCTCTGCGCCGCCTCGGCAGACGCGGGTCCTGATCCCTGAGGATCGCGAGCCTGCCCACTCTTTACATCAAAGAGTGACAGGCGAGAGCGGAGCATGCGGAGCGGTAGCATTTCACAGTGTTGACACTCAGCCTCCTCGAAGGCTGAGACCGCATGCTCCACTCCCAAACAAATGACACAAAGCTTGTGTGTGTCCCCACCCGTTAAATAACGCGGGCAGGGAGGAACACACTGCTTGTACACTTGTTTCGCCATAACGTTTCCGAATAAATTGCAACAGACAACAATAAATAGACAGAGACAGTATAACACAGATCGCTTGCTGAGGCAACAGAAGCTAATGCCGGTTTGCACCGGATGTGCTTTTATCATTTCCTGGTCATGACGTCACCCGCCCGTGACGCTCATTCTTTCCATTGGACTAGTTGACATAGATGCTTCAGACGCAGTCACGCTGGGGGCGTTCCCATGGCGTCGATCGACGCATCGTTGAGTTCCCTTCGTAAGGGAACACATTAATAGTTTTTTTTTCCAGCAAGGATACATTAAACTATTCAAACAATTAATCAAACGTGACAGTAAAGACATTTATAATGTTGCAAAAGATTTATATTTCATATAAATAATGTACTTTCTATTTATTAAAGGATCCCGAAAAAATGTATCATGGTTTCCACAAAAATATTGATAATAGTAAGAAATGTTTCTTGAGCACCAAATCATCATATTAGAATGATTTCTGAAAGATCATGTTACACTAAAGACTGGAGTAATGGTGCTGAAAATTCTGATTTGCCATTACAGGTGTAGTATCTGGACTGAATCAAGGTGATCGAGTCAGCTCTAGGCCTCAGCAAAGCTTTTAACTTTTGACTTCTTCATGTAAATCACAGCCCTGGCTCCAGTGAGTCTGTACCGAATTGCCCCTGTTGTCACATTAGTTGCCTGGCAGATGCTAAACAGAAACACCTTTAAGTTCCGTGCTGACTTAAAAAAAACACACACAAATAAATGCCGACTCCACTCATTTGAATAGACATAACTCACACACACATAAAGACTTGGGCATATCCCCATGTTATATTAGCCTAGTTATGATTATTTAGTTATGTTAGGGTAATTTTAAATGCTTATATTCATATGGGAGAATGTTTCACTCCTTTAATGTCTTCACATTTGGTATTAAAATGTCCCTCTCTTTATGCCTTAATTAATGACATATAACAGGTTACGATAAAATGCATTTGTATTAATTTTTAAGGTTTAAGGAGACAAAGAAATTAATTTCAGGGAATATCAGAAAAAAAAGTGTGTGTATTGATTTGTCCTTATAAGAGACGTACACTAGAAAATCTTCGCTCATTTTGCTAATTTTTTCTTCTTCTTCGGGTTAAGACATTCGAAGCACTTGACTTTCCTGACTGGCTCTCAAAGGTTAACTGTTTGTGATATTTGCCATTCTTTGATATTCTCTCTCTTCCTTTCTTTACTTTTGGTTATTCTGTGTATATGCATCCTTTGCTTAAGTTTGTTGTATGTATTTGTATAGTTCCATTTATTAAAACCATGTAAATAAACATCACAATTGAACCTTTTCCACATAAGCATCATGGCTCAATAAGTCTAGAACATGTACGCTAACTAGGCCTGTCACGATAACAAATTTTGCTGGACGATAAATTGTCCAAGAAATTATTGCGATAAACGATAATATTGTCGATCTGAGACCATTTACATCTAATATAATGATAATGGCATAATAATGCAGGTATTAAATAAATAAATGTATTCCTTAAATAATTCCTAAAAAGCTGACAGTTCTTCACGATCTCACACATCTATTATCAATGAAGCTGACTGCACAATTAATCTTTCATAATATCCACACTTTGTTTGTTATAATTAGAGGATTTGCCAGCATACAGAATTCAGCACTGAACAAAAAGTCCGTTTTGAGCGGTGAGGAGAGTCTATCTTAAATGCTTCTGATTGGCCATTGCGTTCAAGAAATCAACACGTATGTCTGTGATTGGCTACATCGCTCAACGCTGCAAAACTCTGGCCTGTAAATCGTTTCTATATTGTTTTAGTTGTTCTTGTAGAATAAAAATCTATTAGTTTTTATATGTTTTATTAATAGATATTTCTAGTTTGCGGGAGTCCCGCGAATCGTTTTATTCTCCCGCAACCGGCACACACAGAGTGAGTGCATTACCGCCTGCGCTCGCACTCGGCCATCAAATCTAGTGCCGCGCCGCACTCTATTGCATTGGGAGTGCACGTCTCTAGATCAAGGGTCCGGCCCAGGTCAAGTTCGGGCTCAGGAAGATAATCTAAACTCTAGTTCACGCTAAGGAACCGAGAGTTGTCATCCAGTCTCTTTGGTAGAGAGAGAGAGAGACGAGGAAAACAAACAAGCATGCAAATGGAAATTATCGCGTCCGGAAAAATTATCGAGCTCATTTTTTTTATCGTGCGATTAATTGATTTATCGACTATCGCGACAGGCCTAACGCTAACCACTAAGTCTTTTGTCCTACTCTCTTATGTAAGCTGATGTGAATTTCAAGCAAATTATTATTCTTAAACCAAAAACTTGTTTTGAAGAATAATGTACCACAGCACAAGATCGAAGATTAATTCAAAAGCTGAAAAACAGTACTAGTAATTGTACTATCCACATAGAATACAACAGCAAAGTCAAGGCCCTTTAGGTAGAGTTGTCTGTTGTTTGTTGAATCTTATATGAATCAACCAGAACAAGAGAGTCACGCATTACTCACTCAACACTACAGTCAGGTTGCAAGCCACAGCTTTCTTTCTTAAAGCAACTACTGCTGCCTAATAAATCAATGAATATATAATGAATGAAGATATCTTCAACAGGAACAATAACTTTTCAGTAAAAAAAATCTTATATTAATAAGTTTAACATAAATTAGCATATACACTATCATTCAAAAGTTTGGAGTTGTTCTCTTTTGTCTCTTATGCTTATCAAGGCTTATTTATTTTCTGTTGGCACCAATAGCCTTGTAGGCAGCATTGACATATAGCGCCATTGCGCTTGGGGAGACACGAGTTTGAGTTCCAGCTCGTGGAACTTTACCCATCACGTCCCCTTCTTTCTTTTCCCACCTTGCTTCCTGTCCACTCTATACTTTCCTCAAGGCAAAAATCGCCAAAAACAAATCTAAAAAAAAACAAAAAAACTTTTCTATTTGCTTATATTTTAAGATATAATCTATTCCTGTTATGGCAGATGAATTTTCAGCATTATTATTCCAGTCTTCAGTGTCACATTATCCTTCAGAAATCATTCTAATATGCTGATCTGTTGCTCAATAAACATTTCTTATTATTATCAATGTTGAAATCAGGTGTGTTGCTTAATATTTTTGTGGAAACCACGATAAATTCTTTGATGAACAGAAAGTTAAAACGAACAGCATTTATTTGAAATAGAAATATCTTGACATTATAAAATTCTACCATCCCTATTAAAATTAACTAAGTACTCATTTCTTTTGACCTCAATTTATTCAATTCATCACCACACCAAACAGACAGGATACATCGCTACCTTTTAAAACCAACCAGACGGAGGTATCTTAAAAAGCAGGATATTATTCAAACCTTGGATTCAGACATGCCCTGATGCCTTCCTACCTCCAGACACTGCCTGTCAATGCAGCTTTTTTCCAGTTTAGGACAAAGCCTTTAAGTCAGAGATAACAAACAAAGAGGGGCAAGCAGGTCATACTTCCTAATGCCAGATATATCAGTGGATCAGACCACAGTATAAGGTCGGCAGCCTTGAGATGTTTTCCCCAAAACTGGCATCTGAGCAGAAGGCCAGCCTTTCATCAGAGCAAACTGAAAAGGACCTGGCAACCCCTGAATACTGATTACAGTAACTACAACAATAGCCATGTTTGTTGTTCTAGTTTAGCATTTAAGGGGTTATTCGGGTCTTGTTTACCAGAACTCTTTTCCAAAGCTGTTTGATGAGCTGTTTGACGCCATTACAATGATAACATCCTAGTGGCTTCAGCAAGACTTTGACCTTTACATCGACTGAGAGTGCTTACAAAAATTACATGTTGTGACGCTGAGATTTCAGAAGCATTTTAGAACAGGCTAAATACAGTATATAAGCTTACATGAAGGTAAATGTGTGTATTTTCACCCATACCCTGCTTTGATGTAGTCCAGGAACGTGTGTTCGGCCTCCACCGAGAATGAAAGCATTGTCACCTGGGTAATTGAGCAACAAAGAACAGATGGTTTACAACAGCATATATGCGCACAAACCACATCTGCAACGAAACAATCCATCATGGCATTATGCAAAGACTCTCTTCTCTCAGCTGTCAGTGCCACACAGTCTTTTTCATTAGTATTGTCATTAGACAACCAGGATCTTTCCATGTTGGGAGGAAGACAGGTGATGGACTATTCATTTGAGTTTTGATTAAAATCTCAAAGCCAATTCTTGGCAGTTAATGTGGAGAGTCTTTGTGGATCATCAATCACTGTTATCCACCCGGACCTCCGATATTACTTCTTCACTGCTCTCCTTATCAAAGTATGAAACAGAAAGCACTATCCAGTCAAGGGACTTGGATCTCAGATTGTCAAGTAATTTATCTGAATAATAACCAGACATACAGTACAGAGTCCTTGTGGAATACAACTGGACAAATATATTTAGTGTTGTAAGAATGCAGTAATTCAATGCAAAAAAATTAAAATGTTGCCTTGGCATCAAACTGAAAAAAAATGAAGTTTAACCCCCTGGGGTCGGTTTCTTATCAATGCAAAAGAGACTCAAAATACTCTGTTGATTTTGATCTTACATATTAGTGTTATACATCATTCGATCCCATTCGAAGTGTCTATATTTTTGTGTATAGTCACAATAAAAACAAAGTGTTGTGCTTTTTATCAAATAAATAAAAATAAACATGATGCGAGTTTTGCCTTCTCTCTGTCACTGAAGTCCATTCTGAAACGCGTCCGAAAATGAACTGTAACTCAGCGAATACTTGTCATACAGGCACGAGATATTTTTCTTTATGAAGCTTGAATTCTCTTCTTTTAAATTAAGTAATTTATATAAAAAACAAATATTCTCATTTTATGCAATCTGTATGAAAAGAGATCGATGTCAGTCTTTTTCTTTTCAGCTCATTATAGCTCATTAAGTGCTAATGTGACCACACCCACGGAGAGCGCGTGCAATTTACCACAGAAGTGCTGGTAGTTTCATTTTGAGGAGCAACGCATCAAGCTGATGCGAATAGTAAATTTATTCTTAAGTGCTTTGCTCTAATCGTGATACGGAATAGTGTCTGTAAACCGCAAAAAGAATTTAAATATGAATTGCGTGTCTGTGTGTGAATGAATGAATGAACGACACAGACGCGTGCGCGCTGTTGTTTATCTCACACTCGCATAAACACGTTATGTTACAGACTAAATATGAATGTTTAGACAAGATTCCGTTGATTAGTTTTGGATAGATTATAAAATCTTTACTGTAAAAAAAAAGACTACTGCAACATTAAATAAGCTTCGCCAATTTCTTAGTGTTTTCCTTTATTCAATTTGCACACTGAACATGGGTTGGAGCTCATAATTTTGAACTCTCAAAGTTCAACAGATTGATTAATTTAACATGTACAGCATTTTCTTCTGGTGGAGCATGTCCCTGGACTATCCTAGAGGGACCGAGGTTCACCCCCCACAGTCTAACTAAATCCTGTAGAAAAATACTAAAATAGCCCTGTAGCTAAAGACAGAAAAGCTTTTTTTCAGAGAACATATCTTGAATTGAGTTTTGTTCTTATTCTCCATTTGCAAACATGTTTTTCTTATTTTAAGCATAAAGCTCTCTAAAACAATGTGATAACAAATAATACCTTAATTCAAGATATATTGAAAACAAATTGTATTATCTTATTATATCTAACATGTTAAAACATTTGTAGCCTACTAAAACACAAGATAAAAAAAAATATTTTTGTGCAGGATATTAAGAGAGCAAATTCACTACTCACTGTGCCAGAGTTGATGTATCTTCTCTTTTTGAGTTTCTTTTTAGAATTCACCACCTGAAATATAAAATTTCGAGATGACACATCACTTAAAGGAAGAGTGAGTGAGTGAGTGAGTGTGTGTCTGTGTGTGTGTGTGTGTGTGTGGGGGGGAGGGGGGGAGGGGGGGAGGGGGGAGAGGGAGAGAGGGAGAGACAGAGAATGAGAAAATAAATGTGGTTCTTGTCCAAAAAGAAGAAACGTTTGAGAGAACTGCTACTGGATCATTTCCAGGCTGCCAGTAATTTTTTTGTTCCACTTACTTTAAAAGACACAACTGTTCTATATGTTCAGATGCTTTGACAAATCCAGTTCAGGTCAGTTACATACACAACCTTGGCTAACAGTTTGGAAACCAGGACACAGATGATGTGATTTGTATGGATTGGGGTTTAGCTGAACCGACCCTGCAGCTTCTAGTGTTGTTTGTCCGACTCAATCCCCAGGAAACCCCAAATCCTTTCAGCACACCGCTGGGACTGTCACACTCCTGTAGAACATCTTACCACCCCCTTACCACCACTGGGGTAATGCTAGGGTGAATACATACATACACACAGCACTTTTATACACACCCAACCCCCTCCTCCTTTCTCATACACAAAAAAGATTGAGTTCTAAGATAAAACTAATTTTCAAGATCACAAAGTATATGTGCATTTTTAGCTCAATTTATGTTGTGCGCTTGTGTCAACCAACTCCAACAAGGTTGGTCCAGGTTGTCTGTGTCCACAGTGTTAAAAGACTAGTTTAAAAGTCTACCTTAAACCAAACTTGCGCTTTGCAAATTCACTTATGATATTAGTCTAATATTAATATTATTTCTTTAATAATTATAATAATAATCATAATAAAATATGTCAATGAATACTCTGAATATCAAGGGGATGTTCCAACCAAGCAATGTCTCCCCTATATTTTTCAACAAGATAAACTCCCATACACACATTTTTATTTCTTTTTTTGCCATCATCACTTCATAAATCTAGAATCACCTCCTTTATATGAACACAATGGATCCTCAGTGGATTAATGGATCAGTATCTGATTCACTAAACTCACCTCAAACACGTTGAACTGACTCTGACCGCGAGAGAGGTCTCTGTAGCTGGTGGTGAACTCCCCGATAAAATCATGACTGAAGCACAAGGAACAACAAAGAGACTCTTACTGTCTGTGATGATGAAAATAGATGGATTTGAACTTATTTACGAGAGAGTGATCAGCATTTGTTAGTGCCAGGCGTTTTAGAGCATGGGTTAAATGAATACTGCATTAAGCTAGGAGGACATTTTTCCACTATAATTATCATATAAAAAAATGAAGCGTCAGTGATGTGTCTTTGTGTGGGGTTTACGAAATGCACATATTAGATCATGAGATCATATTACGTAAATGTGTAGTGTAAATAAACAAATGTGTGTTTTTCTACCTGCCATCTCTGTCCCAGTCGTACACCTCCGCTTTAATTGACCTGAAAGATTTAAAACAGAGCATTTAGAAACATGGTGTGGTGATATGTCAGAAACTGAAAAGAAAGCAGCAGCTGAATTGATGGATGCTTTCTGATTATAAAAGGGCTTAGAGACCCTGTCTCACTGTCTTTTCATCTCAACTCTAAAACCAACCAATTACAGGCTATTATCCAGACAGTGCACTCGGAATTAAACAGCGGTCGGCAGGGAACGAACTCCCGGGTTGTGACACAGAGCAGCCCTGGAGCATCACTTCACCTGACAGGACGCAGGCGAGTTTCATTTAAACATTAATTACATCTGAAGTTTTGAATAATTAGAACCTCATTCTGTTCAAAGCAAGTTAACGCGATCAATTACAGAGAGGCAGCAGATATTTGTAGCCTCGTTAATAAAAATGTCTATCAAGGGTAATAGCTCTAAACGGCATTCGGCGCCGAAGCATGTCACACACTTGTTATCACAAAATACAGGGATGTTCTTGTATTTACTGTTGCGATAAAAATGAATGAGCAAAAACGGACAACAGTCATTCTTTCCCTGTTTAATAACCAGCACAATCTATGTTGTGTTATCTTCTTGAAGGGATAGTTAAACCAAAAATGACCCTCACCCTCATGTCGTTCCAAAACCTGTATTTTTTTCTTCTCTAGAACGCAAAAAAATATATATTTTGAAGAATATTTCAGCTGTTTGTGTCCTTAAAATGACTGTCAATGGCGTCCAAAACAACTCAATTGTATGGACAACAAAACACTGACACAAAACACTGTTTTGTGCAGACTTAAATATATTTTTTCAAAAGATTATGCTACAAAAGGTGGATTTGTACTTGGTAAATCAGGAAATTTCCGTATTCGTAGGACGTAAAACATGATTTTGTACGCTTGCTTGATTAGAATCATTTGCTGCTGTTTACTCAGCAAAGGTAGTAATGAAATCTCAGTGGCATAAATGCATCATCTGAGTTGGGATGAGAGAATGGACCTAAATGGACCTAAAGTCAGAGCACTGAGCTTCTATTGAGTATTTCCATGGAGTACATGGAGAAACTCTCCATCTGTTGGTAAAGCAGATTGGTACAGCTCTGGAGATAGAGAACAGATGAAGGCGATTCATCAGAGATCATATGGCACACATCCTGACTATCAGTACTCTGATTCCCTGCAGACAGGCAACCAGTAGATTCACAGACATTTAACTAAACAGCAATAGGTCTGGTTCAAATTGCAACTTATTCTACAAGGGTCTGATTTACATGTAAAGTGACCAACCACAGTTTATTTTGTTTTCATGCCTAATCTGAAATATAATATAATTACTTTGCCCTACTCCAGTCTATTATTGTGGTATCATATATCAAATTATCTTGTATACAGTACCGCTTTTTTCTTTTAAAAGAAATTAATACATATTCATTTATTCAGCAAGGATGCATTAATTGGATGCATTAGATGGAAGTAAGACTTTTACATTATTACAAAAAATTATATTTCAAATAAATGCTGTTCTTTTGAACGTTCTATTAATAAAAAACAATTGTGGAAAATAATGTATTACAGTTTCCACAAAAAATATTATGCAGCACGATTGTTTTCTAAATTTATAATAATAAGAAATGTTTCTTGAGCACCGAATCGTAATATCAGAATGATTTATGGAGGATCATGTGACTCTGAAGACTGGAGTTATGATGCTAAAAATTCAGCTTCACCATCACAGGAATTATTTACATTTCAAAATATATTCAAATAGAAAACAGTTATTTTAAATTGTAATAATATTTCATAATTTCACTGTTATTTGCTGTATTTAACTGTTATAATAAATTAAATTGCTGAACTTTTTAATAGTAGTATACAGTTGAATAAATTTTAATATTAATATTTTAAACATTTTAAATATAGCAAGTACTTTTTTCTTCTCAATTCAAACCAGACAAAAATAGAAAAGTATTGGAAAATGTATAGCCTAGACTAATTAGAATTTCTGCACACATTTATCCACTAAAACCTCCAGTGTCAAACATAACTATTTTACAGGACTTTCTACTGGAAAACAACTTCCACAATTTTCTATCAGTCTCCCAGAGTGTCGGAAACATCCGGAAGCCCTGAGGTAATTTCCTCTGTAAAGTCTGAGACGTGTCCCTCAGGAGCTTGGCTGATTGACAGGGTTAAGTGCTGTTCCTGTCTCTCCCCAAGATCACAGACAGATGCAGATCAGTTATGACACTATGGGCAAATTATGGCTTCCCCTCATGTCAATCAAACCAAATTTTCTCTCATTTGTTTAAGACCCCTGAAGGAGACCCTGCCCTCTTTTCTAACCTGATTTAATAAAAGCATTTATTTCAAAGAAAAGAATAAGATATACATCCAGAAGATGCACACTGATGGTCAGCAAGACAGATAATTCTTTATGTTCTAAAAATAAGAACTAAACATAACATCTAAAACTTATTATGGACCTTTTTCTGTTGAACAAAATATACCAACCACAATATAAATACTCCTCTCAGCTGGCATCCTTACAGCAGGTAATAATTAGCACAGCACCACAACAACATGAGTTTCCCTTTCCTTTTTCTTTCTCTCGTTTGCTCTGTCTCTCTCACACACAAGGGATCAGAGGCCAGGTGGGGACTGGGTGGCAGGTGGTTCTGTTCCCTGTGTTCTGATTGGCTATGACAGCTCTCAGACGACACACAGCTTCCAATGTGTCTGCAATCCTCACCCTTGCCATGAAAATGAACACACAAGTATAGACTAAGAAAGGGGTAGGCAAGGTCGGTCCTGGAGTGCCGCTGTCCTCCAGAGTTTAGCTCCAATCCTGATAAGAAAAACTCACCTGTCTGTAGCATTAGTAATCATGAAGACATTGATTAGCTTGTTCAGGTGTGTTTGATTAGAGTTGGAGCTAAACTCTGAAGACAGCGGCCCTCCATGACTCCAGGACCGAACAACCACTGGCTCTGCTCCCTCCTA
The DNA here is from genome assembly GCA_026230005.1 of Gila orcuttii. Lineage (NCBI taxonomy): Eukaryota > Metazoa > Chordata > Actinopteri > Cypriniformes > Leuciscidae > Gila > Gila orcuttii. The sequence continues at coordinate 28,275,987 of JAPDVR010000015.1, forward strand.
CCTAAACTCATTACTTCAGACTTATGTGCCATCCAGAAACTTGCGCTCTGCAAGTGAACGTCGTCTTGTGGTGCCATCTCAAAGAGGCACAAAATCTCTTTCTCTGACCTTTTTTCAGGTCTGTTCCTGGTGGAATGACCTGCCCAACTCAACCAGAGCTGCTGAGTCCGTGGCCATGTTCAAGAAACGGCTGAAGACACATCTTTTTCGGCAATACTTGATCCATTAATACTAACACTTTATCTTCTATTCTATATCTATTATCTTTATAAAAAAAATAAAAAAAAATAAAAAATAAAAAAAAGTACACATACTGCATTAGATTAAACTGGGAAGGGTCATAGCACTTGCATATTGTTGTCCTATTGTTAGTTTAACTGCTTCTATTTTTCTCATTTGTAAGTCGCTTTGGATAAAAGTGTCTGCTACATGAATAAATGTAAATGTAAAAGTAATGTAAAATGTTGCCCGTCCCTGGCCTACGAAATATCACTGAACACAAAAAACAGTTTGACACACTAAAAAAGCATATAGGCCTATGTAGATCAACAAAGAAACAGTGTACTGCAAACACACACACACATATATGCTACACAGAAAGTAGAAAGCAAAAATAATGTGTCCTTGTAGAGCATAAATCACAACAGTGCAGCACCGTGAACAGGGCTGTCTGTGGTCAAATAATGCTGATGCAATGAGTACCAGCAGTCAGGTCTCAATGTGCGACCGAATCAAAGAGCCCACACGATCCCTCTCGACACGCACATACACAGAGTCTTATTCAGAAACAACAGCATTCTCACGCTACATTTCCACAGGATTCACAACAGCGTATGCACACAAATGTGCTCTTATCCTCATTCTTATGTTAAACCCTCCTTGCTAAAATGAGTCTAAGTAACGGAGTGCATACCCACAGAGTAACCAGCATAATTCACACCCAAACATCTCTAAATAAGGCTATTCAACATACTAAACACCTTTACATAGTCCTAGACGACAAGTGATCGACCACATATCAGACTGAACAATAACATTACTCAATTTTGTTACTCTGAAAAAAGACAACATAGTTACAGTGCTTAGCATAAGTGAACACACCCATGCTAAAGTTGACTAAAAAGAGGAATAAAAAATAATCTTTTGGAAATTGATCTTAATGCCTTAATTTAAAAAATGAGGAAAAATCCAACCTTTAAGGACACCAATTTTCTTTATGAATGAATAATGTATCGCAAATAAATAAATGTTCTTCCTTAAAATACAGGGTGCATAAGTCAGGACATCCCTATGTTAAATTCCCATAGAGCCAGACATATTTTTATTTTTAAAGGCCAGTTGTTTCATGGATCCAGGATACTATGCATCCTGATAAAGTTCCTTTGGCCTTTGGAATTAAAATAGCCCCACATCATCACATACCCTTCACCATACCTAGAGATTGGCATGGTTTTATTTCAGTTAGCCTAATAGCTGGTTTGATTTGCATTGAGAGATGATCTTATGGAAAGTACCCCATGCCAATCTCTAGGTATGGTGAAGGGTGTGTGATGATGTGAGGATATTTTAATTCCAAATCTTTACACATGTTAAGCTATGTTAAAACAACATCTTTTAAATTCAAATGGAGAGTTTTCTTAAATGGGTTATTGTCTATGTGTGTTTATGTGATGTGGATATGTTTATTTCTGCTATCTTTTTTGTGTTTTGTAGTCTGTGATTGTGAAGCACTTTGGGCAACGTGAGTTGTATTAAACTGTGCAATATAAATAAACAAACAAACAAACAATATGATTTATTTTGTTATATTTTAATTTAATAAATAAAATAGCCAAATAAAATCATAAAATCTAATATAATATAATATATACTTTTCTGTGAATTGTTTATGTCTTTATCCTAAAAAATGATCCTACATTTTAAAAAATGTATTGACATCATAAATACAGTGTGAAAGCTTTTGCACACTGGTTGTACGTCCATGCACAGTTAGTACATGAGACCTGTTAACACTGGTGACAGGCGTAAAGCATCAGTGCATATTGACATGCATGTCTGTTTGTGTGTGAGTGCACCTGTCATAATCTCCATTGCAAAGCGCTCTGACAGGGATGGTGAACGCCTGCCAGACAGGGTTCAGTGTACTCTTTACCACTTCAGTTTTATGGCAAATAGTGAACCTAAGCAACAAAACACAAAGATGTGAAATTCAAAAAAAGCAGTACACATTGTATGAATACATTTTATTATATACACTGCATGCAGAATTATTAGGTACGTTGATTTACTGATCTTTTTTTTTTTTTTTTAAGCACATTTCACCAATTCCAAACCACATTAATCTTAATTAACTACTATTAAAAGTTATATATAATTGCTCATGAAGACTGGAAATTAAAAAAGCCTTGCAGTACATTTTGGGAGTTCATTATTAGTTCATTTTTAGTCCATCTCTGCAAAATGGAATTCAGGGTAGGAGATGGACTGCTTACTTACTTACTGCCAGATTCTGGAAGATGAATTCTTAAAACAGTGGTACAAGAGGGAAAAAAAATTGCCTTAACTGCAATTTTTTGTATTGCATTAGTAATGCATCCTTCTCATGAGCATTTAATAATTTTTGACTTTTCAGTCTGAGTTAAATCTCTTTTTTGGCTTTTTTTATCTGTAAAAGAAAACATGCCTAATAATTATGCACACCTGAATATAAGGCGTTTTTCATTTCCAGCCTTCATGAACAATCATATATCACTTATAATTTATAACTTATAACTTATAACATTAATACAAAATTAATAGTAGTTATTAAGATTAGTGTGGTTTGGAAATGGCCAAATGTGCCTAGAAAAATAATATGATCAGAAAATCAACGTACAGTACCTAATAATTCTGCACGCAGTGTATAGGTTAGAAGTTTGCATATTGATAAAAGTACTAAGTGAATATTATTGGCTAGACAATTTTCAAAAACATTCCTAAGACCCAGACCAATTTTCTTCCCCTCTTCTTAGACATGACTTCACAAAAAGAAGATTTTTCATACATGCTTCCCTGTCTGAGAGAGTGCTGCGAATCAATGAGAGAGAGAGAGAGAGAGAGAGAGAGAGAGAGAGAGAGAGAGAGAGAGAGAGAGAGAGAGAGAGCTAACTCACGTTCCGTCCTCATTACTTCTGTAGAACACCATGAACGGGTCAGAGCGGCCAAAGAAGTCTTTCTTATCCAGCTTATTGGCACAGAACTGCATTGTTGCACAGTCCTGTGGGGAAAAGAGAAAGAAGAAAAGAAAGAACATGGGGGGTGGAAGGAAAAATGGAAGGTAAGAGATTGAAAGAGTGCAAAGAGCAGCTAAATCTAGTGAAATCAGAGGCACATTGCTTTTTCTTGAGCAGCTTAGATGAATGATGAGTGTCTCTGGACCTTCAGGCGCAATTCACCCCCACCATGACTCTATAGTTCAACATGTACGCTTGCACATTTTATAAAGTCATGTGCTCCAGACAGCTGTGTCTCCTTCATTCACCTTATGATTTTTGGTGGGAAAAGGTTTAAAGCTAAAACAAATTTTTGTTTTCCTATTCTTTAAAAGACTGGAATAAATCATTCGCTAATAAACGATTCCTCCCACAAATACCACTGTCCCTGACAGCAGCTCAATATTTAGCTCTCAAGAAACATGGCTGGCCCTTGTTTAATCCGAATATTTCAAGCCATGTCAATACTGACATCCCTGAAGTCTTTTCCAATGACTAGATTATAATGTTTTTGTTTACTGGAGCAGTTTTATGCTAATACATTTTACAAACAATCATGAGGTAGTGTTACCCAACAACATCTCTAATAGAGTGGTAAGGGATGATGTCAAATCCCTGACCCCTGGTTCCCTTGAGATTTATAAACTTCAAAGTATTGTGAAGTTATGTTTACCACAGGCTTTATTTCCTGATAACTTAAAAACCCCCATTATAAAACTCATAAGAAAATAAGTAACCAGTGGCGAATTAGTCTTCCAGGTTCTGACCTCATACCTGCTCCACTCTACAATGATAATATGTGCAAACAAATTACTCAAACTTAAAATAAAATGTGAACTAAAAAATATAAAAATAAAAGCTAATTCAAAATATTAATAAATATAACAATACTATATAAATAATACTAAAATAACACTTCACATGAATCAAGATACTAATTTTATTATTATTATTATGACATAATTTTACAGTAATACATAAAAATTTGAGGGATAAAAAAAGAAAAACTGTTTGAGGCCCCTAAATGGCTATGTTGTGCCCCAAATGGTTAATCTGTGCCTGCCATCAGCAAGCATCAATTCCATTTGAACCAATTAGCCACTAAACACTATCTTGCTTTGAGAGTGCCATTCAGAGAATGATCAAATTGTAGGCTGGAGTCAGTGAGAAGAGAGGAAGAGTGAGTGAGAGAAGAGATTGAAGAAGAACTGAAGAAAATTTCCAGAGGAATCAATCATAAGACACTTCGTCCAGTGTGTACTTGGTAAATTACACTCCAGTAACGACTGACATTGATCAGCGAACATAAACAGAAGCTCTTGCGGAAGCTCAAACGTGCTGCGTAGCACACGAGAATGAACCTCATTGGTTCTTGCAAATCAAGCGTACATGCTTAAGCTTCCATTGGTTTACCACAACTGATGTGTGAATTGATAAATGTTTATGTGAATAAAAGCCTAAATTCAATCTGTTCATCATATAAAGCGATTGTGTCTCTTCAGAAAATGTGGACTAAACTACTCGATTCATATGGATTAGTTTTAAGTTTCAGATCTTTATTTGTGTTCCGAAGATGAACGGAAGTCTTACGGGTTTGGAGCGACATAAGGGCGAGTAATTAATGACAGAATTTTCATTTTTGGGTGAACTAACCCTTTAACAAAATAAGACAACATCATTAATCATAATGGTATGATGTGTGGTATTTGATACATTAAAACTAATGGTAGGCTATATGTACTGATTTCTTGAATAGCAAGGAGACTTTTCATGCTAGTCAAGGGACAATTTACATCATATTTGATGGACAAAAGAACACTAACTTTGTATTAGTACTGTACGCTTATACATTGCTCAAATCGCTTCTTGACTGAACTAAACCATAGTGTGAGGAAGACTTTTCGTATGATTAACGAGTTCATTAAAACCAAGCATTCAAAATGATAATGATCCCATAAATAGAAACTAAGCTAAATCAATTCAAGCTGAAAACAATTTGAGCAGAAAAAAGCAAAATATCAACCGCTAGCTTTGAATCCAGACTCTATGAATTGAGCAATCAAGCATAAAGTGACAGTTTTCTTGGAAATGCTTTCTTCAGCAACAGTAAACAATTCAAGGATTCAAAGCCCTTCACGTCACAGCTAAAGTCAAAGCCACGTTCTACTTCGTATACAAAACATTTCACTCATTAGTTTTGGTTTGTAGGTTTTATCTGGTCTTTGAATGTGATTCCGCTATGTAACTACTTGGAAAGAGACAGACTTTTGAAGATATTTGCAAACCTCGTTCTCGCTAAAATCAGAGGTTTCCTCTCCACATGGTGCATTTCCTCATAGATGTTCTTACCTGATCAAAACTCGGCCTTTCATAACATCCTGTAAAATCTTTTGATCTACCAAGTGAAATATATATAGATCAAGCAGATGTACCAATCTATTACCCTCAAGCAGTGGGGAAAAGCTTTTTGGGCATTTCAAATGAGCTTGAGTGTGGCTGCGAGTGTGTGCATTAGATCGCTCAAATGAGCAGTCCTTTGTGTGTGTTTGAGCCTGTAGTCAACACAACATAGCCATTTACAACCTGGAAAAGCTGTAATTTACTCTGTGCTGCTATTTCTGCTATTTAATGAGTACTATCACCGGTGACAGAGTAAACTTTACTAGACAGCGAAACGAAACCAGAACAGTCCTGTGAGAAGACATGATAAAAAGATGGGAGGGAAGGAGAGGTCTTTCCTGGATCACTGACCTCCTTAATCTACAGAGCCACGGAATTATTAAATTTTACCTTGTAGTCTGAAGAGAATGAGATCAAATAAAACAACTGTGGACTTCAAAACAATATCAGTTCAAAAAGAAATCTATTACTTTATCTTTGCTGGCTGCACTAAAAAAACACAATTGTAGTCCGAACAAATTAGTCTATTCTCTTAATGAATTTCACAAATTCCATTATTGTGAATAAAATTTGAATCCATCAAAAAAGCAGATGAATTAACATCGGTCTTATTTGAAATAAAGCAATAATTCATGAATTCAATTAAATGAGTTTAATTACTAACTGGGCGTTCATATGACAATGCATATCAAAAGATCACCTTCTTTTTAAATAACCGATATTTAAAATTTTATAAATTGAATTAAAACATTAAATGATTCTTTTTTTTTTTTTTTTTTTTTTTAAATATCAAAATAAGGAAGGAAAAAAGTGAGGAAAAAAAGCATAAAATTTGATAAATTTGATATTGTATTGTATAAAATAAAACACTATTCTGCAGGAAACACTACATGGTCTGATTGCTCACCGCACCTATTCATCAGTCCATATGCATGTCTACAGAACCAGCATTCATCAAACGCCACTTAATAAGCATTTTATTGCTTGTCATTTTTCCAAGCCATCACTCCCATTATAAGAAGTCTCTTAACATATACATCTAGTGCTATTCACTGACACCATCTCGAACCCTTCAGTATCCGAACAGCAATCAACACTTGATGTCAGAACAAATTTAAAATGCATAAGCAGAATATTAGATTGGATGCTTGATCCTCTTCAATTTGTTAGGCCCAGACAATCAATGCAGGTTGAAACAAGAGTACAAGAAAATGTGTACAGTACATGTAGAAAATGTGTCCAACGTACTTCAAAGAGCATTCCAAGAATTCATATGAATCCTTATGAGCATTCAAGTCTTTGAAGGGAACTTTAGGGACATCGTCACCCTTGAATTAGTTCAAATAGCTCACAATATCCATATCTCACTTTGATTTTTTTAAGCAATTTTAAGAAATGCAGATTATTTATACTCAAGCTGTGAAACCAGTTGCTGCAACAGTCCATTCTGTGTTCATTCTTCCTTGAAAACATTGATGCCAATTCCATGATCCTTTGGTTCAATAAGAGCTGGTCTTAAAATACAGCTTAAAGCATTCAGGAGAACAAGGGAAACAAACACGGCCTTCACTGTGTACTAGATCAAACGTTCTTACAGTACTCAATGGGCAATGGTCTTCACTACTGAAAGCGCTGTAATTTTTCAACTGTTGCGCCATCAGCCCATGTTCTGGTTTTTTATTTAGTTAATGGCAGAGATAAAGTAAATGGCCAATATAAAAGAAGGTTAATAATTCATGTTAGAAACATTAAATAACGATGCAAACCTGTGAATACAAATACCAAGGTTTTCTGTTATTTCATTATTTATGCTTATAAAGCATTTTGTCAGTAAAATGGAAATAAAAGTATTAAAATATGTCTTTTGGTTTTTGAAGTTGTTTCCCTTTTGTCTGTAGAGATAACATATTGCAGTTCATTTCTCTGGAATTATGTATTTGGCTGCCAGGCAGTGAATGGTCTGATCTCAAGAGTAAAACAGCTTTCTTATCAAAGTGAATCATTTCAGTAAAGGTTTTCACTGCTGAAGAGTTACAAGCATTTCAAAAAGAAAGGCGGTTGAAAAAACAATTATTCAGAGCAAAACTATTCTGTGGAGGATAAAGTAAAACTGCTGACTTACCCGACAGTTTCCAAGTTCCTCTGCAGTGAGAATAATGGTACCGCAGTTCTTCCCAGGGATGCCACTGAAAGAATAACACAGTGCATTAGTGCAAACGGTTCTGTGTTACTGGGAATAGCAGGGCATGAATAGTGTAAACAAAACAAAAATACTGATAATAATGACCTGATTCCCATATAATTACAGTCAAAGAAATATCAGGATTGCACATGACCACATGCCAGAACAGCAGCAGGATACGTTGTATCAGAGAAAAGATGATATACTGGGGAGCTGAAGATCATAGTTGTGTTGTGTGCTGACAAAAACTGGATATTTCAGATCATTGTTTTCCACCAAGTGTTAAAATAAATCTCTGCCTCAGGATGTTGGGATGTTGTAAAGCTTAAATCTTTGGCTGATTCGCACCAGTTTATTTCTGTCAATCACTGAAGATTCTAATTTAGATGTCAACCGGTGCACAATCATGTAAAGGATTTTATGCTGACCCTGCTATGTGTGCAAAGAAAATGTAGCCTCTTGTGTCTACTTCTGCCTTTAGGGTCATTGCAGACTAAAGATAACAAATAAGCAATGCATCAAAGTGCTCAGGTGCAAAACTGACTCTCAGTTCATTTGCAAATCTCCCTCATGCTTTGCATCACCATGTAAACTGTGGGAAACTGTTGTGAACTATGCGTAGGTTATAATAGTAATTAATTACTTTAAACCACAGTTTAACTTTCACACAGTGCATGCAAACGTCTTGGGTCGGTAAAATTTTATGTTTTTTGAAAGAAGTCTCTTATGCTCACCAAGGCTGCATTTATTTGAATAAAAGTAAGTGAAAAACAGAATTGGTTTCTATTTTAACATATTTTCAAATGCAATGTATTCCTGTGATTCCAAAGCTGAATTATCAGCATAATTACTCCAGTCTTCAGAGTCACATGATCCTTCAGAAATCACTCTGATATGCTGGGATGGTGCTTAAGACACATTTCTTATTATAACAGTTGAAACTTATACATTTGTTTAGGATTCTTTGATTAATAAAAAGTAAAAAGCATTTATTTGAAAGAGAAATATTTTGTAACATTAAATGTAATGTCACTCTTTAAAGGGGAACTTGGCAACTATTTCAACTTAAAACGGTTTAGAAATCATTTGGATGGTTAAATAACCTGTTCTGGTGAGAATGGTGACTTTCCCCGCTCCCCCCTGCGTTCCCAGGCGGAAAACCAGCCTTGCAACATGGGAAATTAAAGCTTTAGCATAAAGTTCTGCCAGGGAGACTTAATTATTACGTCACTTATTACCTTCACATCTATCCAATCACGTCCTTATACTCGCTGTATAAAAGATTGGTACTTACACACGTTTGAGTTCGCAGATGCTGTCGCGACAACTATCGCTCTCGTTCAATCGCCAACCAACATGCTTCAGGACACGCATATTGTTTACGATTATGGCCAAATAATCCGTGAGGAAGAGAACTGCAAAATCATCCTCAACTTGTCCAGCAAAAATAACCTCGCTGTGTGCACTGGTGCCGTTTGTTCCGCTGATCACGATCCACCGACACAAATCAACAACTCTACAAAACGAGAGGCGATCTTCTCACACTTTGTTTTCAAGTTCAAGCTCCACTTCCAAGGCTTCGGTTGGGGTTTCAAGTTTGGTAGGCCCTTCCACAGCCACTGTTAATATGTCCACTCTACCATGATTAAACTTCATTCACGTAAGTATTTATTTAACTTGGCTACCATGCTGCTTTTTACAATAGCGGCAGAGTTCAACTGGTAACTACGGTGACGTGGTATATTCCTAATAACGGCTGATATGCAGACTGCAACGAAACATACTGCAATGCTCTAAACAGCTGGGCTGGCTATCTAGCCTTAACGTTCGTTACAAGTGTAAGCAAAGATTCACGTTACCGATATTCCACAGTGCAGTGGCAATTTAATACGAACCGTCGTATCAGCGTCGCCGATCCCACGCTCACAGTGATGGCAATTTCAAAACACTGCTTCATGAAGCTTCGAAGCCTTTACGAATTTTTTTGTTCCGAATCCATGGTTCGGAGCGTGTATCAAACTGCCAGAGTCATGTGATTTCAGTAAACGAGGCTTCATTGTTATAACTGTTTCGAAACACTTCGAATTTAAATGGTTTAACGGCTGGGGGTGATGATCTCTGTCAACTCATGAATCATGAGGAGTCAATGAGAACCAATGAACAAGTTTCTGTGGGTTTACCTGATCTCTGATCAGTTTATACATTTGTAGATGTTTTAATTAGACATTAGTATAATTAAAATGAGTTACTTATTGGCACTTTTAGCTGAGCCATTCATAGGACAAACAAAACAGCCCCTGACAATTGATAAAAGAACACGTTTACATATGATAGTCTTACTAGATTACTAGATATTGCATTTGAAGGATTTTTACTTTAAGTAAAATATTTGCAATAGTCTGTAAAAGGTGTTTTTATGCATGTTTGACCTGGGTTTTTGTTGCATTTACACTGTTCTGACCACTAGTGGTCACCGTGGAGACAGGTGTCGGATTGTTTCGAAGCCTCGGCACAATATGGCACATTTGATTCAACGGTTTCAGTGTTCCACGAAGCCTCGATCTGCCCACCACAACGCTCACATGGGCAATTGCAAAATACTAACAACTGAATAGAAATAAAATAAGCTTAAGAGTAACCGAATATTAAACTGGTTTTAAACATGCCATGTTCAGCGGGTGCGCTCATAACGTCTGCTTTCACCACTGTTCGGTAACGTTCAAAAAAGAAATCGACGCCACCCAGAAAGCTATTGCTATGGTAGCACTATTGCTATGGTAGCACGGGCCGTTACCATGCGCTTATCAAAACGCAGCAATCTGAATTTCAAAATTTCATGTTTCGTTACCTTCCGCTAGCAACGCTAGCCACGTTAATAATACCCGTTTGAAACAAGGCTTCATTCAATTTTGCACTAACAACAAGGCCGATTCCGTACCCACAGGCAGTGATTCGGACGCAGTAAGGTATTGCAGTAATACGAGTGATTAAAATCACCATTTAAACAACCAAAGCAGTCCGAAAACAATTCATACAAGTCACAGGGCGCAGCTATCTTGGATTCCGTATCTTGCTCTGTGTCCGCCTTACGAGCTGGGTAATCTGAAAAAAGGGGGCCGCGCTGGTGCGTGTTGCTAAGCAACGTCTGTCTTCCTAGTCGGAACTCCGACACGGATAAATAATAGAACGCAGTCATGATTAGTTTGATAATGACAAACTTATCACAGCGGCTAAGATTCGAGTGACATTGTTTTTACTCAACCGTATGATTATAGGTTCATGTATCTTTCTATTCAAGAGACTCGTTGTGGCCAGTGATCTCCCAGCTCGAATAAAACTATTTCTGCAAAGAGCAACTTGGGAGCCACATCAAGCATATGCTGCATATCTGAGAAATGGATTCTATGCTTAAAACAACGGATCATCAAGCATCATTGAGGTATCTTCTTGACGGGACGCTGTCACCTTACTTCAGGTAAGCATCGCATTAAGTCAGTTTCGTCTGTGATATTAGCATTAAGAAATTCCATGACATATGGTTAGACAAAGGGTGTATGTCCGATCTCCGATCCGGATACCCGGATCAGTAAAGGCCAGATAAAATTATTAAGCTCACTCAAACTTCGTTTCATCTGCGCTTCACAAAGTTTCCTATAGCCGTCGCAGCGTCTTTTAGAGACCACGTCAAGCCCCAAACGTATGTTGCTCATGCTAATGAAGCAAAGTTGGCATCATAAGGCAGATCTTCTGTCAGACGATCAATTGATTTCAGAAGAAAAAAAAGGGGTGCCGGCACTCTCTTGTACTGGCAATCATGACATTTGAGTTTTCTACAGTGAAAAACAAACCGTTACGGCCAGGCGGTAGCTGCAAGCATCAGACGAGAAGCGAATTCTGATATGGCGGCCGACTGCTTGCTTCACGTGATTTGTCAAGATCTGAAGTCAGTCACGTTGTGAGAAATAACAGAAATGTTAAATTAGTAGATCGGCTCAATCCAGCTAGATTGTACTTCACGAAGGAACGGCTCCCTCCACCTTAAAAAGCTCATACTTCTGCTTGGTTCAGTTTATAATGTTTTGCTTTTCTTCCAGATTCCTCTAATTCCCATCTCAATAATGGCCGGTGGTTCCTTCCTCGTCTTCAATTACGGAAATCGTAATCAAATATTCTGGCATTAGTAGATTGCTTGCAGGTGTTCGAGTAATAAGCGAATGAAAGTTTGCAGTGAAAAGACTCTGGAATTAGGATTGCTAACCTTACGTAAAATCAAAGGCCTAGATAAATCCTCTAGCACCTCCAGATAAACACCTGCCTATTACCTTGTTCTTTCTCGATTACTAATTATCTCTACCTACTATAATCCCTATTCTTTATATACATATTCTGCCAAAAGCCGTGTTTTATCTGCTCTTACGGGTTCACGTGTCTGGGGATTTCAACTCAAGAAATTTAATATTTCGATCCTGCTGTGCTTTTCTTCCATTATGCTTCTCCCCTATTTTCTTTAATCTTCTTTAGCACTCTAAAAAAGACCGCCAAGGCTCCAGCGTCACCCTAACAGTGTTTTCCCTTCACATCTAGATTTAAAATTCTTAATCCACCTCGAACTTCGGAGCACCTCTTTTTAAGGCCTGACTCAGGACTCCTTTATCTATCGTTATTAAAGCTGCGGTCTATCCCGCTCTCCCTATACCGGCCATTTCTTCAGAATCGGGGCAGCTACTACTGCAGCTGAACCAGGAATCCCTACACCAGCTATTAAGATCATGGGCAGATGGTCTGTCCTCCGCATCCAAATCATATGCAGACCCGATTCAAAACCATTCTTGAAGCTCAGCAAGCTCTCCAGTAATACATCAGGTAAATACCTATGCAACTACTGGTGGTGGTGTTATGCTATTTCATTCTCATTTCCGGCCAATGAGTCATCGTCCATGCGCGACTAGTGGACTGTCGTCTATGTCTGGCAGTGGCCTGTCCCAGCGAGGCCTCGTCTCTGTGGCTGTAATAAAACAATAAAAAAATGCAAGCGTACGATATACGTTCAGCGTGGTCTACTGTGACCGCGTAGCCAAACGTGGCCTTGTCCCGCGGCCTCGTGGCCAGTTATGGTAACGGTTCTGTGTGGCCGTTGTCTTTGTGTGTCCTTGTCTCAGTGCGGGCGCACGATATCACGGCCCTCGTGGCCTCATTCTATGTTCAGTGTGGTCTATCGTGACCGTGTAGCCTAACGTGGCTTGTCTTGTGGCCAGTTATGGCATTGGTTCCATGTGGCCTAGGGCCTCGTCTATGTGTGTCTGTCTCTGTGTGGCTTTAGCAGCCCTGTGGCCCAGCGGGCCTAGTCTCTGTGCGGGTCTTTAGGCCTAGTGGCATATCGGTGCCTTATCCTTAAAGATGCCTATGGTTGGCCAGTGGCCCTTCTGGGCATACGTTTCGTGTGGTCCACCAAGGCCTCGTAGCATTTATTGCTTATTAAAAAAATAAAATAAATAAATGAATGAATAAAAATATATATATATATATATATATATACACACACAAGGCTGACTGGCCTTTGTTTTACATGCTTCGTCTAGTTTACCTCGTCTTCATGTGGCATTGGCAGCCGTTGTAGCCTATCGAGGCCTAGTCTCTGTGGTCTATCAAAAAGTGGCCTTACGCGGCACTGTTCTGTATGGTCTATGTATGGCCTATCGTGGCACTGTTCCGTGTGGTCTAACGAGACCTGTCTATGTATGGCCTATCGTGCACCGTTCTCCTGGTCTAACGAGGCCTGTCTATGTATGGCCTATCGTGGCACTGTTCTGTATGGTCTAACGAGGCCGGTCTATGTATGGCCTATCGTGGCACTGTTCTGTTTGGTCTAACGTGGCACCGTTCCGTTTGGTCTAACGTGGCACTGTTCCGTACGGTCTAACGAGGCCTATCTATGCATGACCTATGCGGCACCGTTCTGTTTGGTCTAACGAGGCCTGTCTATGTATGGATCAATGTGGCACCATTATGTATGGCCGAACATGGCACGGTTCTGTATGGTCCATGCGACCTCGCCTTTGCGCGTCCTAGGAATGGAGCTGATAATCATGTTAAAAAGTACATTGAATTCTACTTAAATCGCTGGATAAATGCCCGGCTAAATAAAGAGAACTTTCCATAGCTCCACATTGTACCTTACAGGTCAACGTTTTACAAAACTTAAGTGGCTTCCTCGTCTAATTAAGCCATAGGCTACGAGGAATCCACATCCAACGTCCATCATGCTATTTATGGTAACCCCCTTTTCTATTTTTCAGGAACCACAGGATTCCGACCGGTGGGTATACACCGTTACCATTTTTTGGGGGTGGGCTGGCCCCGTCCTGGTGGATCCATAATCCACCTACTTTTGGGGGGTCTGCTGCGCCCCTGCCTTCATCTTCAGGCAGGAAATGCAGATCCGCTACCCTCGGATCATGAACTACGGACGGGGCCTACGCCAAAGAACTTTATAAATAATTGCTTGCTGGGCTGTCAATAAATGCATGCTTTGTTACATCATATCTCCCGAGTCTTTCTGGTAGAACTAACGTTCAGGTAAGTTGAGAATAGGAAGTTTCGTGAGAAGCGAGACTGAGCGAGAAACACGAACTGCTTTACGGCAATTCGACATTAACACACACGCCGCCCTCAATGTGTATGATGTATTACCCACCATAGACAGAGCTCCACACGATAAAGTTGGCCGGCTCCGATAATAACAAATGCACATGAGCAGCGGTAGAAAGGGGGAGGAGGGTGCCACAAGTGAGTTTTTTTTACGACATTGTGAAATATTCGCCACACAGCTGTAGGGGGAGCTCGTTGAGACAATATGCGACAACAAAAGTGAAAATCAGCGAAGAAACGGCTAGAGTTGCGTAATTCACCTTTAATGCATTCATAGATATATACACTAGATGTCGCCTTGGCTACACATTGGAACGAATGCGTCAATAGAGCCGCCATCATGGAACGGGAGCCCCTCTTTAATGCATCAGCGTCAAAGTTTAACGGAAATAAAATCACCATAAATCGTCATGAATGCGATTTTTCAAAATTTTTTTGGTTCGTTCCAACAGTCAGAGATATCATTGAGTCCAGAGAAATTTAAAAAAATTTACAAAATTTCACATTCTTGTGAAATGTAATCCCTTGCTGTCTGGTTTTTAGATTTCGTTCGTGTGAACATCCATACGCAGCACAAAAGTCTAGCATCATCCATGAATTCAGCGTTACCTAGCTACTTCCTATGACAAGATCCCTGTTCCAAGATGGCGGCGGTTTTGACGCATGCTTAGAACCCCAAGGCGACATCAAGTGTATCTATGTAATGCATGCTTAGTTAATTTATAAAATTTAAAAAATCTTGCTGACCACAAACATTTGAACAGTAGTGAATATTATGTAATTACATAATATTAATTTAGAATAGGGACAGTCTTTTCAACTAATGCATAGACCTATTGTTAAATAGCTTTGAGTTCAAATGGCTGGAGGAAAACAAATTCAGAAATCTAAATGTGGCAAGCAGGGTGGGGCAGAGAGCCGTGGGAACAGAGCAAGGTTGACGTGAGTGATAATGAGCGTCACCTGCGCGCCACATCTGAGGCGAGCTCTGGAATGATAAAAGGAGAAGTGACAACACTGAAGGACGAGAGAGGACCTGGGGCCTGTTTCAATAAGGAGGTTCAACCAACTCTGAGTTAAAACTTAGTTAAAAGTTGATTTACCCTGAGATGGGAAACTGAGTTTTCGGTTTCAGAACAGCTGAATTGAGCTAGATCAATCAACTCGGAGTAGGTTGACTCTGAGTTAAGCACGTGCACCATGACTATGAAAAGCCATGATCAATGGAGCTCCGAAATTAAGATTCACCATGGCAACAGCACCCAACAAAAAGACGTCCACATACTTCCGAGTCAATACACAAGTATAATTCTTATTCACTGTTATAATCAGGTGAAAACTGACAGAAAGGTAAGTTATTGAACTAATACTCATTTTCATGGCATCCCACAGGCAAAAAAAAAAACAAACAAAAAAAACACGTGGTAGCAACTAAAAATGAACAATAAATTCATAATTCAATCAGTTAAATCTTTAAGCATAAAAGATTCATGGCTGTAGGCTACATAACTTTACAACCATTTGACATATTAAATAAATATAATTCAGTGTTTATTTCAATGTGCAGCTGCTGTTTCCACATAGTATAATGCTCTTTTCACACAATTGTTCTCTAATCCAACCTGTTACATTTTTTTTAATTAGGCTAATGAAATTAACATTTGACTTCTACTGGGCCAACAGCAAGTAGGCATAGGCTGGACCTGCGCCATCACTGATAGATGAAGAGGAGATACACAATATTGGAAGAATATTAAAATCCAACAGGAAAAATAATAACTGTTGCTTTTGTATTTGTAGAAAATAAAGATGACCAAATAAATTGTGAATAATTTGTGTGTATTTAAAAGCTGTGGTGGTGGTTACGGCATATCTCGGACTATCCTTCCATCATGTCATCAATGCATCCAACCACATTGGAAATCCTAATGGAAATTCTAATTATTAGGTTACTTTCAGAGGTCACAGCTAGATGTTATCAAATGAACGTCATTTATCAGATTAGCCTCATTTAAACCGATTTCTCCACCACTGTCCTGCAATCCTGTGAAACTTCTCTTTGATGGATCTCATGAGTTTGTGTCCAGGAAACAACACAACAACTCTCAGAAAGAGCGTGGGAGCGAAGCACATTTTCTTTCCCGCTCTAATACAGCAGTGTTACTAATGTGCTCTCTCCGATGTTATATAGAAAAATGTGCAATGAATGAATGTACTGCACTACAAAAAATGCTTTCAGCATGTTTGTCTTGTTGTTTCCAGTCAAAATTACGGTGGCCGAGAGAGCTCAACGTGCTGCAACTGAAGAAAACGCATGCAAATAGAAAAAAACGCATGCAAATAGAAAAAAAACACCCGCAAATTAAGAAAACATCTTCATCAGTTTCACAACACATGTGTGCTTCAAATACTGACGAACACGTCCCAGCTGGGTTCGTCACTTATTTGGTTCCCCCGGAAACATTTCCGTTGTGGTCTGTGTTATTTGCAGCGAGTTTCTGTATTTGGTTGTGTTGTGAACTTTTGCAGCGCATTTCTGTATTTGGTTGTGTTGTGAGCTTTTGCATCACGTTTCTGTATTTGGTTGTGTTGTGAGTATTTGGAGCACACGTGTGTTGTGAAACTGATGAAGATGTTTTCTTAATTTGCGGGTGTTTTTTTCTATGTGCATGCGTTTTCTTTAGTTGCAGATCGTTGAGCTCTCTCAGCCACCATACAAAATTTCTAAAAATTATTAAATCAAAATGCATTTACTAAAAGAAAAACTCTGGGTTTACATAAGAAAACCTGCTCCTGACGAGGTTAGGTTCACAGAGTAAGTTACCATGGTAACTGACTCTGAGTATAAGTTACCTCTCTTTCAGAAATGGGCTTGACTTACTCTGCTTTCTCGGGTTTGACATACCTCCCATTCTGAAATGGAAAACCCAGAGTTTGCCTCATTTCAGGGTCAACATACTCAGAGTTTTCACTTAACCTCCTTTCTGAAACAGGCCCCAGGCCTGGAATCCACATTGTGTTTTGCTTAAAAGACCTATCGGCTTATATCGTTGCATGAATTGTCCTCATTGTAGCAATGTTATTCCCTCGAAAACCTTTGTGGATTTTAAATCCAATAGAACATTCAAGATTAAAGATTTTATAAATTGTAACACTACATTTATTATTTATCGGTTGTCTTGTCCATGTAAGAATGTGTTTTATGTAGGCCGTACAAAAAGACGTCTACGTGATCGGTTAGCGGAGCATAAATATGCCATTCGTACCAGTAGCCCTGACTATCAGATGGCCCAACACTTCCTACATATGCACAATAGCAATGATTCTCAACTTAAGATAGAGGTGTTGGAACATGTGAAACCTTTAGATAGAGGTGGTGATAGGATTCGTAAACTTAACCAGCGTGAGGCTTTTTGGATTCATCAGCTGGATGCACTTCGTTATCCAGGTCTGAACGAGGACATTGAGTTTAAGTGCTTCTTATGATGTAATTGTCCTATACTTATGGTTTTGTGTTGTTGTTGTTTGTTTTATACATGATGTTGATCTCATTTTTTTGTCTCTCCAGATAACCCATGTTGAGGGAGAATTCCTTGTGCTCAATTTGTTGATTGTCCCTATTATGTTAGACTGGGTTACCTTATTGGGTTAATTAATTGATTGTATTGGACCTGATTAGGTTAATTGCATGCTCTTTGATTACAGGTGGGACGCTAAGTATATTTTCCGCCATTCTCAGTGTGTATGTTACTTTGCCCTGAAGAAGACCTTTTGTGGGTCGAAACATGTTGGCTTGTGACTTTTTTATCATGCAATAAGCCATATTCAATAAAGGCTTTTTAACCTTCTCCTTCTTATCCATTTTTTGAGTGCCTGGGACCTGCATCTTTTTTCATTGGACCCTTTCCCTATCCCAAGAGCACCTATCACGGATATACTTCACCTGAGCGCCTGGTTGAATTCTCTTATAGTATGTGTTTTGTTTATGTTTGTGCAGCAGTCTGCCACTTTACTTTCGTTATGTGGTGTATCTTTATTTTGACATTAAAGTTTATGTTGAAGTTTCCATCTCCTTCTTCCCTGAACTTTTAACTATATTACACTAAAGTTGAGAATTAAAATGCAGGCCAGTTCAACTCGAGTCACTGTAAGGATGTCAAATGAGGAAACAATTTGTCCTTTGCTTTTATAGCAGACACTTCTGTAAAAAAAAATGACACTGAATAATTCAAATACACAATGGATTTCAGGCCAGTTACCCCATTAACCTTCTGAAGTTGCAGGATCACTCAAGGTGATGATACACAGGGCAACTTTTTGAGCTATGTTGCTGGGCAATCTTGCCGAGCGATTGTTGCTTGGGCACTTTCCCATTGAAAATGGGCAATAAATTTCTATCTGGATCAATTAGATTGGTCGTGGGCCCTGTATCTCACCTGGTTGCCCGTTGACGGCATCATTGCCCAGCAACATTGCTCAAAAAGTTGCCCTGTGTATCATCACCTTCAGTCTCACCTCCACATGTAGGTTGGAAAAGTCAGTGTTTGCTGCTGCTCATGTTTTTCCCGCAGGTATTAGAGATGACTTGTTAGATGAAACATATTGTGTTCAATTTATTAAAAACTATTTCTTTGCTAAAGAAAAAAAAAACTTTGGAAAGTTATAATGTGTTCTTCAGTGTCTTTTCTGCAGTCTCTAAACCAATTCCCCTTAAATCATAGACAGAGTGGTAAGACGTACCTCAAAACAGAATCTTTGATTCAATTATTGAACATGAACCAGAAACAAGTAAACAGGGTTAACTGATGGAGTTCAACTCATTGTCTAAGGTCATACCCTGATTAGTGCTCTTAGAGACAGGCTTCCAAACTGACAAAAGAAAGAATGCTAACAACTCACAGCAATATTATACTTGTTGCACTGTAGTTGCAAGATACATGAACAAATTGACAACTGTAACAAGTGAAGCAATCTTTTATAACCATATTCATTCACAACCTGCTATATGTACAGTCATTCGATACGACAAGAAAGTAAAAATGATGAAACTGTTCGAAATACGGCATTGTTTCCTATCACAAACCCCACTGGTGTGGCCATTTGTTTATTTGGAAAGTGGCTTTTAACACTGTGTGTTAGCTGTGCTCTGCAGAAGAGCAAAATCAATGGCGCTCACGCCTCTCCCTGCTGCATTGCCAATTGATTAGAGTCTGATCAAACATCTGAACCGCTTGGTGCCTTTAGCCTGCATTGAACGCAGCACGCCATTTTATTCTTATTAATGAAACTCACTCAAGTTTAATTTTCCTTTCATCAAGCTTAAATTGAAAAAGTTATTTAAAATTAGTTTGAACTACATATAGTATTGCCATTGAAGCAATATCATGACCTGGAACCAAGCCAGATTATCTATGCTGTTTAAGGTCCACATTGGCAGAAAATAAGATTTAGAAAATTTCTCAGCCATTAAACTCAATGTGAAATCTAAAAATATAGACACTATCCGTTCAGATTGACTTTTCTCACTATCATTCAAAGGCTTGGTGTTGGTAAGATTTCAGAAGGTCATCAGAGTAAAAACAGTAATATTGTGAAATGTTGTTACAATTTAAAATAACTATTTTCTATTTTCTAAAATAATAATGTAATATATTCCTGTGATGGCAAAGCTGAATTTTCAGCATCATTACTCCAGTTGTCAGTGTCACATGATCCTTTAGAAATCATTCTAATATGATGATTTACTGCTAAAGAAACATTTCTTATTATTATCAATGTTAAAAACAGTTGTTATGATGCTTAATATTTTTGTGAGAACCGTGATATATTTTGTCAAGGTTCTTTGATTAACAGAAAGTTTATTTGAACAGCATTTATTGGAAATAGGAATCTTTTTGTAACATTATCAAGTTGTTGTTGCCACCTTTACTCAGCAAGGATGCTAGATACTTTGCAATGAGGCAATAATTCAGTATAAATTAGACACAATCTCCATACCTTACACAAACTGCAGCCCATGATTTGACTATGGGTAGATTTTCTTGGCATTCACAGCATTGCACCTTTCCAGGAAAAGCTCGATAATGTTGGCATAAGCAATATCAATGATCTAGAGCGCACACCGCCATGAGGAAGGTGATCAAGGCATCTTTTTGCACATAGCCAAGAGCTTGATATCAACTTTCTAACCTTTAACTGGGGCCAATGGAGATTCAGAGGATCAATGATACTGTCCCAAATCCGCCATTCAAAGCCAAATGACTTATAAGTCAATATCATACAGCCTGACCTGTTCACTGTGATCAAACAGTCCTTTTACAAAGTATGCACACTAAATCCTGTCCTTAAGGGACAGGGAGAATATTTTTACATACTGATCACAGATGAAAGAAAGTTGGCTGTGAGAGAGGAGTTAGTTGGTATTATGCTGAATGTTTTCAGTCTTTGTTGCACTCTGTGCATCCTTTTCTTCATCATGGCATCTGTAGCAGTTCAGCATCTCATTTCACACGAGCAGGCCTGATTTGACCAATTCAAGTGAGAAAAGCAGGTGATTTATGGAGCTACTCGTCAGCCTAACAAATTGCTTGGTACTTGCAGCTTGGCTTGTGAGGTAATTCTATATGCTATATCAAAAGCTATTCATCAAATTGTTGACAAAGACTCCAGGGTTTACAATTAAGGAAGATTTCTCTTTATCCTTGTCCTCTGAAGAATCACAGAAAATTGTATAATGTACCGAAGAATAAAATAAACTGCATTGTATTCCTTAAAATAAACTAAATACTAAATAAAATAAACTGCATTGTAAACATGGTGTCCCATGATGTCTTAAACCTGCCAAAAGCCCTCTGGGTAATCAAAAGTGCTTAAAATTTCATCTCATGTGACTAAGGAAGATGCATAACAGGATTTAACGCTAGCCTGCATTGTCATTCTATACAGCAAGAAGTGAGATTTTTGGAGATGTTTGCACATTTCATCATTAGGATGAAGGATTATGTTGGTATTTAAGTAGACGGCAGGTTGACAGGTGAGAGATGGAAAAAAAAGAAATTAATGAACAATCAGGGCCGGCATAAGGAACACTGTCCTGGGCCCTGCGATAAAAGGCCAACTAAGATCCTCTATGGCAGGGGTTTCCCATGGGTCTGCAAAAGGGTGCAAGGGAGTCTTTGAGATTTAAAAGTTTATAGGAAAAACATTGTTAATAACAATTGTTAATAATGCTGTTAAAAATAATATATAATAAATAATAATATAAAATTGTTAAAACAATAAAAATAATAAAATGAAATAATAAAATAATGTTAAATAAATAACACATTAAGTACATTTTATATATTTATGATTTCCATTTTAATTCTCCATTTAATCATTTAGTAGACGCTTTTTCCCAAGCGACTTTTTAAATGAGGAGAGCAATAGAAACAATCAAACCAACAACAGGGCAACAATATGCAAGTGCCGTGACCAGTCCCAGTTAGTCCAACACAGTACATGTAGCAAGTTTTTTTGTTTTTTTCTAATATATATAGAATAATCAGTGTTAGTATTAATGGGTCAAGTGTTGCCGAAAAAGATGCAAAGATGCGTCTTCAGCAGATTCTTGAAAATGGCAAATTTCTGTTTGGGATCAAAATAATTTGATACCAAAAAGAATATGTGCAGATTATAAGGTGTCCATCATAACATCTTTCGGCTATCAGCAACGCAAGATGGCAATCTGAGGTTCACAGTTCCCCCACCAAACAGCAGTGCATCACCAGCTCAGATTTCGGCACCACACCACACCTGTACCAAAAACCAATTTTGGTGGAAAAATTATAACAGAGAATGGTTGATTATACGTGAATTAAAATGTTAACATGTTTGTTACAAGTTTAAATGTAGGTAATATTGTATACATGGCTAAAAACAGTGTAAAATATGCTCTATTTAGAACTGTATTCATCTAAATGTGTCCAAAATGTGTTGTCCTGGTAAATCTCATGTTATGAGGACCAAATGTCCTATCAAGCATTGTAATACCAGACATTTTTTGACCTTGTGGGTATTTTCTTTTTTTTTTTTGTCTCTTTACTAGGCTATAAATCATACTATATGATGTTTTCTGAAAATGTTAAAAAGCAGAAAGTTTAGGGTAAGGGGATAGAATATACAATTTGTACAGTATAAAAAGTTATTTTGTCTATGGAAAGTCCCTATAAAACATGGAAATCCAGTGTGTGTGTGTGTGTGTGTGTGTGTGTGTGTGTGTGTGTGTGTGTGTGTGTGTGTGTGTGTGTGTGTGTGTGTGTGTGTGTGTGTGTGTGTGTGTGTGTGTGTGTGTGTGTGTGTGTGTGTACAAGAGACTTGGTCACCATAAAAATTGTATCCTACGCTTCATGATTTTCAGCATTCAGCATCATTCTAAGAGAATATATATTGAACATGAGAAATAAATTAGAATGAGAGAAAACAAAAAAAGGCAGCATAAATATTCATGTGTTTCAGGGTATGTGAGCACGCATGTAACTAGAGTACCTGAAATAAGCAGCCCTGTTTGAGAGAGATAAACTGTGCATTCACAGACCATTGATCTGTTAGGAATGTTTACATTCATCTGTCTAACAAAGAGATTAAGTGAATAAGTTTATCCAGACTCATTTCGTGTGAAACTAAGACAAACAGAGCGGAGGGTGAAATATCATTGAATCACTGCGCAGACCGAGTCGCAGTCAAGCTGCATTACATAAAGCTCCAGAACTCCACAAGGGGTTGGAATGAGATTATAACTTAAATCCAATTGCTTTTCATACTTAGACAGACAACCGTAATCCTTAAATACACCCGGATTTGAATTAAGATTGGTGCACCGTTCTTCACCACTTGTGGAATTTAGTGTTTCAACTGCCTCAAAAAGCTAAACACAGCCACAGTGAATGTTCTTACAGCTGAAGAAACGTTAACCAAACCAAAGAAAATCCAACCTCCGTACATGATTTGCAAGAGGCTGCATAACCCATAATTAATAGGAAACCTCCTCCAACCACTGCTTTATCATAATGAAGACTCATTTTCAGCATCCAGAGCTACTTAAGAAGCATCAAGCTTCAAGTGAATAATTATTGTCTATTGTGCAAGAATGCATGCATACCTACAATTCAATGTTATTCATAAAACAATCAATTTAACATAATGGAGTACAGGATCTACCTCAGCTAAACATAAGCCATTCATCTAGCAGAAGAGAAGAGGATGTTTGTTACAGACCTAATTGTGCTTACACTGGGTATATGACTTTCCGTGAATGAGATATTCTTCAGAGAGTCACAGTTGATTTATTTTCTTCTTCCTACCACTGCCATCGGACTGCATATGGATTGATAGCATTCATATCTATAATTCTGTTTGCTTTTGTCCTTATGGATATAGGCTGCTACCTATAGTGGATTCAGTTTAACAATATGAAACCATAAGCATGTCAGAGGTCTCCTACAGTAGTAAAAAGACAAGACTCTATCCTTCTAGAGGTCAGAGAGATGGCGGTGTGCCTTTGTCCACTCATGAGACATTTATCTTGCCCTCAATATGACCATAAGTGAACACATCAGCTATTATCAAAATTACAACAGGAAGAATATCCATGAGGTCAAATTTGTTTCCGGCACTGGAGGTGTTTTACATGGTCTGTCTGCTATTTAAATACTCAGCCTAGAGCAATCATTGTATACTGTACATTATGACAACAATTCCCTTTCATAAATTACCCTAGCCTAGAGTGCTACTCTAGATGGAATGGAACATGCATTTCCTTTCCTGAGCTCGCTGAATGTGACAGGATGGCTTAAAATTTCATTTTGTGATGGGGACCTATAAAAAAATGCCCTGAAAAGCACCATTCTGTCAATGTTTGTGTATTTGCATAATATGGCTTAGACCATCACGGATTCCTGTGCTGAATGTTTAAACTCCAATTTAATTCATCCAAGGTGATGGATTAACACTAGATTTCCCTTTCAATATGACTATTTAGTAAAAAAAAATTTATTATTCTATAATTTTTTAAGTTTTGCTGATCTGCTGTTGCCACTTCATCTACTATGGCTCAGACATACTGTGTTATGAATTATATATAAATTTAATAAAATGTTTAATGATTTTTTTTTTTTTTTTCATTTTAATGATACTGCGTTTAAAAAATACAAGCCAATATTAATTAAATATAGATTAATCTTTGTTAGAGCTCTGTTTGATTAACATTAATGACTTAGCAGCAGGTATAATAGGTTGATGTCCCTTTAAGACTAAATGCACTTAAAACATTACCGACTGTGTTTATGAGAATACTTGCAGAGACTGGTTTTCTTACATAATTTTGTGTGTATGTGTCCGTTCAAGCACATTAAGGGATGCAAAAGAGGAATTACTTTGCTGTTTGCGTGCTCTGAAACGCAGCTCTGTGCGCATGCTTCGTGACCTGTATGTGCAGCTGTGCTGTGCGCACAGATAATAGCTTACGAATATCGAACTGATGCCACATGGATCATGGATCAACTACAGTTCGTTTAACATAGCATACAGCGAAATATTGAGTGGAGCATCACACGCGCAGTGATAACGGCTTGAGCGAGAGTGAAACCTGAGCGCTGAGAGGCGGGATGGCGTATATTATCGTCTGGTTTTCTCTTTCGGCTAAAAGTAATTACAATTGTATATATATATATATATATAAAATGATTAAGGATTTTTATACTGTACAACATTTCTTTTATAGCTACTTACTTTGAAGAAAGGTCAGTTTAATAATATGTTTATGACTAAATTAACCTTTCTCCAATGAAAGTAATAGTCAGTAGTCGGATCAGGTAGAAATAGCTCCAGTGAATCAGAGCAGCATCACAGCACATTTTTGCAGTTTGTTTTTCTTAAAGGGGATTTTTTTTGGGACTGTGCCCGTCATTGAGGGCAAAAGATTCCTCCAACAGATTCCTCTGCCCTGTCTGCTGTTGCACTCCACAGCTCACAGTTAGTTGTGCTTCTTGTGCTTTTTGACTGGCTACCATTTAAATTTGAAAGATTTTTTTCTTCAGTAAAAAGCTCAAACAGCCCGCAGTCAGACTCAGAAACACATGGCTGTGTTGTCCCACCAGAGTATCGAATCTGAGGCCTAGATAAGACTCGTTGCCCCATATTTCCCTCTCTGTCTCTTTTTTTTTCCTGCCCCCCCCCCCCTCTCTATTTGTCAATGCAGCTCAGCATTATGCATTTCCAGAATCAAAGCATACAAGTCCTGTTTAACGCTGATATAAAGCACAGGCCCAATCCATCAGCATGACATAATAACCCAACGCCAAGGGCCAGAAGCAGGATGCCCATTTAAACCGAATGGGGCACAAAAATTCAAATGTCAAAGCTGCCCTTTTCTATACAATGAAAATGCAAATTAAGCAGAAATAAGAAACTTATTGTTTCCTTTGGTCTAATCAAAGGCACCAAGTGAGCTACAAGTACTACTTATGCTCCCTAAAAATAAATAAATAAATAAATAAATATATATATATATATATATGATTAAATCTCCACCACTAAAGGAGAAAGTTTTACAGATGCTTTTAAGGCACAGATGGACCAAATGTACTGTATTCAATAAGGTTTATGTTACCTCCATTCCTATATAGCCTATATGAACATGATCTAAAGTGTAGACAGCTCTAATTGAATCTAAAGCTGGGCTATGTTTTGTGTTCTTTCAGCACACAGCCAGTGAAGTGAGATGATGAATTATCATTGCTGAAATTCAAATCCACTCAGACTAGTTTTGCAGTTTGTCTTAAAGCAGTTCTACCCGCAGCTAAATTCTCCTTACTCTGTTTATTGCCAAACAATTCTCTGTATTCAGCTGCCAAGTCTGTAGTCTGTAGATTTATTTATTTCAACACAACGGACGGATACATTTCAATAGATGACTGCATCTATATCCGCTGGACAGGATAGAGTGAATGCTAGTCTGTTTCCTGCAATAGATACACCAAGACAGCTCTATGGCTATGAGGAATTATTGAAGAGTGGAAAGAGGACGATATTAGAGTTTGTCAGTGTGTAATAAAGACGACAGGCTGTTCAAAAGCAGGTCATCCTTTCCTCAGACATTTTTCCACAATTTTTGTATTTTTTTGATTCTTCAATTGCACACACTTACATTGATTACAAATTTATTTTTCTTCAGATTCTCTTTCCTTCTGTGATCTATTCAAATAAAGTCGGCATGAACACAAAACCAAAGTCATTTGCTCTGTTCCAATTCACCTACTTATACTATCCACTAAAAGCATAAACTCTTTTTGTGAAGTTTTTGTTTCAGTTCATTTAATTAAGTTGACACTAGTCAACAATTCTTCCTACCGTATTGGAGGGAAAGTAGAAACACGTTGATCTGCCAGCTGTGGGTCTTTTTTTTTTAATGCAGAGAACTCTACTATTTTTATATAATAATGCATATAAAAGGCAAAAGCAAATACTTAATGCCCTGCGTATTTATAAACGTTGACAATATTGTTGCAGATAAAATAATGAAATATATAGTATAAATGAAGCTTTACCTAAACCTCTCTCTTAACAACCAGTCTCTCATCACAGTGGGTTGTGGACAATATTAGCCATTAGAGCAGGGGTGTCCAAACTCGGTCCTGGAGGGCCACTGTCCTGCAGAGTTTAGTTCCAACTTGCCTCAACACACCTGCTTGTAAGTTTTTAGCATGCCTAATGACCTTCAACAGCTAATCAAGACCTTGATTAGCTGTTTCAGGTGTGTTTAATTGGGGTTGGAGCTAAACTCTGCAGGACAGTGGCCCTCCAGGACCGAGTTTGGACACCCCTGCATTAGAGTGTGCATGGATCTATTTATTTGATATATATTATATATTATATATATATTATATATATATATATATATATATATATATATATATATATATATATATATATATATATATATATATATATATATATATATATATATTAACATTTTCAAATTAACAGCTGTCACGTTTGTGTCTGTTTTATTCTGTTCTGTTTAGATCTTCTGTTTTGTTTTCCTATCTTAGTCGCATGTCTTTTGTTTTCCCGCCACTCATCCGTTGCCATATCAACCATCATCAGTCCATCTTCATCACCTGTGTCTTGTTAATTACCTATTATCATCTGTGTCACCTGGACTCTGTTCATCTGTGTTCATTAGGGTGTGTATTTAAAGGGTAACTAAACCCTAAACCAACTTTTTTTAGTTAATGATCTGTAAGACTGGGGCTTTATTATTGCTGTTCATTGATTCAAGTAATTTTTTTGACATTTGGGTTTAAAGTGTTTTAATTCTACAATATATGGTGTAAAAACGTCTGAGTGATGCCCTCTTCAGGTTGAACGGTGGCTACTGCAGTTGAATTTTCCTATTGGATGTTGCGGTGGTTCGTGATGTAAGCAACCACCAGTTAACCACACCCTTGCCTAAAGAAAGAGGCGTCTCAGGTGCACGCCCCCCCTCCGCTGGGCTCTGCCCATTTCCAGCATTTTTCAAATATTGCCAGTGGGTGAAGTCATGCTCTGACCAGGGGTTTAGTTACCCTTTAAGTTCCCCTGAGTTCTGTGTTAATGGTCGGTTATTGTTTGTGTATTGTGCACACTGTTTTGCGTTGTTGGTTTCTTTCAGTTATTTAAAATAAACTTCGTTAACCTTGTCTTCAGTGGATCTCTGCGTTACAACAGCAATATTTGTGTGCCTCATGTCATATGTACAGTGGCATTAATGGCACTTTTTTATTTATAAATGAATTAATTAAATCAATATTTGGTGTTACACTCTTAGCTTTTCACTTTTAGTCAAGGAATTGGCAAAACAAACTTCTGGAAAACTAAAATAATATTTTCTACTGACAGACTAAAGCAGAAAATAAAAATAACTATCTCGATTCTCAAGACAAATATTTTTGTGAAACATCTAGACTTTTGCACAGTATTGTATGTCAGTGACACAACAGATAGCAGTTGTTGACTACAGTGCCGCTCATTCTGTCCAATATACCTGCTGTCAGACTTTGTTTGCGAGTCCTGAAAATTTAAGACAGTCTCGGTGTGGAAACCAGTTGCTACCCTGACAACTAACAGAATTCAGTACACAACCTTATTTATCTCTCTAAAACAGGACTGACAAGTGTATTCTGCTGCTGTGTGGATGCATTCTCTCTTTCTCTCTGTTACAGCCCTTACCCTTCCCTGTCTGTCTCCATCTGGTTCAACACCGTCTGGGAAAACTGTACTGAGATCAGGGGCTCAAATTCCTCCTAAAGCTCTTAAACTCCCACAGATTTTGAGCAGAACAGCTCATCATCACCGGGCAATGTCTTCTCCACACTGTAAAAAAAAAAAAGTTAATTTACAGGTAACGCCCTGTATTTTTTACAGAATTTTGCCGTTTTTTCATTATACAGTGAATACCTGTTAATTTACAGATTTTTGCTGTAATTTAAAGGTCCACTATTATATTTACAGGTAATTGTTTGTATTTTGGTTTTACATCATTTTTACCGTTTTTTAAAGGAAATTGTCTGTAGTTTTACAGGGTTATGTGTAATTTTACATTAAATATTCAGTAATATTTTACAGATTATTTCTGCGAAATTAGAAAACAAAGAAAAGAAGGTATAACTGCAGAAATCAGCAGTCATTTAACATGTTGTCCTTGAAGATCATTAAGCATGTGGGTGTCAAAGTGAATTTTAAGGTTAAATAATTGTATTTGTATACAGTAGGTATACAAACAGTATTTTTGTCTTTTTGACAAATTTTGTCTTGCAAATATAAAATCTGTATAGTCGTATAGCAATAAAGTCTTGCAAATCTTTCAGACCATATTTTAATCTTGTCTAGCAAATGTACTCATTTTGATAATCATTTGTATTATTCTCCCCTAATTTCATGTTATGTGTTTTATGAATATTTTTCCAAATCTGCGTTGCTGCACACATTGCGTGGCTGTGTGTGTGTGTGTGTGCTCGCAATGACGCAGATTCAAATTATCCGCCAATACTTTTCCGTTGCTTAGTACCGCCCACCATAACGGTTAGCTGTTTGGACCTGTGTCAAGGGCAAGCGGGAGATTTGAATTTAGTCTACGGCAGACCTGCCAACATGTACGCATTTTGCGTAGCGGATACGCATTTTGACCTCAAAGTACGGTGGTACGATTTGTCACTCTAAACTACGCAAAAACCTGGTGACGCTTCTGTGCACGCGCAGTCCTCAAATCAAGCAACAGCAAAAGAAGCGGAGTTCGACCAATCATAGCGATGGGTTCATTCCCCAAATAGCAAGCGGGGATGATTGACAGATGCGTAAGGCCTATCAAATTAAAAAGAGACTGAAAAAAAAAATCGACAGCAATAAAGAATCCCGCTCGATCCTCTTCCACTCCCGCGGCCCAACGTCTGATTGAGTTCATAAGTGAGGACACTAGTCACAGCACGTCTGACTCCTGAAGGTAAACGGGCTGGGGTGGATGTGGAAAGTTGAAATATTGTTTTTAGTTAACTTAATTTGGATTCAATGATCACGCGGGAGTGATCGCATGGATTACTATAAAATACTCCGTCATTCATGGTCACTCAGATTAGAGGAAAACATCATTCAGCCATGCAAATTATAAAATGCTTAAGTATTGATGAACATTAAATCTAAATAAAATTAAAATCGCTGTGGCTTAGTGATTATGAAAGTTCTGTGATAAATTGTGGATTACTGATAAACCTGGAGAAACAGGCGTTTATTTATTCATTCTCAGTGTTGAGAAACGTAGTCTGCATGTTATGTTAATGTGTTAATAATAACTAAAGTAGCCTACCTAATTATGTTACATAATTATTTTGTATGAAAACTAGCGTATTAGTTACTTATGGATTAAAAAGTACCGTTGTATCAGTGCTGCGCGAGCTCTCTCTCACAAACACAGACCGCGCGCACACAGAGAGAGAAGATAATTGTAAATTGACGGGCTAAGTTTAAATTTTGTTTTGGTTGTGTTTTTTTTCTGTCAAAATGACTGAAAGCATTTTGTATTATCCATCCGTGTTTTTAAAATTCGTTAAAAGACAGACGTTTTACTGTTAACACAGCCCCATATTTCGGATTCATCTAAACTTATATTCTACTTGATCATTCTTTTTAGAATAAGTGATTCGTTTTGCAATTATTGGTCATGTGACAGGACTCCTGTCTATTGTCAACTATTTTCTATAAATATGTTTGTATTGGCTAACGTTTATTCAGCTAATGCGTGTCCTGTTTAAAATGTGCAATGTTCAAATGCAAAGACAGCACGTCTTTTGTGTGTGTCTTGCATTCCCCCCCCCCCCCCCCCTTTGAACCACTGATCGCAAAAGGATTGTTTGCGATCAGTGGTTCAAAGCTATAATCGTATTCGTCAGGAGCAGCCGTAAGCAGGAGCACTGAACACATGAGTTATGTTAACGTTACAGTCCGGGTGTCAGTCAGTCCGTTCGGAAATAACGCGCCATTTTTCAGTGAGCCTGGATCGTCACAGCGGACATCATCATGCCAAGCAACCGATCACCGGCTGAGATAAGAGTCTCATACTATAATATGTAAACGATATTTTATATTACATTTGTGCTAATTGACAGTTTCCAGGGGAACGTTAGCATTCATAAATGTTCAGTCATAACTGTTGCCGAGAGCTGGAGGTAAAAACACTGCAGCATGCCTTTCAATTTGCCATCTGTTTTAAGAAAGATCAGTTGAACATCTCTAAAGACCGAAAACAAGCATTAGTAGACTTGTTATGCGTATCAAAGTCCGTCCAATTTTGTATAAAATCTTCGTTATGATAGTCAGTCCATCAATCTCTTAAACGGCGGGACATTTTGAAACACTGTCTGGAAGCTGAAACTCTTGTCTTAAAAAAACATCCTTGATTTTATTATAGTAAAATTGTAGTAACCACGTTTTTGGCAGATTTATTACCAATTTAATAACCACAGTTTTACTAAAAATGGACCTACCTTTTTTGTTTGTTTGTTTTCTTAGTAACGTTAGTTAAACCATGGCTAATTTTAAAATGGTTAACGTGACAAAGTTAACTATCAAGAATGTTAAGAAATCGAATTCAGTTCTGTAACGTTACTTGTTAATAATACAGCGGAGACTAGAGTATGAATATAACATAATGAACCCCTATGTGTAACAGATGCAGCTAGGTCACGGTAAATCATATTCATTTTTAATTTATATGTAGCTAAAATCAGCTCAAAACATACTGGTAACTTTTCCTGCTCAGCTTCCAGATCATAGTCAGTTGAGTTTTTGCACTGTCCCAATGCAACACATTCTGACATGTGTAAATGTAATACTGAGTTTTAAAATAACTTATTTTTTTGTGTTCCCTTTCGAGAGGTCTCTCCTGTTGCGTAAGTAGCTTACGCTATGGGAAAACTCCTTTTCTCGAGAATATTGAAGTCTTTATGTAAAACGCATTGCAGCTGCACAGCTGACAGCAATGAACGAAGGAACTCGGTCATTGGCTGTGCTGCGGCAACTTGCTCGAACCAATGACGGGGCGACTCTGAATGCGCGACCAATGAGCGCGCTTCGCGCCCGCGCGCGTCAGAGCCCGCCAAGATGGGCGTGGCCAAGCTATATATTGGGCGTCATGAGAGTTCTTTAGATTTAATCTCCTTCAGCAAACACCTTCTTCGCTGGATCCTCCGGATTATTGGAAGCCTTCGCCGCCGTGGAAAAGCATACCAGCGGGATTGCTACGAGGACGTCGGCACCTTCAGCCGCCTTCAAGCACCTCCTACTGAGCCATCCGGCGCGCCATATACGCAAGTATTTTACATCTGTCCGCCCCGCGACATTTGTGAAAGAGCAATTTTCCAATAAGGCGTTGTTTCAAATGCCTTCCTGCGCGTCGTGCAGAGACCTTCTCCCGGACGGGGATCGTCACATCATCTGCGCTCGCTGCCTGGGCCGTGACCACGCAGAAGCTGCATTGACCAAGGGCGGATGCCCGGAATGTGATGACCTGGGTCTCTCCGCACTACGGGCTCGCCTCGCCGCTTTCGCCGTGAGCGAGCCCATCGCCACCCCTCTGTTTGAGCCACGCACTAAGAAAAAGCGCCGCTCACAGAGGCTTCCTGAACCTGAGCTCAGTGACGTCACGCCGAGCCAGTCTCCGCGTGCTTCACCGCCGCTCTTGCCTTCCCCACCGCCGGGTTCAGTTCACCAAGCCGGACCCACACCCCTCTAGCAGAGCGGTGGGCCTTGTGACTTTCGGCGCGTCCGAGGACGACGGGGGAATGGACGACAGCTTGTCCATCGACGCTGCATCGGACGACTGGCCGGGCTCCACTCTCGACCCCGCCCCGTCGACGCTAGCTAGCACGAGCGGGGGCTCCACTATGGATACTGAGATTATCCGTGTCCTCTCTAAGGCCATGGAAGACCTCGGGCTCGATTGGTCTTCTCCCGAAGAACCAACCCGGAGCCGACTGGATGAGTGGTTTCTGCAGGGGCGCCAGCAGGCCCCTCGGCAAAGGCCTTCTCCCTTCTTCCCGGAAGTTCACGACGAACTCACCAAGTCGTGGAAAGCCCCCCACTCTGCGCGCCTAAAGCCTTCTTTTTCTTCTTCGCTCTCCTCAGTGGACGGCGCGAAGGAAAGAGGCTACGAGGGAACGCCGCCCCTCGAGGAGGCCGTGGCCAATCATCTCTGCCCGCCCTCCACCACCGGATGGAAAGCCAAAGCTTCCCACCCCTCGAAGCCCTGCCGCACTACCTCTGCTCTCGCCGGTCGCGCCTACGCCGCCGCCGGCCAAGCTGCATCAGCGCTTCACTGAGTGGCGGTACTTCAAGTGTTCCAAGCCAAGCTTCTCCGCTCTATGGACGAGTCTGGCCCCGAACCCGAAGCCTTCAGGGACTTACGCAGCGCGACTGATATAGCTCTGCGAGCCACGAAGGCCACCGCCCAGTCCATCGGCCGTGCTATGGCTAATTTGACTGTTCTCGAGCGCCATCTGTGGCTGACTCTGACTGAAATGAAGGACGCGGATAAGGCGCCATTTCTCGATGCGCCTATCTCCACCAGCGGGCTGTTTGGACCGGCGGTTAAAGGTTTCGCCGAACGCTTCACTGAGGCCCAGAACGCTTCACAAGCTATGCGTCATTTCCTGCCATCATTTCCGCTCCAGCTCATCGCAGAGCAGACAGAGACCGCCACAGCCGCAGCGGGCTAAAACAGCTCCCACCGCCTCTCAGCCCGCGCCTCAGGCTGACGCTCGACGCCGCTCGCGCTCTCACAACCGCAAGCCGCCTCCTGAGCGACGGGGTCCTCGGCCCAAGATTGTGCTGAACCCTGAGCCTCGAAAGCCGTCCTAGCCACAGAAATGAGAAGAGAGAGTGCGTGTCTCGCAAAAGCCGGACCACTCTCTCTGCAAAAGCTCAAACATTACCCAGTCCCCTTAAAGGCGGCTGGATATGTCCATACAGCAGTCAATGGGCCAGTCACAGAGCTCGCTCACCTGCAAACAAACGCCGTTTTTACGGCGACGCACAGAAAACACAAAAAGAGTCTTTTTCTGCCTGCATCACTAAGGGTTCACATGTCCACAAAGTGTGCATTCCCAGATACTGTCAAAACAGTGCCAAATTCATTCCCAGCTCAGGCTGCGCTTCCCATGAATGTAGATCACGTGCCTACGGTCATGTACGCACCACTACACACAAGCACTGTTCACACAGTTATAAATTCATCCCCAGTAAAAGCGGGAAACATTATAAAAGTGACGCGTGTGCCTACCACTGTTTATGCACCCCCACTTATAAACACTGCCCTTACAGTGTCAAACACAACCTCAGCTCAGGCTGCGAGTTTTACAAACACAGCGCGCGCTGTTGTAATCACACACGCGCCCATTCACTCAGCTGCTCAGCGCGCGCCCGCGCCTCTGAGAGCTACGAGCTCAGGCGATTCGCTAGCCGGGTCCCTACGTCACAGCGGCCCGCCCCTAGCCTGTATTCAGCCCATATCTGTACACGCAGCGGCATGGGAAAACATTCCAGATATGCCGAAATGGGTATTGAATATAGTAAAGCACGGATACTCGCTCCAGTTCGCTCGCAGACCACCACGTTTTACGACTGTGGTCGAGACGAAAGTGAGAAAAGAGTGTCCACATGTTCTACGCACCGAGGTGCGCAAACTAATAGAAAAGGGCGCTGTGGAAACTGTTTCCCCCTCTCTGAGCGGGACAGGTTTTTACAGCCGCTATTTTCTCGTCCCGAAAAAGGATGGCGGTCTCCGCCCCATCCTAGATCTCAGACACCTGAACAAAGCACTAATGATTCGCTCGTTCAGAATGTTAACAACCAAGCATATCCTCGCGCAAGTGCGCCCAGGAGATTGGTTTCTCTCAGTGGATCTGAAAGATGCTTACTTTCACATTCCAATAGCGCCTCATCACAGGCCGTTTCTGAGATTCGCTTTCGAGGGACAGTCATAACAGTACACAGTACTCCCGTTCGGCCTGTCCCTGGCTCCCCGTACATTCACGAAATGTATGGATGCAGCACTTTCCCCCCTAAGACGAAGGGGAGTGCGAATACTGAATTATCTCGACGATTGGCTAGTTCTAGCACAATCAGAGAGTCAGCTAATAACACACAGATCTTGGATTATCAGCCATTTAGAATGCCTGGGTCTAAGAATCAATTTTGCAAAAAGCATACTATCTCCCAGCCAGAGAATTTCTTTCCTGGGAATAGTTCTAGACTCGATGCAAATGACAGCGCGTCTCTCATCGGAGCGCGCGCTCACCATCCGGCGACTTGCAACATCATTCAGAGCGGGCGCACGCGCCCCCGTCAAACGGTTTCAGAGGATGCTCGGTCTCATGGCCTCAGCATCGGCCGTACTCCAGCTAGGATCGTTGCATATGCGCCCTCTCCAACGCTGGCTCAAGAGCCGCGTCCCTAGTCACGCGTGGCGTTCGGGCCACTTTTTAATCAGAGCGAACCACGGCTGTATAAAAGCCCTGACGCACTGGAAAGCCGCCGACTGGTACCAGTCAGGCGTGAGTCTGGGTGTGAACACAAGGAGAAAGATGATAACGACAGATGCCTCCAAAATAGGTTGGGGGGCCCTTTACGAGGGCAGGCCTGTCTCCGGCTTTTGGTCAAACCCGGAGAAGCGCCTACACATAAACTGTCTGGAAATGAAAGCGGTCGCTTTGGCTCTCAGAGCCCTGCTTCCACATCTAAAAAACGAACACGTCCTGGTCCGAACGGACAACATGACGGTAGTGTCGTACATAAATCGCCAGGTTGGACTCAGGTCGAGCTCCATGCATTCAATGGCCAGGAGACTCATTTTATGGTCCCAGCACAACTTGCGCTCGCTGAGAGCAGCGCATGTGCCAGGCGCCCTGAACCAGGGGGCAGACATGCTATCCAGAGACAAGATTCTCCCAGGAGAATGGGCTCTCAACCCTCTGACGATTCAGTGGTTATGGAAAACCTTTGGCAAAGCGGAGATCGACCTCTTCGCCTCCAAGGAGAACGCGCACTGCTCTCTTTTCTTCACGAAAAGCACGGACGCGCTCGCCCAGAGCTGGCCGAGCCGCCCCTTATATGCCTTTCCCCCGATCGCGATGCTGCCACAGGTCATCAGTCGGGTCAGAGAGGAGGGAAACGCAGTGCTGCTGATAGCCCCACCCTGGAAGAACCAAACATGGTTTCCAGATCTGATGCAAATGCAATCTGCACCACGGCCGATTCCACTGAGGCCAGACCTCCTCAGTCAGGCCAGCGGGATGATATTTCATCCCCGCCCCGATCTGTGGGCCCTTCATGCATGGCCCCTCAACGGGTTCCCAGGAACCTCGCGAGCGGAGCACTAAAAACCATCGCTGAGGCGCGGGCGCCCTCCACGAGACGCTTATATGCCCAGAAATGAAAAGTGTTCAGTGACTGGTGTAATACCAAGGGCCTGAACCCTGTAACATGCGAGATTACGAGTGTACTCGTTTTCCTACAAGGGCTTCTGGAGGCGGGCCGCACCCCCTCCACGCTCAAAGTATATGTGGCTGCCATCACAGCGTCACACGACCTTGTAATGGAACGTCCATTGGGAAGAAACGACCTAATTATTCGTTTCCTAAGGGGAGCCAGGAGGATGAACCCTTCACGCCCCCCCTCAGTGCCGATCTGGGACCTAGCTACGGTCCTAGACGCTCTTAAAGGGCCCCCGTTCGAACCACTCCGAACCGTGCACCTTAAACAGCTCTCGCTCAAGACTGCGCTCTTGCTGGCACTCGCCTCGGTCAAGAGAGTGGGCGACCTGCACGCGCTTTCAACAAGCGCTGCCTGCCTAGAATTCGGACCTAACGACTGCAGGGTCGTCCTTAGACCGAAACATGGGTATATTCTTAAAGTGCTCACCACTCCCTTCAGAGCACAGGTTATCTCCCTAACTGCGCTTTCGTCTCCAGCAGACGAACACGACACTAATCTACTCTGCCCCGTTAGGGCTCTCAGAGTGTATTTGGAGCGTTCTGCCCTATTCAGACAGACAGAACAACTGTTTGTATGCTTTGGCGGCCGTACGAAAGGTTCCGCCGTTTCAAAGCAGAGAATCTCTCACTGGATAGTCGAAGCTATAGCGCTGGCTTATGAAGCTAAGGGACTTCAATGCCCCTGGGGAGTCAAAGCACACTCCACCAGGAGTGTGGCTTCTTCCTGGGCATGGTCGAGCGGGATACCGATCGAGGATATTTGTGCGGCGGCAGGCTGGGCCTCACCGTCCACATTTATCAGATTCTACAACCTACAGGTCCCGACATTGCATTCCAATGTGCTATCAGCATAATGCTAGTTGAACTGCGAGTTCGTATCTAGATTATGTATGTGCTTGTGTCACACTGAGCGCCTTCTAGCCGCTCTGTATTTTTTCCCACATATAAAGCTCGCCTCTGCCGGCTAGTTGGATGATAACTTTGCTTTTTAGCTCAGGCACCTGCCTCTGGCTATCATAAGGCGAAGTTCAGCACGCACAGCGTTTTGCATGGTGTTCCCATAGCGTAAGCTACTTATGCAATAGGAGAGACCTCTCGAAAGGGAACGACTCGGTTACTAACGTAACCTCGGTTCCCTGAGAGGAGGGAACGAGTATTGCGTAAGCAGCCGTGCTTGTGCTTGGTTAGTTCGCTTCAGTCGTTTTAACCTAAAGAACTCTCATGACGGGGCGCCCAATATATAGCTTGGCCACGCCCATCTTGGCGGGCTCTGACGCGCGCGGGCGCGAAGCGCGCTCATTGGTCGCGCATTCAGAGTCGCCCCGTCATTGGTTCGAGCAAGTTGCCGCAGCACAGCCAATGACCGAGTTCCTTCGTTCATTGCTGTCAGCTGTGCAGCCGCAATGCGTTTTACATAAAGACTTCAATATTCTCGAGAAAAGGAGTTTTCCCATAGCGTAAGCTACTTACGCAATACTCGTTCCCTCCTCTCAGGGAACCGAGGTTACGTTAGTAACCGAGTCGATTTCAGGTCCTGTGGAAAGCAGATGATCATGGCAAACAAGGTATGGGAAG
The DNA here is from genome assembly GCA_026230005.1 of Gila orcuttii. Classification (NCBI taxonomy): domain Eukaryota; kingdom Metazoa; phylum Chordata; class Actinopteri; order Cypriniformes; family Leuciscidae; genus Gila; species Gila orcuttii. The sequence continues at coordinate 28,314,101 of JAPDVR010000015.1, forward strand.
AATTAACTTTAAAAAAATAGTAATGACGAGTCTTCTGATTTCATGTGATTGCACTAAAAGTGTGCACAAGGTTTGGTTTTGCTACAGTAAGACCACGATTGTGTTAGATTACACCCATCTATTGTTTTTTTGTTTTGTTTTTTTGTAACTATAGGCTCTGTCGTTTAGATTTAGAAACATGGCTTTTCCTATCACTGCTATCTTAATGACACACATCTCTACCTTTCATTCCAGCCAGATGATCTGACGGTTGCTGCTGGCATCTCGGCCTAGCTGATGGAACATTCTGGCTGGATGAATGACCTTCACCTTCAACTCAACCTTGAGTTGAGACAGAACTGCTTATGGTTTCAGTCAAACTATACTTGCTGTGATCCTGCTGATTTGCCTTAAGGATCAGGCCTTTCCTATCGGAGCTACACAACTCCTGGTCTAAGCTCTTGCTCTATCCAGACTGGATATTGTAATTCTCTCTGGAAAGGGCTTCCAGCATCAGTCAAACCTCTGCAACTGATCCAGATGCTGCAGCAAGAGTGCTCTTTAAAGGTTGCCCTATACATAAACTTTAGATCTATGTGTCCTCCAGAATCGTGTTCTGCAAATGAACGGCGCCTTGTGGTGCCATCATCCCAAAGAGACACAAAAACACTTTCTTCAATGACCTTTACTTGGACTGTTTCCAGCCGGTGGAATGACTGGCGCAACTCAACACATTTTCAAGAAACTGCTAAAGATCCAGCTTTTTCGTAAACACTTGCCCCAATAATACTAAATCTTTGTTTAAAAAAAAAAAACTTGCTATGTGTACTGTGCTAGACTAACTGGGACTTGTCTCTGCACTTGTTGCTTCTATCGTTATCTTAATTGGTAAATCAATTTGGATTAAATGTAATTGTAAATGTTTAAAAAAAAGTTATATTAGACTATAAAGGTATACAGCAATTGCCTTTTAATGTGGATAATTTTACATGTTCTAAATGATATACTAAGCTTCTATTTCCAATGAATCACTTATCTTGATGTTCAGTGTTTGTTCAGTTACTAATACTGTAAATGTGCAGGTATTCTGTACTCATACATTTAGTTAATTAACAGAAAGTGACTGTAAATTTGCTATTATTAAGTACTTAAATAGAGATTGGTCAAAGTTGTGAAATTGGATCTGTACAAATAAAAATAAATTTACAAACATTTGTATTTTAATTTATGCATTTTTATACATAATTTCATTGTTATTTAACACAGAAAAACTATATATTAAAAGATAATTACTGTAGATAGACAGCATTATTATATAAAATAACTTTATAAAACCCTAAATTTACAGTTTAACCTGAAAGTTAAATGTCTTTTTAATGTAATTTGACATCATTAATCCGTTTTTCCAGGGTTTAATAAGCCATTATCAACAGTAATATACTGTAATTGAATCAATTTTGACTGTAAAGTAAATTCTGTATTTTTACGGTTTTTCCATGTAATTTTGTGAAACGGTTATTTGCTGTAATTTAACGGAAACCGTCTGGAAACTTTGCTGCCAGAGATTTGCCGTTTTTTTACGGGATTGTTTTTTAATCGCACCCTCCTTTCTGCACAGATAACGCCCATAAATGAAAGCAATTCACACGCCTCAGTCCAGTATGAGATTCAGTGGGTGTTTCAGGTTGATCAATAGGGTCTGTTCCATCCACAGCACTCACTCAGTTGTGTAACGTATTTAAAGGCTGACTAAATCGTTACCTCTACCTCCTAAACTTCAGCTTGTATTCTCTTGGCATTTTGTACAAGCAGCCAGCACAGATTTAGAGGGGGGAAGAGATTTGGAGGGGGAAGATGTGTCTGCACTTTTATGCCCCATGGGTAGATTTTCTTTTAAAACTAACAATTGTTTTTCTTTTTGCTATATGAAGGTCAGATTATGCCGTCACTTATTTTTCTTATATTTCAAAAACATTTTGTTTTTTTGTATAGATTTTTTTTATGTTTAAAATTAGTATTTATGTTTAAAATAAAGTATTGTTGTAAAATGACAATTATCAGAACAATATGAATGATTATTTTCTAATATTCGTAATATCTTTTTTTATTTAAAAAATATGAGAAAATATGAATTCATATTGTTATGTTTCATTACTATTGGTCACTCTTTACATCTGTCTGTGGGGTTTGCAAATATTTAACCAATGAAAAGTATTAAAAAGAGCTTGTGACTAAACCTCATAACTCCACTGGATCCTCAAGCTATCTGTAAAACCTCAACGTGTAACAATGACACTGTAAAATATTAGAATAAGCGTTACCGTACAGTGTTTTCTTTACTCTAGAAATACTATATATATACGTATATATAAATATATATATAGTTAATAATATAATGACACATACAGGTGTCTGACCATGAAGCCACAATATAGACTTTGACAACACAGTGTTTAAAGGGGTGGTAAAACACGATTTCACTTTTCTAACGTTAGTTAGTGTGTAATGTTGCTGTTTGAACATAAACAACATCTGCAAAGTAACAGCGCTCAAAGTTCAAAGCAAACGGAGATATTTGCTTTTAAAGAAATCAATTTCTAAGGACTACAGCAAACAGCCGGTTTTGAACTACACAACATTCCTCCAGGGTTCCTGACGTCAGCAAACCCCAATAAACCCCTCCTCCGAGAATACGAAATAAGGGGGGGGCGAGGCCATTTTATATTGCGTTGGAGAAGAGTTGTTTTGGTATAGGAGTGTTGTTGCCGCCGCAATGTCGTCGAAACGCTGTTATTTTCATCAGTGCCCGGATTGCAGGTCCACTTTGTTCAGCCTTCCTAGGGTCGCAGGGGTTAGGGATCAATGGTTAATTATTACCCAAATCTCGCTCTCTGTGCTGCACATTTTACGGAGGAAAGCTTCCACAATCTTGGCGAGTTCAATGCAGGATTCGCACAATGGCTTGTCCTGAAAGATGGAGCAGTTCCAACTTTAAGAACAGAAGCTGTTGTTTACGGGCCACAATCTGTAAGTATTATTTATTTTTCGTCGATGTGTTTTCCTGTAATAGTTCGTATTGTTAATTGTACGTTGTAGCAAGGAAATAAACAAATGACAACGCTGTTTGGCTCTGCAAACCAGCTTGTTAAATGCTCATTCATACTTAACGTTATCTGACAAACACCAAACGTTACAAACTTTTTTTTAAATCTCAACAGCGAACTTGGAATTAGAGTAAATTATTCTTTGATTAGAGCTTTTATGTATTGTTTATCGCTTGTTTATCTACAGGCATGCTAAACATGGTTCTGTGTTTGATTTGGCTACTGTAGTAAATCCAATGTTTAGTGTTCGTTTTGGGTTAATAGTTCTGTCGACAGATATTTGGCTACAGTCGTTCTAAAAATACAAAAGTAACCGTGCCATACAGTCAGTAACGATCACTATAGATCCGCAGTCTTTACTCAAAAAAAATCCCTTTGAGGACTGTAGTATAATTTGTTAGAATGATTATATGAAATTCTTGTTTATGAAGCTTATTTTTTTGTAATACTATAATAATTAGTACAATTAAATAACAGCGTATCTAAAAGGTAATGAGACAACAAAAAACAAACCTTTCTGAAACGTCGTTTAACAGCCGTTCTTGAACAGGTTCTGCTCGATCATCTTCACTAACATTCTCTGGTCAGATTGACGCCATTGTTTATAATACACCAAAGCACAAATTGGCTACCGGTAAAGGCAAGGGGCGTGACGTTTCTGGAAAACGTGCACTAGTCGGTTAGCGAATCACAACACACTGGGCCAGCTAACCAATCTGAGCCCATTGCATATTTTTGAGGGACTGGCTTCATAGAACCCAGAAACCATCAGACCGTTTTTACAAGGAGGGACAGAGCAGTGTAGAATAAAGGTAAAATATCTGAAAAATAATGCAATTTTTTAAAAACGAAGCATGAACACATGTTACAGTGCAACCCACAAACACAATCAAGCCTTTGAAAAAATGTGTTTTACCACCCCTTTAAAAAAACACAATGTTTTTTTTTTTGTTTTGTTTTTTTGGAGATATGAGGTTTTCGCCCAACAACAACGATATACATTTTTAAAACTATGATAACTAAGGACAAGCGGTCAGTCTGTGAAGACGGTATATATCTAGACTAGCCTTAGGAAAACAAGACATTTTGTCCCACAAATCTGTCAAATGTCAAAAGTGTAGTTTTATTCTAAAATATCAGTGGCAGGAGTTGAAGAAACCTCCACCTCTAAAGGTTGTATGCCAAAATCTTTAGGAGTAAATACAGCATGGAAGTCTGTTTGTGTTCCATAAGCGTTTGCAATCTGCACCAACAAGCTTAATCTGCTACAGTGACAAGACACAGATGGTGAGGAATAGATGGGAGTATCCATCATCATTCCGCAGCTATAACGCTCTAAACTACACTAGAACACCAGGCTAAGGCCCATTTCAGCAAGATCTGAGCATCTGAGCAAGATCTGAGTGCATGAAAGCTGCTTGGCCAAAGTCAAAATATACAAGGCCAGAGCCTTGTACATTACATCACGCCAGAGCCTCTTCACGACATGGCCGCTACGCCAGAGTCATCAGCCACCATGGCCGCTACGCCAGAGGCTATGAAACTATCAAAGTGGTTCTTAGGCATTTGAGACTGGCTTCTAATTTGACGGACCCACCACTGATGTCGGTGCGAACAACTGGCATCTCAATGGTCCCAACATCCTCCTCAAGCTCAGCACACCCAAGTTCAGTGGTCCCAAGTCAGGGGACCTAAGAGGTCCTTCCACCGTCGGCTGTGTTTCCTGTGATGGCAACTGGCATCTTGTGTATGTGGGCCATTCACACTTCAGCTACACCTTCTGAGGCGGTGGCATCCGCTCATGAACTCTCTGTACACGATGACACAACCACAGAGATTGTCCCTGTAATTCCTGTCTGCCTGGTTATGACCACGGAGGCCATTTTGACACGGCCCTAGAAACCAACCCTAACTCTTCTGTGGTGGTCATCTGCCCCGCCATGGTGGTCTTCATTCCTCCTTGGCCAGCTGCTCTGCCTGCTCCAGCCTGGTCACCTGCATCTCATATAACCCATTTTCTGGACTTATGTTTGATTACTTACACCTGTGTCTCATTATCTTGTTAATGTCTGCCTATTTAAGCCCTGTGGTTTCATTCATTCTTTGCAAAGACTTGTAAGTGTCACACTACAATTACCCTCTGGTTACCAGTGGTTTTGTCTTTCTGCTTGGTTTTCCAGATTTCCCTGTTTTCCTGCCCTGTTGTCTTTTTAGATTATCTGCCCTGAGTTTTGACCTATTGCCTGTTTTATGGATTATGATTCTGGATTGCCCTAAGAAAAGCTTTTGGATCCTCAACCCATGTTTCGGAGCAGTTCGTGACAGAAGAACTGGTGAGCATAAGATATTTTTTTCAATAGTATTAAAAATATCTTACCAACCCTAAACTTTAAACAGTAGTGTATATGCATTTTTTATGTAGATAATTTCTTAATCTATGTGTAAGTAATTTCTTAGTATATGTGGCTCAAACACACCAATGTAATTCCCATTTTTACAGTGTAGATAGATAGGCAGCCAATAGGAACGAAGGCGATCTACTTAAGAACAGCTGCACAGAAAGTAATTTCTTTGTTTCCTGTGGCTGGTAATCTGTCTGAGATGGTTTCAGGCACAACCGTTGAGCCCATACAGCTTCTCTAACTTTGAATACATCCCGATCTGATTGAGGAGGTAAGCGTGGCTCATAGAACAGTGCATTAGCTTCTTACCCCAGAGGCTTTTCCAGATGACTGCCTGGTGAACCCACTATCTCACCCAGAGTGCAGAAGGTCTGACCTAGGAAGTCCTACAGAAGGGCGGCCCGAACAAAAGATGTCCCAGAGGAGGCAGGATTGGCACGCAGGAAGTAAAGGAGAGAGAGCAGAATGAGTCATGTTACTGGGTATAAATGAGTTGTACCGGTAAAGAGAAAATTCTAGGAGTGCAAGGCAGAGACGTACGTTGAAATCGGAGGGCTTCCAGGAGGGAGGTGAGGCCGCAAATATATCAATAACAACAAAGCATATCATGTAACAGAAAAGACAAAAAAAAAAAAAAAACGAATTGAAGAAGTCAGGCCGAAGAGGATAGGAGAGAAAAAACGAGAGTTAGAGAATAGTGAGAAAGGATCTTGGAGAAGAGAGAAAGGGGAAAAACACCCACGATGATCACGGATTACAAACAAAACAAAAAAGAGTGAGAAAACCAATCTGAATTTCACTAAAGATTAAAATGAACAGACACACACACACACATAAAACATTTGGTTGGTTCTACACAAAATCGTAATTTCATAAACCCCTTTTTTTCACTGGCTCCATAGTTTTGGTTCATTCAAACTATGATGCAAAAAATCCCTAAAACTTATTTTATAATACTTACATTAATTTGATAATGCATAATAATAATAATAAGTAATTATTTATAATGAATTATACTTTTCATTAATTTCTCTAAGCAAATAGTTTTTTTAATTACAATAAGTATTTTTATTTTCATTATAATAAGTCTGGGGCGAGCAGGACGAGGCCGAGGGCCGTGGGAGAATGGTGCGGGGCCGGTGGCGTGATTAATGATGAACGCACCGGTCTCGCATCTCTCACGGAGAAGCGGGAGCATAAAAGGAGGAGCGACGACAGTGGAGATCGGGAGAGGTCAGGCCTGGATTTTATTTGATGTTTTGTTTTATTATGTGTGGCGGCAGTCGACCGTGAGAGACTGCCATCTTTACTTTCGTTTTGTATTTGTTTTATGTTTGATATTAAAATCTTTGAATGTTCGCCGGTTCCCGCCTCCTTCCCATAACAACGAACTGTTACAAAGTCTAATTTACATAGAAAGAAAGCTTGTTTCTGCTAAAAAGAATGCCAATGGCTGTGAATGAAAAGTGCTGCAAGTGTTTAGTAAATTCATCTCTCAACTCATTATATATTTTAGCTTGCTTTTGATCAGTTTAATAGGGAACAAATTGTCTGTATTTACAAAAGTCAAGCACACTGCAGAATACAGTGCTATTGCTATTGTGGGCCAAATTAAGTTTTATTAGAGAGCCAGAGAAAGAACTTTAGTTCTTCAGTTTTGCACAGCTTTGATAATGATACAAAATATGACATCATTTTCAATCATTTTAGACTGCATAAAACCAACCGCAGAATGAAGAAGCATGCATGTCAAAATGTGCAATCGCAAAAGAACACAAGGAACTTTCATATACATCCAAGCAAACACACATGCACATACATACACATACAAAGTGCTGCTATATACTCACGTGTTTGGCCAAATCAGGACTTTTGGAGTCAATGTCATATCTGAATTCCAAGAGAACAGCTTCAGTTAGTATTGTTAGATGACAGCATGGCCATTTTCTCTTGTTATAAAGAGGAATGCTTAACCCTTCCTCACATTCTTTGATCTAAAATGGATTAATGATAATGATATTTTGATTTCTTATAGAGAATGTCTCTTAAAGGGGTCATCGGATGCGAAATTCACTTTTATATGATGTTTGCATATAAATGTGTCTTTGCAGTGTGTGGATACAACCACCATACAATGAAAAAAAAAAAAACCATTCACTCCTTTTTTTTAATCCTCAAAAAGCCTAAACACTCTCAAAGATCAAGCCATTTGGATTTTCTGAGCAATATGATGTCATATTGCTCATGCTCCACCCATGACCACTGACATAAAAGAGACATGCACCGAAATGGGTCGCTGTGAACAGAGCTGTTTTTGAGGAGGTAAAAAGGGTGTTGTTTTACACAACCATTGAGGCATTTTAACCAAAGTATGTTACAAACTTTACATGAAGACCCTAAAGAATCATACCAACTTGTGGAAAATGGTCATGCAATGACCCCTTTAAAGTCCACATGAAATGAAAATTGCCCCTATCTGTTTTCTAAATGCAGGTCATAGATCATTTTGTGAACAATTCATCTGTGCATTTGTTTATTTTTAATTTTATTTTTAAATTGACCTTGTATAATGTTCAATTAAAATGTCTTAACTGGACCTTCCAGTGAAAATTACATACTTCTCTCTAATGGCGTATGCCAGACTTTTCCAATCATTTATTCCGCCTCTGCAAGCTCATGTTCATCTGCCGTCACTTAAGTGCAATCAAGAATTGATGCATAGACCAAGTCCTAAATTTTTTATTTTATAATAATTCGTCACACTCGGATGTACACCACAATATGGAGAAAAATATTTGTCGCTAGTTCCGTTGCATCGTGATTTGACCAAATCAAAACTTTGGTTGTCATAATAATTATGTCTGGAAAAACAGAAGATAGAAGGAGTGTTTTGCAATTACATTTCACTACTGTAGAAGAAATGATACGTTTCACCCTAAATCAGATCACTACTAATCTGTATTTAAATTCTTGCCGCTGTTAAAATGTAAGTGGGTGTGCTGTTCTGGGGCACAGCTGGTTGGCTCTGTGAATATTTGATTTTGTATAAGCGAGAGTTGGCATAAACGTGGAAGGTTTCTCGCTGACAACACACGGAACTCTCCAGCCTGCACTGCAGCAGACCCTTTTCAAGTCAGCAGAATAACCCATTTAAGGTGGTGAATGAGAGCGAGATAGACAGTCAGGTGCAGGGAAGGGAGGAATCCGTTGTAAATCATCTGGGATCCCACACCACACATTTGCTTTTGAACCGCTGCGTAAAGATTGAGGATAAAAATCATCTGAAATATTTATTACCCTTTCACTGATCCAGCCCCTTACACATGACAGTCAAGAGAGAGGCAGCATCAATAATTACAGAGGAAGATGCACTGGGAGAGGGAGAGACAAACAGACGGAGCAAGAGCAGAAAGCCTAGAGTGGGACAGCACATAGGAGAGTGAGGCAGAATTCTGTGTCAGCATCAAAGGGAATAACTCACATGTCAAAGCGAAGATTCTGTTTCTCCTCAAAGAAATAGTCCAGGATGTACTTTCTCACAAAGTCTGGGTTCAGGGTGTTGTCAATGACTTCAGTTCTCCCAAACTACACAAAAAGAGAGAGAACAGCTAGATTAGAATGAAAAAGTTGTCACAGTGCAGCCACCGGTATCTCTGTTCAGTCCATTAAAAGCCCCGTTCTTCTGACTCCGCAGCCATAGGAAAAACTAGAAGAGGTGATATTTTTAAAGGTGAAGTATCTATGCTTCTAATGAACAACAAGAACCCCTGCTCAGAATCAGTAATGTGTATGTTTGTGTGGCACGTATGTGTGTGTGTGTTTGTGTGCAAATGAAGACTACACAGGTAATAAATATTCAGGAATATTCATGAGTTCATGGCTCTGAGCTCATACCTGGGATGTAAATTTAATAAGTCTATTCATCCACCTGAACATACTGTATGCAGTACTGCAAACTGTGATCTCTATGTTAATGTACAAATAACAGTTTTATCTGTGCTATATCTGAATTACTGTGTAACCACAAACATTCCCATTTAAATACATTATGTAACATCCTCTGAAAAAGCAGAAGGCCTTTCCTTCCAGCTGTGGCTCATCTGTAAGAGCAGGTGGAATATACTGCAACAGATATTATTCAGATTTTCTAGAATATTTTAAGTCGCAAAGTGAGCAGGATAAATAAAAATTTAGCGTATGGATTCGGCAGGCATGTATTATGATACTAAGCGAGCTCTCCCCAGCTCTACAGTGCCCCACTATTTTCCCAATGTAAATCTGTGGTGAAAAATGGAACTGCAGTGTGCTCTAATTAAGAGCCATTGGGGCAGATTTCGGTCTGCCCTGCTTATTTTCACGTTACCTTACGTAAATTTCGCTCCAGACCAAGACGATATCAATCATCTTCAACTGTGTATAATTTTCTGCATCAGGTCAGTAACTAGTTGGCATGTCTTTTCTTCCTATGTGGAGTAACGTATCAAATTAATAAAAGTATAATATGCTCATGTGAATATACGGCTCTGTTTTGTTTGTTTCATGTTTGACTTACTTTTCCTCACTGGACTTCCTCTACAACTTGTAATATTTTAAAACTACATTCTGAGGTAACAGACATTAAGGCAATTCAAAGACAGCATTCAATGCATATGTTGTGTTCTTAAAGCCTGTCAATCCACATTGGAGAGCCACCCTCAGGCTGAATAATGCAACCCTTGTCAAAAGTGTTCTGCGTGTGTTCAGCAGTTACAACATAAATCTTACAAAATGTTTAAACTGGCGCTAAGACAGAATCTGCCCTACCTACATTTTTGGTCAGGAGCCACTACTGATTGATTCACTAATGATAAAAGCTCCTCTTCATCTTCTACTGTCTCTGTATGGATGTGTCCATTGTTGGTTTTATGTATGAAACTTAAATCAGAGTTTGGAGGAAGGAAAAGGAAACAAAAAAGAAGGAAATGAAAGTAAAGCATTTGAGAAAAAAAGATGTAAAAAATAAAAGTTTGAGGCATTGTTATTTTAGCATTAAAATATATTATTGTAATGTTTAATAAAATGTTTATAAACAGTATATAAATATATATATAATTAGTAAATAAACTAAACTATGTACAGTTTTTCTCAATTGCTAAAACACTAAACCCTATTGTCTGAACCAAATGCTCAGTTGCCTGAACCCACTGATTGAATCAATCACTCTTTTGGCAAAACCATAAGCACTTTTCACCTGTTTAGACACAACTTGCCAACAAATTTTCATTGTGATGCACCCGTGCTGCATAATGGTGAGCAAAGGTGACAAAAGTCAAACACAATTAAAGCACAGGTGTCACCACTTGAACACAACAACTCAAAATTGATCACACTTGTGGCTAATGATGTGAGGGAACATATACAGTAAGCCAGTTCAGAGAGCACTGGTTTGTGAGGCCCTACAATGGATAGAAATCTGAGAGGAAGAGTTGGTGTGAGAGGAGGTCGAGGTGGTCAGCGAAGACAAAGAACAGTAATATCTGATGAAATCAGAGCTACTGTGATTGACCATGTTCTTGTCCATGGAATGAGCATGAGGGAGGCTGGACAAAGGGTACAACCAAACATCAGTAGATTCACTGTGTCCACAGATTCTAAGATTTAGAGAAGAGAACAGGTAATTACCTTTTTTTTTACATTATAGTACAGTATGTAAATGTTGACAGCAATTACTGTATGACATACTATATACTGTACCACAGTATACTGTAAGTAAATATATGTTTCAGTACATCACTGTACCACTGTAGTATTGTAATGGAGGGTTGGTCTAACTATTTGTAGGCCTAGTATTCCATGTATATTTTTTGTAACTCCATGTTCTCTTTTTGTAGAATTGAAAGACTGCCACATGGGGGTGGGAGGACAGGTATGTTCTCCCCACACCAAGAGACCCTAATTGTTGATATGGTCCATGAGAACAATGCCATTAAACTGAGTGAAATTCAGCAGAAGATCATTAAGGACCATGTAAATTTTGAGGGTATCAAAAGTGTCAGCCTCTCTACTGTTGATCGTGTCCTCAAGCGCAACAGACTGCGCATGAAACAGCTATACAGAGTGCCCTTTGATCGCAACTCAGACATTCAAAGAGCAAAAATTCCAGTATGTACAGGTTGGCATATATCCAGACACATTCAATGTTGATTACTCTAAATAGTGATTTAGTGGCCTACATCACTTTTTCCGTATCACTTACAAAACTATATCTACTTCTACAGAGGGTTTTTCAACTGGATGCAATGGAAAGACCCCATGAATACATCTACATGGATGAAGCTGGGTTTAATCTCACCAAAAGGAGAAGGAGAGGCCGAAATGTGATTGGCCATCGGCCATTGTTAGTGTTCCTGGGCAGCGTGGTGGCAATGTCACATTATGTGCTGCCATCAGCAATCATGGGGTTGTCCACCATCATGCCAACCTGGGGCCCTACAACACTCACCAGCTCCTCATTTCCCTCAATCACATGCGAGATGCTCTGTTAGGGCAGCAGGATGAGCATCCCATCTATGTTGTTGTTTGGGACAATGTGAGTTTTCACAGAACCCTCCAGGTTAGAGAGTGGTTCAATATGAACCAAGGTTTTATCAATCTTTGCCTTCCACCGTACTCCCCTTTCCTAAACCCCATTGAGGAATTCTTCTCCTCATGGCAGTGGAAGGTATATGAACGCCAACCTTACACCAGGGTAAATCTCCTGCAAGCCATGGGACTTGCCTATGGTGACATAGGTGTGGAGGCATGCCAAGCCTGGATACGGCATGCCAGGGTTTTTTTCCCCCGTTGCCTGGCCAGACAAAATGTGGCCTCTGATGTGGATGAAGTCCTGTGGCCTGACCCAGTACGGAAACATGATGCTGTGGCTAAATAATGCACTTATTTGTATATTTTTGTACTTTATTTTTACATGGGCTTACTGTACACAAGTGGCAAACGCATAAGATTTCTGTTTGTTTTTACAAGTGCTACGTGTAAATGCACAAGATTTCTGTTTTGTCTTTTTGTACAAGTGCTAAATGCACAGGTTTTTTTTTGTTTTGCAACATGCATTTAGCCTACAGTGAACAATAAACATTTTTTTTCTCCAGCTTCATGTCCTGAGCATTGTGTTTTCTATTTTTCTACGTAGTGTTTAGTGACTGTTCTGTTTTTTTTTTGTTTTTTTTTTTTGATTGACTTGGGGCATGATTTGACAACATAGTTCAGTTTTGAGCACAGATTGAACTGTTTTGAGGTGAAAGTTTGGAACTATATATCATAAACTTTATAACCTGTAAGTTGATGATAAACGTAATGCAATGCACTTAATTCAGCCATTCTAATGACAGACAAAACCGAAAATTCTCTGGTCAAAATCCTCATAACTCGATTCGATAAGAGAAGAGATGAGATTACAGAAGCCTGTTGTCTTTGCACTGTATTCTTGAAGGCTGCTCTGCAGTCGGTTCCCTCAGCTAATTGTGTTTCCCATGAATAATTAAACAAGATGAGGCAGATGAGAAATGCATAAATAAATGAATCACCGGAAGGGTGTTACAACACGCAGAAATGAAGGAGACAGCTTATGAGGGATAAGGGAGTGATGTGGTGATTTAAACATACTGTAGGTGATTTTGAAGACCAAAGTGATCCTGTAAAGGATAAAGAAAAACACTGTATCACAACAGTCTGACTTTCTTACAAACATGCAGTGCAATATATGGTTAGTACCTGAGGTATGTCTGTCTGACATTCTCTGCTATAGTTTATATATGCATAAACTCTAGAATTAAATAGAATTAGAAAATAGAATTAAACCACAAATAGTCCTAAATCTATAAATATTAGGTTAAATTTATATTTCAAGGCCATAAACATAATGACTAAACATTCTCAAGCAAGGCTCCATGATTGCAGAGCACTTAGTCATTAGCATTCACAGCATAATGCTTTATGTACTGCTAATAAGACCTCACAGTCTGGCTTTACTTTATCATTTCATCGGCTGCTATAAATCATTCTGTTGACCTGCTGCTATATAGAGCCATAAAGCCTTCTATGTTTGTCATATGGTGCATTATTCTATTCTGCAAGTATTGCACTGGTTTCCAACATTCTTTTTGTTTTTGGAGAGAAATCCCATCGGAGAGAGAGGAGATGCAAAGCAAAACATTTAACTTAAATCACCAAACTGCTTTTGGAAAAGCTTTACCACCCACTGAGTGTTAAAGACAAAGCCAAGGCAGAGAAAAGGGGCTGAAGCGTGTTGTTCAGACTACTGTGCAAAACAGGAGAATTAGCACAAGGTCACATTCAGAAATGATTTGTAAATTTTGAATCCCGCAATAGCAGTGATGAGACAAAAAGATGAAATCACAAGAGGTGTAAAAAAATTAAGGTTCATAAAGTTAATTTTGATGCAAGAGAAAAATGAAGAAAATTAACTTTTTAAAATGACAATGATGAAAAAGTTCAAGCACTAAGTGAAAATTAATCATCATGTGATCTGATTGTCAATAGTCGATAATATAAGAAGGAAGAAAATCTGTGGCTTTAGAAAGTGAGATTTAAGATATTTGGGATTTCTAGACGTTTTCATCAGGGTGCGAACTACGGGGGAGCTATAGGGGGAGCTCGGCTCCCCTTAATAAGACTTGAGCTCCCCTGAAAACGTGATTCGTGAAATTTTGGGGGGTCTCAAAAAATATGCCGGTTTTATTTTGACGTGCAATTTCAGTTTTGTGTAATGTGATCATTGTGGATTATTATGTGTAAAATAGCAAAAATATAATTAATTCATGCACAAAAGCGATTTAAACTTAATTCACTTCAATAAAGATAACTATATATGCTATTCTTGACATGAGCATCAAGGTGTGGTGGCGCTGCGGTGCAAATTCCAATCATGTTTAGTACATGTTAACTCAAAAATTCGTAGAAAAAATATAAACGTTGGAGGCCATTGATCTGCGTGCGAAGTCCTTGAAATCCATTCTGTGTTAAGGTAAGGCATGTTATTTCCAATTATGTGTTGTGGCTGGGTTGTTATAGGTCTGCGTGACTCTCGATGTCTTAGGCCTAATTTAACGAAGGAATTATGGTATTCTTCTGTAGCCTGACGAGTAATTCAACCCTTGTTCAAGTGAACTAAAAAAAAAGCCTAGTTATGGACTTCTTGTGGGTGGCTGTTTGCTGTTTGACTTATCAATCTGTGTCGATAAAGTAGGCTATAATAGGGTATAGTATACCCTGTATAGTGCTTGCATAGTGCATACACTTGTAGCTGTTATGTATCTTTGGAAGTCCTTGAAATTAATGGGTTTCAAAGTGCAGCGCCGCAAATACCGCATCCTGTCTGAAAGGCGTTTCGGTCCTCGGCACGCGCAAGTGCACAAGCTCAGTTTGAGCCTGCGCAGTACACTCAGCCATCAGGAAGTGAGAGCTTCTAATGGGCTTCGATTTTCTCCGTTGAAATCAAGGGAGTCGCTGTGTCCATTTCTTTTACTGTCTATGCATGTGTCTTCATTGGCATGTGCCAGTGGATAGTGGCATATGTCACTGTACCAGTGGATGCCAGTTGGATTATTTGTTTAGTCAGACAAAAAACATTGATGCGCTTTCTGCTTGTCCATGATTCCGTGCAATCATGGGCAGCTCTTGAACTGAGTGGGGTAGTGGAAGCATTATCATTTATGTTTTCAGCTTCGTCAGTAGTTGTCTGGTTGGGGTGTGAGAACGCTATTTTGATTTAAAAAGGGGCGTGTCTAACTCAGTCAGGAGGAAACTCCAGAAAGGATGACATCACTAACAGAACCTTTAAATAATAATATATATATATTTATGCTGTGCTGTATCGTGAATAAGTGTCACGGCTGAAGGGCGTTGTTAGGCACAATATTTATAAAACGGTTAACTTTAGTTCCAGTCCTTGATTCTGATTGGTCAATAGCTGTGTTTGATTCACGATAAAACACGGCTATGACCTCTTCACCCTATGGTTCTATGGTCCTGTCCCAAATGGCACCCTAAGCACTCACGGTCTTCCTACGAGTCCACACTTTAGTGACGTAACGCCGCTTTGACTGTTGGGAATGTGGTATTATGGAATAATAGTGTAAAAGAATGCTTTTATTTTGAAAAAAAGGGTTGTTCCGGTTCTCGCCCGATTGTTAATGTGCTGGTGGCTAAATAAAGACAAGCTCCAAATACGTCGTTGTATGAACCTCTTTTGTTGTTTTACAATTAACTTGACATGGTGTCAGAGGTAGGTGACTTGTGAGCGGAGAAGGGAAAAGGAAAGGAAAACAAAGCAATCGTTTTGGCAAGGAATAGGAGACGAGCCGGCAGATATGGCCCAATCTACACCAACTGCTACGTTCACAATACAACCTCCAGAGCCATTAGATTTTACCAAGCCTCAAGAATGGGAGCGTTGGATTAGGAGATTTGACCGTTTCGGCTCGCAAGCAATTTAAACACAACGTCGGAAGAAAACCAGGTAAACACGTTAGTGTATTGTATGGGCGAGGAAGCCGAAGATGTGCTTAAGGGGCTAACGCTAACTGCAGAGGAGAGGAAGAAGTACACGGATGTTAAGGTGGGCTTTGATACATTTTTTTGTGCTTAAAAAGAATGTAATATACGAAAGAGCCAAGTTCAATCAGCGTGTTCAGCTGCCGGGAAAAACGGTGGATTCCTTTATAACTGCTCTGTACGGATTAGCGGAACATTGCAATTATGGACAACTACAGAACGAGCTGATACGTGACAGGTTAGTGGTCGGGCTGAGAAACGTCTCATTGTCAGAAAAGCTACAGCTAGACAGAGACCTAACCCTTAAAACTGATATAACAAAGACAAGGCAGTCTGAAGAAGTTAGACGACAGCAGTGTGACTTAAGGGGAGAAAATGCCGGTGCTAGCAAGTGCTCCAATGTTGATGCTGTGCATGTAAAAAGTTACAGAAAACCCAAATTTCCTTCAAACCCTCAGCCACAAGCACAAACACCAGGCAAATATAAACCTAATGCTGGGCCACAGCAAGGTTCAAAGGCCTGTTATAGATGTGGGCAAATGCCCTCACATGGAAAATCAGAATGCCCTGCTACAGATGCTGTGTGTCACAACTGTGGAAAAACGGGACATTATGGCAAAGTGTGCAGAACCAGTGCAAAATCTCTGAATGCTGTCACTACAGAAGAAGAAGGGAGTTTATTCCTGGGAGCCATGGATGCAGGAAAAGACCCATGGACAGTGCAGCTACAAGTGAGACACAAAAAAGTGTGCTTTAAAATTGACACTGGTGCTGACGTCACCGCCCTGCCAGCCGAGGTGTACTATGACATTACAGGGGGACCTGACATGAAGCACCTGGCATTGTCGACACGCCCATTGTTTGGGCCAGGTGGCAATGTACTCTCTGTCCTAGGAGTAGCCAGAGAAACACTGCGTAGAGGAAAAAAGACAGCCACAGAGGACATTTATATTGTAAAATACCTGCACACTGCACTTCTGGGAAGGCCTGCCATATAACAGCTTCAGCTTGTGTGCAGGGTTGACAGCATCATCATGGAATCTCTGAAACAACAGTATCCGAAGCTGTGCAGCGGCTTGGTTCTTGTACGGAGTCCATACTCAATTAAATTAAAGCCAGAGGCTGTGCCCTTCTCTCTTCGCGCACCACGCAGAGTCCCTCTGCCACTTATGGGAAAACTGAAGGAGGAGATAGACCATATGGAGAAGATGGGCGTAATCACCAAGATTGAGGAGCCGACTGATTGGTGCGCCGGTATGGTGGTGGTGCCGGAAAAAGCAGGTACTGTTCGCATTTGTGTGGATTTCACAAGGATGAATGAATCAGTATGCAGAGAAAAGTTTATCCTGCCTTCTGTCGAGCACACTCTGGGCATGCTAGCTGCCGCAACAGTATTCAGCAAATTAGACGCCAATATGGGCTTTTGGCAAGTACCGTTGACAAAAGAGTCTGCCAAATACACCACCTTCATCACGCCTTTTGGGCGCTACTATTTTAACCGGCTACCCTTTGGCATAGCTTCAGCCCCCAAACACTTTTAAAGGATGATGATGACAGAAGTGACCGGTGGCCTAGAGGGGGTACTGTGTCACATGGATGACATCCTGGTCTGGGGACAGACGCAGGACGAGCATAATATGCGGCTACATGCGGCGCTAGAGAAGGCACAAAAGGCTGGCATTAAGTTTAACATGGACAAATGTGAGATTGTACGCCATACAGTCAGATTCCTAGGTCATGTGATTTCAGCAGATGGAGTGAAGAGATGGACGCACCCAAAAATGTCAGCAAACTCAGGAGTTTTCTGGGCATGGTCAATCAGCTGGACCGCTTCTTGCCTAACCTGGCTGAAAAAGACAAAGTGCTAAGAGACCTGCTGTCCAAGAAGAACCACTGGTACTGGGGGACGGAGCAGCAGGCCGCCTTTGATCAGTTAAAAACAGAGCTGTCATCCACGCCAGTGCTCGTACTATACAACCCAAACAATGCACTAAAAATCTCTGCTGATGCCTCTTCCTTTGGCCTGGAGGCAGTCCTGCTGCAGAAGAATGATGCCAGGTGGTCACCTGTGGCATATGCGTCCAGATCAATGACACCGACAGACCAGCTCTATGCTCAAGTAGAGAAGGAGGCATTCGCTGCAACGTGTACTTGTGAAAGGTTCAGCTGTTTTATCCTGGGAAGACCATTCGAGCTGGAAACTGACCATAAGCCGTTGGTGAGTCTGCTGGGCGGGAAGACTCTGGATGACCTCCCACCAAGAATCCAAAGATTTAGGATGCGACTCATGAGGTACAATTATACAGTCAATCATGTCCCTTGCAAAAGCCTATGGACAGCGGACGCCTTATCTCGTGCTTCCATAACTGTAAGTTCACACCGCCGCTGACTTGAGCTTCCAAAGCTACCGGAAGTCATTTATTTTGAATGGAAGCTGTCTTCTCTCAGCTGCAAGGAGCGTCAAATCCATCGGCGTCGCGTTGGGCGTTTTGAGCGTCAATCAGAAAGTTGAAAGTAGCTCAACTTTATGGTAATGAGCTATGACGCGGTTCAGCGGCAAGCAGCGGCAAAAGCCAGTAACCAATCGGAATATAGACGTCCTTCGCGCTGGCTGATTCCAGAGAAACATACCATGTAAACTTTCATTCCTACCAAAACATTAGTTCCGAGAAAATGGAGGAGAAGCTAATCATCACCATTGCTGGGTTTCCTATCATTTATGATATGACGTTGTTTGCATATAGGTCATGAACCCGAGTCCGACGTCTTCTCCGCAAATACAATACAGCAGCACCAAACACAACAACTTTGCGATTATCCATGATCCAGTGATACATGTTGAGATTGAGCGCAACTTTTATTTGAAATATTTACGAACGCTCGTTTCAAGCGGGAATGGAATTCATTTGCTCACGGTAACACCGATTTGACCAATTGTACTAATGCAAATAATAATGCAAATAATAATAATAGCTAATTATTCTTTTTTCCCCCCGATCAAATGTGACCAAAACGGTTATAAAAATGCTGTCATTATAAAAGGTTTCTTCAATGTATTGCTTGTTTTTTTCTGTTTATTACATTTAATGTTGTGACACTTCTCTTCTCCCTGCTACGTCAGAGCGGCCAAAGCGTCAACAAGCTTCCCCGTACTTTTTGACAAGCGTCCTTGGCAGGGCGGCCAGAGCTTCTTTGTCGCTCAAGTCGGCGGTGGTGTGAACGTACAGTAAGAACCGCAGGAGCACACACAGATTCAAGCCTACTAGCGGACACCAACATCTATGTAGACTCTTTCATCGGCAACATTCCTGCCAGTGGAGATTATCTGAGCAGCTTACGCAAGCACCTGAAGGCAGATGGCACATGCTCTGCACTGATGAAGTACTGCACAGACTATTGGCCTGACAAAAGCCAACTGCGGGGAGAGCTAAGACATTATTGGCCCGAGAGAACAGTGCTGACGGTGCATGATGAACTGCTGCTGCGGGGCACAAGGCTCGTCATCCCATTCGCCTTACAAGGTGATGTGCTACAGAGACTACATGAGGGACACCTGGGGGTGACAAAGTGCAGGGGCCGGGCCAAACAGACGGTATGGTGGCCAGGGCTCAGCAGCCAGCTGAATGACATGGTACTGAAATGTAGAACCTGCATTCAAGAGAGAAAGAACGTCAAAGAGCCGCTGATGGTTCTTATTTTTAAGGTTTTTATTTAATACCGTGGCTAGACTAACAAATAAACCGCCGTAGATGGTTTTTATTTTTAAGGTTTTTATTTAATACCGTGGCTAGACTAACAAATAAACAGACGTCGTCGGAACAAAATACCTCGTTACAGTTTAGTAGTAATGATTTCATGAACTTCTTCACCGAGAAAATTGAAAGCATCAGAATCAAAATCGTAAACGTTCAATCTTTGCTCGAGCCTTATAATTCAGCTGCAATTATCACTCGGCAAGAACAATTACAATGCTTTACAACCATAGAACAAAAAGAGTTAAATAAACTTATCACTTCATCTAAAACAACAACATGTTTATTAGATCCTATACCAACTGAACTACTGAAAGAAGTGTTACCTATAGTGGAAGAGCCTCTTCTCAATATTATTAACTCATCTTTATCTTTAGGTCATGTTCCAAGAACGTTCAAGCTGGCAGTTATAAAACCTCTTATTAAGAAACCACAATTAGATCCAAATAACCTAGCAAATTACAGACCCATTTCGAATCTTCCATTTATGTAAAAAATATTAGAAAAAGTTGTGTCCGCTCAACTCGGCTCTTTCTTGCAAGAAAACGACATCTATGAAAAGTTTCAGTCTGGATTCAGGCCACATCATAGCACTGAAACTGCGCTTGTTAGAATCACAAATGATTTACTTTTAGCTTTGGACCAAGGCTGTATCTCAGTACTAGTTTTACTTGATCTTAGTGCTGCGTTCGACACTATAGATCACACAATACTCTTAGATCGACTACAAAATTACACTGGTGTTCAAGGACAAGCATTAAGCTGGTTCAGGTCATACTCATCTGACCGCTACCATTTCGTCTACTTAAATGGAGAAAAATCAATCATAACTTCGGCAAACTATGGAGTGCCGCAGGGATCGGTGTTAGGCCCTTTATTATTCTCAATATATATGCTGCCACTTGGTAATATTCTAAGGAAACATGGAATTAGTTTCCATTGTTATGCTGATGACACTCAAATATATATTTCATCACGGCCAGATGAATACGCTAAATCATCCAAATTGACAGATTGTGTTAAAGATATAAAAGATTGGATGACGCGTAATTTTCTTTTATTAAATCCAGACAAGACAGAGGTAATACTTATCGGTTCTAAAAACCGTCCACAAAACCTTTCACAGCACGACTTTAACATAGTAGGATGCCCTGTTACTTTATCCGCTACAGCCGGGCTATTCAATTGGCGGCCCGCGGGCCAGGTCCGGCCCGCCAATCATCTCCATCCGGCCTGAGGGCACCCCACTCCTCTTTTCCTGGCGGTGCGGCTAAATTTGGTTAGATATGTGCGTGGCCGCAGTGGCGCCTGCAGCACTGTGTGTGTACCATGACTGACCTGAGAAACGTTTTCAGTCCGAATATTTCAGCAGTTATTATGTGTGTCCTGTATTTCTGTCGACTGAACCAGCGATATCAATCATTCGTGAATTAATCATTCTTTGGTTCGATTATTTCCTTTCCATGAATTGGCCCGACGCGCTTGCATAACGGTCTGAAACGATTCGGATTCGTTTGGACCGTTCTGTCCCTGAATCATCTGAAGCGGTTTCTCGGTCAGTAACAACAAATAGCGCTGTTTTTCAGTTGTTTCACTAGTTTACTTTGAACTACGCAGCGCGGCCCCGTGGATAACGGAACGGGGCCTCAGCCCCTGCCTCGACAGCATGTCTGCTCCCTGGTTCTGGTCCCCCGGGACATACATCGCCCTGAGAGACGACAGTCTCCGCTGGGACCACAGGAGGATCTGATGCGCCAGTCTGCAGAGAGGGCGCGACCTCAGACCCCCCTGGCGGTTTAAATAGGACACCACTGACGTATTGTCTGTTCTCACGAGAACGTGGCGACCCTGGAGGTCTGGCAGAAAACTCCTCAGAGCTCGGAACACCGCCAACATTTCTAGGCAATTTATGTGCCAAGAGAAATTATGGTCCTGCCAGTGACCTCTCGAAAAACGGCCTTCCATGACCGCGCCCCAGCCCGTGAGGGAGGCATCTGTCGAAACGGAACTCGGCGACATAATGCTCCCAACTTGGGACCTTGGGACAGGAACCAAGGTTTCTTCCACATTGAAAGGGAACGAAGGCACCTGCGCGTAACCCTTATCAAGCGGAACGGATTTTCCCTCGGGGAAAACCCCTTGGCTTTCAGCCACCACTGCAGGGCTCTCATATGTAGCAGGCCAGAAGGTATCACGCTGGACGCTGCTGCCATGAGACCCAACACTCTTTGGAAGTGTTTGACAGTGACAGCCTGGCCTAGCTTCATCCTGGACACTGAGGTCAGGATAGACTCGATCCGAGCAGGAGACAATAGTGCCCGCATCGTGACCGAGTCCCACACCACTCCCAGGAACATGGTTCTCTGGGCTGGTGCCAACACGCTCTTCTTCGTGTTGAGTCTCAACCCCAGGCTCTGGATGTGGGCGAGGACGACATCTCGATGCCGAATCGCCAGCTCTCTCGACTGGGCCAATATAAGCCAGTAGTCGATATAATTGAGCACCCTGATGCCCTCGAGCCTCAGGGGTGCTAGAGCTGCATCCATACACTTGGTGAAAGTGCGAGGGGAGAGTGCTAGGCCGAATGGAAGAACCCGATATTGGTAAGCTTCGCCCCCGAAAGCAAACCTCAGGAACTTCCTGTGTGATGGAAGGATGGAGATGTGAAAATAGGCGTCTTTTAGATCTATCGTGACAAACCAATCCTCGGATTGGATTTGACTCACGATGGTGGGAATAGTGAGCATCTTGAACCTAAACCTCCTCAGAGACCGATTCAGATGCCTCAGATCTAAAATTGGACGCAACCCTCCATCCTTTTTTGGAACTATGAAGTACCGGCTGTAGAACCCGGACTCCCTGACTGGTGGGGGAACATGCTCTATGGCCCCTTTTCCCAGCAGCGAGTTGACTTCCTGTTCCAACACCAGACCCTGTTCTGGGTGCACTGCCGTCCGAACCACCCCGTTGAATTTTGGTGGGCGGACGCGGAACTGCAGTCTGTACCCAATTTCTACAGTGCGCAGGACCCATGGAGAAATATTCGTGAGGTTTTGCCATGCCTCTACGAAATTCACCAAAGGAACCAGCCCCTCGGGACTGGTGTCCAGTGTTTTGTGCGAGTCCTTGACGGCACCCTGAAGCGGATGACCGGCAGGGGAAAACCGACAACCACCCACCGTGTGCGAACCCAAACGCTGTTTGACTGCAGGCCTTCGGGGCAGAAAAAGCAGCGTGTGCTCGCTGGAAGCTGGCGTGACCCGAAGCGTCAGAGATGGTGGGATATCGATGCCAGCATCCTGAGGGCCCGAGGAGAGAGGGGACCTCGATCGCTCTCTCTCCGGGGGGGGCGGCCCTTGGAGGTCTCACAGGAGTTAGGACCTCTTCCCTTTCGCCTTCCTGGCCTGAAAGGCTTTGGGCGAGAGCGCCGCCTAGAGTCCCAAGCTCAGTTTTTTTTTTTTTTTTTTTTGAGGGGGACATCTAGAAGCGATACTCTCCTTCAGATGGTAGGCTGAATTAAAATATCTAACCAAGTTCTAAGTCAGATACAATTTTTAATTACTTTAACTCCTCGGAATTAAATGCAGCCATAACACTGGAATACTGTTTTATATTTAATTATACGATCCCGTAACCTACACGCTGCCTCGGCAAACGTGAGATTCGAGCCCTTCTAATTTGGCTTTCATCCTTGGAGAAGAAAGTCAACAGGTGCGAGACTGAAACACCTGACAGCGCACGGCTGTACGCGTCAAGATATTTCTCAATGAACACAGCCAGCACCCTCAGGAGCTGACTGTGAATGCCTCGCGCCTAAACAGTATTATTTATCAGATCGCGTGTGTCCCTTTTATTGCAGACCCGTATTGCGTTGCCTTAACAAACGCGAGATTCGAGTAGTACACAATATATTTGGCTTTCATCTCTCGAGAAGATCCGAGATCCGAGCTACTAGATTCTGTATTGCAACTGCAAGGCAAACCTTAAACCTACGCGCTGCCTCGGCAAACGCGAGATTCCAGCCACAGAATCTTATTGCAAAATACACTCGTAATCTAAGCGCTGCCTCGGCAAACGCGAGATCCGAGCTACTAGATTCTGTATTGCAACTGCAAGGCAAACCTTAAACCTACCCGCTGCCTCGGCAAACGCGAGATTCCAGCCACAGAATCTTATTGCAAAATACACTCGTAATCTAAGCGCTGCCTCGGCAAACGCGAGATCCGAGCTACTAGATTCTGTATTGCAACTGCAAGGCAAACCTTAAACCTACGCGCTGCCTCGGCAAACGCGAGATCCCAGCCACAGAATCTTATTGCAAGATACTTTAACAGGACATACAACACCAAATAGGACAGACTTGTTCACACATACACAGAGCGCTTGCTGAATAGCAAAAAGCTGACATTTCTGTGTGCCGGCGTGCTTTTGTATACATCCGCTTATGCCGTCACACGCTACGTCATCACGCAACGCCAATAGGATTGGATTCGGTTTCATTCATAAATTCAGACGCGCTACGCTGAAGGGCGTTCCCCTAGTGTCGTCACCGACGCAGTTCGAGTTCCCTCGAAAGGGAACAGCCTTTTTCCACCTTAGAAACATTGCTAAACTACGTAATATGGTATCAGTCTCTGATGCAGAAAAGTTAGTTCATGCATTCATGACCTCGAGACTAGATTACTGTAATGCTTTATTAGCTGGTAGCTTCAATAAACAAGCTACAGTTAGTCCAAAATGCAGCCGCTAGAGTTCTTAGTAGATCAAGAAAATATGATCATATAACACCGATTTTATCATCACTTCATTGGTTACCTAAAGTTCCGTATTAATTACAAGATACTGCTGTTGACTTATAAAGCTCTAAATGGTTTAGCTCCAGTCTATTTAACGGATCTTTTATCGCCTTACAATCCATCGCACTCTTTAAGATCACTAAATTCAAGGCTTCTGGTCATTCCTAGGATATCCAGATCCACCAAAGGAGAGAGAGCATTTTCACATTTAGCTCCGAAGCTCTGGAGAAGCCTTCCTGATATTGTTCGTTGCTCAGACTCGCTCTCCCAGTTTAAAACTAGACTGAAGACGCATCGATTTTGCCAGGCATTCATATAAATTTTTTATCTTACAGTTACTGTAAATTCGGCCTCTAGTTCATAAACGCCAGAGGAGAACTGGCCCCCGACTGAGCCTGGGTTCTCCCAAGGTTTTTTTTCTCCATTGGGTCATCTGATGGAGTTTTAGGACACCGTTAGGTCACTGAATGGAGTTTTTCGGTTCCTTGCCACTGTTGCCTTTGGCTTGCTCAGTTGGGGATATTCAAATTAATTAACCAATCATACCATTGATCAGCTCTACCAAACTTGGATGTCTTTTTTTTCCAGTAATAAACAAACATTGTTAAGTTGTTTTGATTGATACTGTGAAGCAGCTTTGATACAATCTGTATTGTGAAAAGCGCTATATAAATATATTTGACTTGACTTGACTTGATGCCGACGGAGATGCCAGACAGGCCGTGGTAAAGGTTGGGAGCGGACCTGTTCACGATGAAAGGCAAGGAGCTGTTGATGGGGCGCCGCCTCTGCACTACAGTTCTTGCCCTTCCAACCCTGCTGACTCCAGTTTTGCCTGACTACAACGCGCTGGAGGCCAAAGAAAGGGAGAAGAGGGGGAACGACACAAAATCCTTCCACAAGAGACACGGCGCGAGAAACCTGGAGCCGCTCGTACGTGGAGAGGATGTGTGGATCACTGATGCACGAGTCCAGGGCACAGTGATATCTACACACAACACCCCTCGCTCTTATATCGTCCAGGTGCCTCAGGGCACACTGAGGAGGAACCGGCATCACTTGGTGCCACTGCAGACCAACAGTGAGGTGGTCGACGCTGATGAGCCACCGAAGGGAGAAGATGCACCAGAGTCAACATCACCAGAGCCAGCTCCACCAGTGACAATACTCGCAGCAGAGAGGGCCCCACCACAGAGACTGTGCGGACCAGGTGTGGGAGAGAGGTTAGAAAGCCGCAGAGACTTGATTGGTGATTTATTGATTGGTTGTCTAGTGAGAGAAAAAAAGGGAAAGATCAGGGGCAGGTCTTCCAACAAAAGGGCAGAATAAACCCCTTAAGACCTGCAGAGACAAAGGTAATCTACCCTTTGTTCTCAAAGAAAGGGAGATGTGGTATTATGGAATAATACTGTAAAAGAATGCTTTTATTTTGAAAAAAAGGGTTGTTCCGGTTCTCGCCCGATTGTTAATGTGCTGGTGGCTAAATAAAGAGAAGCTCCAAATACGTCGTTGTACGAACCTCTTTTGTTTTTTTACAAATAACTTGACAGGGAAGAAGTCTTCTGTAGAGCTCGCATCAGTGCGGGCTCAGCAAAAGTGTGCATAGAGGGCGCAAATCAACCACAAAGTGCTGGCGCTCCGCTCGCCAGCACCCTTCTGAGACCTAAAATGACAAATGGGACACTCTACGGTCTCATGGACTTAACGGACATGCGGCAGCCATTGTAAGTCCCAAAGACCGAAAGTGCATATGAAGTGTGCCATTTGGGACAGGGCCTATGTCTACACAACACTGCTAGCAACGTAAACATGTTTGTTCTCATTGATATTGTTCATTGAAGCTTATAGAGTAGTATTGTGAGGGAGCGATTGTACCTGCATTTACAGTATAGCATTTTCCTTCAGGTCAGTCCTGCAATATATTGTCATTTTAACAGTTAAGGGGTTTCCCCGTGCCATGACATGCTAATCATTTGTCAGTTGCGTCTTGTTTGTCTGTGTTCACAAGTTTCTGTCGTTTCAACATAAAAGCAAAGCCAGTCTACGGAAAGCCTGGCCACTCCCTATTAAGTCCTATTGTACCGAATTTGGGTTGTAGTTCCACCAGAGTTCCACTGGGGGGCGATCGCCCTGAGTGCAAAATG
Organism: Gila orcuttii; assembly: GCA_026230005.1. Lineage (NCBI taxonomy): Eukaryota > Metazoa > Chordata > Actinopteri > Cypriniformes > Leuciscidae > Gila > Gila orcuttii. The sequence goes on from JAPDVR010000015.1 coordinate 28,340,829, forward strand.
AATGGGAGTCTATGGAGCTAGACGGCTAAATTTGTCTCTTTCACCCGATTGCCATTGAGAAATCTCAGATTTGATTGTAGATTTTGCAAGTTCAACATGGGTTATAGATCGAAAGTTGAATGAATGAGTACTTATGTCCTTTCGATTTCTTACAGGTTGAGTTGTTGTTGCCCATTACACGCTAGCATTCTGCTAATGAACGCTGATTGGTCAGTGAAGGACTGATTACGACCAGAGATACCGCTTGATGGCATCGTGGCATCCGAAGCGGGACCAGAATGTGTGTGTGTATTTTCGGCATGGTCTTTTAAAACAACAAAACAAAAACTCTTCTAGCACGTGTATTTACCTGAGTCAGTTGTGTTGTCGATGCCTCGAGAGAAAAGAAAGTGCAGAGCGCGAAAGCACCAAAGTGACTGAAGAATTGCCGTGAAGCAGTATCTCTGGTGGAACGATGTGTATGACGTCATTGACATTTTAAAAGACCTTTTAAAGCAAATGAGTGACTCTAAAAAATCTAACACCCAGCAATGAGTAATTTCAAATTGAGTAATCTCCTTTCGAATACAACATTCAAATTACTAGACAAAAAATTATATCCTGAGAAAAGTGGATTTTGAGGGGTATAGCTCCATAGACCTCCATTCATTCTGCACTCATCCTGTGAGCGCCCTCATATGGAACCAGAGTGGAACTGCAACCAGTTCAGAAGCCGGAAGTTTACTGAGTGAAAGTTCTCCCCGTATTAGACATTCTCTGATAAAAGTCTTCTCTACTGACTGACTCACTCATAAAGACAGTCTTTGCCGCCATCTAATGGCGAAAATTTTAACTTCTGCAGCTGTTCACGGTCAGGGACTATTTTTTCCATCGGAAGGAAGGCTTTTACTGATTTTGCTTCACGAAAGTTGCACTAATACATATTTTTTTTTTTGGCTTTAATATCTGTATTGTGTGGTAACCGTTTTATAAAAGCAATAAGGTACTCAAGGCTACACTCTTCAGCCTTGATTTATTCAAGATACAGCACTGCCTCTCGTACCTTATTGTTTATATATATATATATATATATATATATATATATATATACACACATATATAGTACTAATCATTTATCGAACATTGGTGTCTTTTATCAAATTAAATATTTAAATCAAAGCAACATTGTTTTACTACATTTAAGCAGATTTTGCACACAAAAAAACACTCTTATCCATGGTAAAATCTCTGTAATGCGAATAACTGAGTGGTCTCATTGCTTATTAATGTATAAAGAATTAAATACAAAAAAAAAACAAGAAAAAAGTTAAAAGAAAGTGAAATACAGTAGTGAAACCATGGGCACAATCATTCAGTGAAAGTAAGGCGCTTATGCTGTGTTAGTAACAAAGAGACAGACACACATACTCCCAAATCTCCTGCTGAGACAGAGAAACGCACAAAGAAAACTCCATCCTTATCAATCCCTTACAGCTTGACTGCCTCTTTTCCACAGCGGTCGGTATTATACCCAAACAAGAGGCACATGGGCAGAGGCATGGAGAAAGTCTACGCAGCTAATCGGAGTTAGCAACTTGCTCAGTGTTATGTAAGCAGTCGTCTTTCATCATAGGAGAAAGGTGTTCCATCAAAACCCGCTGTGAAGGAGGAGGATTGACACCAATTCGGTTTTGTTTTGGGTCAAAAAGTTGTTACAGCTCCTCATGCGCACATCGTGACATTTACGACCGCTTTGACGCATTCATGTCGGCCTTGAAAACACCTGCTGGAACAACTGTCACCTGCTAATAAGGGATTTAATTAAAAGGGTCTCTGTAACACAAACCAAAACTTGCAAAAAAGTACCGCAATGCGATTTTTCATATTCAGGGTCTTTTTTGCAAGCTCAGTGATGGATATGATAGCCCAAGGATGTCCGTTTTTCAGCTGATTGTAATGACCTGCCAAATCCAAAGGCCGGGTCCTCTAGCTCAACACAGCTTAAGTGTGAAAAATCACGTTCAATGAGCTTGGAAGCATTACAAATGCCCTGGCCTGTAACTTTAGAGCAAGATTGACTTAAACTCTAATCGCTAACGGAAAGTGTACAATCATCTTAACAGCCAATCACTAAGGGCCATGGGGACAGATTCATGAATATTCAAAAGGAAAATCAATGGGCAGTGATGGGCACCAGAGGGCTGTGGAGAGAGTGAAGGGGGCGAGAGACAGAGAGGATATGCGGAGCTGATTAGGGGAAATGAGGGAGTCTCTGTCAGAGCTGATTGTAGGTTTGTTCCCGAACGTGGACACTTACCTCACGCCACTGCTTAGACTCCACTCCCTGAGTGTACAGAACACACACTGAGAAGACGAGAAAGGGGGGGGGGGAAAAGAGAGAAATCAACATCTATTTAATTTTTAAAAAAAGATTTTAGGTTACATTTACTGTAGATGCATCTCTGAAGAATAGCTTAAAAGCTAGAAGCTTAGTTCATGATTAAAACAAACTTTTTTTGATCAAATCAACACATTTACCTAAATTAACACTGATTTAATGCTACAAGGTAAGTTAAACAGACCCATGGAAAAGAAACGTCTCAAATGAGATCTCTTTTTTAATGTCTTAATTGTTTCTTATAGACCGCAATTAAATTAGACAGAGAACAAATGGAGTTTCCTGCTTACATTTTTCTCCTGAGAAATAAACCTTATCATTTTCTATCATTACATTCTTCCAATAAATGGAATGTTTTTTAATTATTTTTTACAATTATTTTAAAATTGATACTCTGTACAATGTAATCTGTTGGGTCTATTAATCATTTCTGATTAAGAATTTTAGGAGAAAAATATTAAGATATATTAAGTATCTAAATATCAAGTTAATATTTAACACTCAAGTTTCATGACAAATTTAAAAACATTATTTGAATTTGGGTTCTCAGATGATTCAACAGAAGGTTAAAAGGTCAACATCTAACTACTGGGTTTTTCAAGGGGTCAAGGACAAGGACAAGTAAAAATAAACAAGGACAATTTTAAAATTATTAGTTCCCTTTCGTGGGAACTCCTACGTCTCGTCGGAGGAGTTTCCAACGAATTGGGATCACGCTAAGGAGACCAACTGCCTTCGAGTGAACTAAAACGAGCCAATAAACATTGGCATGCAAAATTTGCATTCCGCGCGCCACCTACCAGTGCGGGTATAAAAGCGGAAGCAAACGCACGCATCTTTTCTTTTTGCTTCGGAGCCGACCGGTTGTGTCCTCTGAGTGAATGAGTTTCAAGAAAGTGTTTTCTTCGTGCTCAACGAGTCTGCTCTTTTTCTGGATCTCTCTGTGTTGGTGTGATGGCGCTTCAGTGATCTTCGCGAGCTCCCGGCTGCCGGTTGTGATTTCACGCTATCTACATCTTTCAAAAGAGCTGTTTTCACAGCTGGTAATCGGTTGAGTGCACGCAGCGGGCTTGCAGTTTCGCCGCTGTGTTGCCGCGTTGATCCCTGTGTGCTTCAGCACAATAAGAGAGCATTTCTCTAAAAGAGTAACACGGGTGAAGATCGCGTCCTTTTCAGGATGACGTTTCATCCGTGTGTTTCTGGATGCGGTCGATATCTTCCCCCGGTAGATGGTCACGATCGCTGTCTCTCGTGCTTGGGCCTCGCGCACGCTGAGGCAGCGCTCGTGAACGAGTCATGTTCTCATTGCGGGAACATGACCGTCGCGGTGCTTAGATCGAGACTAAGATCCCTCAAACGAGGGGGAGTCCCTTTGGAGATTCCCCGATCTAGTTCTTCTTCTGGTTCATTTCAGAAAAAGGCTACTTCGGCTAATCCCATTGGTGGTCTGAGGGTCACAGTGAGGAATGTCCAGCCGGGTGAAAGACCCCCGCAGGCCCCTCACTCCTCTGCATCGCTGCCTTTGGAGTCTCCGGAGGAGCGAGCTGGGCCACCTCGTGTGGTCCCAGTCGTTTCCTTCGGGGCTCCGCCGGACGACCAGATGTCGATTGCTGCATCGGAGGGAGAGCGGTCATCTTCTGGAGATGACGACCCGACTGCGTTGCCCCCTTCGGGTGTGGCAACGTTAGCCGAGCCGGATCCGGAAATGGCCGCTATGCTTTCCCGGGCGGCCGCCAGTGTCGGGCTCGAGTGGAATCCTCCACCGCGTCCCGAACCCTCGCGGCTCGACGATTGGTATCTCGGGGCGGCTCGTGCTGGTTCTCAGCGCCCAGCCCCGGTTCCTTTCTTTCCGGAGGTGCATGATGAGGTGACGAGATCGTGGTTGGCCCCTCTGGCGGCCAGACACAGGTCGACTCCCTCCTCCTCCCTCACCACTCTCGATGGCGGGGCAGTGAAGGGATACGTGGACATCCCCCCAGTGGAACGGTCAGTAGCGATGCAGCTATGTCCTAAGACCGCGTCCACCTGGCGGGGTAACCCCACGCTCCCCTCTCGCAGAGGGTGATTAAGAACATCATGCCTCGGAGACGGCCCGCTGCTGCCCCGTCCCCGTCGCCTGCGCCTCCGGCTGCTCGTCGCCGAGGGCGCCCTCCTGCCGCCGCCTCCGCCTCCGCCCCTGCCCAGCCTAGGCAGCAGCCCCGTAAGCAGCAGGGTGCCGGCCGCAAGAGAGCTGCCCAGCCCGCTCAGGAGTCGTCCAAGCCCCCCGGGAAGAGGAGAGGTAAGCGACCCTGAGACGGGCGACCCAGAGGACGCAGTGGCTGCTCGCCAGGAGGGTACCTCTGTTCCTCTCCTTCCCCCGGAGGAGGGCCGGGTGGAGAATCTTTGTTTTCCTTTTCTTTCTGTTCTGCCGCTGACCACCCGGTCAGCGGTACCCAAAGTTTCAATAAAAGAGCAGTTTCTACTTCCTCTGGGTCACTCACGGCCGAGTCTGGCAGCCGAGGTCGGCCAAGTGCCTCGCCGCTCCCAGTCTTCCCCGTCCAAGAGGGCCAGAATGACAGTGTGCGCCGCCACGTTGCCTCGCCGCTCTCATTCCCCTCTCCCCAGCGCTCAGACGCCAGTGACGCCGCCACGGCCTCGTCGCTCTCGTCTCCCGCTGGGCAAGGAGGTGCGGAAATCCGGACTCGACGCCTCCGGGCCTCCCTCCTCATTTCCCCTCCTTCCCTCGCCTCGGGGCAGTCAGCAGCTGAACGCCTCCAGGCCTTCCCTGTTGCCTGCCCCCCAGTGGAAGCAGGTAGGTGTTGCTCCGCACACGCAGACCCCTCTCTCGGCCGCAGTAATGCTCCGGAGTCTGGTCCCTGCCCTCCACCTCGCTGCCCCTCCGCGGGTACGCCGGTGTTTCGCGTGGGCTCGTACGGTCTCTCAAAGCCTGGCTAGCGCTTCCGAGGCTGTCCCGCTGGCTCATTTCGTACCATTTGGCTCGGCTATGCAATTCAGTTTGCCCGCCGGCCTCCCAAGTTCAGGGGCATCCGCTTCACCAGTGTACGAAGTGTCGATGCCCCTGTTTTGAGGAGGGAGATCGACGTCCTGCTGGCGAAGGACGCGATCGAGCCGGTCCCTCCAGCCGAGATGAGGTCTGGGTTCTACAGCCCTTATTTCATCGTACCCAAGAAAGGCGGTGGGTTATGACCGATCCTGGACCTGCGAGTTTTGAATCGGGCCCTACACAAGCTCCCGTTCAAAATGCTTACGCAGAAACGCATCTTCGAATGCATCCGTCCCCGGGATTGGTTTGCAGCGATCGACCTGAAGGATGCGTACTTTCATGTCTCGATTCTTCCTCGTCACAGACCGTTTCTACGCTTTGCGTTCGAGGGTCGGGCATACCAGTACAAGGTCCTACCCTTCGGCTTGGCCCTGTCGCCCGTGTCTTCACGAAGGTCGTGGAGGCGGCCATTGTTCCCATGAGAGAACATGGCGTGTGCATTCTCAACTATCTCGACGACTGGCTGATAATAGCTCACTCGCGAGATCTGTTGTGCGAACACAGAGACCTTGTGCTCCAGCACCTCAGCCGGTTGGGTCTTCAGGTCAACTGGGACAAGAGCAAACTCTTCCCCGTACAGAGGATCTCTTATCTCGGTATGGAGTTGGACTCGGTCGGCCAGACCGCGCGCCTCACCGAGGAGCGCGTCCAGTCAGTGCTCAATTGCCTCAAGTCTTTTCAAGGCAGGTCTGCGGTCCCACTGAAACAGTTTCAGAGGCTCCTGGGGCATATGGCAGCCGCAGCCGCAGTAACGCCGCTCGGCCTGCTTCATATGAGACCGCTTCAGCGCTGGCTTCACGACCGAGTCCCGAGATGGGCGTGGCAGAGCGGCACGTTCCGGGTCAACATTACCCCGCACTGTCGCCAAACCTTCACTCCTTGGTCGGACCCTGCGTTTCTACGGGCCGGAGTTCCCCTAGTCCAGGTGTCCAGGCATGCTGTAGTGTTCACAGATGCCTCTTCCAACGGGTGGGGGGCCATGTACAACGGGCATGCAGTTTCAGGTCTGTGGACGGGGCCTCAACTGCATTGGCACATCAACTGCCTAGAGTTGCAAGCAGTACGTTTAGCCTTGTGCCGCCTCAAGGGGCTGCTTCTGCACAAGCATGTACTGGTCCGTACGGACAGAACTGCGACCGTTGCGTACATCAACCGTCAAGGTGGTCTACGCTCCCGTCGTATGTCGCGACCCGCCCGCCATCTCCTCCTATGGAGTCAGAAGCATCTGAGGTCGCTTCGGGCCATTCACATCCCTGGTGCGCTCAACCGTGTAGCCGACGAGCTCTCACGGCAGCCGCCTCTTCCGGGAGAATGGCGACTCAATCCCCAGGTGGTCCAGCGGATATGGGGAATCTTCGGAGCCGCTCAGATAGATCTGTTTGCCTCTCCGGACACGACCCATTGCCGGCTGTTTTATTCCCTGTCCGAAGGATCTCTCGGCACGGATGCACTGGCACACTGCTGGCCCCGGGGCCTTCGCAAATATGCGTTTCCCCCAGTGAGCCTTCTCGCACAGACTTTGTGCAAGGTCAGGGAGGACGAGGAGCAGGTCCTGCTTGTTGCGCCGTATTGGCCCAACCGGACTTGGTTCGTGGAACTCATGCTCCTCGCGACAGCCCCTCCTTGGCCCATTCCTCTGAGGAGGGATCTACTTTCTCAGAGAAGGGGCACCCTATGGCACCCGCGTCCAGACCTCTGGAATCTTCATGTCTGGTCCCTGGACGGGACGCGGAGGTTCTAGGTGGCCTACCACAGGCTGTGGTAGACACCATCACTTCCGCTAGAGCCCCCTCTACGAGGCGCCTCTATGCGTTGAAGTGGAATTGCCGCACATCACGATGCAGTAGAAGGTAAGTCATTAGGAAAGCACGACCTGGTCATCAGATTCCTTAGGGGTGCCAGAAGGCTAAATCCGCCTCGTAATCCGCACCCCGTACCCTCTTGGGACTTAACTCTAGTGCTCAGAGCACTTCAGAGACCTCCCTTTGAGCCTTTGCAAACAGTTGAGTTAAATATCCTGTCTACTAAGACAGCTCTCCTGGTGGCTTTGGCCTCCTTTAAGAGGGTAGGGGATCTGCAGGCTTTTTCGGTCGACGAATTGTGCCTTGAGTTCGGGCCGGGCCTTTCTCACGTTGTTCTGAGACCCCGGCTCGGATATGTGCCCAAGGTTCCTACCACTCCATTTGTAGATCAGGTAGTGAACCTGCAAGCGCTGCCCCTGGAGGAGGCAGACCCAGCCCTTGCTTTTCTCTGTCCCGTCCGCGCCCTGCGTTGTTACGTGGACAGAACGCAAAGCTTCAGGACCTCAGATCAGCTCTTCGTCTGTTACGGAGGCCAGCAGAAGGGGAAGGCTGTCTCCAAGCAGAGGTTAGCCCACTGGATAGTGGATGCTATCGTCCGGGCTTATGATTCCCAGGACGTGCCTTGCCCACCTAGGTTGAGGGCACACTCTACTAGGAGTGTTGCCTCCTCCTGGCCTTTGGCGCAAGGCGCCTCGCTGACAGACATCTGTAGAGCTGCGGGCTGGGCGACACCTAACACGTTCGCTAGATTCTATAGCCTCCGTGTTGAACCTGTTTCCTCCCGTGTACTCGCTACGGCCAGTAACGCGAGGAATTAGGTTATGTCGGCTTGCTACGCCATTCCCGCCTCTTGGCCGGATACGTGCGTCTTCTTGCTCCGTTGGTGCCCCAACATACGGTTAACCTTGTGAGTTCCTCCATCACCCCTTCGGCACCAGGCGAGGCGGATCGCCCGGCGCCAGGTCGATTACCTCTCATGGAGTTGTGTGTAGACTGGGTGTCCCCCAGTGGTCCCTTCGGCGACCCATTTTCTCCACGGTCCTGCTACCCTCCGGGCTAGCGTCGTGTCTTCCCCTCGACAGACCCTTCTGTCATCCTTGCTGAGTACGCTCCCACCCCTTGGGCTGGGACTACCTCAAGGACTGCCATGTGTTTCACTACCCCACGGGTTAGTACACATGTGTATTCCAGTGCCTCCCTTCGGGCGGGCAGGGGCTTCCGCAGCGTCCCCTCCTACAGGTTGGGCACGCTTTCCCAGTGTTATCCATATCCACTGAGAGGGTCTTGCAGAACAGCAGTGTGATTCTCCTAGCTAGCTCCCGCCAAGACGATAAGAAACTGCTCCGGCGGGTAGCTAAGCTGGGCGCTGGAAGGGGCCAGCACCATGGCGTTTTGTTAGGGATTGTTAGGGATCCCCACGAAAGGGAACGTCTCGGTTACGTATGTAACCCTCGTTCCCTGAGTAGGGAAGGGAGACGTCTCGTCCCCTCGCCATGCTGCTGCACCTTCGCGGAGGACTGGACACCGTCCGGCTCCTCAGCGAAAAGCAAAGATGCGTGCGTTTGCTTCCGCTTTTATACCCGCACTGGTAGGCGGCGCGCGGAATGCAAATCTTGCATGCCAATGTTTATTGGCTCGTTTTAGTTCACTCGAAGGCAGTTGGTCTCCCTAGCGTGATTCCAATTCGTTGGAAACTCCTCCGACGAGACGTCTCCGTTCCCTACTCAGGGAACGAGGGTTACATACGTAACCGAGACGTTTTACACACACTCAGTACTGTGGAACATGAAGGTTAAATGGAACTGAACTGAGAATTCTAATAATTTAATAATATTTAATGTCAAGTTTCATTAATGAAAAAGCAACCTCTAAGAAAGAAACACTCTTTTTTGCAAGGATTAGAAATAAAAAGGAGGCCAGACTATTTGACCTATTGCTCTCTGTTTCTTAATCTCATGTCTTCAGCGAGAGATTTACTGTACACAAGTCCCCATGACTCATGCAGCATTTGTATTCAAGGGGCTGAGTTCATGCTCTGCATATATTAAGCACTTTTGCATTTTTCTTGATAGTGAAGAAAAGCTGTCACATTGTGATGCAAATTCTATGCATGTGTTTTAGGCAACTTGGAGAAATAGCAGAGTAGACAAATTGCAAAGTGTGGAAAGCGTAAGAAAGTCAGAGAGGTGTGTGGAACCTGAAGAGAACCTAAGAACCTGAAAACATTTCAGTGAGGTACGAAGCCTGGGGAGCGAGATTGTGTGTGTGGGAAAAAAGAGATTTTAGGTTAAAAAATAAGTAATTCAGCCATGGAAAAAAGAGAAATACTTACAAGGATCAGACTTGGAGAACGTGTCTCGATCTAACAGGTTTCTGGGGAAACAGGAGAGAAAAAAAGTAAAATTAAGGGCTGATAAACTAGGTCACTTCGGTCAAACAGTTCAGCCATACAATGAATAAAAGGCCTCACAAATAAACCAGATGGAGCTCTCATTTACATGTTATTTCTGAATCCATTCATTCTCTTCCATTAGCAGCCACAAAACATCTCTTGACATGAGATTTTGTCAATGTCACTGTGTTTTGAAGCAAATTACGCTTCCATCATGATATATGAAATAAAGAAGGCATCTCACTTTTTTTAATGGATGCACATTGTTCTCCAGTCACTCCAAAAATTCTACATTTGGCTCCAGGAGCATTAGTAGAGCACAAACACAAATTGGAAGGATCTCTATTCTCAATGCCTCATAAAACACATACATTCACATGCACTTTTTGGGTGGCAAATAAACTGTACCCCAATAACTCAATAACATACATTTGAAATGTGTTTTAATTGTATACTCGCAAAAACATTCATCATGTAATGAAATATCTTTATGTACAGGTATTTTACAAGCAATCAAACAGCCTTATCTTCATTATAAATATTAAGGATGTAACGGTACATGTAATCGTCCCAAACCGGGTACGGACGTCACGGTTCGGTGCACGCAGTCGCAAGACGAATACATTCAGCCACCGGCGATCCACACTCCAATCCTGAAGGGGGGCGCGCAGCAATGTAACGCAGTTTGCTACCAGTAAAAAGTGCAGAAGAAGAAGAGACGATGTTCGGCAGTTTACATCTCTCAACCAGTGTTTCAACTGCAGGAAGATATCAATAAAACAGCTTGAGAATTATATCTCATGTAGCATTATATTTACCTTACATTAGTTTGGGCCTTTCTAAAGGAATAATATAAAAGGTACCACTTAGATTCCAGGTAGGATTCCATCAAGAAGTAGAAAGTTAGTCTGATCATCTCGAATCTATCCTTGTACCTTTGGTTAAAAACTGAGCCGAAATGACAGATTCTCAGTGTGCCGCTGTGATTTTTCACTTAGCTGCCCATCATTGGCTGCTACTGGATTTTACAATCTGCTAAACGAGTAACTGACAAGTTCTGATTAAAAAGAGAAAAACAATGTCTTTACATTTGTTACATAACAAAAATAAATCTAAAATATGCTCAAAAACTGAATCTTTTGCAGAATGTAACAATTCTGCATCCCATTCAGCTCTTGGCATCTGATCTTATTCTCATAAACTGTATCTTTGAATCAGAGCTGATTGAATCAGAGAGTGATTCTGGCACACAGGTTCAATAGACTCTCTGAGAGTCATATCAAACCTCTAACAGACAAAGACAGGAGAAAAATACTGTCACTTCTCCTGCAAATTAAAACCTTTTAAATGAGTCTCTCAATCCTTCACCAGTGGGAAATAGAGGCTTTAATTAATGCGAAAACCAATAATTTAACTGCACCCAAGCAGTGTTTTAGAAAAACAAGATAAAAATCCTCACATAAAGTCATGTGTATTATTTTATTATTTTTCTGTTCTCTCTGTATTTTAAAGAGGTCGGCATTAAAATATAGGGATGCACGATATATCGGCCACCATATCGGTATCGGCCGATATATGTTCATTTTTAATGTTATCACTATCGGCCTGATAAGGTGATTTGGCCGATATATTAAAGCCAATAATTAATGGATTGCGCACTGTTCAACATGATGGTTTTGAATTGCTCACTTCAAAAAAGGTGCAACATGTGCAGCACAAGTCTGTCATATAGGCTACATAAAATTATAATGAGAATATTATAATTGTGTGCTTGGATTTAGATTTATTGGCTAATATATTGGTTATCGGCTTTCAAATACAAAGGATTATCGGTTATCTGTATCGGTCCAAAATCTGCACTACTAAGAGAGAATCAACAATATTCTATGATTTGCGGCCTACCATTAAACACTTCTGGAAAGCCATTATTCTGCTGAAATGGGCTTAACTGTCTGAACATATAGAAGCTCTGACAGATCTGTGATGTTCAAACACAGACCACAAGTTCAAATTAACTCCTTTGGGCTTTGAGGCAAGACTGCATTCTAAGAGGAATCTTAGAACAGTAGTTTAAATGTCTGAGGTTTGTGAGAAAGGATTAAATTTAGCCATACAAGACAAGACATTAATCATAGATTTACACATAAATCATTCATCAATGCCTTGCTTGTCATGTCATTTTTTTCTGAGGTTCACATATAAATGTTAGTGAAGCTACTAAAGAGACTAATATCAGTCTTAAAGGTACAATTTCTTCTGTGGAATGCAAAAGATTATTTTCTTCAAAATATCTTGTGTTCCACAGAAGAAAGGAAAAAAAGACAAACCGAGTTGTCTCAAAAATAAACGCAACAATGAAATTTAATTTAATTTAATTTACCAATTAATGTATTTAATACTATTTGTCTCCAAACTGAAAAAAGAACCAAATTCCAAATCAACACTCATGACCCTAAATCAGATGATCTGTCATTTGGGACTAATTGGGACATTTTGAAACTGATTCTTCAACATATAAGACAAAGAACGTCTCGGTTACGTATGTAACCCTCGTTCCCTGAGTAGGGAACGGAGACGTTACGTCGGATGACGACGAATGGGGTTTCGCTTAGAAAGCCTATCAACTTCGAGTATTACAAAACGAGCAAATGGCAAAGAAATGCCATGGGTCTGCGGAATTTGCATGACGTAACTCCGCCCCACCTCGTGGGTATAAAAGGAGGAAGTCCGCAACAGCAGTTTATGTTTCTTCGCTGAGGAGCCAAGACTGAGCTCAGGCAATCCCCGCGGTACAGCGTAAAGTGGCAGGCAGACGTAACGTCTCCGTTCCCTACTCAGGGAACGAGGGTTACATACGTAACCGAGACGTTCCCTTTCGTTGTCACTCCGAGTTACGTCGGATGACGACGAATGGGGTTACCAGTCTAATCACGCCACCTTCTCAGCTGTCTTCCAGTGCCCTGCGTAAATCGAGATCCCTGTCATAGACTGGACGAAGGACTCCATTTAACACAGGAATACCAAGGTACACTGGGAGCATATCCCAAGCTAGGGGAAGTATGCAATTAATGCCAACCCAGAGGGGGGGGACTTAGAGAATACACATATGACCCGAAGGAAACATATGGAGAACACTCGGGTGTCCAGCCGCAGGTGGAATATTTCAACCCCAGGGGTGGCAAGGTGGCTTGCCAAGGGAAAGACACATGCTCAGAGAGGCTTACAGTGGAAATACACATGTGGGGGTCGCTCAGGGGAGGGACCATGCACACGGGAGGCACCTAGCCGACGCGCAGGCAATAGACACTGGCGCCGACGTCAAGAGTGCTGGAGGAACTCAGGGCTTTCGGGGAAGCTCACCTGAGGAGAATATCGCACGTATCCAGTCCGTGGAGTGGAATGGCGAGCAAGCGAAGACACCTGAGCGGGTCCGGTACTAGCTAGTTGAAGCGAGTACATGAGAGGACACTGGCTCCACTCGGAGATTATAGAATCTGGCGAATGTGTTAGGTGTCGCCCAGCCTGCAGCTCTGCAGATGTCTGTTAGCGAGGCGCCATGCGCTAGAGCCCAAGAGGATGCCACACTCCGGGTGGAGTGGGCCGTCACACCAAGGGGGCACGGTCGACCTTGCTGCTGGTAAGCCAAGGCAATGGCGTCCACTATCCAGTGAGACAACCTTTGCTTGGAGAGAGCCTTTCCCTTCAGCTTCCCACCATAACAGACAAAGAGCTGGTCTGAGGTCCTGAAACACCGCGTCCTGTCTACATAGGCGCGAAGAGCGCGTACTGGACAGAGCAGTGCCAAGGCTGGGTCTGCCTCCTCCGGGGGCAGCGCTTGCAGGTTCACCACCTGGTCCCGAAAGGGAGTGGTAGGAACCTTGGGCACATATCCGGGCCGGGGTCTCAGGATCACGTGAGAGAAAGGCACGAATTCCAGGCACGCTTCGTCGACGGAGAATGCGTGCAGGTCCCCTACCCTCTTGATGGAGGCCAGTGCAACCAGGAGCGCTGTCTTCATTGACAGGAACTTAAGCTCAACTGATTGCAGGGGCTCAAAGGGAGCACTCTTCAGGGCAGTTAGAACCACTGAGAGGTCCCAAGAGGGAACGAGAGGAGGACGAGGAGGATTTAGTCTCCTCGCTCCTCTCAGGAACCTAATGACCAGGTCGTGCTTCCCTACCGACTTACCTTCGCTAGGTCATGGTGTGCGGCAATGGCGGCAACATAGACCTAAAGGGTGGAGGGAGACAGCCTTCGCTCCAACCCTTGCTGAAGGAGGAAAGCACAACGCTGATCGAGCATCTCCGGGGGTCTTCTCGGTGAGAAGAGCACCAGTCGACGAAGAGGTTCCACTTCAACGCGTAGACGTGTCTCGTGGACGACGCTCTAGCGGAAGTGATGGTAGCCGCCACCGCTGGTGGAAGGGTACTCAAACCTACCTCGAGCCGTCCAGGAGCCACACGTGGAGGCTCCAGAGATCGGGGCGAGGGTGCCACAGGGTGCCCCGTCCCTGAGAAAGAAGGTCCTTCCTCAGAGGAATGGGCCAGGGAGGTGCTGTCGCGAGGAGTGCAAGTTCGGGGAACCAGGTCCGGCCGGGCCAATACGGCGCGACCAAAATGACCTGCTCCTCGTCCTCCCTGACCTTGCGCAAGGTCTGCGCAAGAAGGCTCACTGGGGGAAACGCATATTTGCGGCCCGGCGGCCAGCTGCGCGCCAGTGCATCCGTGCCGAGCGTGCCCTCGGTCAGGGAAAAATACAGGGCGCAATGGGTCGAGTCGTGAGAGGCAAACAGATCTATCTGTGCGTCCCCGAACTGGTCCCAAACCAGCTGACCGACTGGGGATGGAGTCGCCATTCTCCAGGGAGGGGCTGAAGCCGTGAGCTCGTCGGCTGCACAGTTCAGGGCTCCGGGAATGAAAATGGCTCGAAGCGACCTCAGATGCTTCTGACTCCATAGAAGGAGGTGGCGGGCGAGTTGTGACATACGGCGGGAGCGTAGACCACCTTGATGGTTGATGTACGCTACAGTAGCGGTATTGTCTGAGCGGACTAGTACGTGTTGACCCCTGAGCAACGCCCGGAAGCGGTGCAGGGCAAGGCGTACTGCCAACAACTCGAGGCAATTGACATGCCATAGCCGCTGGGGTCCTGTCCAGGAGCCCGCAGCAGCATGTCCATTGCACATGGCGCCCCAGCCCGTGGTGGAGGCATCCGTGGAGACCACAACGTGCCGGGAAGCTCGTTCCAGGGGGACACCCGCCCTGAGAAACTGAGGTTCGACCACGGGGTGAGGAACTGACGGCAGGTCGGAGTAACTGGTACCCGGAGCGTGCCTTGATGCCATGCCCACCTCGGGACTCGGTCGCGAAGCCAAAGCTGAAGCGGTCTCATATGAAGCAACCCTAGCGGCGTGACCGCGGCTGCAGATGCCATATGCCCCAGGAGCCTCTGAAAATGTTTCAGTGGAACCGCATTCTTGCTCCTGAGATGTCTCAGGCAAGTCAGCAGTGACTGCGCGCGCGCTCGCTCGTAAGCTGCGCGGACATGGCGACCGAGTCGATGTCCATACCGAAAAAAGAGATCCTCTGCACGGGGCAAAGTTTGCTCTTCCCCAGTTGACCCGAAGGCCCAGACGAGCTAGGTGCCGGAGCACTAGGTCCCTGTGTTCGCAAACCTGAACTCGAGAGTGAGCTAGGATCAGCCAGTCGTCGATATAACTCAGGATGCGAACCCCGTGTTCCCGAAGGGGAACAAGAGCAGCCTCGATGACCTTCGTGAAGGTGCGAGGAGACAGGGCTAGCCCGAAAGGGAGAACCGCGTACTGGTATGCCTGCCCCTCGAAAGCAAACCGTAGGAACGGTCTGTGTCGAGGAAGAATGGAGACATGAAAGTAGGCGTCCTTCAGGTCGATCGCTGCAAACCAATCCTGGGGCCGCACGCATTCGAGAACGCGTTTGGCGGAGAGCATCTTGAACGGCAGCCTGTGAAGGGAGCGGTTCAGCACGCGCAAGTCCAGGATTGGCCGTAACCCACCGGTTTTCTTGGGGACAATGAAGTAGGGGCTGTAGAAGCCGGACCTCATCTCGGCTGGAGGGACAGTCTCGATCGCACCCTTCGCCAGCAGGGTGAGAATCTCAGCTCTCATGATGGGGGCATTGCCACCGACCACAATGGAGCGGACTCCCCGGAAGCGGGGAGGAGACCGTGCGAACTGAATCGCATAGCCGAGCCTGATGGCGCGCGTGACCCAGCGGGACAGACGGGGAGCTCTAGCCAGGCTCCCAGGAACTGAACCAGCGGGGTCACGCGGGCCACAGGCGTCCCCCCGGGGGGGCAGCGAAGTGGAGTAACTGGCCCAGACGTGGACGGCATAGCGGCCCGGTGTGGGGGCACGGTTAGCACCCGCGCCCTGGCAGAGGGGGCCAGGGGAGGACCATGCTGGTCGTCCCGCGGGGGCCTGCTCTGCCAGGGGTCTGGCGACAGAGGGGGACAGGGGCGAAGCGGTCCGTGGACGGCACGCCGTGTCAAGCACCTCTGGGACAGAGGGGGACGAGGAGAGCACGGCTTGTGGGCGGCGCTCTGTGTCGTCCGAGAACTCTGTCTTCCCAGAGACGGGAGAGTCAGTTCTTAGGAGAATAAGGATTTTTCCCCGGCCCTCCACCGGGGAAAGGAGTGGTCCTGCTACCAACTCCTGGAAGAACTGAGTCCCATCTCTGTGGAGCCCGTCTCAGGAGCGCCGCTTAACCCGGCACGTAGCGGGGGGCGGGGCTGGAGAGGGCTGTGGCGTCCGCCCGCGGCTTCCAGAGCCGGCCCGTCTCTTTAAACGGGCGGGGTAGGAGCCGCGGGGGGGGGCGCCTTCGGCAGTGGGCAGACCGAGGGATCTGAGCGGACGGCGGGCCATCGGGACAGAATCACGTCAGTCTGCACATGGGCGGTTGAGAGCTGTTGGGCGAAGTTCTCAACCGCAACGCCGAAGAGGCCGACCTGGGATATGGGAACGTCGGGCAGATGGGGCCGCGCGACATTCAGCACATCAGACAGGTTCAGCCACAGAATGGTAGGCATCACCTGACCCAGGGAGCGTACGGCCACTTTCGTCGCTCGGAGAGCAAGGTCAGTGGCGGCGCGCGACTCAGTGAAGAGCCCTGGGTCAGTCCCGCCCTCGTGCAAGTCCATGAGCATCTGGGTCGAGGACCAGCAGAATGGCCATGGCCTGCAGAGAGGCGGCTGCCAGTCCCGTGGTGCTATAGGATCTCGCCACAAATGTAGACGAAAACTATAGACCACGGGTGGGTGCTTAGGATTGCGCCGAGAAGAAGCACTCTGAGGACACATAGCATCGCAACAGAGCGTTCAGCCGGGGGAACCCCAGTGTACCCGTGACAGCGGCCCCATCGAGGGGGGAAAGGCGGATGAGATCAGCGAGCGGTCCCGAGAAAACCAGGGGGTCTTCTGGGACTTCGAGATCTCATCATGCACGTCCGGGAGGGAAGGTATTGGGGTTTGCCGTGGACGAGGGTCGGCGGCCTTACCCAAAAACCAATCGTCCCAGGAAAGCATGGCCGTCATCTCTGGATCAGGCTCAGGCACAGCCGTATGCACACCAGAGGGTGGCAGCTGTGACGAGTCGTCACTTTGCAGAGAATCAAACCCACCTTGTGAAGCTGCTACAAACATAGTATCATCCTCTGTAGCTTTAAATGAAACACACGGGCCACCAGAGGGTAGACTCGTGGGAATCACCTATTCACTAGCGGGCACCGCCGTTGAGGGGAGGCTGGGGTCACGGACACGGAGTCGGCGCCTTGTTCCAGACCAACACCCTCAGGTCACCCTGGCCACCAGCCGAAGATCGGGGGGTGGATGAGGGGACTCTCACTCTTGCGAGTTCACCGAGTCTCGACCTATATGACGCGATGATCATGTTCCCACAGAGAGAACATGAGTCATCCACGAGTGCTGCTCTAGTATGATCAAGCCCAAACATACTAGACAACGTTCGTGCCCATCAGAGTCCGATACCAAGCTGCCGCAACCATTCGTTTTTTTTTTTTTTTTTTAAATGCACGGGCGAGCCGTCTTTAAAAAGACGTGCCGCGTGCGCTCTTTTAGAGAGAGAACTCACGTGTTGAAGCGCCCGGGGAAGCACGCACTCTCTGATGAACCACTGCAGAGATAAGCAGGAAGCACGCACTCGCCGGAGATCGCCGTCACACCAACACTCGAGGCACTCGTTCGTGAAGCTGATAATTCAGAGTTGGCTTGTGGAGAGAAGAATACACTTGGCTCCGAAGCGAAAACATAAACTGCTGTTGCGGACTTCCTCCTTTTATACCCACGAGGTGGGGCGGAGTTACGTCATGCAAATTCCGCAGACCCATGGCATTTCTTTGCCATTTGCTCGTTTTGTAATACTCGAAGTTGATAGGCTTTCTAAGCGAAACCCCATTCGCCGTCATCCGACGTAACTCGGAGTGACAAAGAAAGGGAACTATGGTGACCAGACGTCCCAAAAAATTCGGGACAGTCCCAAAATCTAAGCTGTTGTCCCGAATCCGGCCCTAATTGTCCCAAAAATTATACTAAAGCAAAATCTTGAGTAGTTATTGTCTGATAAAACATTAAAAACTGCCCGTGGAGGTTGAGCTGTCCTGCAGCCAGCCCCTGCTGGCTGCCTATTGGCTGCAGCATCTTTTTTGTTTCTTTTTTTGAAGTTCTACAAAGATACCGTAGGCGCGAATTTATATATGCATTGATATGATAATTTTCATTCATTCGTTTCATTGACATGGCTGGTGTACCGGAACCCTAACACGCCGCTTTTTTGTGGCAGACTAAAGACTAATGACAGACTGTTGATCTTTGAATAAAAATATGTTTGGTTCAGGTTTGAAATTCATTATCTTTTATTATAGGCTATGTAGTCTAATATCATAGTAGGCCTACGCCATTGGGGGTGAGTCTTGTTTGATATCAGCATTTAAATTTTTAGCTGAAAAGCTTCAGTCAACGACTCTAGACTTTCCCAGCCTCAAACTTCAGCCAAGAGAGAGACTCCGTTTCCATTCCCACCAACAAAGGGAATCGCCAGGAAAGGACGCCAAAAATAAATAAAAAAATAAATAAAACAATTAAATTAAATAAAACAAAATGTTTCTGAACTCAGAACAGATGTTTAGATCTGGCCGAACAGACATGTAATTGTAGTGTAGTGTTCTATGTTGATGTTTTGACTGATCTGTGTGCTGTAACACATCTCACTTTGAAAGGTGATATTAGCACCACAGATCAGTTCTTTCTCTTTGCCAAGGAAGTGGTCTGACACTATTGGGCTTGTGATCCAATCTCAATCTCACCCCCGCTCTCCCAGAACCAGTGGCACTGTAATTGGCACCCTCATGCGGGAGAAGCTATTTCAGCCAGAGGGGATCAAAATAGATTCTAAACTCCTCAGCCAATGAATCCTCATTGGTTCAAAGGAGCAGGAAAAAGTAATTCAAGTTGCTATCTGGTTAAGGGGGGCAAAGAGAAATTTCAGAGCGCATCTCAGCCAAAAGCCACATACCTTGAGGTGGAGGAGAGGAAAGGATCATGTCGCTCATCTGGAATGAAAACTCTTGTAGTCCGGCCATCCTGGCAGGGGTATTACCAACATGACAGACTCTCCGGTCAATGGATAGAGCTTATCATCATGGCTATTTGATGAACTCTGAACAATACCCAGAGCAGGTCTGAGTACGAACAACACTAGGCGAAACTTTTCCCATGAATCAAAACAAAAGATGGCTAGCAGGGCATAATTTAACATCCTAGGGCTCCATCTAACTGCCACCTTACAGCACATAGGGTACTGGCAATCAACCAGTGCATTTTTAGAATGTCTCTCACAGGTCCTGTGCCACTTCTGAGACCTATGAATTCCTGTTATAGTGTTTCATTAAATGTAATATGAATTACAATCCCTCTGTCTTCTCCTCAAGAAGTAATTACAGAAGAACAGAAGTGTCAGCATTTTCCAGCTCGTCATTGAAACAGGGTAATTAAATCCTGGCAAGCCCTGTTCATAAACCAGGCATAAATCTACACAAAACCCTCTGGTGAAGTTAGAAGCCACAGGGCCAATGGTCTCGTTTTGCATGTCTCTCGCTCAAGCTTGTAAATGCAACACCTAATCACTGTTACACAGCACATCCTGATCTATGGTGCTCATTTAAGTTGAATTTATAGGATAAACATGTTGTTTATTTGATTACAGAGGACAGTACAAACAATAAAACTTGAGTTCAGCAGATTAAATATTAATAAAGTGTCATATTGCACAATAAAAAGAAAAAGAGCTTTAAAGAAGTCATTAAAATGGCTAAAGTGACGGTAATATGTGATTAAGTAATTGGAGTGGTAATACATTAGCAATACATTAATTCACAATAGAGGGAATGCATTGACGTCACTTTCCGGACAGAGTGGCAAAAGAGCATGCTACGTGACTGGATTTTAAAGGGGAAACTGCGAAATGCGAGTAAAACAAACGATAATCAATATAAACTAAAGGTTGGACTCAATGTAGTGTTTCTAGTGTTCTAGATATCCTTGGATATTTAAATGCAGCCAGGAATCGTGTTTCCTGACATGTGCCTGATTTCGACACTGGGGAAATACATAAAGTAAATTTGCCTGTAAAAACTTTTATAAATGCAATATAGGTCTAAATCCGAGTGTGTCATATCACCAGAGCTGCCAACTCTCACGCATTGGCCGTGAGACACACGCATTTGATTGGTTTCACACGCTCACACGCCACACCCCCGATTTCTCACGCTGAAATGTCAACCCGGTCGGTCAAATGCCTGAAAGATGAGTTTATCTATAGATTTACCTGTTGAGCCACTTGTGATCGACTAGTTATGCCGCAAATGAGTTAAAATCTCCCTGAATCTAGAGCGAGCGCACATGAGACAGAGAATCAGGCATCACGGCAGAGATGGAAAGCGAGCGAGAGCCGGTGTTGGAGAATGGCTTCCGCCATTTTGGGGTGAAAGCGACTCGGCAGTCCACTAGTGATGTGTCGTACGAGCCGGCTCTAAGAGCCGGTTCTTTGAAAAGACTTCCCATCACTATCCACTAGCTTCTTGCTATCGCTATGGCAATATCAGCTGCTTTTTAAAAAAAAAAAAAAAATAAAACATTAAAGTACATTAAAGTTCAAATCCAAACTGAATGATGACAACACAGAATAACGTACAATCACTAGACTATTCAAATCCCTAACAGTTTATTTCACAGACTTTTTTCCCACAAAACCTTTAGTATTAGCATTACAAACACTGAATTAATATAAACATATAAACATATAAAATTAAGTAAAGGACATGCTATATCAGATAATTGGGAATGTTGGGCAATATACTGTATATATAACAGCAATAGAATAGCTTTACAGTAAACAGTTTTTTGCAGTACTTTCTTATATTAATGCCTGTTAAAGCAAGACTATGAAAACAAAAAAACACAGCCACTGTCCAAAAGTGGCAATTATAGGATAACGGACACAGCAATGCATCATGTTCTATAAGATCATCATGTTTGTAGCATGATCCAGGGGATTAAAACGTACAAAATATATTTCAGGCCTAGGGGAGTTGGTAACTAATAATAGTAGTAAATGTGTAAAGTTGCATAAAATGGAAATACTCAATAAAGCAACTGTGCTGTTGTCCAGTAACTCCAGTTGGAATCTTCACCCCAAAATGGCGGCCACGCTACCGAAGCACCACCTAGTGGCTGTTACCAAAAAAGCATCAGAGTTTCGCCTCTTGTTCTTCTATACTCTTTGTTATCAATCACGCCACCGGCCTCACGCCGTTCTCTCACGGCCCTCGGCCTCGTCCTGATCGCCACACAGAGTAAGGTCATTTAAACGGCTAAAAACATAAACTTTTTTTTGCCTCTTATTACTCCAATTTCCAAATTGTTACTCCAAATTGTTACCAGATAATATTGACTGAAAACCATTTTTATTGTTTATGGAAGTAGATCAAAGGAAATGAGAATTAAAATAAGTGATGCCCAAAGCCAAATATTGACCTCCACGCCAGCTCTACTTGCTACGCTAAACAGTATTTGCTGGTGGTCCACTTAAGTTGCCAGTGCATTCATGAAGATGTCAACTATAATGAAAAGTAATTTAAATGTAGTAGTTTTGGAGCAAGCAATTATATTTTAATTAAAGAAAACAAGAAGTAAATGGGGTCAGTTCATGTTGACTCTTGTGCAACAATCAAAAACTCCCAATCCGGTGATAAAAAAAAAAAACTACTAGTAGTGATGTGAAAATATCAATGCTGATATTTAGCACATCTCATTGAGTCAGTTCTTGTTTTGGAGTTCAAAACTGTGATGCCAATCAATGTGGGGCAGTCACACTCAACTGAATAAGCCCAATAAAGATCAAGGTAACACTTTATTTCGATAGTCCACTTTAGACATTCAACTAGTAACTTTGCAAGTCAACTAACTTTCATTAGAGTATATAGAGTATTATAAGACTGAAGGGGGTGGATTGGAATCCACTGCTGCTTCAATGTATATGTAATGAGTGATTAATAATCAAGGATAAGCATTTCTACATAAATCATTTCTATATTCAATGAGTAATTCAAATATACATTTAATCATATGTTTGCTGTGAGTGTTAACCAGCTGCTTTTAGGTACATTCTGATGTGACCTGATATATATCTGTTTCTAGCTGACGAGTTAAGGTTACAGGGGTCCAACTATATGTGACTTCACCAGAATTGTACCTCTTTCATGTGTATTTCTCTAGAAACTAAAGTGAATAGTATCTGTACTTCTTCCTGAGGAGGGAATGTATTATCAGTATGTTTTGGTAGTTTGTCCAGATGATAGTTAGCTCATGCCCTCTTCAAACTTGGAGAAACTGCGATTCCCTAGTGCTTTTGTGTGTGCGTTGAATGTTCTGTGCAGGTCTTGTATAGGAGCTAGGACACTTCGGCATGCAACAACAGACCCGAAGACGCCTTTCACCGACCTCCGAGGTCACCGCAGACCTAAATCTAGGAATCGTGCGACAACTATCTTGACTACTATAATGGCGACATACTCTCCTATCTATTCATGTGTGGAAATTTGCTTAGACTTTATGTGTTCTTAGCCAATCAGAAACTGCAACCTGAAGCAAGGACGTAGCTTAGACCTTGGTGAATGGTATAATTGCTGTGATCTTTGTTACTGTAAGCGGGTGGCCTACGAACTCCTGTGTGAGTCTTGAAGCTGACTTCTACTGATGAAACTGCAAACTATCTTCAGTAAAACTTTTCTTCAATTTACTATAATTCTGACTCCGGATCTTCTTTCAAACATCTGGTCCTAGGGTCCTAAACTGTAAATCCCCTTACAGGACTGTCTACTTATCTGCAACACTTTATTTTGATGGTTCCCAAACAAACATTCTGCTGACTAAAAGTAACTTTGCTACTACGTATATGTCAACCTAATCTAACAGTCTACTAAATACTCTAATGAGAGTTAGTTGACATGTAGTTGCAAAGTTACTTATGGTTAGTAGAATAGACTGTGGACCATCAAAATAAAGTGTAACCAAGATCAGAGATTAATAGCAAATGTAGACAAGCCTTTTGTCATTCCTAGTATCTTTGTCATATCACACAATGATCCCAAACACCACACAAGAGAATTCTGGGTTTGTGAGACAGCCGCTTTGAGCTCTTTGATTCAACACCATCCTCTGTCAAAAAGCAGGCATACCCTCAGTCGCTCTCCGACTAACACATTTATACGCATACTAAATCAGCCAGCTCAATTAACAACTGGCCAAGCTCTCATCCAGCTCATCCATCCGTTCAGCAGCTGTTTTTTTCCCTCAACCATCTGTTAGACTATTCACCATATTAAGTGCTTCCCTCTGCGACATGCAGAGGTCAGACACTCAGTCCCTCCTCCTAAAAACTGTTATCTACCAACCTATGATTTAATTTTAATCACATACTGGACACATCGCAGGGCTTGTTTATTCCTTAAGGTTCAAAATTACTGCTTCAGTGTAATATCGGTTGGTTCTTCTAGATGTCAATTATGCCAGTCAACCGTATAGACAAAAAACACTACAAAAACCGGCGAAAGAGATTGGATGAAAACAATACATAAAATAGGACACACACAATCACTTCTGCAGTAGATTACAGTGTGAATACATAATGACTGTAAATATCTGAGCTTCATTCAGCCTCTCACATCTTTTGGCATTGATTCTGCTTCTTTATCACAAGCCGAAGACCTCACCATCTATCTTACGCCCCATCATCATCATCATTGGTGGTCACTCAAGGCTATTATGACTGTCCTCTCTATTGGGTTGTCTACTTGTGGGTCTTCAGATGGCTGTAGAGGCCAATTGCTGGTGGTTGAGCCTTTTTGTCTTTCTCCTTGTGAAGCTGTTGATTTGTCCCTGCGGCACAGCGGATTTCTATTTCATGATGTGCAGCACCTTTCTGGACAGATTTCTTCCAGGAGCTCCTGTCCAGTGCAATGTGTTCCCAGTTGCTTGATGTGATGTGACCTTGATCTTTTCCTTGTAACGTTTCTTTTGCCCACCAGTGGCTTGATGACATTCCTTCAGCTGGGAGTACAGAATCTGCTTGGGGAGACGTGTATTGGACATGCAGATGACATGGCCTGTCCATCGAAGTTGGTGCTGCATTATTATAGTGGTGATGCTGGTCATGTTGGCTTCCTTCAAGACGCTGTTGTTCTGCCATCTGTCCTCCAAGCTGAACCTCAGGATCTTTCATAAGGATCTTTGGTGATATTGTTCCAGGGCTCTCAGGTGGCTGCTGTAGGTGGTCTATGACTTGGCTCCATACAGCAGGGTTGGGAGGACAACGGCTCTGTAGACCAGGATTTTAGTTTAGGCTGTTAAGTCTCTGACTTTGAAGACTCTTTTCCTGAGTCTTGCATAGACTCCACTGGCACAACTCAGGCGATGGTTGACCTCAGAGTCGATGTCAGCTTTTGAGGAAAGAAGGCTGCCGAGGTAAGGGAAGTGGTCCACGTTTTCAAGAGATATAGGATAGTGGACCTGGGTCTTCTTGATGTTTAAGGTTAGGCCCAGGGCTCTGTGTGCCTTGGAAAAGACATTGGTGTAGTAGTTGACTTGAACCTGTTAAGGTTGAAGAGTCTGCCATCAGTTCTGTACATGATTAGAAACCCTATGGCAGCTCTTCACCAATGAGATGAAGTATGCAGCGATGAAGATGGAAAACAGGGTGTATTTATATTTATATGATGATGCATGTGGGTTTCAGGGTGGGTTTCAGTTTCCACCATGAAAGGCTCGGACTCTGAGAGACTGACATGCCATCATGTAGAAGCCTTAGTATTCTGATATACTTGTCATTCATCCATCCATCCATCCAGTCAATTAATTCACCCATCATCTTTCTACATTTCTCTTTCTCTCAGTCTCACTTTGGAGTTACTTGCTTCTTCACCAGTTCAGGTTCAAGTAGCATCTGTAAAATCAAACCTGATTGTTTTTCATTTCGGTGGCAGAGTATTTCAATCTATGAATGAAGACATGTTGGAAGCAGGATACATAGGAAGACGTGAATGTCTGCTCTAATATTCACAGATCTGGGACAATAGGTACTCTGCTATTCTAGCATATATAACCAGGGGGAATCCAACAATAAAAGGCACTGGAGCTGAACGGATAGCAAAAAAAACAATAACGGGTTACAATACACCACGGCTCCATTTGGAATCAAGTCACACGCTGAGAAGGGAGCTGAACCCCAACTGTAAATCATCTCCAGGCTTGCAAATACCCACCAGACAGAGCACTTCTCAGCAGTGGAGAGTCTAGCAGCAGAGCAGTGCAGAGTAAATGTAGATGCATTCCATGATCTGGTTCCTCACCTGCAAGGTCAACTAAGAGGAGGACGTAGATCTGCAGTGAAACTGAAGCTTGCCAACAACTGCAACTTTATTCCTCCACTTTTTCATTACAGAGAGCTACTCATGGAGCAACTCATGAAGGATAGTAACAACAGGGACACATGATTTTTGGCAAGGACATGCATTACCCTGTAGCAAGAATTAAATTCAAAATTCAATGCTCAGAATTCAAAGTAATTAAATGTTAGGTTTTATTTTGTTAAACTGTTCTTTGATTCTTGAACAGCACACTTTTGAATAGTTCATATTTGTAGTAGTTAAAATGCTCAAAACCCACTCAAATACTTTTCTTGCCACTAGACTACACTAAAACACAAAACAATCGGAACCCAAAACCCAATTAGTGCCAGACAACTGGATCAATTGCATATCTCACAGCCACAGGACAGCTTTTGTTTGTGATAAGGGTTATCACAGAGTTTCTGGTTTGTCAGGCCAAACTTTCTGCACTCCAATAACATCGGCAGGTTATGAGGGAATCTGGAGGGGGAAGTGAAGCGATTCAATTCCATGTCTGCCACAATCCCCTGATAATCAGCCCAAACTAAATCAATTACAGAGAACAAACGCAGGCGATGATTTCCACCACCGCCTCGCAGAGTCTCATCACAAACCTGGAGAGAATTCTGCGCTGACAGAGAGGGCCATAATGGTTCAGGGCCAATAGATTTCTTTATTCATTGATTCAATCTCAGAAGCGAGGATGAGGCAAAAATCTAATTCAATTAAAATAATAACAATAATGTACAAATCAATAACTTGATTGCATATTTGATAACACTAATGTTTTTTTTTTATCTGTGTTTGAATTATTGCAGTTATGTGGGGGTGTAGAAGCAAGAAGGGTAGAAAAATCATATAAAGGGAATGCATGGAATTTCATAATTAGAAATGGGAGCCAATCCTGATGAGATCAAACAAGAATCCTCTAAAAATTCTCTTAGAATCAAATTAGATCATACTGTACAAACTGAAATTCCTACTTTAAGTTTAATCTTTATATTTTTTATTCATTAGAATCTTATTAGCACCCATAAGGATTGGATATATGAAAGAAATCCCCTTATATGCATGCATTAGTATTCCTTTTTTTACAAGTAGTATAAAGAAAGAATGAAGAGACAGTTAGGGGAAAAAAATAAATAATATGTTCTTACATGCATGTGCATGACACTTAAGGCCCTTGTCAAATAAATGTCGAGTTCAAATTAAAATGCAATTTATCACTGAAGTCAGAATTTTTGTGTAATGCACAGTACAGTATGTATTGCTTGTATATTGATATAATCATTTAGTGGATGTAAAAGCTGAAAATGAATTTCAAATCTAAAAAGCTATTTATATCTGGTTCATTAAAAACAGTTGAGATCACATTTAGCTAATGTGATGAAGTCTTGGTCTTTAACAGAGAAATTTATTCAGCTAACAATCAGACCAAATTACACCGATAATTAGTATTCTTTCTTTCTCATTGCAGACAGCATGCAATATTAACTTGCAGCTGAGAAGTTGGCGAGTTTATGGTTATTACTTGCATGGGAAATTGCTCTCATTAAATAGATGGTTTGACTGTCAAGTTGGGAAATTCAGTAAAATAATTTTGTCTAAATTGGACTGGAGCGTGTATAATTGACTATAAGCGACTATTAAAGGCATAGCAGATGCTGAGTACACCAGCCGTATCCATTACACCTCAAGATGATTAAAACCCCAAACCAATAGCCCACCTATCACTCTGAGCAATGAGCCAACTGTGGTCCTGGCTGAAATTCCTTTTCACCACATCTCAGAACCTGCTTTTCCAGTAACAGCAGCATTTCAGTGATGCATTCTTATCAAGACCAACCTCTGCTCTAAAAGTAAAGATGATGTTATAAGCATCAGAAAAGAAAAGAAAAATCGTTCACCCAAAGAAATTGCGTTACATGCAGCATATAAACCCCTCTATGCTGTTTTGAATGCTGTATTCATTGACATGAGGACACTGGGTGGGGTTTTTATGCTCCTTCTTATGAATATTCACTGCTTGCTTCAGCACTACAGTGCTATGATTTGGCGACTAGTAATACACATTTTGAAAGCCAACAAATAATAACTGAAGATATATTTCCTCTAACAAGCAGTTATTATAATACAACTAAATACACAAGCATCAAGCATGTGACATTTATTATCGATGGAAAGCGATGATATGGGGACGATGATATGCTTGTGGGGACTTGATGTTCAGAACATCTGACAACTTATGGCATCTCGGTATGGAGACAATTGAGCAGCAACGTTAAATGCTTTGGGCAAGTACATACACGCAGCTCACTGGATATATTAGATATTTACGCTCATATCAATATTGTAGAGCCAGAAAGTCTTGTATCATAATTGTTGCATGTGAACTGCTACTTCTAAAACTATTTTATATAATTATAATTCATGGCGGTAAAAAAAAAAAAAAGAGGACAGCCTGATACAAAAAGAGAGCATTCCTATGCTTCCCTACAAAACCATCTTCATACTGGTGATTCAAAGAACAAAAGCTTAATTTTTCTCAGTTAACAGAGCTAATAAGAAAATTCAAGAACTTTTTTCTCTAAAGAACCAACCAGTCCAGACCACTAATACAAAGTAGACTTGTTTTCTATACAAGACAATAATTATTTGCTGAAAATAAAAATAAAACCAAACCTTTTAAGAACTTTTCTCTAGTCAAACACCTGACATTACGGGGTCCATATTAACTATAAACGCCATTTAATTAAAGTGATTTCAACTTGAGTGAGCGAATGTTATCATACTCTAATTATGTATGATTCTATCTCATACCTGCACGAGACGGTGATCTCCACTTTGGTGGCGGGAATACTCCCCGTGATAGGGTCGAACTCGCTCACTGAGGCCATGTCCTCCAGTTTATCCATAACGTCCCCTTCCATTGGCGCGCGGGAGAAGAGGACACTCTCTACTTCAAACAGTTTAGCAGTTCGTGGTGCTGCAGTGCTTCCTAAAATCTCACAGCTCCAGGGAGACGCGGGAGCGCGCAGGACCGCAGCAGGGTGTCAGAAAATCAGCGTCTGTGCTGGTCGCGCGCTGGAGAGCTCAGATGCCCTGTGATGCGCTTTATCATAAGATATCAGCAATGTTACAAGAAAAAAAGATGACTACACAACGGGTTTGGTTCGCTAAATTAAAAACTCAAAGAAGAGTGCAAGTAAGCGGCGCTTCTGACAGCGGTGAGATCTCTCTGTCCGTACTGTGTTGAGTGGAAAGTAAAAGAGTAGAACTCCACCCCTCGCGCATTCTTTCACATATCCGTGGCTTTGCGCTCGCTCGGCGCAGCATCACGTTATTGATCCACAGCCACGGCTCATTACTGTCTGAGCCATTTCTTACGGCGGTTAACTTCTGAAATACAACCCTCAAATCATTCTATAAAAACAAGGGGGAGGGGAAATTAATGCATGCTACATTGAAAACCTGTAAGTTGGTTAACTGTAAGTTACCACATAGGCTACGGTAAAACATAGTCTATAGGCTATACGGTAAAAATGCATAGGGCCTATTCTTTCTAAAGAGGCATGCCATTTTACTGTAAAATATTTTACCTAACAACTCACGAACCTACTTTAACAGATATTTCACAGTAAATTGTTTTTTATAAGAAAAAATACAATGTACACTAGGGCTGCACGATGTATCATTTTAACATCGATATCGCGATGTGCGCATCCACGATAGTCACATCGCAGATATGAGCGATGTGATTCATGATCAGTACGTGCCAGCAGCTCCCTGGCCCGTAACGCTTGTGATTCACGGATTAATTGCAAAGTTTAACAATCATAGTGTGAGAGTTTATCAATTTGCAAGTCCTGTCAGTTAAAACATAAAGCGCAAGAAGACTGGAACTTGCGCGCTGTTTTATGTCAGCCTTGCTAACGCGTATTTTTGTCCCGCCAAAGTTTGATCAGTGAATGATGTAGATGAGTTATGTACATGACTGACTGCTGCGCATGTTTACCTGAGAGAACGAGTAGAGAGAGTGAAAGCCCCGGTCGCGCGCGCGCACTCTCACCGTCTTCAAACTGTCTTTTTCGCTCTCCTCGCGCATATTAATGAATTGAGTTGACTCAGTGATGGATTTCATCCAGTGATGAAATGTTTTCTGTCTTGAGACAAATCTTGTGCGATGTGGTCCGTTAATGACACGTCCGATTCGTGAACTAATGACTCATTTAAACCGATTCACTTTATAATAAATGGTTAAAACAACTGATCTGTCCAACACTGAACTCAAGAGACATAAATCGGAAACAATTTACAATAAGGTTCCATTTATTAGTCTAGTTAACTACATTAGTTAACATTATATTAATATTAGTTTCTATGCTGATTTATTTACTCCATGACAAAACCACCCCAGTCATTCTAGAATGATTCATTCTTTCCAAATAGAGCTATTTAAGTCATCTGGTGAAATTGTTTTTATATCGCAATATATATCGCAGAAAAATAAAATATCGCAATGTGACTTTTTACCAATATCGTGCAGCCCTAATGGACTGGAAATAGTGCCAAAATTGCCTGCATGAACGATCTCATTTCTCTAGTTCATTTTAACTTTTAACACCAATAGGCAGGTTTTAATAGCAAATGTGTTTATTAACTTGACATAGGCCTATACAGAACTGTGAAATACACAGACAAAAATGCTATCCCGTAATATTTCTTATAATCTCATAATAACTACAATACAAAATACAGTAGCCTATGTTACAAGTAATAATTACTAACAATGTAACAAAGAAAGGTAAAAAGTTATTTTTTCTATGGTATCTAAAATTAATGTGTTTTTTTTTATCTGTGCCAATTAAAAAAAATGTAACCAATTAATATTTCAAACTTATAACTGATTCTGAAAATAAGTGGTTTGTTATCAGCAAATATGTCCAAAGAACTAGGATAATTATCACATAAAAACCTA
Organism: Gila orcuttii; assembly: GCA_026230005.1. Lineage (NCBI taxonomy): Eukaryota > Metazoa > Chordata > Actinopteri > Cypriniformes > Leuciscidae > Gila > Gila orcuttii. Next base: position 28,371,416 of record JAPDVR010000015.1, read on the forward strand.
TTTACTTCTAGTGGGAGACAAGAATCTGAGTTTGAGCTGATAAATAGCACAGCGTGAGACGGCCCACCTAGAGTTCTACATGCTGCAACTGTATTTCAGCACCACTGCATTGGACAGCTCCACAATCCATTTCTCCACCGATCAGCATTAACACTAATTGCAACAACAACAAAAAATTTACTTGTAAAGACACATTCCCATTTCCCAACATAGGTGCTTGGAGTCAACGTTAATCACTTGTCAGATTTAATTACAGCCACTGTTGTCCACTCTGGCCCAATAGTGGTGACCCTCCAAGCCACCCAGTGGGTAATTATGGGTGTTACTAGTGGAGGCCTGTAGTTGACAGCATGTGGCCTGCATTCTGACAAGACAGCATGCTGGAACACTATAGTCCCACTGTCACAGAAATGCAGGCTTCGGGGGGGGGGGGCTGACTGACACAATGATGTTGCACTGGTTTTGTTTATCGAGGCTTTGAAGCTTGGATGGAAGGTGTGTGAAAGTGAAAATAGAAACACTATGAAGAGAGAATGGAGTGAATATAAGACAGAACGAGAACCCTCTTACACTCTTGAATTACTCTGCAGCTCAGAATGTGTATTTCCTATCAAATGCATCTGTTATTGTTCCTCTTAAAAATGGAGAGACACTTCATTCAGAGTCTTTCCCCTTGGTTTGGATCCAATTCCACAGAGGACTTCACAGATTGACATCCAGCCCTGCCTTTTAGTCACACACACTGGTGGATCAGACACAGATGCCTCTTTTCTCACAGCCTCCATTAAATTTCCGTCTCCAAAGATCACTCACCAAAATAAATCAGAAACCAAATGGAAAACAAGGCGCTGTCACTGAACCAGCCATTGCTATGTAATTTCATGGCTTCATGCATGGTGGAAACCATAAGACAAGTGGCTTCACTGAACGTGACAACATTTATCCACAAGCCAGCCCGTCTAGACACAATGTTATTGGAGAATGTGTCAGAGATTGGGTGCTTTCTCAGGCTGAAAACTCTTGTAGTATCTGTCTAGATAGCCATAGCAGGTCAACCCTGCCATGTCTCCTCATAAACCATCTATGCAACACGATACATATAATTTAATCTATCACTTCCTTAAGAAATACCGTCTGGATATTCTTTATCTTTGACCTCGGTTCATGGAATTCAGCGTGAGGCGGGTGTTTTTAGGGGGGATTGTTAAGGTTACAAGTACAAGGCTGCACTTGTTCACTTTAATTGGAAAAAGAATTGGAAAAATCCCTTACAATTGAATTTTAAATTTGTGATGCATTGGAAGTAGTGACAGATTTTTCTTTTGAATTGTGTCATACATCCAAGTGTATTTTAAGATGTGGGTGATGCACTCGAAAATTGCAATCGATTGTGGAGGGACTGAGTTTAAGAGGACGAAATGACTGGCTGATAGTGGCGGGTCATTGCACACTATATTCTGAACTGCTAAAGTGTTTTGCTTTTAGCAGTTCATCTGTCTGTTATTTTGCCACAAGCTGATGAAAGCAGCTGTAAGAATGGGGTCTATCTCCCCTGAACAGATGATTCCCTCTCTGGATTCCTTCTGGGTTCGGCCACATGTTGCTTCAGTTCAATGAAGTGAATTATGTCACCGCTGGCTCAACGAATACACAACTGGTTATTTGTTGGTAGTCAAATGGAACTCGGTCCTTAGGCAGGAGTCTGTTTAAGAGTTATATCTTCTCTAAAGCTTTTGACAAATGTCATTTCATTTGAGAGTGACAGTTCTATGAAAAAGCAATAAATTCAGTGTTTCAGCAACAACACAATGTCAGACAGCTTGTTTGAGAATTATTTTCTTCTGGCCTAGAAACTGATAGTTTCAGAGAAATGGACTACGAAAAGTCTTCACACTGCAATGCAGCTTATGTTTGAAAGTGTTAAAGAACAGGATGGTCTATGAATGCTTTTAGATGGCTTTGTAAAGATAACTTATTGTCCATCTGTCATCATGTGTAGGGATCTAAAATAGATAAATATAAAAGAACGAGAGCTAGTTCTATCACAGATGACAGATATGGTGACACATGCCATAGTAACAAGAAGGTTTGGGGGTCAGATGGTTTGTTCTGTGACAGGAGGGCTGTTGCCTTTTACATTCTTATGTAAAGTCATTTTTCCACAGTTATGTTCCAATTTCCAGTCTTTTGCGCACTTTTAGACAAAATAAATCCCTGAGCACAACAAGCTCACAAAAAAGGATATAGTTCACTCAAAAATGACAAATCTGTCATCATTTATTAATCAACCTCATCCATGTCATTAGAAACCTGTATACAAGACTTTCTTCTGTGGAACACAAACAGAGATAATTAATAAATAGGGTGAATTAAATACAATAACAGTAAATTGTGACTCACTTAAGCATGTAATAAAGTACCTGAGCATGTCAGCAAAACGTACATGTGGCTTGATGAAAGTGTGCTGACCAGTTTTGGAGAAATAACCCAATATTTAAGCAAAGTTTCTGCCTTTGAAATAGCAAACATAAAATGTGCAAATGTGTAAAAAAAAAAAAAAAATTAAGTGAATTATTTAAATTAATAATTAAATCTGTGAGATATGAATATGACCTTTGATAACAAAAGAACAAGTCAAAGTAGTGAAAATGAAAAAGAGAGGGCTGTCACAATAATATCTGGGCTCAGAGATGACTCCCATTTGTACCTGGAAAACCTAAACATGGTTAGAAGCCGAGTAACACTTTTTCTGCAGTCTGCAATCTTTAAGCCATTTCTTGAATTTTTCAGAAGATCATGCATAGTAGTTTTTCTCCAAACATCTATAATCTCTGTCAATTTAATAGATAAATGTAATGTGTCAGTTGAGAGGGTGTATCCCATAAATATGAAAAAAGCTTGTGTCCAGTGATATTAAGATTCTTGTTGCCATTTTTAAGTCTGAAGGATTTTTGTGAACTGGAGTTATGACAAGCCTTCTAGAGCACAGTGTTCTTAAATCAGAAAGAGTCAAGGTATTAAGATGGTTTAAGGTGTCAGAGAGTGCAGCTACGCTTCACTCATAGCACCGGAAAAGAATACCACGCCATTATGACCCAATTTCAACCTCTTCTCTCAGAGTACATATACATATTCATGAACTCGCTAATCAGAGACCAACCATATGCATGCGAGAATATAAAGTCTTATACCAGCCGGCTCATAGAGCGCTGAGTGCTCATTAAGTGTTAGGTGCAAAATAAAGAAATTCTATGACAATGACAAAATGCTAGAGCTATGTTTTACATATATTTAATGGGAGGGAGATACCTGGAGAGGTCCTGGGAAACACCAAGGAAAGACATAAAAAGCACAGCACCATAAACTGCATTTTAGGCATTTGCAAGTGTCATACACAATGGTAATTTAAAGTGATTTAAGGAATCATAAAACAATACTCAATTCCTAACTGCCTGATGACTGAAGTTTCTGGGCGCCCCTGGAATGGAAGAAATCAAAGAGTTAGTTTTGTGATTTTACACTAGAGCTTTTTCACTCCTACAGAGGTGCGTTCTCCTATGCACTGCCTGCCTTTAATGGCTCCCAGCACCCCTCACCCTAATAGAGTGCATAACCTATGCGCTGTCTCCCCTGACGTCTTCACTCCTAAAAGAGCGCTTAAACCCTATACACAGATGTTTATTTACACCAGCTTGCAAAAATCACAAATAATCACATTTCTATTAATACTAAAGTAAAATGTTAGGAGAGATTTCAAGGCAACCAGGAAAAATTATATTCAGCGCTTCCTGTTGCAAGAGATTTTCATGGGGTTCCATGAGGTGCCAAACACACACAAACATTCACAAAATCATTACTTGGTTCCTATTCATTCCCAGCTGACATTCTACAGGAGATATGTCATTTGCTCTGAAAAAGGGCAGTGGCAGGAAATAGGAATACGAGTTGGAAGCCTTAAAAAAAATTAGCAGTTTCTTCGAAAGCCTTGTGTGAACTCCTACGCAGAGTCAGAAATGTCAGATGTTCCCTCATGTAAACAAACACCCAACCACCAAAGATGCTTCCAACATTATAAATGTACACTGTGACTTACGCAAACTGTGGCCTTATTCCAATCTTTCTAATCAGCATTAAATCAGTAATGTTTATATTCTCTTTTGCATTCTAATGTTTTGTATTTTTATGTTTTGGAATTACAAAAGCCCCAATGACTAAAGCACAACTGTTGAGACATTTAATTCCTAGTCTCTCTACAAACCTGCTGCTGTCATAAATGCACTGAGCTGCTGTGATAGAGGAATTATCCCACAAACAACAGCGGATGCTAATCCTGTTATTTGGATACCAACCGATGCTAATGTGGTTTGATGTAAATGCAGCGGCAACTTCTTTCAACAAAACATAAAAAAAAAATTATGAAAGGAATATGAAGCAATTTAAAAGACAATATTTTGTTATCGTTTTACAAAAGGAGATTTTTTGGATCACTTTTATATTATCAATTTTAGAGAGTAATGTGTGGAACAACAAAATAATCCTGTAAATTTGATTCAGTTCAAGGCCGGGGGGAATTGATAATTTCGTTGAGAGAGGCTGGAGGAGTATCTTATCAAAGCTGTATGGGAATATTTGGATTTAGATTCACAACCAAAACACATAAATAGAGGAAACAAGGGTTGGTTGTAACAAACATGGTTTTAAGGTTCCACATTTATATGACGGATTTCAAATGTTTACACGTTCCTATATCAATACAGCATAGGAAAATTGTGCAAAAATTCTAAAACATTCAGAAAAAGCACCTACCAATCAAATGTTTGGGCTTTGTTTTTTTTTTTTTTTTTAGTATCTTGTACTCACTAAGGCTGCATTTGTTTGATCAAAAATACAGTAACATTGTGAAACATTATTACTATTTAAAATAACTACTATTTTTCTATATTTTCAAATGTAATTTATTCCCGTGATGGCAAAGCTGAATTTTGAATTTTTAGCATCATTATTACTCCAGTCTTCAGTGTCACATGATCCTCCAGAAATGATGTTTTATAAACAAAGTTCGGGAGGAGCACGTTCAAATAATCATTCCAATCAACTGGTCATCAAACAATTACCATGTCTACCCTATCAGCACGAGAAGGAGCATATAAATATTCACTCTGTCAACTCACCTAACATTCCTTGACAGTTTCAGCATTTGGTCCCGCCCTTTTGCCACAATGTCAGAGATCGAACTCTACCCTTCCGATGACGACTCCTTCGTCAGCCAGGCTCCATCTCAGCTCCCTATCACCGCTACGAGCTCCCATGCTCAACAGGATACCGCTCCCGAACCTCCAGTTTCACGGCGCGGCCGCCGGCCTAGCCGAGCCGCCTCTCGTACCCCGAGGCGACGTGGTTTGCCCTCACCTCCACCATCAAGACCTCCTCCACCATCTCCAGCTTCCTCCTACACCTCAGCACAACACATTATTCCTGCAATTGAGAAATGGACAGTGCTGGGGTTGAGACAAGCGCTAATCAGCGCTGATGTTCATTTTTCTAGGAGAATGAACAAAGCACAACTATACAACCTGTACGTTTCACTCCAGGCAGCTTTCCCTTCTCCAAAATCCACTCCACCTTCACTCCACCTTTTTCTTCCTGACACCTTTCCCCAAAATCGGTCTCCTTTCACGCTGTTCTCCGCAACGCCGATGCCCATCCCGCCGAACGCTACAGCTATGGAACCGCCCCCTGTTGCCAGCAACATCAGAGCACAGATCCTCACAGGTGCGGACATCGATTTATCTTCCCTTCTTTCCTTACTCCCCCCCCCCCCCCCCCGTCTCAAATCGCCAAATCGACTGCGGCGATTTTGCAGTCACCCTCAAAAACCCAGTTAATAATTCATCCCGCATTCTGTCGTTTTCTGAATTTGCAATTGCTTTCAGCCGGTATAGCGAAATAATTTGTGCCGCACTTCCCCACAGGAGACGAGAGCTAAACGACTATCTCGCGATAATCGCAGAGCTCGCGTTATCATACGGAGGAACCCATTTTTATACTTACCACAAATTGTTCTCCTCAAAGTGCGCCGTCCGCATAGCTCAGTGGAACCAGTGCCCTTACTGGGGCGCCCTAGACACAGAGCTACACAATAGAGTGTTCCTAGGCTGCCGTAACATTTCCTGCGCTGTTTGCAGATCCGTTTCGCACTCCACCACGGCGTGTCCCTTGATTAACCCTGCAAATCCTCCCCGCCCAGATTCACCAGCTGGGAAATCAACCAGTTATGTCCCGCGGCCAGCAAACATTAATTTCAACGACTCAGCCACAGATTCTAAAAGAAGAAAAACCTCCTTCCCATCCAACAACCAAGTCTGCAATAACTTCAATTCAGGACGTTGCCGTGCAACGCTGCCGTTATTTACACATCTGCAGCTATTGCGGTGGCGCGCACGCTCGCACTATATGCCCTGTAAAAAGGTCCGTAAATAAAGATTCCAAAAATTACTTGTCGACTCCTGTGAATTTTTCTCGTCTGTCTTCTGAATTAGCCCACCACCCTAACACTAACTTTACTGACTTTTTACTGTCTGGTCTCGAACACGGCTTCAAACCCGGCGTTGAAAGCCTTCCCACTCAAAGTATCATATGTGACAATCTCCAGTCAGCTCTCGCTGAACCTGAAACAGTCGACATCCTGATTAAAAAAGAAATCGAATCAGGCTTCATGATTGGTCCGTTTAACATTCCTCCTTTTGAATGTTTCCGCGTCAGCCCCATTGGAGTGGCCACAAGAAAATTTTCAGGCAAAAAACGTTTAATAATCGATCTCTCAGCCCCGCATAATTCTCCGTTTCCAAGCATAAACAGCCTTATCTCGCTTGAACAATTTTCTCTTCATTACCACACCATTGACCAAGCCATAACCTTGATTAAAGACGCAGGCTACGGCGCTTGGCTCGCTAAAGTCGACATCACTTCTGCTTTTAAAGTGATGCCCATTCATCCAGATTCATGGCATTTGTTCGGCGTACGCTGGCAAGAAAAATTTTACTTTGCCGTCCGTTTAACTTTCGGCTGCAAAAGCAGCCCCAAGATTTTCGACATGCTATCAGAAGCCATTTGCTGGATTCTTTCCAATAACTACTCGATACCCTACTTAATCCACCTGCTAGATGATTTCCTAATTATCTCACCACCCGACGCCATCCCAGCCGCGCATCTTCTCACAGTCCAAAAAGTCTTCGCTGAGCTCGGGATTCCAATCGCCCAAGAAAAAACCATGGGCCCAACCACATCCATCGAATTTCTGGGCATTAATTTGGACACAGTCAATTTCCAGGCCTCACTGCCCAAGGAAAAAATCGACAGGATTATTCTGGTCGCATCCACCCTCCTAGAAAATCCAAATTGCTCTAAACGAGAGCTACTATCTCTGCTCGGCCACTTAAACTTTGCGATGCGCATCATCCCGCAAGGCCGCCCTTTCATCTCACATCTTCTCTTCCTCGCATCATCAATCCACGCGCTAGAGGACCAAATTTCCCTAACTACGTCATGTTGCAACGAGCTCAGTTTATGGATAACCTTCCTTAAACAATGGAACGGCCTGTCTTTTTTCTATAACAATCTGATTTCTCTCCCCGTGGATATCCAACTGTTCACTGATGCCGCTCCCTCTGTCGGTTTCGGGGGATTCTACCAAGGCCGTTGGTTTGCTTCTACATGGCCCGCCCAGCTGTTAGACTCACCGCAATCACAATCATCCTCAGCGCTGTTCGAATTGTATCCTTTAGTAGTAGCAGCCTTCCTGTGGGGTAAAGAATGGTCAACTAACAGCATCATGGTACACTGCGATAATGAAGCAACCGTGCACTGCATCAACAAAGGCCGCTCAAATTCCCCCGCACTAATGCCTCTCCTAAGACGCCTCATTTGGATCGCAGCTTGCGATCAATTCATCTTAACTGCAAAACATGTTCCCGGGTCCAGAAATCAAATAGCTGACGCTCTCTCTCGTTTTGCTTTCCAGAAATTCAGGCTGCTGGCACCAGATGCGGACCCTTTTCCAACCCCAGTACCTCACTATTCAGAGCTGATATTCCCATAAACCACCCACTGAAACCACTTCTCAATGCCTCTCTTAATTCCATCCTTCAAGCCGTTTCACCCAGCACCCTCCAATCCTACTTAACCGCATGGAAGTGTTTTAAGTCTTTTCACTCAACATACAACCTGCCTTTTCCCAACTTTTCTCTGCTTACCATCACTTCATTCATATCCTATCTCAACAGCATCAAGAACCTCAAAGCCTGCTCTATCAAGGGTTATCTAAGCGGAATCCAATTCTTCCACAAACTCCTGTTTGGTTCACCTTCCCCAGACATAACAAATTCTCAGACATCAATGCTCATCAAAGGCATCCAAAAAACCCAACCCACCCGCCCTGATGCCAGACAACCAATAACTTTAGACATACTCGCTAAATGCATCTTCACCCTCCGCCGAGGCTATCACTCCACCAACACAGCCCGTACACTGGACGCAATGTTCATATTGGCTTTTTTCGGTTTTCTCAGATGCTCAGAACTCACCATCACTTCCAGTTTCAACCCAAAAGTCCACCCCACAATCTCAGATCTATCAGTTCTAGACAACGAAACCATCTCTTACTTCATAAAGCAAAGCAAGACAGATCAAATGAAAAAAGGCCATTTCATATACATCTTCAATCTCCCATTACCAATCCAACCGTATCAATCTCTCTTAGCATACTTGCATTTCAGGAACTCGCAGGCCAAGTCCCCTTCCGACCCACTCTTCACTGATGATTCCAATCGCCCTGCCACACGTTTCTGGTTCCAAAAACACCTTAAGTCCATTTTGCTCCAATCAGGCATCCCAGCAGACCACTTTTCCAGCCATTCATTTCGTATAGGCGCAGCAACCACAGCCGCCCAAAAAGGCCTCTCCCAGCAGCAGATTCAAGAGCTTGGCCGCTGGTCATCGGAGGCCTTTAAGAGTTACATCCGTTCAAACCGCTTCCATATCAAAGAAGCTCAACGAACCCTCATCAGTTAAAATTTCTCCAGTATCAACTTTCTCATACAACCAACCTTACAGGCCCACCACTCCCGCAGGAGCCCCGTCCCCCATCCCAACTCACTCCACGGCCACAGCAGTGCCTTCTCCGCTCCCGCAGGAGCCACCATATCTTGCTCCCGCAGGAGCTCAGCCCTCCTTCCAACTTTCCTTTCGGATAGCCAGAAAGCAATTTCAAAGCAAGTTTGGTTCCAATACAGCAGCAGCATCTTCTCTTCCTTTCCAGCAGAAGCTCGTTCTCAATCCAACTGGCCTACCGGTTAGAAAGAACTACAACACAATCTTCTCCGCTCCCGCAGGAGCCCAGTCTTTAATCCAACTTTCCTACTGGACAGTCGAGTCCAGAAAGCAAGTTCGGCCCACCTCAGCAGCAGTATCATCTCTTCCACTCCCGCAGGAGTTCCATTTTCTTCTTCCAACTCGCTCCATTCCCACGGAATCATTATCTCTTCCGCTCCAGCAACTGCCCAACTCTCCCCTCAACTCACCATGGGATACCTGGAAAGCAAGTCGAAAGCAAGTTTGTCCACTGTCGCAGCAGTGTCTTCTACTCCGCTCCCGCAGGAGCTCCATTACTCCGTCCAAACTTGCTCTATTGCCGCAGCAGCATCATCCACTCCGCTCCCGCAGGAGCTCAAGTCTATGTCCAAAATAGTTTTGGATTCTCAAGCAAGATTGAAAGCAAGCCTGGTCCACTGCCGCAGCAGTGTCATCTACCCCGCTCCCGCAGGAGCTCCGTTACTCCATCCAACTGGCTCCACTGCCTCAGCAGTGTCATCTACTCCACTCCCGCAGGAGCCCCATTATTTCAAGCAAGTCTGGTCCACTGCCGCAGCAGTGTCGTGCACTCCGCTCCCGCAGGAGCTCTGTTACTCCATCCGGCTTGCTCCACTGCCGCAGCAGTACCATCTACTTCGCTCCCGCAGGAGCTCCACCAATCTAAAGCAAGTCTGGTCCACTGCCGCAGCAGTGTCGTACACTCCGCTCCCGCAGGAGCTCCTTTACTCCATCCAACTTGCTTCACTGCCGCAGCAGTGTCATCTACTCCGCTCCCGCAGGAGCTCCACTACTCCGTCCAAACTTGCTCCACTGCCGCAGCAGTGTCATCTACTCAGCTCCCGCAGGAGCCCCATTACTCCGTCCGAACTTGCTCCATCGCCGCAGCAGTGTCATCTCCTCCGCTTCCGCAGTAGACCTTCCCCAGCCTACTACCTGAGAAGCACACCTATCCAACCTCAAAGACAACCAACTCCCGTCCTATGGTAGAAGAAGCCTTCCAGCGACTAACCCCTTCCCACGGCTGATGTTTTAAGCTTTGCACTCCGCAAGTTTTGGGGGGTCATCAACATCATTTTGGCAGCTGTCCGGCATGTTATTTTGCAGCTTTTGGGGGAGTGCTCTGGGTTCGGGCCGAATACCTAACTCGGAGCCCTCTCCTCGGACAGCACGCCAAATACGCATTTATTCTATCTGACTTATTTGTAAGTGTGAACTCGTGAAATTATGTTTTATAAACAAAGTTTGGGAGGAGCACGTTCAAATAATCATTCCAATCAACTGGTCATCAAACAATTACCATGTCTACCCTATCAGCACGAGAAGGAGCATATAAATATTCACTCTGTCAACTCACCTAACATTCCTTGACAGTTTCAGCATCCCTCCACCACCCCGACTCCTCACTCTTGGCTTATCTTATTTATTTATTTCACAGCCAGGAATACGGGGGGAGTGCTCTGGGTTCGGGCCGAATACCTAACTCGGAGCCCTCTCCTCGGACAGCACGCCAAATACGCATTTATTCTATCTGACTTATTTGTAAGTGTGAACTCGTGAAATCATTATTATATGCTGATTTGGTGCTCAAGAAACACATTTTTCTGAAAATCATAATTTACTTGAAAGTACTTTGAAACTTGCATTTACACAAACTTGACAAAAATTTAAAAGAGTTTGCGTATGCCTTGGTCTCTAGAATGAAAACATTAAATTTAGCTATTGGTAATACTGTGAGATGTATCAAACTACATCAGCACACATTGTTCCCTTTGAGGGATGAAATACACTTTGCTTATAATAGATTTAAAGGTCAGATAAAAATATATGTACATATCACTCACACCTCGATGACAGTGTGAACGAGGATGTGAGATCTAATATCAAGAGAGCACAATATCATAAAAATCTCAGACACACAGTCCTGAGCCATATCAGCATATATTTTTATGATCTCACTGCATACGAGCAAACATCCCTGTACAACATTCACGTGCCTACAGGGACATCATTAGAGGAAACAATGTGTGTGCCCATACACCTAGGTGTGAACTAAATAGTTCAACTCACAAAGCTCTGCTAACTTCAGATTCGTTTCCATCCAATCGAGTGGTGAGTATAACCGCAGGGAGGTTGAGCAGCTCCAAAAACTCCAGTAGGGAAAATGAAACAGGAATTTGTCTAGTTCACCAACTGTATCATCTTCACTGCAACCATAAAGAATTGAAATCTGTTAAACTGCATCAGTCATTGCCAAATCCTTCGCTTTACCCCCCAAGGAAATTCACAACAGTGATCAATGGCAGCCAAGTAGCGAGTCAGGTCTACAACAGGCATTAGCTGAATATGATAGATGAATCTGAAGATGAAAGTACCGTTTCACTGCTCTTATTATGGGGGGGTTGTGTATGATTCTTGTCCATTCTCCAGATAGATCGATGCCATCACAGACATTACTCATTTTTTGACCTTACTGGCAACTCTGCTGACAGGGCACAAATAATAAAAAGCCCTACAGGGAATTGACCACTAAATAATGACTCATCTTGACATCAATATCCGAACCGAACACGTTTCTTAATCTGAGGTCCACACAATGAAAAATACATGGGTGTTTCAGCAAGGGTAATGATGACGGAGGTAAATAGGCTGCAGCAGCACGATGTTTCTTAAAAATGTTTTTCCACTGTTGCATTGCAGTCGATAATAACTCACGTTAAACAAACTCACACATTATTCATAATGTAGACAGTGCAAAGATGCCCTCTGGTGTGGCACAGAATTCGAAATAACATCATGAATGTCAGTGTAAAGAATGTAACAGAGTTAAAATTTGTTGACTTTGTTTCTCCCGTTATCAAATACCCATGCAAATAACAAACAAATAGAGTGTGGTAAAATGTGTCACCCTGTTAATCTACAGTAGTCAACATTTGAAGGGGATCAAAACCTTTCATCAAAGTTATACATGAATTTTGAACAATACCCGTTCTTGTCTTAGGACAACTTTGATTAACTTTTTTGATCCACTTCAAATGTTGACTATACTGTAGCAAACTGCATTGCCTGATTATTAGAAATGACATATCATGCACTGATGCATATGAGAATAATGACAAAAACTGTAAATTTTCTACATGTCAGGTGAAATTTATCAAAAATGTATCCAAATCTAATAATATTCACCATTTAAAAAAAAAAAAAAAAAGAAGAAAGAAATCAATACTATTATTCAGGAAAGAATAAATCGGAGCTCAAGCTGAGCCTTGGGTTCGAGCCTCCTCCAAGGACAGCAAGCCAAGTTAGTTTACTATTAACCTGGCAGAATGGGCAGGCGAACTATACCGAATCAGCACAACAGTCTTCAAGATTGATAATAATAAGCAATGTTTTTTTAACCAAATCATCATATTAGAATGATTTCTGAAGACTGGAGTAATGCTGAAAATTCAGCTTTGATCACAGGAAAAAATTACATATTCAATGTATTCAAATAGAAAAGAGTTTAAATTAAAAATATTTAAATTTTTAAATTAAAATAATGTTTAAGAACCTTTCTGTTTTAACTGTATTTTTTATCAAAGTGTCTCATAAGAGACTTCTTTCAAAAACATTTTGAAAAGCCGACTTTTGAGCTATCGATGGTAGTGTATATTGGTGAATTGCCAAGATATAAAACATTGTCCTTTCTTTTGGCTAGAGATTAGACATGACTTATTCAATGAAGCATTTTTGCTTAAATCTGTATCTGTGGGGTAAAGCGTGCCAGGTACTCCAGGGTAAGTGGCTCAATTAGTGAACTTTGTATCCAAATGCAGGAAATGTTAAATATCATAAAATTGTGGAAATGGTTTCAAATATAACATTTTAGAATATCAAATCTTTTCAGTCTATTTTATGAAAATATCAATAATGTTCAGCAAAATAAGACTTGGAAATTGAATAGTGCATTTAGTACATATTTTTCTTATTTATATTAATTACCTACATTTAGCATAGACTTTTATGGATTCACATGGTTAAGTATTCTAAATTATCTTCAATTTTCATCAGGGTTAATTACCAAAGACTGCACACTTCTGAAACATTTGAACTTGTCTTAGGTCAGTAGCATTCGTGGACTGATATTAAGATGACTGACACTCACCAAGAAGATACACAAATGGATCTTGCTGGTCATTTTTACTGCACAATCTTCTGTGGAAGCCTTAGAAACAGCTTGATGACCAGTTCCTTATAACTACTCAATCACTTCAGTCTAAACACATATTAACCCTCAATTACGAAATTACTTGATTTTCTACCAATTAATACAGTATGGTTTAAATACATATACATAATGTGCGGATAGAGGGATGAATGGATGGATGGATTGATGGATGGATCTATTCAGAGAATGCTGATCTCCATAACAAGATGTGACAGTCTACTCCTCTTAGCAGGGTCATGCTGTTTGTGTTGTTCAAATTAATACATGGCTGTGAGTGGTATTAACTGACCAATCCTTAAAAAATGGTATTACATTTTATGCGGCAGAGGATGTGAAACCCGAGGTAGGGGTTCTAGTAGACCAATCGCAGCTCTTGCGGTCTGCGTAGAATTGACGTGTTGTTACATTTTTGGAGAGGTGCACATCAGGGTACGCCGAAGGGTACGCGTGCTACACACAGCCTACAACGTAGCTATGGCGTGAGTTCGACCCAGAAGTATAAATTGGGCTTAAGTGTATTGTTTTCTTTTTTGGTCCGAACTAAAAGAACCAAGAAAACCGAATAAAGTGTGAGCTCACCCTAAGTCCTGCTAACCAGGCAAACCTTGACCCCTTGATCCCTCCAAGCAAGATACATTTATCATCTTCAAAACCTTCAGAGCACAGATTTCTGAACTTCCTGGTGTGGGTTTGATGAATAGAGGCGTAACGTAGGTCCGCTCAGCTGCAAGGTGAGAGAAAATGTCCAATGCTGAAATCACACCACAGAGAGCTGCAACAGGGGTCAGAGGTCAGAGCAGATGATGAGAGGCAACCGTTGATCTGAGTGAGTAAAAAATTCCTTTGAAAAAAATCAGTTGCAGCCTTTGATATGATCAAAAGCAAGATGATAAAACCACAAAAAATTGGTTGTGTCTTTGGAGTAAGGAGGAGGCACATAAATAGTAAATACAGTGGCCCCAAAAAGTATTTGGACATTTAAACAGCACTTAAGAATTTATGAAGGTTACTGCATTATACAACAAAATATCAAACCAAGTTGTATTTTTATATATATATATATATATATATATATATATATATATATATATATATATATATATATATATATATATATATAGCACAAATACACATTTCAAACAAAACATTTCACATTTTAAATTATACAATAATATGTATTGTTCATAATGTAAAATCTTCCAAAAGTATTTGAACACTCGTGATATTAAACACTAAATATTAAAAATAACTAAAATGGCTAAGAAAAGTGAACTTACTTCTGAGAAAAGGTCAATCCTTTGTTAGCAAATGCCATTTGGTGTTTATATGCATACATTTTTAATGTGACTTAAGTGTCCAAATGCTTCTTGGGATCACTCACTGTATATTCATTGGGATTGACTCAAAATCTTCAAACTTCACAGTTAACAGAACAGACTGGACGTGCTCAAACTGATTAGGAGGTCTGATTGGTTGTACAATTACATTCCATTAAGAAAACGTCTCGGTTACGTATGTAACCCTCATTCCCTGAGGAGGTTAGCCGGCTAATGAGAGTTTCAACCCTTCTTGGAGGAAGAAGAGCACTGACCCGATCTGGCATTTTCTGGGGACTTCTCGGCGAAAAGAACACCAGGTGACTAAGAGGTTCCACTTCAGAGCATTGGCGTGTCTCGTGGACAAGGCCCTAGCTGAAGTGATGGTAGCCACCACCTGAGGTGGTAGGGTACTCAAACCTGCCATGCCCTGTCCAGGACCCACACATGCAGGTTCCATAGATTTGGACGTGGGTGCCAGAGGGTGCCCCGTCTCTGAGAAAGGAGGTCCTTCCTCAGAGGGATTGGCCAGGGAGGGGCTTTCGCAAGGAGCACCAGTTCGGAGAACCAAGTCCGGCTGGGCCAATGAGGCGCAACCAAAAGGACCTGCTCCTCGTCCTCCCTGATCTTGCATAGGACCTGTGCAAGAAGGGTCACTGGGGGAAACGCATACTTGCGGAGGCCCCGCAGCCAGCTGTGCGCTAGTGCATCTGTGCCGAGGGTTGCACACATGACGACCGAGTCGATTTCCATACAGAGAAAAGAGATCCTCTGCACAGGGAGTGTTTGCTTTTTTCCCAGTTGACCAGAAGGCCCAAACGGGCGAGGTTCTCGAGCACCATGTCACTGTGTTTGCAAACTTGGTCTCGAGAGTGAGCTAGAATCATCCAGTCGCCAAGATAGCTCAGGATGCGAACCCCGTGTTGCCGGAGTGGCACAAGGGCTGCCTCGACAACTTTCGTAAAGACACGAGGAGACAGGGCTAACCTGAATGGGGGAACCATGTACTGGTATGCCTGCCCCTTGAAAGCAAACCCTAGGAACGGTCTGTGTCGAGGAAGAATGGAGACATGAAAGTTTGCGTCGATCGCTGCAAACCAATCCAGTGGATGAACACATTCGAAAATGTGTTTGGCTGTCAACATCTTGAATGGAAGCCTGTGAAGGTTTCGGTTCAAGACGTGCTGGTCCAGGATTGGTCGTAACCCACCGGTTTTCTTGGGTACAATGAAGTAGGGGCAGTAGAAGCCGGACTTCATTTTGGCTGGAGGGACAGTCTCGATCGCACCCTTCGCCAGTAGGGTGTCGACCTCCGCACGCAAGACAGGGGCATTGCCACCTTACATGGTATAGCGGACACCCCGGAAGCGGGGAGGAGACCGTGCGAACTGAATCGCATAGCCGAGCCTGATGGTTCTTGCGAGCCAGCGGGACAGGTTGGGAAGCTCTAACCAGGCTCCTAAAAACTGAACCAGTGGGGTCATGCAAACCACAGACGTACCCTCGATGGGGCAGCGAGGCGGAATGACCGGCCCAGACGTGGGAGGCGGAGCGTCACGGTGTGGGGGCACGGTCATATGCCACGTCCTGACAGAGGAGGCCAGGGAAGGACGAGCGTTCAGCGGCGACCTCCTCTGACAGGGGTCTGGCGACAGAGGGGGATAAGAGTGGCGAGGCGGAGCGTCGCACACTGCCATCCGCGTCCTCTGGGGGCTCAGAGATGAGGTTGTCAGTTCTTTCATAAAAGATTCCCACCAGCCAAAGTATCCTCTCTCGTGGAGAGAATAGATTGGTGTGTGGCAGAGGGGACTCTACCTCTAAGGAGGTCATTGAGTCTTAATAGCAACATTGCAATGGTCATGTTCCCGCAATGAGAACATGACGCATCCACGAATGCTGCCTGAGCGTGATTTAAGCCCAAACACGCCAGGCAGCGTTTGTGCCCATCAGCAGAATTAATCTGTCCACCGCACCCAGAAATACATGGGCGAGACATCTTTAAAAAGATGCGCCGCATGCAGCTCTTTTAGAGAGGATAAAACTCAACAGCAGTGCTGAAGCGCCCAGGGAGAAAACACACTGTTGGCAGATCACTGCACAGACCAGCAGCAAGAATGAGATCTCGCTGGAACACGAGACCAACACCACACCAACACCGCTGAAGAGTCGCTCGTCTCGTATCAGAACTCGTAGACAGCTTGCAGTGGAGAAAAGTGAAGAAACACTCGGCTCCAAAGCAAAAATATAATGCGAGATTGCCCACGTGGTGGGGCGGAGTTGCGCTATGCAAATTCCGCAGACCCATGGCATTTCCTTGCCATTGGTTCGTTTTGTAGAACTCGAAGGTGATAGGCTTTTAATCGAAACCCCCATTTCGTCATTCACTGACGTAACTCGCAGTGACTGAACGAAAGGGAACCAAGGATCTGTCACTACATAAAGTACACATTGCTTAACTGGGATAGATGTACACAGGTCAATTTCACAATAAGCGAGCAAAGGGCAATCTCAAATGTACCGCTACAATTGAATTATGTTTACCATGTGTCAAATATGACGCATGGCATTATTACAGTCCCAATCAAAAACCAATAAAACCTTTCCTTTACTACAAAAGTTAGTGTAAAATTAAATAACGGTTGCAATGAAGATTAAATTAGTCTTAAATGTAATAAGACTCACTGGCCTCAGGTTTGCATTTGTGCTGTCTCTGAGCTAGCTAGGTTACTTCATATTCCAACATGATTAACAGCCCTCACTAGAGTCAGTAGTGCTTTTGCTAAACAGTTCATGGACTTTCTTTCATGGCAAGTATAATATTTGGAATATTTTTTAAACATTATTTTGTGGAGAGAGGAACATGGAAATGCTATAGGTACATGAAATTATTTGGTTAGGGCGATGTTGTGAACTTTGTGTAAAATATTAGTTTAGTTAATAACATAACTGTTCAAAATGTTCTCTCACTGTGGATAAAAACTTAATTTAAATAATGAGTTCTACTGCTTCTATGCACTTCAATTCCCACTGAAACTCAAAGGAATGAGTACCAAAGCTTTTTACTGTATGTTTATATGTAGGCCTTTAATTCAGATGTAGCCTATGCTTATTGGATAAACTTAACTTTTAGATTAACTTAACCATAAATGTAATTACAGTTTTTTTTTATTCGCTTTGGTACTATTTTCACAAGTAAGGTGTACATTTTCAAAACTCCTAGTGCTAATATCACAACAGATCATCAAAAGTGCACTTTTTTCAAACATTTCATCATGTTTTCAATTGTGTTAGTACAATTCACAAAATCACAAAGTATACTTTTCACAACACAAAATAAGTGTTTCATCTACATAAATGTTTCATTCACAGTAACTGCCTTTCATAAAGCTCTTCCTTTCAAACTTTTGATTTGCATCTCTTTTTGTTCAGTTTAATACATTTGTCTATTATTTAATCCAACTGATCTTCATGGTTAATCAATGAATCATTTGGTACACCTATAGATTTCTATACAAGTGAAACTCGAAAAATTAGAATATTAAGTTTATGTATTTCAGTAATTCAAATAAAAAGGTGAAACTACAGTAATACATTTAGTATATAGAACTATATACACATGCATGATTATACTTTTCAGAGGGATGACATTTCTGTATTTACAGTACAGTAAAATTATTTTCTTATTGATTTCATGTAATATTCTAATTTTCAGAGATTTTGAATTTGGTTTTTCATAAGCTGTAAGCCATAATCATCAAAATGATAACTTTTGCACGATATTCTAATTTTTCGAGTTTCACCTGTAGATATTGATTCTATATACAGTTTCTATAGAACTTGTTTGCAATTTCCGATATGGATAACCAAATGTAATGAATTATTTTTACATAAGTGATTTATAGATAATAACCACCACTATGTTCAAAGTGTGTGCACTCGCATGTGTGTGTGTGAGAGGGAGATACAGAGAAATTTGCCATTTGTGAAAACACTGTAAAGCAGAATAGAGTATAAGGGAGAGGAAACGGTCAGTGACTGTAAAACGTTAGATTGATTAGAGATGCATCAGTAGAAGGGAGACAGATGGCATCAAATACAGCATTTTACATTACAGTATGTATGTCATACATACAGTGATACTGTAAACAGATGACCATGGACAGCCACATTACTGTAACTCAACCTAAAGTGTAAAGGTCCACTACAGTTTAGATTTCAGTCAAATGGTATAGAGTGAAATCATTTACTGTATTGCCAGCAAACTCTGTTCTAGCACAGATCCTCATGGCTGTGTCATACTTCTTCACAGCTTTTGATAACTCACTGCAGATACTATTACAAACATTATGGATTCAATTAAATAGGTTAGGTAATGCACATGTTTTTTCTAATGTGGCAACTGTAGCCATTACTGTAATTATTCCAACAACAAGAGTGATTTGAAACATGTGTCTTGCATTGTTTGCTGTTGAATGAACTGATTGTTAAAAGTACTAAATTGAAAGAAGATCATACTGTTGTGTTTCTGTGATTAAACCAAACGTTCTCATTACATATTACAATAATCTTGTGTTTGAAACAATGATTATGTGGACTGAAAAATGTATAACTGTAATGAAAGCATGGGATCATGTTTTGAAAGAATGACTAGCTTTGTTACAAGTGTGATCAGTTTGGATTTTTGTACTAAGAGTTTTGAAAATGTACACCTTACTTGTGAAAATAGTACCAAAGCAAATAAAAAAAACTGTAAAAGAGATGAAAACTGGACTATTTTTAAATGCTTGTCTCGGAAAGAATTTGTAACACTCTTTATTTACATTCAACACACCATACACTGTGCATAAAATAAGTGAATTTGAAGAACACACCAGATGGCAGACATGGTGGACGTTTCCTCATTTATTATCCAGCATTCACAAACACTAATCAAATATTCCATATTCTCTGTGTGTGTGTGTGTGTGTGTGTGTGTGTGTGTGTGTGTGTGTGTGTGTGTGTGTGTGTGTGTGTGTGTGTGTGTGTGTGTGTGTGTGTGTGTGTGTGTGTGTGTGTGTGTGTGTGTGTGTGTGTGTGTGTGTGTGTGTGTGTGTGTGTGTGTGTGTGTAAGACAAAGAAAAGCGGAAGGAGCGACAAAAGTAAACAAGATCAATCATGTTGCATATGCAAAACGACGTAAAGTCTAGGGATCATATTCGTCACATAGCCTACCTTAACAGCACTGCTGTGTCTGAGTAATATATTCATAACTTCACGAGTCGGGTTTGACCAATAAACGACATACAATAAATCAATGGACTATGTTGATAAAAATGCAAATTCACTTGCCGCAGACAACCTGCGTGTAAAATGGGTTACTTTAAGGTACGCCAAACGCCACCCTAAAATCGTGAGATTTTCAGAGGTTGCATATGCAGCTACACACTGCAACATTTACAGCACCATAATATAGACTGTGCTTGATTTACATTTTAGTTCAGGCCTGTGAAGCACAAAATCAAATGCTACAAAACATCATTATTATTCCAGAACAATGAAAGTGTACTAGTGGAAGTTGATTTTGCCTGCTGTGAACTCACATCCTCATTGAATTCTCTGCTGGTGTGTTTTGATGATTCTGTGTGCATGGGGAAAACTCATCTGGCATATTTACTGCTGCTGTGTCATTTTATTTATAGGGCATACTATGTGTTGTGATAGGAGGCAGCCATCTGGTGGTGAAGCTCTTCACTGCATACTAAATAATAGCACTTGGTAAATGATAGGCCTACAAAAAGTAGCCTACAATAGCCTATGTGTGTTCAGCTTTGGCAGATGTTTCTTTTAAAACTCAGATATAATAGCTTGACTAGACGGTTTTTTACCTGTGTAGGTAGATGTGTTTCTTATTGAACCAGGAACATTTGTGGTGGCTTATTCATGATTTGGGATGGGACAAATCTTAAGGCTGAGAACCCGGATTTGCTACATGCTATTGCTTTGCTACTGAGTGGTTCAGTTTATAGATTGCCGATATTGGATTTATGAGTAGTGTGGTTAAATCTCCAGTAGGTAGCTTTTGTAAACAAATATTTGTTAAAACTGTCATTATGTCCTCACAGTAGAATATGAGACAGATAATCTGTGGAAAAAATCGAGCTCCTGTGGCTCCTCCCTGTGGTCCTATTGCCATTTGCAGAAATACACCGCTCCCGGTCAGAAACAACCAATCAGAGCCAGGAGGAATGTCTTAGCAGTGTCAATCATGCTCGTGTACGCGCTGATTACCCCTCTCTTGCACAGCGCGAGCACGTACCCTCGTTCGTGACTCTCCTGTTCGAACTCGTTCATCCAAATGAACGAATCTTTTTTCGAGTCATTTCGTTCATTCAACGAACGAAATGACTCGCAAAAAAGATTCGTTCATTTTGAACGAGTCTTTTTCGGAGTCATTTCGTTCATTCAACGAACGAAATGATTCGAAACAAGATTTGTTCATTTTGATGAACGAGTTCAAACAGGAGAGTCACGAACGTGCATCACAGAACAGAGCAAGGCGAGCATTTGTGCTTATAAAACTTAAAGTTTTTTATTTATTTTTGAAATGACCGATCGTTTCGCTAGATAAGACCCTTATTCATCGTCTGGTATAATTTAAAGCCCTTTGAAGCTGCACTGAAACTGTCATTTGGTCCTTGAAACGTTTGTGTCCTATTGAAGTCCATTATATGGAGAAAAAGCCTGGAATGTTTTCATCAAAAACCTTAATTTCTTTTCGACTGAAGAAAGAAAGACATGGACATCTTGGATGACATGGGGGTGAGTAAATTATCAGCAAAAGTTTTTTTTAAAGTGAACTAATCCTTTAACGTTATCTTACTAGCTATTTATAACTTATAGAAAGAGTGCAACGTTATAAAGTTACATGTATTGCAAAATACATAATGATTTGAGGACCAAGTTTGTAGTCAAAGTATGGGCAGGCCATAGTCAATGTAAAGCATATTGTTGATGTTTCGTCCCTATTAGTGAATGTTCCATAACTGTTTATAATCTACAGTCATCGGTGGTCCTGCTTACTAGCCTGCGCGTACACGGCAGGCTCCGCTGTGGGGGAGGAGCTGTGGAGGGAGGGCTGTAGCGCAGCAGAGAGCAAGGGGGTTGGACCTGGAAGTTGTGCTTGTTCAAATTTTCAGGCTAAGTCAACATTTTCTCAAAACTCCCTACTGCAACTTTAACATTACATGATTTTCACATTTTGTTAACTGCCCACAAATGCCAACAAATGGGAATTTTGATGTGTGTGGTTTTAAAGTAAGCTGCTAATAATTTGTTATATAAAGACTACATCATACAGCCGTTGTAGTCGCACATAGCAACTTGTTACCAATTTTATCATATTTGAGGTACGATTGTGTATGAGAATGTGAAAGCCTAAAAGTTATGATGAAGGACATTTGGTGTAGGATTTACTTTGAAACAAATTTCACTCAGAAATTGCTTGAACATTTCAAAAAGCAAGTTACACGCTGAATTAAACATATATTTCCAATGAGAATGAAAATCATTCACAGTAGCAGAGAGGCAACAGAAGCGTTCTGGTGGACACCCATGGGGCAGAAAGGGCATGTGGCTTGTTTTAGCCATGCAAGCCTGTGGTCTTTTTGATGAAATGCAGGAACTATATTTGAAAAATATCATCACTGCGCAATAACAGACAGAAATGCATACTTTACAGAGGCCTGAAATAGAAGAAATCTGTCAAGGAATGATGCTGTAAAATGTGGCTTGGGCATTATGAAAGTTTTTTTTTTTTTGCATTATTCAGGCAAAAGCTTACAGCATAACAAGGTCTTCAAAGCTTTTATAGCTGTAAATCTTAAGATCTTTTTGTGCACTATTAAATATATTGCTGCTAAACAGATGTTGCATTGTTATTACAGCATTGTGCAATGCTCAAGGGTTGTGTTTACATACCAGGCTCACAGCGCCTTTGATATTTTTGTAATTTTTGACCTACAAAGCAAAGGCTTCACATCACACCCAAGAGGAACGCAAACATCAGAGTGCAGTCTTTGTAGTTTACTGTCTTGTCTGACAAATTCCCTTCTGAGCAACAAATTCCTGACAGAGATTTGTTTATTGTTGATTTATATCACTACTAAAACCTCATTAGCAATGACCCCTCTGTCTCTCTCTCTCTCTCTCTCTCTCTCTCTGTTAAAAAAATTGGGGTGAGTAATTAAAAAAAATAAAGAAATTAATACATTATTCAGCAAGGACACATTAAATTGATCCAAAGTGACAGTAAAGGCATCTACAATGATATATTTGATGAATGATATTCATCAAATAATCCTGAAAATAATATTAAAACGAACTGTTTTCAACATTGATAATAATAAGAAATGTTTGTTAAGCACCAAATTATATTAGAATGATTTCTGAAGGATCATCCACTGAAGACTGGAGTAATAATGCTGAAAATTCAGCTTTGACATCACAGGAATAAATTACATTTTCAAATATATTCAAATAGAAAACAGTTCTTTTAAATTGAAATGATACTGGGTTACACTTTATTTTAAGGTGTCAATGTTACAGTGTTATTATATATTTAAGTACTGAGTAATATTAATTAACTATATGTACTTACTATAGGGTTAGGGTAGCATTAGGTTTTGGTTGAGGGTTAATTGCATGTAATTATCCATAATTTACTGTTATTACTAAGTACATGTAACATATGTAACAAGGAAACTGTAAAATAAAGTGTTACTTATTACTGTATTTACTATATTTTTTGATCTAGTAAATGCAGACTTTCAGTCTTTAAAGAAAAAAAAAAACATTTACCATTTAGCATGGTTTTCTCCCTGCTGTCCGTCACGCTTTCCGTAGTATAACCTAAGTATGTGGGGTGTCCACAAACGTTTGGCCATGTAGTGTATTTTAATGGTTAAATAATTGATAACAAGGCCCTTATAGGATCAGGAGTGACATCAAGCAACAAGATATTAATAAAAGAGAGCTCAACGTGATGCTTAATTGGTGTCAAGGAACTCCTCATACAGACCACTCGCGTAGCTACGGGTGGGCCTGGATGGGCCTGGGCCCACCCACTTGTCAGTCAGGCCCATCCAGTCAGTGGCCACACAAGGTAGCCTAAGGAGGGATTTCTGTTGCCATTATTACAATACTTGACCTATAAAAATAAATGTTAACAGGGTTCCAGACTGCGACCATTTTTTAAAAATGTGCGAGTTAAAATTTTATGTGGTCGCATTTGTGCGAGTGCATGGTCATGTACTACTCAGTTAAATTCACGCATGTGCAACAGAACGCCGTTGTATCAGCAGCTGCTGCAGTCCGTAACTTATGTTCAAAATGAATGAGTACATCAGGAATCCATTTTCCAAACCGTGTTTTTGACTTATCCTGAATCACTACGGTACGCCTATAATAAGTGTTTATATTCTGACTATTTTATCCCGGGGTCGGCTCGGCTGCGGAGTTGCCCAGTGACTCGCCATAGACATTAACGGAGAGAAGTTGCTCCGGCTACAATGTTCTTCCGCAAGACACTTGCAGTTTATTTATTAACGAACGTACACATCAAGCGCATTGCACACTGATGGTGAAACGCGCCAATTAGGAATTGAGGAATTAAGGCATATACAAATGAAAAGAACATACATGTTTTTTTTATAGTTTTTTTTTTTTTTGATTTGATAGTTAAAAGATTAAAACATTTTGCTAACATGAGGTCTTGTCACTGTCAGTCTTTTAACATCAGTGTAAAACTAGGGTATGCAGGTTAAGACCACTATTCATCAGCATGCATTGATTAATCCCATGGCATGTAGCAAAAAAATATATAAAAAAATAATAATAATTGGTGCGACCAAATCCTATGCTGGTTCTCAACTGAGAAAGTTGGTAGCACCAGTGCAACCAGTGGAAAAGTTAGTCTGGAGCCCTGACACTACATTAAAAGTCATTTAAAAAAATTCATAATAGGGGCCCTTTAAACTGTGGTGTATTCAAGCAGGTGTAGTTGTGTTGGCCTATTTTGATCACAGATGCATTTTAGGCTGTGCTCACCCGATTTTCTCTGGGCCCACCTACATTGTGATTCCTGGCTACGCTAGTGATACAGACACTGAACAAACTGACTACATCATTTCGGCATTAAAAAAATTCTGAATAAAACTTTGTTTTAGTATGATAAAGTTGTCAATCTGGCAGACACAAAGTTGTGTTGCTTTGATTTGGCAAGGTGTGTTGAGTGCAGCTTTTTACAAAAGATAAAGAGTTCATGTTGGGCCTAGAAATAGCTATTCTTTTACTGCGAAGTAACAAACATATCTGATTACAGCAAGAGAACAGGTTATTGTCGTCACCTTATTCCTCGACTGAATTTACCATTAATAATTTAAAAACTGACACCTTTGTTGGCAACAATATTGTTTCTGACACTGTTCTCAGCAGCCTTTGGACTAATAGGCTACAGTATGATAGAAGCTGCCAGGGCTACTGGATCCTGAAATAGATTCTCATCTAGTCTGGTTTTCTTCTTGAAAAATATCTCCAGATTTCTAACCTCGCTTGAAAAACGTAAATCGATCTAATAATGGCGAATGAGAAGATGCTTCCAGCCCAAGAGGCTGCCAAAATCTACCACACCAATTATGTGAGAAATGCCAGAGCCATCGGCGTCCTGTGGGCTGTTTTCACCTTATGCTTCGCCATCATTACTGTGGTGGTCTTCATTCAGCCCTATTGGATTGGTGACAGTGTTAACACCCCGCAGGCTGGATACTTTGGGCTTTTTCACTACTGTATTGGCAACCCCATCACCTCCGAATTGGTCTGTAAAGGAAGCGTTTTTGATTTTGCCTCGATCCCCTCTGGGGCTTTCAGGACTGCTATGTTTTTTGTTGGCACCTCAATGCTCCTTATCGTAGGCACCATCGTGTGCTTGGGACTTTTCTTCTTCTGCAACTCCGCAAGTGTGTACAAGATATGCGCATGGATGCAAACATCTTCAGGTGGGCTAATAGTTTTCCAGTTGGACTCGCTAATAAGTATAAATACAGTAATGCTTTAAAAATGCATAAAAACAAGATGAAATAATGTTTATTAATAGATTTATTTAGGGTAGACACCATATTCCCTGTGAGGGATAGATGCAAAGTCATTCAATGACGTGTACCGTCTTAAAGGGATAGTTCAGCCAAAAATGAAAATTCTGTCATAATTTACTCACCTGCTTGAAGGTGCGTGTGTATACAAATCCTAACCAATTCCCTCACAACGTCATTTTATAGCGTAAAATTAAATGTTGCGACTACCCTAATTAATCAGAACACAATTTTTCTATAAAAAGTAGGCCTTTATAGGGAGAAGTTTAATTATTTTATTTTTTTTCCTTTGCACTTGATGCTGTAGCTGTGCTGATGGTGATGGGTTGTATGATTTATCCGGACGGTTGGGATGCTCCGGAGGTAAAGCGGATGTGTGGCGAGCGGACGGACAAGTACACACTGGGAAACTGCACCATTCGCTGGGCTTATATTCTAGGCATTATCAGCATCCTAGACTCAGGGTTACTGGCACTGCTTGCTTTCACTCTGGGCAACCGGCAAGACAAACTGCTGCCAGACGACTTCGAGGTGGAGGGAGCAAACAACGGATGAGGTAAGAGAAGGAATGATTAATCAATAAGGAATTGATTTTTGAGATTAATTAGAATTATTTACTAAATATTTATTCTCGACTGTATTTAGGATGCAATCTGTAGAAATACAATACAAAATGCACAATTTTAGTAATGATGATGTTTCCATTTGTTTGTAGGTAAAACCCTAAACCCAACAGGAGATCTGCAGTGGACATGGAACTGGACATTCGTACTAAAGCAAAACGAAATCATAAAATCTTATTAAACTGAAAAGAAACAGTTTCAATTAAATTCAAATGTATTTATATGCATAGCACCTTTCATAATAAATACTGTTCTAAAGCAGCTTTGCAATTTTTTCAACCCCTTAACTGTCAGACATGGACTCCAAAATGACATTTCCACTTTAAACTGTTATAAATCTTGAAAACTTTGGGGCACAGACTTAAGTTTGGTCTGTTTTTAAAGGAGACACATATTGTATATTATTGTAGAAAAAATTAAATAAAAAAAGGTTATAGAAGTTTAGGTTTATGAACATGTAAAAATATAATCATTTTTATTTTATATAAAATATATTTTTATATAAAATATATACTTTAAAAATGCAAGAACATCAAAGCCATACATCTGATCAAGTTATGTTCCTAATTTTAGGTTGATATCTCAAAAATAAAGATTTTGTTTGGGTGCAGTAGCCTACAAAACTTTTCCACTACATTGGTGAGCACCTCTTTTTTTTTCTCAAAAAACTTGCTGAGGTTTCTACCCATATTTCATTATTTTTCATGCCTAACTGAACACTAATGAGTCTGAAAATATCCTTGTTGTAAAGTAATAAATTACTGTTCCTGTGTCATTGACAATCACAAATATGACACCAAATATGAAAACTAGATCGTGCTTTAAAAATATATAGTATTTCAACATTACCTTAATTTTAGACTTAGATATTATTGTTTTAAATGTATATAACTTTATAACTAGTTATGACTATCTAGTAACTAAGACATTATTGTTGTAAATGTATAATGCCAAACGTGTGGAGTCGGTGGGACGTTTGGCATTATACATTTACAACAATAATATCTTAGTTATAAGATAGTTATAACTAGTTAGTTATAAGGTGACAGTTACACCGAATGCGATAAGATTCCAGCGACAAATAATTAGTGTGTCCACACTAGACGCGACGCGACTGCGAGATGCGTCAAAATCAATCAAAACCCACAGCTGATCAGAACAGCGTGTGGGCGGAGTCTCGCGGCAAGTGCACAGCACCAGAAGTGTTTTTATTCGGATTTCGGACTATTTTAAACTTGGCGGGAGGACGGCTGTGCGGAGTAGCACAGTAACTGCGTGACTCGTCATAGACACAAACAGAGTTTTGTTTATTAAATGCTAGAGCGCCACAATTTACAGTATACCTTTTTAATAAATCTGCACATTTTAGCTATAGCTGTAAATATGATCACAATCAAAATATTTTTTCAGTCTTTAGAGCAGAATGAAAAGGTTAACAAGTAAAATTGTCTGAAAAGTACCATTTCCCTTAACCCTCAGCATCCCAGATCGAAAATTCCTGGTTTATATGATGTACTAAAAGTTCTAAAATGAAATCAAGCACGTGCATTCCTTTTCCTCTTTTTTATTGTTTTTCACAAATATCCACCCAAAAGGTTGGTGACAATTACAGTGAAAGGTAACTGCATTTTATAGCATTTAATTAACCTCCATTTTATGGCATTTCATATTTTTTGAGAACAGCAAGACAAACAAACATGTACACCCATCTTCCAAATGCTTTATTAAAACACTTCTATCCAGCTAAATAATCTTAGCTTAGATGCAATAGTAGGATCTTCTTTTTAAAAACTGTACATGGCTGTAATATACAGATCAAGGCAAACTCTTTGGTACACATATATACAGACACACACGCATGCACATGCGCGCACACATAAACACATACGTACAACACACACTCAGACAATAAATGTTTCTTCTTTTTTCCCGCCCACAAATATAATTTTTTGGTGGCCCTTTGACAATTACTCACTTTGTGTGGAAGCTTCTGTATTGACCATGAGTGAGAAGACTTCAGCTTTTAAAAATCTAATCTGAGACAGACGAGATCAAAACCTACTGAACTAATAAACACACACAAAAGACACTTGTATTGTTGACAGAGAAACACAGAAGTGTGGCGAGTCTTGACGCAGGACAGAACATCTTAATTTATACTCTACAGTCAAAAAGGTAAACCAAATAATTCCCTTTCCAGAAACCATTTTTTCTTTTTTTTACTACAAGTAACAAAATCTCCTCTTGTGCCTCGCACTGCAGTCCGAGCTGTCAGCACTCTGGAGGAGTGGACTGCATCTCAGGTAAGCACGGCAAAAAAACAGACCCTTATCTTAATATTTTATAACTTAAAACTGAAAATTCCCCAGGTACCTAAACAGGCATTTCCTAGGTCTACATTTCATCCTTTGCCAAGATAAAAGGGAAGGTAGAAAGATCACAGCAGGTGTGACCCTCACACAAAATATCTTAACTGTGAAAGAGTAGGGAAAAAAATGACTAGAACGAAAACAGACAGGTTTACTATTCCTCTGGCGAACCCAGCAAAAGAAATCACTTGGATTAACCGAAGAAAAATAAGTATGCCGATATGCTCTATAAACTGGAAAGTGATCTGTTGCAGTCTCTTGAGTTTAGGGAGAGTGCCTGGAGTATGTGCAGTGAGGTGAAGAGGCCACTAGAGGGCAAGCCAAGCGTGTCGCAGACAGTCGGCAGCAGTGGCTCTTTTCTCTGGCAGGAGCTCCAGCATAGGAAGCAGGAAATCAGCGAAGGTCTCGGCCTCCTCACGAGACCACTCGTATTTATCCATCAGAACCTCCAGCAAACCCCACGGCTTCAGTTTAGTGATGTGCTTCAGGTCACCTACAGAAAGCACACAATTAAGATTCCAAGCTTCCCATTCCATGCAGTTTACCCCTATATATTTTTTCAAATTTATGTTTTTTTCATGTCTCGTAACGTTTACCATTAATAAACATGTTGCCCTATAAAGCCCCATAAAATCAATGAATAAATAAATAAAATAATGTGATGCACTTCAAAGTGAAAATATATTAAGTTAATACATTTTCATTGCAAAGACCATTTTTTTGGAATATTGTGCACCGATGAAAACACCACAAAAAACAGGGATGTGCATTAAATTCAAACTTCGATTACATGCTGTCTGTAAAATGTATCAATTCAAATACACAAAAAAAATTTCATTCATGAAGCTTTGTTTAGAAACAGATACACTACTGTTGAAAAGTCTGGGGTCACTAAGATTTTTAAATATTTTTTATTCAGCAAGGACCATTTTAAATAGAAATATTTTGATCAATTTAATTTATGTTCTCTTGAACTTTTTATTCATCCAAAAATCAGGAAATGTATAATGGTTTCCAAAAAATGGAATCAAATATACGTTTTCAGAATTGATAAAAAAATTATATATATATAAAATTTACTGACCCCAAACCTTTGAACAGTAGCGTACATTACATACACATTTTAGTTTGCAATGCAACTTGATAATCTGAAGTTAAAGCATCATGACTAGATATAAAAGTTATCAATAATGACCGTGTTACCTTTCTTGCCGAAAAACTCCTTGGAATATTTTCCGGTCAATACAAGTTTGCGTGGGACGGCCCCCAGCAGTTCAATGATCAAAGCAATGTGGTCTACCATCACACACACAGTGTGTCGAGCAGGGAGAGGGGTGGTGAGGTGCAGGGGGGGGACGAAACAATGGACAACTTGATCAGACAGTGTTAATACAGTCATTCACCCATCCTGAGAGAAGGAAACCGAGAGGGAAGGCAAGGAGACGCAGCCATGTCCTGACAGCACAGATAGCGGTCACACACTGAAGAACTTCAAGATTAAAGATTGTAAGAAGAATTGGGCTCGTCTGTTTTTGCGCTTCGGCTGCCTCTGGTAAAGCTTCAAGCGGAGTCATGCCACACTTCTGCGGCTTTGAAGCTACAACAATTTGTCTGTTGTGCTGAGGGCCCACTTCTAAGAGGAGCCTCCTTGAGAACTACTGGACATGTGCTGAGGAAGATTTTTAGCCAAACCTTCAGAAAACTAGGTGTGACACAAGGCTGTGCTGTCAATCAAGCTGCTGAAATCTCCTCTCTTCCCTTCAAACCTCTCCCTCAGGGCAGGGCTCTACCTGACTGACAGGCGTACCTTTCCGGCTGAAATATTCCTGTGAAAATTTCCCGCTCAGAGCATAGTGACGGGGGATATGCCCCAAAAGCTCAATAATCAGAGCAAGGTGGTCTGAGAGAGAGAGAGAGAGAGAGAGAGAGAGCGGGGGGGGGGGGGGGGGAGACAGAGACAGAAAGAGAACATGAACATGGAATGGGGACAAGCAGAAAGAACATGCACAGGATCCAAAAAAAGAAAAAGGACAAACTCAAGGCAAATGACAGTGGGTCAGAATGACAGATTACAAGCTAAACAGGGTGTCTAACATAAGTGTCTCCAACTAGAAGAGAAATATTTGTTACATGGCTCTCTGAAATACTTAATGCAAAAATATTTGATGCCAAAATGCCATCCAGAATTATGAACACTAAACTTCAGACACACTCTTCCTAAAGGGAATTTTAAATATTAAAATTCAGGTCAATGCCGATAAGGCAATAATTATTTACATGTTAAGCTAAATAAATATAGATAAATGGTTAATAATAACAATTCTACACTATTTTGTCTAAATAAAATATAAAACACTGAAAACAAAAAGCAAAAGTTTAAGCATCACAACGTTATAGAGTATGGATTGATATCAATTGATATTTGGTTATAGGTTATATTTAATATAACCTATATAAGGTATAAGGTTATATTTAAATATTCTTATTATTGTTTTTAATTATTATTATTATTACAAGATAATGGCTCATTAATAAATTCTTGATAAATGCTCATCAGGTTAATCTAAATGTGTATGTATGCACAATAAATATGTATGCACAATAAAAAATACAACTTATTAGAGAAACTGTATGTATGTATATATGTATATGTATATATATATATATATATATATATATATATATATATATATATAGATGTATGTATATGTGTGTATATATATATATATATATAGGGAATTGGACAATATATAAATCCAATGCGAGACTACTCATCTAAAAGAAAATACAATTATATAATAATATAAATATACATTTATAAAAGCTCTGAAAATTTTACATTTTCATTAAAAAAAAACCTTAGAAATATGGCCATATTAACTGATGTGCTGTGAAGAGACAAATTATCACAGTTATAGCCACAACGAAGGGCTGCTCGATAATCATGTGATTATTTTGGTTAATACTCAGATCATGATTATTTAAAGGGCCCCTATTATGGATTTTTGAAAATGATCTTTCATGTAGTGTGTAACATAGCTCTAGTGAATGAAAACATCCAGCAAAGTTTTAAATCTGAAAGTGCACCGTATATAAAGTTATTGTCTTTCAAAAGTTAGAGTCAACTGAGTCAATGAAATTAATAGTTTTTCAAACGAGTCATAAGCCGTTTCTTTGTGACGTCAAGACGAAAAATTAGCATAGTGCACGCAGAGACGAGGGAAAACTTGAACCTCAAACACTGCAGCTGATTCCTGTGGATGCTGGATAGCATCATGTCCAGAAGACGCTGTTGCTCTACAATGTGAAGGTAAAGCCAGTTTTTTTACACTGCCCAAGGGCGAGCATGTGAAGAATCGGTGGTTAAAATTCATTTTTACCATGATTCCACAGCAGTATAATCCTAAACTTTTGCTGTGTTCCCTTTATTTTACTTATGACTTTTGAATTTGTTGAATAACTAATTCTTCCAGTGTTTCATCATCGGACGCGCTAGGATTGGCAAAATCGACGTCATTGTTCACTACTGTGTTTAGTTTACAGGAAGCCTCAGGACAAGCAGAGCTGACATGGCAACGGGCGTTTTTGTTTTCGACACGCGCGCTGTACGCAGTAAACCAATCACAACAGACTGAGCTGTCTGGCCAATCAGAGCAGAGTAGCTCACGGAAAGGAGGGATTTAGAGAGATTGATTCATCTGACGAGTCGTTTGAGAATCATTGAAAATGTAGTGATGTGCAAATGTATATTATGAGGAAATTAAACAGTTATTTGACCTTTGATGCATGTAAACCTGTTGTAGGAGACTCCAAAACAACATTAGGAAACTTTAAAATAGCATAATAGGGGCACTTTAATTGAGTTTCCAAACATTCATTTATTAAAAATCTTTTTGTTAAACTTGTCTTTTTAACGGTGGACTTCCTTGAACTTTAAACAACTCAAATGAAAAACAAAATGTAAATGTGATTTTACAGTGACACACTGATTTATAACACAACAAAACGAGAGCATCATTGGGAAACCGAATGTGGCATAATAATTGCTTTATCTTAATTATCTTGTTTTCATAATCAAAACCATATTTGAAAATAAATTTGGATTGCCCAGCTCTACCACAGAAGTCCAACTAAGTGTCTCTTCTCCAGTTGTACATAAACAGAACAAGAATAATAATAAGAAGAATCCCTTTATTCGCCAAATGCATCAGCAGATACACCGGAATTTGATATGGCCATCAGTTACACACAAACTCAACACACAAACATATATGCTTATAGCTGGAAAAAGCATGCCTAAAACAATCAAATCCAATAATTAAATAGTTCAAATAGTGCTAGATCAGCTATTCATAAGGGAAATGGCTCTTGGAAAAAAACTATTAAGATGGCGTGAGGTCCTTGTCCTCACTGCTCTATACCTTCTTCCTGAAGGAAGCAACCTAAAAATGTCACTTGCTGGATGGGCCTGATCAGCAGCAATTTTAGCTGCCCTCTTCCTGACTCTGGCCTCATATAGGTCGTTAAGTGACAGCTGCCTCTGTCCAGTCAGCCTCTCTGCTTTGCGCACAATACACTGTAGTCTGACCTTCGTCTGGGCTGTTGCCGATGCAAACCAAACAGTAATCAATGCTGAAAGAAGGGTTTCCACAGTGGCCCTGTAAAATCTAGACCGAACAAAGCTGGAAACGTTCAGTTTATTTAACTGTCTCAGAAAAAACATCCCACTATGAGCTCTCTTAAGAATGGAGGAAATGTTTTCCTCCCATTTCAAGTCATTTGTGATAACGGTGCCTAAAAATTGAATTGACTCCACCCTCTTCACAACAGAGCTCTTTAAGTGTGTCACGATTTCGATCTTAAATCGAAATCGATCGAAATTAAAAAAAATTTGAATCGATCGAATTAAAAAATGGAATCGTCGATACTGCCACGCCCCCATGTCACGTCCGGTCGGCGTGCCAAGCGGGAAAAAAACACGCGTGTTGAAAAGCTGCAAGTCTATGGTCAACCTCCTCTAACTTAGCTACAGCCATTCAAAAGATAGCATGGCAATTGCAGATGCAGGAGACCCATCGACAGAATTTGAACCCCCTCCTCTTTCATCGAAGTCGCAGGTGTGTCAGTTTTTTGGATTTCCAGTGAGTTATGTTGACAACGTTCGCGCTTCAAAAAAGCCACAGTTTACTTTGCAGACATCACAAGTCTCGCGGAAGTTCCTGGAGTCTCCTGCATATTGATAGCGGCTCTCTGATGCCCGCAAATTCGTTAATCTCCTGGAATCTAGAGTGAGCAAGCGAGCAAGAGCGCGCAATCGCGCATGCGAGACAGAAAAAACTGTGCTCCAAACCGTATAGCGCGCGCACGGGAGAGAGCGAGAGATCTTGCGTATGTGCCTCATGAAGCGCATGTAAGACAGAGAGCATCCTGATTGGCCGGTTTCGGCTTTAAAAAAATAAATGTAAAAATCGAGAATCGAATCGAACCGTGACCTTAGAATCGAAAATTTAATCGAATCGATGATTTGGAGAATCGTGACACCCCTAGAGCTCTTGATAGTTAGAGGTGGAAGGGAGGCGGGTGTTCTGCGAAAATCTATCACCATTTCCACAGTCTTTTGCTGATTAAGCTCCAAGTTGTTCTCATCACACCACGCAACCAATTTAGACACTTCCTGCCTGTAAGCAGACTCGTCATTTCCCTTAATAAGGCCGACTAATGTAGTATCGTCTGCAAATTTAATCAGCTTGATGGAACCATTATTGGAAGTGCAATCATTGGTATACAGTGAGTAGAGAAATGGTGACAGCACGCACCCCTGCGGTGCTCCAATGTTAGTAGTCTGAGGATCAGACATGTGCTGGCCAAGCCGCACATACTGTTGTCTGTCACTAAGAAAATCCATAATCCAGCGGCAGATAGAGGGTCGAATGGTGTTAAAGGCTGCACTGAAATCCACAAACAACATCCTTACATAGGAGCCAGGAGAGTCAAGATGGTCCAGAGCATAATGCAGTCCTAAATTGACCGCATCATCTACCGAGCGGTTTGCCCTGTAAGCAAACTGCAGTTGATCAAAATAAGGAGCTGTGATAGGTTTAAGATGTGACAGAACCAACCGCTCCAGACATTTCATGACCACTGATGTAAGGGCCACCGGTCTGTAGTCGTTTAGGTCCACAGCTTTGTTTTTCTTCGTAACTGGAATAATGATCGATGACTTAAAACAACTCGGAACCCTGCATAAAACAATAGATTGATTAAAAATGTCTGTAAAAACTGGAGCTAGCTGACTAGCGCAGTACTTCAGGGTGGCAGGTGAAATCCCATCAGGGCCACTCGCTTTCCTTACATTTTGTCGGCTAAATAGCCGATACACATCCTTCTCCTCAATGTCAATATCAATGTCAACTTGATCTTGAGGGGCAATGTTCTCCCCCTCTCTAAATGTGACACCCCCGGGAGGGAAAGGATGAGGGCACGGAGATTTCTCAAATCTTGTATAAAAAACATTGAATTCATTGGCCAGTTTAGTAGATGGAGTGACTTGTTGTTTTTTATTTTTGTACCGTCAAGTTCTTCAGCGACCTCCAAGCTGAAGAGGAGTCATTAATGCCAAATTGTTCCTCCATATTCACTTTGTAGGCACTTTTTGCTTTCCTAATGGCTTTATTTAACTTTTGTCTGGCCAGCCTGTATTCATCTCCATTCCCTTCTCTATAGGCCTGTTCTTTGGTTTCCCTGAGAAGCCTGAGGGATTTTGTAAACCAGGGTTTGTTGTTGTTATATTTCACCACAGTTTTGGTGGGAATACAAGCTTGCTCACAGAATGAAATATATGAACACACAGTGTCTGTATATGAGTCCATAGAGTCACAAGAGTTATTCTGATCAAGAATAAGAATGAGCCAGGGATGGAACGGTTACTGGAATAACCATGAGACACACAGATAACTACAGGCAATGTTCTCTAAGCCAATCAGAAATAGAGAGGCGATTTAGGAAGGAGCGGGAAGTAGTTCAAAGTGTGATCTAATTCTGCACACTTGACATTTAGGAAAATTACATCAGCAGATTCAAGTGCAACATGGTCTACCACAAGAGTAAGAAATTAAGAACACAGCATGTTTTCTTGTATCTGGCTGCCTCTCCAGTTTGACTTCTTGTCTGACCAGATTCTGCTAAATACCTTGCAGATGAACAAATACAATCACTAAACCACAATACACAATTAACTATCAAATGCTGTAGTCCATTAAATAACTCACTTTTGCAATCAACCTGAAATATCACTTGATCAGAATAAGTAGAATATCTCGTTACTTGCATGTATTATCCTTAAAGCAGGAAACATATTGTGGCTCAATACATGCAAATTCTGACCATGACTAACATAACTGACAAGGTGTGTTTAAACAGCCCAGTGCAAACACAATTAGATGACAAATGTCAGAATGCCCTAGAAACAACTGACTAAGCTTTACTGATAATGGTAATAAATTAGGTTTAAAGTGCACAAATTATTCCCACACTCAATCAATTTCTAAAGCATGCAAAATATGTATCTTTCGGTCTTAGTTTAGTAAGAGTATGAACTAAGAATAGAAGATCAGGAGGAACAAAGAAACATGGGTCAATAACAGAGGCAGAAGTAGTGGGTGAAAAGTGGAGGAGGAGGAAGTCAATATAAAGAGGAAGTTTAAAGAAGAGGCCATTTTCATGCATTTTAACAGCAGGCTCTGACTGTTAGTAGGGAAATAACCACAGGATTACAGCCCTTAAAGCACTGTAATGACAATACATCTCATTAAAGAAGAAAACAACAAAATCAATAATTAGGTATTTTAATTCCATTACATAACGAGAAATTGATATGACTTTCCGACAATATATTGCCAGTCATATCAAAACTGAAATCATTAGGCAAGTGTCTTATTGTAGGCATGCGTCTTGGCATGCACAGGTATTTAATCGAGATACGTTTTTATTACTGTACAACTTTCCTCAATAAATGTATTTTAAGTAATTTAAGTTAATTAATCATTTTGGATAATATTTCAGACAGAAAATCGTGAATGTAAAGAAGCAATGCATTACCTTCATCTCTGGAGTAATCTTCACCAGAGTGAGGCTCAAACAAATAATCGCCAGTGGCCAATTCAAATGCCTGAAAAGAGAGAAAAAAAACAATCCAACATGAAAGCCTGAATTGTTGTCAAATTGGTTTACCTTTGCTCACCAGAGTATCTGTGGATGTATGACTGATGAAAGACCATGTGCAGTTTCTCACCATGCAGGCCGTGCTCCATACGTCAGCAGGTGTGCTGTACCCGGATCCTAGCAGCACCTCCAGGGAGCGGTACTGTCGGGTCTGAATGTCTTCAGTAAAGTGCTTGTGCTGAAGGAAGAAAGGTTCACACTAGTGTTGTAGTCAAGAACACCTAAACCGAGACCAAGACCGGTGTGTGTTGAGACCAAGCAAGACAGAGTCAAGACCAAGACCAGACCAGCACTGCTTAAATAATCTAAAAGATCCATTTACTGCCTAAGAAATATCTTATATTTAATAAACAACTAATATTGGAATAATAAGACACTAAACAGAGCTGTTAATCTAATTAAATCTCTAACAGCAAAATCATTTTTTGCACTGCAGAGGTAGGAAAGAAGCTGCATCTGAATTGGTACAAATACAACTGCATAAATAATGTTGAGATTAGTGCTTTAAAAATAACTTGTTTATTGAACATTTTAATAAAATCAATATCAGACTTGCAATCACGCTCATATTTGTGAAAACGGCTCTATTGTTCTTGTGATATTGCTTGTTTAATTATATCATATCTTATAATATAAAAATAATCATTTTTTGTGCAATCATATCTAGATTTTTGTGGGCATTTTAATTAATTTTAGTGACATTTTGACACAATCCCTTGTTGATTTCTGACTAACAGTAATAAAATAAATCAAATTAGAAATGAGTTATTCCTGCATTTGTAGTTTAGACTAGTCTTGAGATAAAATCCAGAGTCCTCTTAGTTTGTGACCAAGACCAGACCCAGTACAAATGCGGCAGAGACAAAGACAAGACCTTCAAAAAATGGTCTCGAGACCAAGACCTAAATAAACGTACTCTACCGTCCAAAATGTTAAGATTGTAAGATGTTTTCGAAAGAAGTCTCATATGCTCACCAAGGCTGCATTTATTCAATAATGCAGTAAAAACAGTAATATTGTTAATATTATTACAATTTAAAATAAATGTTTTCCTTTTTAACATTTTAAAATGTAATTTATTCCTGTGATGGCTAAGCTTATTTTTTTTATCAGCCATTACCATCAGCCATCAGCCATCTTCAGTGTCACATGATCTTTCAGAAATCATTTTAATATGCCGATTTGGTGTTCAAGAAATATTATTATCTGTGTTGAAAATAATTGTGCTGCTTAATATAGAAATCATAAATATTTTTACTGTCATTTTCTGATCAATTTAACACACCCTTACTGAATAAAAGTAATAATTGCTTTAAAAACCAACCCTGTACTGACACCAAATGGTAGCGTACATTTCATAATTGGAGATTTTATATTTATATATTATAGTACATAAATTGTACATGGTGTACATCTTCATTTTTATACATAAATTACTACAATATTGATTTCATCTGATTATTAAAGAGCCTTACCACCCAGCAGGCGTTGCCAAGGTCAGCAATCTTGACCTTGATCTGGTCAGAGTTGAGTGGATCCAGTGGATTGACCAATAGGCTTCCAGCTGACAACTTATCTGGAAGAGAAGAAAGAGCCAATCAAACAACAGCAACAGCAATGTGATCATTGTAGAGTGACTCATCAAAAATACTCACTTTGTGTTATCCTGACTATAGCATTTTGGGTTGGGAATGACATGAGGGTATGTAAATAATGGCAATTTAAATGTTTTGTGTGAACTATCCCTTTAATAGAAAAAGTTGCCAGCATGTAAGGAGGGACATCTAAAGTAGAAAAAAACAATAATATATTCTCTGAAAATCCTCACTAAAATACTAGAAAACACACTGACCATTCTTTAGCTTATCTTTGTTCTGTTCCCTGGCTCTGGTTCTAGTCTTTTGCTGATTTTGCTCTCCGGATGGAAGCTCTGCCTCATCCAGCAGCTCTCGTCCTGAGGTGCCGTTACTATAGCTGGCCTGGTCCAGTTCCGGGGACTCTGCCCCGTTACAGTACTCATACATGCTTTGAACTGTGTCCTCTGGGCCTGTGTTTGCATTATGGTGGTCCTCCTGTAGAAGTTGGCCATGTTGCTGGTCACTTTGATCGTCCTCCTCAGGTTGCCTTTGACTGGAGTGCATGCAGCCGTTACAGTTGAGCTCAAGTGACGCATCTGATGTTAGTCTCTCTCTGGTCTCCACTATTATGAGAGATGCAGAGAAATAGAAACATAATTGAAATGTGCTAATGGCAGCTGATTTGTACTTTTAATCAAAAGTCACAAAAAGGATATTATAGCCTTTAACTATTTAACAACTATAATAAATATAACAAAATTGTTCATACAAATAGAAACTAACTTATTGTGTTCTCAGTCGCAATATCCTGCAGTGATGCCTGTCGGAGTGGGGCGTAGGAGGGGGATTTGGGAGATTCTGGGTCATCCTCCTCCCCATCCTCCTCTCTGCCTTCAGGCCCAATCTCCATCTCCTCTAAGTCCATAATGCACTTCTCCAGGAGCTCCGCTTGACGCTTCTGCTTCTTCTTTAGCTTCTTTTTCTTGTTTTTCGACATTTTAGGTGCCTGAGGAAAAGGCAGGTAATCATGTTAATGCTAAAAAGCAAAAGCATCTTAACTGAAACACTCCAGTGGCCTGTTGCATGAAGTTTCCAAACCCAACCTGGTATAGCTTAGGTTCAGCGGGCTCACAACGCTTAATATAAACGTTCTCTGTCAACTAGGGATGGTTTTTTTCCTAACCGACAGCAGAAGCTTGTTAACCTATCATTAACTGCTTCCTTCAGAAATCATTCTAATATGATGACTTGGTGCTAAAGAAACATTTCTTTTTATTATCACCAATGTTGTGGCGCTTAATATTTTTTGTGGATTTTTTGAGGAACAGCATTTATTACAAATATAAATCTTTTGTAGCATTATAAATATCTTTATTGCCTTTGCAAATCAACTTCAGGGAACTACAGAAAGAGTGAGACTGACTGGATTGGTTCTCTTTGGGAAATGTTAAAATTACTTAAAAAAAACTAAAACATTTCACTCTCTGAAATGAAATGCATAGCGTGAAAATGCAAAAGAAGGATACCATACCTGTTTAGGTGCTGGTGCAGTGCTCACTGGAAGACAAAGACAAACACAAAACATTGTAACACAATGACAGTTTACAAAGCAAGCCAATTGTCATTTTAAGAGCAGTAAGCCGGAGGGTAAGAAAGTAAACCAACAAGTTGTGATAAAGAGAGTAAGTGATCTACCTAAACAAAAATCTAGCGGGGAAACGTTGACACGTAATAATCTGAAATGGACTGTAGCCGTGTAATAAGTGTGATTCACTGTGTGTGTGGGTGTCAGAGAGCAGGTGCCGTACCTGCTGACCCAGATGGAGGAGGAGCGCCTGCTTTCTGCCACTCAGTGGCCTCTGCAGCCAACCGCCTGATATATACCTCATCCACACTCATGAGAATGTTCTCTGGCTTTATGTCTGTGTGGATGATTTGACACTTGGTGTGCAGATAATCCAGACCTTTAAGAACCTGAGAGATTTAAAAAATACAGAGACTCTTTCAAACAAACATACTTGAGCAACACAACAATTTTAATCCCAAAACTGAAGGAATCTAGCACTGAATAAATATAAAAATTACATTTTTATTATCGGCTCTCTATAACAAATGATACTGACTGCTTCTGATTTTTGTTGAGGAACACTACAATTTAAAAGTTTGGGGTCAGTAAGTTTTTGAAAGAAGTCACTTATGCTCTCAAGGCTGCTTCTTTTTTTTTTTTAATACAGTAAAAACAATAACACTGTGAAATGTTATTACTATTTAAAATAACTGTTTTCTATGTTCAATATATTAAAAATATATATTTCGTGAGTTTTAGTGCTCACGAAACATTTACTATTATTATTATCAATGTTGAAAACAGTTTTGCTGCCTAATATTTTTGTGGAAAATTTGATACATTTTTTCTTCAGGATTCTTTGATAAAAAGCAAGTTTAAAAGAACAGCATTTATTCAAAAATTTTAATCTTTCGTAATATTATAAATTATTTTTAATGCCACTTTGATCAATTTAATGCATCCTTGATGAATAAAATAATTAATTTCTTAAAATCTTACTGACCACAAACTTTTGAACAGTAGTGTACATTATCCCTTACTTCATACAAAAAGAGAAACTAAACATTTTCATTAGTAAATCATTATTAACTTTTAATATGACCAAAACCCAAAAGCTGCGTAAATAGTAATAATTCATCTGTAACCGGAGTTTGAAATTAACACCCGTCAAACACCCAAATGCGGGTGAAAATCCACTGTGGTGGGTAACGCACATCAACACACACTAGCCAATTTGGCGGGTTATGATTCATAAATTATGATCACTTTGCATGACATCGCTATCAGAGCCCTTCCACTAAAAGGAGCCTCAAACATTAGCAAAACAATGTGTAAAGAGTCCCACAAAGAGAGAACAATTTTGTTTTTATTTCCATTTTATTTTATCTGAATGGTATCCACAAACATCTTAATATGATAGATTGACTGTCATAAAGCTGAAAGCAATACAATGAATCAGAATCCGATTTAATAATAAATATATTTAAATCTAAGCAGTGACCAGTGGAATTATGGTTTTGTTTTGGCTAGGAGAAGTTCTGAATGGCTCGGTAACTTAAAAATTTAGTAGCCAAATTGGCTGGTGAGTGAAAAAGTTAATTTCAAACCCTGTCTGTACCTGATCTACTAAATCCAGGAAAGCAGCTAATTAGTCAGACCGTAACTATCTGAACACTGTTCTGACCGTGTGATAGTATGCTGTGTTACCTGTCGAATGATGCTCTTGACACAAGGCAGAGGTAAGCCTTGATAGTTGGACTTGATAATCCATTTAAGCAAGTGGTGCCCTAGAACTTCGAACACCATGCAGACATCTGAAAAGTCAAGTAAAGGTCTAAAGCTTTTGTAACAGAACCTTGTTGGTAGGAATAAATGTAAAAGTTCTAACTGAAATAAAAGGATCTCAGAACAGCTTCTCTTAGTATAATTGCTAACTGTTTCAAAGTCAGCATTCACAAGTGCCCTTGTAAAAGAATTTGGGCTATCTTAAAATAGCATGAGACACCTGCTTGAAGACTTCTTGACCCATTTCTCTCTCTCTGACACGCACAACATTCTTCATATTCAAGGATACGAGTCCCATTGACCCCTGAGATCTTGAAGTCATCCAGTAGCTGTACAACCATCTCTCTGTTTGGATCATCGGGGTCTGTATTTCTGACCTAAAAACAATAAATATATATATATATATATATAGAGTAGATATATAGAATATATAGATATATAGATAGATGGTTTAATAATACATCTAAATATGCTTTCCTAAACTAAAAGCAAAAGAAATTTTCAGGATATATGTTTTTAATCTTCATTGTTTCGTTCTTTTTTGTTTTCTTGATTATTTAAGGCATTTCAGTGGTTTATCGGGATACTTACAGATCTGAGTAGCTTTATTTCATCCAGAGCTGTTTCAGTGTAATGCTCTGCACTCTTTACCACCTTCATTGCAACAAACCGCTTCCCTCTGAGGAAGGAAAAAGAAAAATAGTATCATGCATATGCAATTTCAGCACATTAGAATATGTCTTATGTGCTTCGAAATGACAAAGCTCTTACTGGATGTCCCAGGCCAGCCACACAGTGGAGAAATGTCCCCATCCCAGTTTCCGGATCACATGGTATTTACCATTGAATAGGTCCCCAATTTTCACATGGTGATAGCCTCCTAACCAAAGAAGAAAAGTAATCCATCAGCTGGTATTCAGAAAGCTCATCGATTGTCCTTTAAGCAGCATTCACACTACCAGCGACAAAACGACATGATCCCATTTGTTTTAACGGAGAGCTGGAGATTTCCGGCGACACAGTAGCCACATTTCAATTGCAGTTTTGCTAAATATTCCTTTTTCAAACTGCCTGAAAAACCACCATCAACGTGTTTCCATTGGGCGTATTTTCAATTCGCAATTTCAAGGGTAATGGAAACGCAGCTAGTGACCGTTGGCGACAGGATGTAGGTATGTCCAGCAATGCAACAAAATTGAGATATTTCTCGATAACTTCATGCAAATGAAGAGTGACTTTCAGGAGCGACAACTAATAGGAGTGAAATCAGTCTAGCGCATGTGATCCTCCACTACATCTTGTAGCGGAG
Organism: Gila orcuttii; assembly: GCA_026230005.1. Classification (NCBI taxonomy): domain Eukaryota; kingdom Metazoa; phylum Chordata; class Actinopteri; order Cypriniformes; family Leuciscidae; genus Gila; species Gila orcuttii. The sequence continues at coordinate 28,414,881 of JAPDVR010000015.1, forward strand.
ATTGTCGGCGGCAAGATGGAGAAGTTATTTTGGCGGTCAGCAACTTTCCTATATTTATGATATGTCTCTGTGTACATACGGAGGTACTCGCCATGCTGACTCTGAGACAGAATGGCTTTGTGAACACAGATAGACTGGCGCTTGCACTGCAGAGAATTTGTCGCGATGGCAAAGAGCACTTACTGTTTCTCGTTCATCTCTTATATTAAGGATTTTATGTACTGATTCCATTTATATTTAGTCTTTTCCCTTAAAAATTTTCGTTTTTAGCTGCAAGAAAACTGATTCAGTGTCTACCACATGGAATAACATCTGTGAATGTAATTTATAAATATTACTAGGCAACCAGTAGTGGGTAGGCCGCTTCAGAGCTGCTTTGATTGTAATTTTGTTAGGGATTGATTATGAGCAATCCAATTACAGCATGCTTAGACCAAAAATAGAAACTAGAACCTGACCAGACTATTGACATTTTAAAATAAGTAGATAATTGATAAAGTTAAAAATGATAAAATAATAAAGTAAAAAATAATAACATCACTTCCGTTTTGTATTAAATACAAAAAAATAGATATCATAGATATAGATATATAGATAACAGAAACATTCCGCCATGGGGGTATAAACAGAGATATAGCCTACAGGAATAATGACATTCCTGTATTTACAGTACATTTCTTTTGCAGTTCACAGTAGTTATGTGTTGCACTTCTAGGAAGAAAGAGTTTGGCCAACAGATACAACAGAAAAAAACAACAACTGTGAAACAAGGAACTGCCTTGTCTATTTTTAATTTCTGGGACTGCGCTGTAATTTCAGTAAGTCTCATCGGTAACAATCAAGCAGTAACTTCTGCTGTCAAAATGAGATGTATAAATCCATGTCTCCCACCTTTGCAATAGTCATTGGGATCTTCTTGCTCTTCATCATCAGACCCTAGGATTTCCTCATCGGGCTCAGGTTGGATCTGGGTCTCTGTAGGAGGCTGCTGCTGTTGTGATGCCCCGCGTGGAGGATGTGCTGGCCTGAGGGATGATAGTACATTTTATTTAGGTCAATGGACACACATTACAGTACAGTCTATATAGGGCGGTACTCTTATATTATAGACGCTTAGAGGGCTGTCCTCTTACATTATAGACTCTTGGATGCTGATTTCACATGGTATAAATGTTCAGACAATCGTTTCAGCATGTGATTTACATTTCTGATACATTACAATCAAAAGGACCTGCATAACACCTATATTTATTGAACTGAAGTCACCTGAATAATGCAAGTATATAATCTACTGTAGAGCTGCTTTATTGGTGAAACAGAAATTGTAATTATAACTAAAACCTGATTAAACAATTTTGTGATGTTGTTGGTTTTTCTGTTTACTATTGTAAAGCTGCTTTGAAAGAAAGAAACATTATATAAAATTTATTATATTGCAAGAAACATTATATAAAAAAAACCTGCCTTGATAAAAACATTCTTATTTTTAAACTTCATGAAATGCACCAAGATGAATCTAAATCCAAGAGGCACCATGAGCACACAGCCAGTGTTTTGTTTTCTACTGAATAAGGTCTTTTGTTACATATAATGTTGATGCAATATTAGTAAAAAGTCTGCCAATGTTAGGAAGCATTTCACTGACTGCATCTATCCATGTTTGGTTAAACCTATGCAAGAATAACACCTGTGTCTTACATCATTACAAAAAAGTAAGTGAAAGAAAGTGCAACTTGATACTGCGCATGCCAAAAAGATGACTTCATTCTACCAAAATGTTAAGCGTTATTGTCATTTGAACACGGTTCAACAATTAAGACTAAATAATCAGAGCAAAGTCAGCAAACTCAGGACGACTCATTCTACACTACAAGTAGTACATATGTAATCACACTTCAAAACAGTGGTTTAAGAGCACACTATGCAACTTCTAAGACATAATAAAGATTTTTATAAAGTCTCTATGGACAGAATTGTGGCCTATTTTATAGTTCCTAATGTCTTAATGGAATATAAAGTTTCCTTGTGCATGACCCAGTGTACACACAGCCAGTGCTTCTAAGTCTAGTCTAAAATTCCCAAGTTTAAAAACTACAATTATTACCCAAATAAATAAATGAAATAATGGGGGGGGGCACAAAACTCACTTCTTGGTCGACTTCTTGGCTTTGGCCCTTTTCTTCCTCGCCTGAAGTGCCAGAACTGGTGTGACAAATGAGATGACATGAGAAAACATTAGATTACAATGAAACCATTTATAAAAATCACTTAAACTCAGTAAGCTCAATGATAGCCAACACATAGCCTGACAATAATACAGGAGACACACAGACCGCTAATGTTGATCTTATGTAATGCACATAAACAATACACAGATGGGTGGGTGTTTACATTGTGACAGGAACTGAACTTTAAATAGTCACAAGACGTGGATCTTTAATAGCGTGAATGTTTTATCAGTTTTAATAACAGCAGAAACAGAGATGCAAAACTGAAGGCTGAAGGAAATAAATTCCTGAAGTTTCCACGACAGCAAAAAAAAAAAAAAAAACAGCTTTCAACTCTCATCCAGCTGATACGCGCACGCGCCTACTCATACGCGTAACGTCTATCTAAAACCATAGAAAAGTCAAATCGCTTAAGAGAAGGCGATACAAACCAACCATAAAACATGCCTCTGATGCGTGATGAAAATAAATTCAGCTCACTTCAGTTGCAGACTGAGAGGCTAAATGCTAACGCTAAAGACACCAACCCATGCGTCCAAAGAACGGACAAAATGCGCATTTATGTTTTAATATTACACTACTAATTTGAGTCAGATTGTAAATTAGTCGCCTTGCCTCATGCATAAACGTTACAGCTCAAAATAAGGCAAATATTATTCAGAGAAAGTGAAGGAAGAGATTACCTTTTCTCTCCATGTTGGCCCCTTCAGTTGGCGGCTTGGGTGGCCATGCGCATGCGCGCGCCCCCGGATACGAGCATCTTGATTCCTGCGCGTTCACAGTCCGGACTGTACTGTCATATGTATTATTTATTTATTTTTTTAAATGTGTGTTTGCGCAATTCAAAACAGATCGAAAACATGCGCATTTTAACCAAAAGATGACCGATCACAAAAACAAAACACAGGCAAATCCATGGGACAAAGATATCATGGTAGACAGTAAAAATGAGTAATTTATGGTTTCTATGGTAATTTTTGTAAGAGATCCAGGAAACCCATTTTTAAAGTGCTTTGAAAATGAAAAGGTCAATAATGATTGCATACTCTATTGTTCAGCGTAAAACCACAAATCAAAACAAGGAAGCAGAAGTTTCTGAAAAATATCGGCCTTTATTTTAAGTAAACAATTGTGTGTTTGATTCAATGTTTTTTATGTCAGGTAATAAAGAAGACAATTGCAGCCTATCAGGTTCATAAATACCACCTCAACAGTATATAAATATCTTACTCTACTTTCATATTTGAACATTCAGTTAACAGCATTTTAAAAACAGCTACTGGAGTAAATCATATTTTCAGATTGCATACAATTCACAGTAGCAACATCAGGTGGACGGACACACACACACACACACACACACACACACATTCACTCCCAAGGAAACATACACATAAGTATGTGAAAAATATCAGAACAGAAATACAACGGCTACAGAATCCAAAAGCTTTATGAAAGGTATATTTACAAATAGCCTGAACATATTACTAATACCCAATGCCACAATTTACATTTTCTTCCAAGCTATACCCAAAGAGGCTCCAACAAATCTCATCTTTTTCAAACTGATTAATAAAGATCGTACTGTAATCGTTAAATACAATGATCATTATTTGATTGGGAAACAATACATATTAATACAAACTAAATGAACAATGTTTTTTGAACATTTTTAAAAACTTAATATACTGCAAATGTGATGCATTGTACATAGAAAGAACATAACAGCACAACTAAATACTAAGAAATTTCAGGGAGATATTACATTTACAAATGGCCTTGCATGAATGTCATACATGAACATCATAAAACTGACCAGAGCAAACTGTTAAAAAATAAGTGTATGATATTCTTATTATCAGACTATTCTTTTGGAGAGATTCACTGATTTTCTATGGCATCTATTCCTTCTGTTTGGCCAAGTAGACAACTTTTTTCAATTTTTTTTTCAATTTTTTTTAAAGAAAGCAAAAGAAAATTTAAATATCCTACTGACTGGCTGATCACAATACTGCAAAATTAGAGCATTACTGTATAAGTAGTACAGTTGGTTTGATTTCCATCCAGAAGAAAATGTCAAGATTCCATTTCATCTCCATCAAAGACTGGAGGCTCAAAACTGATCACCACCTCATATGTTTGACCTGTGCAGGAACAGAATACAAAAAAATAAGGATGTGACTGCAACATACATTAAATCTAGCTCATCCTAAATAATGTCTTTAACAAAACGGAACCAGCATGGCTGGATGGATGGATGGATGGATGTTTAAACAAAACGTTTAAGCACTAAAATTACAAACTGGAAATAAATAAAAACTAAAACTGAACCTACAACAAAAATAAAATATTAATATTTTAAAATGAAAACTAATAACAAAATGAATGACAAAAGCACAGAACAAAAACAAAAATAAAAAATAAAAGCTAATTCAAAAAGTAATAGTACATCAATATAGTGTAAAAATATAATGGTATATAAATAAATAATACTAAAATAAGGCTAGTTCATGGTCGCCTAAATGTCTTAGGCCAGTCTAATTCAGTGAGCAAAAATGCGAAAATAGCTTAAAGCACTTTTAACTTGTACTAACTAGCATTTGCCACATAAACACACCAAAAACTCTTCACTTGACTTACGTTTCCACTCTTCAATATCAAGCTCTTGGCTCTCAAAACTCTGGTCGAAAGGCTCTGCCTCAGGTTCATCATCTGGGTCATGGTACTGGGCAAAGTACGTATGCGCCAGAGCCTCTGCTGCTGTGATGCGCTTATCTGTGTCCAAAACTAGCATCTTCTCCAGAAGGTCCACAGCTAAAAAACACAAATAATTAAATATTTGATCAAAATTAAATATTGGCAGCATATTTTCTATAAATTTGTTCAAATTGTCCATCAACAAAAGAACAGGGAATTATTTTATTGTCTTTTTTATTTCCTAAAACAATGTGTACTTTACTATAATATATACTAAACCTTTTTTTTTTCAGAAAAGATGCATTAAACTGATCAAAAGTGACAGTGAAGACTTTTAAAATGTAACAATTTACAAAATCTAAATGTTACAAAAACAGTGTGACAGGTTTATATCACCTTCATTTAGAAAAGATTTCCATTTCAAATAAATGGTATTCTATTGTTCAACTTTCTATTCAAAGAATATCTTATGAAAAAATACATACATTTGATACATCTGTTTTTTAACATAATAAGAAATGTTTCTTGAGCACCAAATCATCAAATTAAAATGATTTCTTACGCATCATGTGGCATTAAGGACCGGAGAAATCACGCTTAAAACTCAGATTTGCCATCAAAGGAATATATACAGTATATATATATTTTTTTATTATTAAATTAGTTAAATTACTGTTTTTACTGTTAAATAAATGCATCCTTGATGAGCTTAAAGATATTTTTTTTATTATCTTACCAACCCCAAACTTTTGAACAGTAGGGTATGCACAAATCATTTCAGTGTCTAAACATGCCTCTCTTACCTTGTGGATTAGCCCCAATAAACACATCAGCAAAATTCCTCTTGGGCATCTGAGGAAGTGAGTTGATATAAGTACGAGCCTGTGGAAAGAAACAGGTCAACCGTGAGCAGAGGTAATAAAATCATGTTTATTATAATAATGTTAGTAATTCTTGACTCTGTCCCCATGACAACTGCTTGTGTTTTGCACATAGATTGCTAACCCTGTGAATCATAACATTGTGGAGTTAGTATGCAGTGCCATTTTAATAATGCAGCAAACAAACAGCTTCAGAATGCAGAGAAGTCTGTGCTGGTGAGGACAGACAGTGATTTCAGCTCGCATAGATCAGTGAATAACTGCATGATGCTTCAGCGGCAAGCAGTCACCCGAAGAGAAAGTGGAGAAGACGAAGGAACTCTGTTGGGTGTAAACCGTTGCTTTACTTCACTATTACCTTTCCTTATATTCTCCATATGAAATAACATTTAAACCTGACCAGAAAATGTTCTAATGACTATTACAATTTGATTGGCCGAGTCAATATTTAGTCCAACAGCACTGGGACGTTTTGTTTTTTGTATCCCTCTGCTTGTCTGCGTTTCAGATTTTTAGGAGCATAGTAATGTAGCGTTGTAAGTGGAAGAGTTTTTTGGAAGTCAGAGTAACAGTATTTTCTTCAGGAACACTCCAGGGCTTCTCTCACCAGTGAGTGGGAAGAAAGAAAATAGACAATCCAGAGTAGAGTGATTACATAACACATGACTGTGTTTAACATTACCTGGGCCATACAAAATCACTCATAAATGTGTGATATTGCTTTATTACATGCTAATAAACTTTTTTTTTAAATCTACTAAATGTGAGACATCATTAGGCCTGCTAATTAAAGGGCATGATGGGTATTCTGCAAACAGGGGGCTGGGCCACAGTGAGCTCACCTCATGGCTAGGCATCCTGCTTATTAGAGAGGCAGGCGGAGTTCCTGTAAGTCGCATTATCTGTTGAAGCTGGTTTATATCTTTGAAGGTCAGGTCAAGGAGATCACGGTCCACAAATTTAGTGTAATGCATATCTATCAAAAATTATCTGGACATTATATTGTGGTTCTCCACTACTCTAGGGAAAAGGACAGGATAAAAAGAAAGAGAGAGGAAAAGTTTGGCATGCAGATTGCATTCATTTACAGCAGAGAAGAAACATCATACATTAGATTGCAATAGAGCTTGATAAGTGTATTAGAATCTGCTCAGAAATACAGCTGCCATTAGCAGATCTGGAAGACAAAAATCAGGCTTGTTAATTTCAGTTTAGATGTCAAGATTCAGTCCCAAACAGAACATCAGATCAGTCTTTGTTGATGTTTGGCAGGAGAGCACTGGAAAAATTCCCTTTTTTATTAGCAGTGTCAAAAACAGCCGCACTCAACACACATTCCTTGTTAGAAAATCCAGCTTAGACTGGTCCAAGCAGATTTTTTTTTTTTTTTGGAAAGACATTAGCACATTTGTTCAGCGAGGATTCATTAAATTGAACAAGTGACAGTAAAGATATAAATAGTACTACAAAAAATATATTTAAAACAAAGTTATTTTTAACTTCGAGAACTTTTTAACAAAGAATCCTGAAATACAAACTGTATTACGATTTCATCAAAAATATTAAGCAGCACAACAGTTTTCAACTGTGAAAATAAGAAAAAATGTTGTGCACCAAATCAGCATATTATAATGATTTCTGAAGGATCAAGTTACATTTTATATAAAATTACATTTTAAATATATTTCAATAGAAAAGTTATTTTAAATTGTAATAATATGTCAAAATATCACTGTATTTTGTTCGAACAAATGCAGCCTTGGTGAGCATAAGAGACTTACATTTAAAAATTTTACCGACCCCAAACTTTTGACCGTTAGTGTATGTCCAGCCTGGGCCAGACAAAAAAGCTGTTTCAAAACACAGCTGCCAGCTTAATATGGATTTTCCAGTTTGAAAATCAACACACACAAGCGTTTTTAGCAAGTGCACTCTCCCTAAATGTATTAAACTCACAGACTCCGATGATATTTTCATTAACAGCTCAGGTCCTGGAGTTCCAACCAGAAGCATAATAAGCTTCAACTGATCGATGTCTAGTAAAACAAGATGAAGGAAAACTAGTGTGGCTCAACAAGGAACACGCCACAAAGCAGGAAACGCTCATTTCGGTTTCATGTGTACTTAAAGAACAGGAAAGCAAAGCAGCGTTGGTCACATCTGTGGAAAGACGAGTAAGCTTGTAAAAATAGCACAGGTTGAATATTTTCAGCTTGCCCAGCAAAAGCATGACAGAAGTAGCCGCACAGGTGTGCTCTGCCTATAAGAGGGGGGAAATATTTGGCAAGTATTTCTGTTCCATGGGGTGTGTGGAGCCAGAAGCATTAAGAGTGGCAGCCGTTCAAGATACAGAGTGTCAAATATGCAAAGCCAGGGGGGAAAACATGCTGAAAGTGCAGAAATGTGAACAACATTTGTCATTGGAAATAAAAAAGGAGAGTAAAATGAGAGAGAGAAAGAGAGAGGCATGTCATTTCCTGCAGGGAGTTTATTGCATTCTCATAATGATGGATCATACATCCTTCAAATCACTGTTGCGTCTTGGGGCACAGCTTGAAAACAGAGCTTAAGTGAAAGGGACAAAAGGTCAGTGTAAGACAGGAGAGGCGACAGCACACTGCAAGGACAGAAATATAGAGAATGAGAGAGAGAGAAAGAGAAAATAAGATTGTAATGTGGTGTTAAAAAACATGTATCCAAAATTTGTTTCCATTCAAATCAGTATGAGAGCAAAATACGCTCTTAAAATACGAAACAAAAACCACTAAATCAGGGACATTTCTGGCTTTGAGCCGTGGTGCAATTTACAGAGAGCGTTCTGCAGGTCAATGAGGGGTAAACGAGAGGAAAAGGATACGGTCTGTGCCAGGGAACAGAGTCCTGCCCGTCAACAGCTCAGCCATGATGCAGCCCACTGACCAAATGTCCACTGAAAAGAAATCAAGAAACAACATTAGTGGAGAAGCTTGCGCACATGTTCCCACTCTTGTGTCCTGACCCAGCTCTCTTGTCACAGAGGGCTGAAAAAAATAGCAACTGCCACAAAACTTCAAAAGACATTTCAGCAAACCCTAAGACATCAAGATCTGGCTGGTTAGCATGGGTCAGTTAGCTTGTTCTGAGAGTAGTCTACATTACTGTTCAAAAGTTTGGGGTCAGTACAATTTTTTTTGTGAAGAAATTAACACTTTATTCAGCAACAGTGTGTAAAAGTGTGTTTTTGCAGTGATGTCATAGAAGAACCTTTTTTCCTTAGTATGAAGAACATTTTAAATCTAAAGAAACTTGTTCCACTGTAAAGAACCTTTTGTGCAATGGAAAAGTTTTATGGATGTTAATTCCAATGCACTTGACAATACAGAACCTTTATTTTTAAGAATGAAGGATGCATTAAACTGATCAAAAGTGGCAGTAAAGACATTTAAAAAAAAATGTATTCAAAAGATTTATTTTTCAAATAAATGCTGTTCTTTTGAACTTTCTATTTACCAAAGAATCCCAAAAAAAAAATGTATCACAGTTTCCACAAAAATATTAAAGGGGACATATGAAAATCGGACTTTTTCCGTGTTCAAGTGCTATATATCAGGTCCCCGGTGCATCTATCAACCCAGAAAACGTGAAATGTGACAACCCAGTAACTTTGTTTTGGTAAGCCTTTCTCTGCATGCATGTAAAAAAATAAGCCAATCAGATTTCGCTCCCATTCTGACATAGGTAGGGGATCTTATTATAACATTATTATAACCAGTTCTAAAGCAATGGCAAAAGTTCGAGCAAAGCATGCAAACTGCTGTCGTTGGCTGCAAAGAACACTATTTATAATGTCACAGCTGTCTAATAAAGACCTCAGAGAAATGTGTCAACTTGTGTAAAAGTTAAACATGGCGGTACATGCAAGTCGATGAGATGAATCAATCTAACTCTACAACAACTGCATAAATGTATCCACTAACCATTCAGAAACATACAGGTGCAGTCTAAAAGTTGCAACCTCTTCCTGAGTCTCTCCATAAGGCTGCACTCCGCTACTTGTTATCTCTAAAATTTTGGATGAGTGAAATTTGTGTTTTGTTATTGCCGGAGAGTATCCGAAGCTCACCCAAAAAGGGGCAAATTTGACAAACTATAATAAATGATCTGGGGGGTATTTTGAGCTGAAATTTCACAGACACATTCTGGGGACACCATGGATTCATTACATATTGTGAAAAAGGGCATAATGTGTCAACTTTAAGCTGTTCCTGTTTTCAACATTGATCATAATAAGAAATGTTTCTTGAGCACTAAATCAGCATATTAGAAATTATTTTTGATTTTAGAAAACTGCTATATTTTGTGAAATATTATTACAATTCCAAAGTTTTACTGTATTTTGATCAAATGAATGCAGCCTCGGTGAGCCTTCTTTTAAAAACATTTAAAAACAAGTTATTTCCAACTTTTGAACGGTAGAGTACACCATCTGGTTGTAAAAAGCCTGGGTGTAGTTGTGTTACCTGTCATGTTGTAGTGCATCCAGTTGAGCATGATCTCTGGGGCACGGTACCACCTTGTGGCCACATATCCTGTCATCTCATCATCTGTGTGTCGAGCCAGACCAAAGTCGAGGATCTGAGATACAAAAAGAAAATACATCCTGTTATTAACAATTAAAGTATTACAAGCAAATGTATAACAACTATGAAAAAATATGACCGACTTACCTTAAGTTCACAGTCTTCATTTACTGCCAGATTACTGGGTTTCAAGTCCTGGTAAACGATTGTTGTATATTACTTCACTGTCTCCTTATACCATTTAACAACCATTAAATAAATATTTGCAGGAATTTAGAAATTAAATGTGACATATTTTAGCATTTCAATTCAACTTGTCGCTCAGTTCATACAAACAAAAAATGCCTATTTTTATTAAAGCAATATGATTTCATAAAATGGAATACTGAATTATTGTAATTCAATAAAAAACAAAAGTTATTTGAGCTGTAAAGAAGTCAAAATCTTTTCAATTTGGGCTACTTTTCTAACTAAATATACTTCATATTACCGATGTAACTGCACAATTTCCTGCCAGGCTTGTAATTGCAAAACAAAATGTCATTCTTTATTACTAAAGTAGGAGCGAGTCATAATTATTTTCTGTGGTAATCGACAGCATGGAAAAGATGCTGTACACGGATATCAGGCCTGAGCATGTAACATGGGGAGAATTGGCTCCATGGGGCAACATACACTTAATTTTTTTAATGAAAATAGCCTGCAGGCCATTTCTCATATACCCGAGTGAGCACTTACCCTGTGAATTATGTCGGCCGAATGGATGTACTGGTAAAATTAAAAGAAAAAGAGGGGGGGGGGGGGGAGTTATGTGAGATAATAAAATTCCAGCTGTAAGGTTTACACAAAAAATCTAATAAATGTCTAGATACTATTTCAAACATTGTGCTGGACATAATACTTCTCAGTTTATTGTTATTTTTATTTCATTTACATCAGCTTTAATAGCTGAGATTCCTGTTTGTATACGTTATGGGATGGAAAAGTGCAGTTTCACCTTAAGCCCTCGCAGGATCTGGTAAATAAGGAACTGAACATGATCATCGGTCAGCTTCTGACACTTCACAATATTATTTAGGTCAGCGCCCATAAGATGAGTCACCAGGTACCTGCAAATCAGAACACAAGAAGAATGTTATTCACCTGCCAGCTGTATTTAACGTGGTGTAAGGAGTGTCTGCACAACTTGAAATGTAGGGAACATTTAGTTCTCTTCTGACAAAATGCACTAATCTTTTTTCGCTTTGAGAGAAGACTCAACTTAACACAAATTTTGGCTATGAAGCTGAACCACTACTGTCAACATCAAGATGTTCCACTGGATCAGTTGTCCTGTAAATATACTGTATATATATAAATATAAATATATTTTGGGACGATTAGAGAGGAAACAGGAAACTACAGACTAGAGAAATATAAACTAAGGTTGTGCTGATACAATCATATATCAGTAATATTTCACAATATTTTCTTCCTTACGATAGTGAATAAATAATTCTTGAATAATTTATTGTTGGGCATTCATAGACTCTTCAACAGGTCAATAATGCAACAACCACTGGGCAGAGTTTCATATCTTTTACACTGTATTTATTCCTCTATTTAAATAAATGCTTTTTCTTTTGAACTTTCTATTCATCAAATAGATTATTCTACTTTTTTATTCTATCAAATAAATAAATTGTTTCCACAAAACTATTAAGCAGCACAACTGTTTTCTATATTATTGTTAATACTTTATTTTTAATTGAATAAATGCAGCTTGGCTTAAAAAATCCTACCAACCCTAAACTTTTGAACAGTAGTATATATTTAAAATTATAAATAATACACATTTTTACTAAAGAAGGACTATCATACTCAAGAGGTCTGATAAAGGTAGAACTGAAAAAAATAGGATGTTATGGTCAAATCAAAGATGTTAAACTGAATTGTATTGACCACTGAACCTGACTAGGCTCTTACAGTATATTCAGGCACACTGACATCAGATTTTATTACAGCCTTCAACCTATCACACAAACACCTCACGATAACGCACAGCAGAGTCTACATAAACACTGACTCTTAGCAAGAGGGTGGAGCTACAGGTCAAACAGTGCCACTGCCATACAACACACAGCAGAGCTTAAAATAAGCCATACTTAATCCCAGAAACAGTCTCCACCCAATAGACACATTCAGCATTAGAGATAAATCAACAAATACATCCCACCCCCACAAAGATTTAGGGGGAAAAAAACACAGATTAGAGACAATAAAAAAATGTAAATCACTTCGACACACACAGGAAATGAAAAGCTAAAGCAAACTGATTCAGACACCAAAAACACATGCATTTACACACTGTCAACTTTATATATTTATTGAAAGAGCCTGGGGCTCCGGAGTTAAGTCGCCACACAAACATTTCTGCTAGTTTCGGTAGTGGAAGGAGTGAGGATGCCCTTCATGTATCAGTGTGCGTCAGGTTTATTTTTGGCAGCAGAATTGATGTTAAGTCACAGCAGCATCTGCTTTTACAACCTGGCTGTATCCTTAGCATTCCCAACTAACCTACGGCTGTTAAGCTGGAGCCAGGCAGCACAAAAAGCTCTGTCTCTGTGGAAACCCGAAGCTCCATAAAACCATGAGAGCCTGAAAACATGCTTATAATCACCTAACAAAGAGCACAAGATAAATAATGCATTATTCTGTTTAGTGTATGAGATATTAGGACTAAACACACAGGAGTGATGGTAATAAAGCCGTACTAAAGAACGCGTCACAGCGTATTATATATATATTTATATATATATATATATTTAAAAAATTACTCTAATCGCTCTAATTATAACAGTTATACAGGAAGTGCCATTTTACACCTTCAGTGGTGGACTTGTTGTTCTATTTTTGATTTGCTGTAGCCACTTCATTTTGCCCACCCGTCTGCTTTATGTTTGACAGAAGTCTCTTATGCTAGCCAAGGCTGAATTTATTTGATAAAAAAAATGCCGTAAAAACAGTAATATTGTGAAATATTATTACAATTTAAAAGAAAAGTTGTCTGTTTTAATAGATTTTAAAATGTAATTCTGTCTTGCGATGGCAAAGCTGAATTTTCAGCATCATTACTCCAGTCTTCAGTCTCACATGATCCTTCAGAAATCATTCTAAAATGCTGATTTGCTGCTTAAGAAACATTTCTTATTTTTATTAATGTTGAAAACAGCTGTGCCGCTTAACATTTTTGAGAAAACCATAATACTTTTCTTTTCGAATTCTTTCAGGATTCTGAATAGAAAGAATTCTAAAAAGAACAGCATTAATTTGAAGTAGACATCATTTTAACATTATAGATGTCTTCTTTACTGACAATTTAATATATATTTTTTTATATATCTTATCCAAAACTAAAGAAGAAAAAAAAAACATTTTCATCAAACCAGTGAATAACATCTCAGAGGAAGACTTAATTGTTTGATTAATTGTTTGACTTACACATCATTAAACTCCTCCAGGGAGGTGGCAGGTGTGAAAACATCCAGCAGGCCGATCACCTATAAGCACAAAGTGCAAAGAATACAAATGAGGATCATTTATTACTGCATGTACAGTATTGCATTACGATTTTATTGCATAACCTGACAGGGAAATCTAGAATTACCACAGAGGAAGTTCTAGAATTCCCTGTCAGACAGAATACCCCAAATTAAATTAAGATAAGAACAATACCTGTTTGATTGAGAAAAATATTTTTTTTCAGTGAGAAAATAAAAACAGTGTTCCAGAGTAGGGGTGGGAAATATGACCAAAATCTTACATCATTTCTTGTCACCAAATTCAATATCACAAAAAGCTAATACTAGTTCAAAATTAACCTCTCAAGCTTGCTAAAGACAAGTTAACAGTTAGTGATAAAATAAGAAACAAAGAAACTAATTACAACCATATAGGAAATTAAACGACAATAGAACAAAGACACAAATAAAATAGACCTACCTGAAAAACTTCAAGCACTTGAAATAAGAAATACTAAAAAAATTATTAAGTAATGAAATGTACAAAAAAAACAGCACAGTTTTCACAGTGTAAATTAAATATACATTTATTCTTAAAGTTACAAAAGTTATTCAGTCAAGAGCAGCGAGAGAATTTCTAATGTTGTTTGACTGACATCAATGACAGACGGCAGCAGGTATATTAGGCTGCTGTCACTTTAAGAACAAATGCGTGGATCTGCCAATTAACCATCAGTGGTTGGCCCTTTACCACTGCGGTGGTATAAAATTGCCACGGTCATAGCCCTAACTTTGTTGCACTTTTCCAAAACAAAAATTACTGAGAGTATGTTGTATAATTTAATACGTTTTTAGTTTAATTCAAATTGTAAGTTTTCTTTGGGGGGCAACAAAGGGATGCACCCTACACAAGGGGGGCCTTTTTGAGAACCACCATATTAGAGGTTCTGACAAAATGTTAATTGCTGCAGTCTATTCAAAAATATTTTATTAATTTGAATTAATTACTTCAAAAACTCACTCATTAAGACTCACTTGCTTATTTACTGGATGAATCTCTTGAATGAATGATTCAATGACAAGTTCATTTTTTAACTTGTCGCCACCTACTGGTGTAACGATGTAATTGATATAATCTTTATTTGAGTCAAGTTAGTTTCAAAAGGTGATTTACTCTATTTTGTTTGCAAACCGTAGACAGTAGTGTTTATATCCGAACTATAAACTTTTATCGCAGTACTTCTGTGAAAAAGTTGAAATAATGATACTGTGTGGTTAAAAAGACTTTGTGAAGCTGTTTCATACCTATACATGTCAAATGCCCTCTCTGGCTCAGCGGCAGATCTGAATGCTCGCTGTGATTGTACTTGTCAAATAGACATCTAGACTAATCGTTTTCATTCAGGAATAAGATTGTCTGGGTGTTTGAATCGAGATTGCGATCTTTTAACGATTTATCATCAGCTCTACTCCTTATGAAACAAATATATGTCTGCCGAAACAAAACTGGAAAAACTGGTTTGGAACAAAATGAGGGTGAGTAAATAATGACAAAATTTTAAATATTTGGATGAACTAAGCCTTTAACCATTAGGATTACCAACAGTTACTCTGCATATTGGCCTTGTCAGTTTGATAATACCAGGGATCCAAACTCACATTCTCATGTTTCATATGCTTGAGTAGCCGCAATTCCCTGTAGGTCCGCTTGGCATGGATGATGGACTGAAATGGCCTTGACAGTTTCTTCACGGCGACCTTCAATCCTGACTTTTCATCATATGCAGAGCTGAGAAAAACCGAAGGACATGATTCAAGCATGCCATCACACTTGGTTGCACAACTGAAACGCTAACATGCTACAACAGGACCAAAGTTAAAGACGGTTGGAAGTAAGAGTCAGCATTGAATTAACTTGCCATACATTTTAGACTGAAACAAAAGCTGGTCAGATTCTCACTTCCTCATGTAAGAAACCACCGATGTTTACAGACAGAACTAAAGGGTAAAACATACCTATTGCAACCAATCATAAAATACCTTTAAAAGGACAAACTGTTCAGTATTTAAATCACAGACACTGACCACCACGTGATATGTACTAGACCTAACAGTGAATGATACAACCTTTCAAGACACAAAGCATTTTTTATATGCACAATTTGACTGA
Source organism: Gila orcuttii (assembly GCA_026230005.1). Classification (NCBI taxonomy): domain Eukaryota; kingdom Metazoa; phylum Chordata; class Actinopteri; order Cypriniformes; family Leuciscidae; genus Gila; species Gila orcuttii. The sequence goes on from JAPDVR010000015.1 coordinate 28,430,916, forward strand.
GAGACCTGATTGATCTTATCAAAGAAAATCTCTTGGCTCCGCTTTTTCGAATACACTGGACAGGCTGAGAGATGAGCCTGGCACTTCAAACCCAGTGCAATCGGTTCATCAGATATTCAATTACACAGACACAATAAGGGGGCCATTGAAACATAATCTAGATAGCACGGTTGCCTAGCATCGTAATTTCTAACAGTCACTTGGGTGCATAAACAACCTGTCTACACGGAGGAGTAATTTAGAAAATAAGCCTGGCCTTCAAACACCTGTCTGTTTAAGAGAAAGAGACCTTTCTGAAAATCATTAGCAAACATTAAAGGTGAGTTAGGTAACACTTGTTTTGAGTTTAAGGAAGAAACAAAAGAACTCTTTAGATGTGCACAGATATGACTAGATAAAACAAGATGGCATTTCCTCAGTAAAACATTCTGTCATAATCAGCATGTTTCTGATCACAACAATTTAAGATGAAATGAGAATTTTTTTGCAAAGTAAAAAAAAAAAAAAATCTCTAATTCCACATTAATATGCAAAGACAACTACAAGTAAACTATTTTTATGTTGATTTTCAGAAAAACAGTGTCAAAACACTGCAGTGCTTGTTTGAGCACCTGTGGCCTGTTGCACAAACCCGGTTTCAGTTTCTACCCATGTAAGTTCAAGATTAGTTTGAGCAAACTCTGGTTTTTCGGGCTCAAGAAGGTGGATTGGTTTTTAGCAGGTTTCACTGCTATGGTAACTTGCGCTACACGGCTAACCTGCTCCGGAGCAGGTTTTATTCTGGGTTAGAGATCGCAGACCAAAACTCGACCAATCAGCTGTGAGTAAAGATGCAGTATCTCTCACTCCAAGTTAAAGCAGTTTATAGTGAAAACATTTTAGAAACAAAATTGCTCATCTTTTGCTGTTAATTATGTATATTATATGAATTATAATCAGGTATAATTCATATAATTATTATATTAATTGACAATATTACATTTTGCTTATAAATTAAAATAATACATGCATTAATATACAAAGCTTTAAAACAGATTAAGCTATTTGTTTGATTCACATGCATTGTTGATATAGTCCAATTTTTTCTTTCCACTGCCTTCTCAAACTATCGCTGCAGCAGCAGTGTTTTTTCCTGCCATGTAAATGAATTGAATTTCATAATGTTGTCATAATGTTCTCTTAATCTTCAGCAGAGAAGTGATTTGCACGGCTCTCTCGCGGGAGGTGAATCAAACTGACGCTCTCCATGTTCCGTGTGATTGGCTATTAGTTGCACGTAACACTTTCAGGTGCATGCGCTTCAGAGTTAATCGCAAACTCTGGATTAAACCGGAGTTGACAGAGAACGTTTATACCGAGCTTTGTGAGACTGTTGAACCTGATCTAAACCAGGTTGGATTTATATGGATTTGTCAACTGCAAACCTACTCTGAAAAGAGTTTGTTCAACTAGCTTCATGCAACAGGCCTCTGGCACCACAACTTTGACTCTACCAATAGCCCAATCAATTAATTGCAGTGTGTTTGGGAAACCTGTTTGAAAACAATAATTTTGTTTAATTCCATTTGGTGGCACTAGTGCTGCAGAAATAACAAGTTTAGCCTTAAAGGGATAGTTCACCAAAAAAGAAAATGATGCCATTATTTACTCACCATCAAATTGTTCTAAACCTCTTTCTTCTGTTGAACACAAAAGATGATATTTTGAAGAACGTGGGTAACCAGACAGCTGCGCGTCCTAATTGACTTCCATAGTATAGAAACAAAAAAAAAAGTAAAACAGAAACACTATGGAAGTCAATGGAGACCAGAAACTGCATGGTTACCTACATTCTTCAAAATATCTACTTTTGTGTTCAGCACAAGAAATTAATTCATACAGGTTCAGACAACTATTCCTTTAAAGGTGCATCCTGTAGGTTTTTGTTTAGCTCACTCTTATGCATCTCAATAATACGGTTTGGACTTTGGCCAAAGCTGTTATGCATATTTTGTTTTTGTTTCTTTTCCTTTTTCAGTCGATTGCATTACAGTCATGTGATGTCAACATGCTCTACATAGCATTCAGATTGCATGTCGGGAGTGAGTCTACGCCTTATTTGCGTGTACATTTAATTTTAATTATATTTCTCAAAAGTGTGGTTGATTTATTTATTCGCCTATAATGCTTTGTTAATACAAATTACTTATAGCACCTTTAAGTGAATCATAAATTAAGCTGTGTAAGTAAAGGAAACATCAGCACAGAACCACCAACAAACTTCCTAATAGCAACTAACGTTAAACAAACCAAACGAGCAATCTTTAGATGAATCAATCACGAGATTTAAGATAATAACATACGTCAAACCCTATGAGGTTTTCTCCGACTCATCCTGGGTGTTACTACAAGCAAACAAGAAAATTAAGTGCCATGAATCACTGACAACGGCCGTGAAATTACACGCAGCTCTGACTCATCGGTTGCGTTTCAAAACCTATCGAGTTACCTAACTTACAAGGTAACGGTACCCGGCAGCTCCCTTGGTTAAGACACAGACTAGTCATGGGGTGACCTCATTCAGGACAGACCCCACCAGATGTCCTCATTAAGACCACCCTACACCACTAAATAGGGCGAATAAAGAAAAACGTGGTTCTATATCAAAAACAATGACCACAGTTTACCAGATAAACAACTTTGCAGTTTATCGAGTTCATCTCTTCGACTTGCAACCATTTTAACGTATCACATCGTGCATCACGTTTGCCCGTCCACCGCAAGCTTCACTTTGAAACTGAAGTGGCATGCGTGCGTGCAGGCGAGGTGGAATTTGCAACATACGAGACTTTAAATGTTTATAAAGCGTGATCGCACAAGTTAGAACACTTTGCAACACTACAAGAACTTTAAACCCGCCTTTTATGACTAGCAATCCCTCTAGCATAACAAACCGCGGACTTTGGTCTTATTAGCAAGTTTGCTAACGCAGAGCAATGCTGTACGGGCCCGTAAGAATGAATGGGACACATCGTTCCGCCATAGAAACAACACTTAAATATTTACCAAACAGTTCCGTATGCACCAGAGCCGACGGGAGACAAGTTCTGATATCGCAAAGGGACCTCCCATATCGTCTTGTTGACCTCCTGTCGATAGAAAGTGGGTCTTTCTTTCTGCGACATGCCTGCAGAACGAGCACCCGAGGCGACTTGAGACTTCTGCTTTCCCTGGCTTGCCTGCCTGTGATTCGAGGTAGTTGAGTTTTCCTGCAACAATCAAAAATGGAAAGTAACCAACCGATAAAGTCAACCGTGCACGCGGATACTCAGGAACGAACCGCCCCGTTGTGTTTAGTTCATTCCAGCGGCTCCAAATGCTCTTGGAATGTGACTGTTCGGAAGTTGCTCGGTTCCGGGGTAACGGTGGTTTCGAGCACTATCCCGTCTGTGTCTCTCTCCCTGCTGCTACAAATGAAAGACGCAGTAAAAAAGCAAACCGAGTTCCCAAGCGCGCCCCCTGCAACACATTCACACGCATACAGGAGGCTGTAGACCTAGCATACTACAATGTAGAACACAAACTAAAAGAGACATGGAAATGTTTAATGCAAATATCTGAATACGATATTTTTCCCACACTAAAAAGTTTTAGGTGGTTTGAACTTTACAATGCACAATAACATCAGAGAGAACATACAGATGCATAACAGAAGCTGGTGTAAGATATCAATAAATACAGACCATATCTTTTATGGAATAATTAATTTTACATAAAAACGTTCTACATTTTATTTATATCTTTCATTCACTCAATGTTACTTTACAAGGACAAAGAAAAAACAATATGAAAACTAATAATATAGAAACGTGATAGATTTAGAAATTAAGAAAAGCAAACAATATAGTTACAGACTGCAGTAATGAGCAGAGAACAAAGACCATAAATTAACACAGCAGACTGAACCTAATTGGACAATAACAAAATAAATCTAAGATGGATGTGATATTATGGAGATTTTACCACAGGGAATTTCATTACACTGAAATGTCTGTCGCCCATGGAAGAGAGTCTGAAGCTTGGGACAGTGAGAAGACCAGAAGTTTTTAAAGTGTTGACATTTTTCCTGTATTTTTTTAAAGGAAATATTTGAATATAATTCTGTATGAAAATTTATACAGTCATGTGCTCTTGAGGGCTGGTAGGACACATGGTTCAGAGGTTATATTTGCCATTGGCATCTGGGTTGTAAAGGTAAGGCTATGTTTCTTGTCGGTAAACCTGTAAAGAAAACATTGTTTGACTTTAATTTTGAATTGGAACATTTTAAAAGACAAAATAGCAGTATAATTATTCTTCACACACAAAAAAACATTTATCCATTACAGTGCTGGACCCTTACCCTGCATCACTGCTAACCTGGATCTTCACTGAGGAAGATGTTGATAGAGCAGGAGGATGTGCTGCTTTCCTGTCAGACGGTAAAGAAAAACAAGAAAAATATTTTTAATTGTAGAGACAACCATGAAAGCCACGTAGCACTGTGTTGTCTGTCGCAACATATCCCAGGACACTGTTGAAATGATCGTAAAAATTAGCATTTGGGACCCAAAACTGCCTCAAAAGGAACTTGTGAAATGCAAAGAAATCCAGGCCTGAGATAACTGAAATCAAGTTGCAATTACATTTGGTGACAGCATGGCGGTGCTAAAAAGCTAAAAGAACAATAATATATTTTTATTTAGTACTGTCATTTCAAGATAATGTTTTCTAGCCTACAGAACATAATGTAATATCCAAATCCCTTTTAACTCTTTCAGACCCACTGTGCAATTAATGACTTTCTCTGTTCTTAATTTTAATTTTAATATTTAATAGAAAAATACAAATGATACAAATGAAGCCCTTGAAAAACTCTCCTATAGTCTGCACGGGAGGATTGATGTTTATTTTGATAAATGGGGGAAAATTTTGCATTTCTGTAACCCGCAATAGTAGTGGCATGTGGTGAGATTAAAATAAAATAATGGTGATGGTAAATATGATTTAACATACAGTGGGAACTTATGGTGCTGGCAACACCCATGTCCACCCTTTTTTCTTTATTATTGTTGTTTTGTTTTTATTTATTTATATATTCCCTTATTTATTTTGGTACAGTTTGTTGATTCATTGTTTTGTTTTATGTACGTTTTTGATGTAGTGGTTTGGTTATATGTCAAATTGTATATATAATTCTTGTTTTGTTTGTAAATAAGAAAATCAATAAAGTACAAATCATAAAAAAGAAAAGCAATATTTTAGCGAACAATAAATTTAAAATAAATATTGAATTCAATGTCTAATAACATTACAAAAACAACCTAATCCACAATGATTTTTCATTAACTTAATGATTTCATTCATTTGAAGTTTTCAATTCTATACACAAAAAAACTTAAAGTATATATATATTATTTCTGAAGTCAACTTTTACAATTATTATAACAAATTATAATTAGTAATAATTACAAATCTATTTACCTTATTTTTTGTCCATTCAATTTAGCAAAAAGCAGATTGAGCAGTCTCTCTTTCTGCTCCCATGTTAGATCAGAAATATCCACACTGGAGCTTTTCAAGTTGCTCCTGAAATGACACCATAGCATTTTCATTGTCATCTTGATTAGAGATGCACCTGAAGAGTGTTTAGAATTTCTGTGCTAAAACTCTCACACCATTTGTCAGCCTCTTCCAGGTCAGCCTGGACATCATTGGTGCTGTGTGGGGCATTAGAGAAGGTCCGTATACGAGGGTACACCAACCTTCCAGCCCGTGCCTCGTTCATTCTCCAGCGATAGGCCTTCAGAGCCTCCTGTCTATACATACAAGATCATCTTCAAATACGGGAATCACTTCCAAATGTGAAGATGAATCTTTAAAATCCCCTATTGAGAATATTTCACCGAGCAGCTTTAGGTTTTCACAACTTAAGCTAACCTGTAGTGCTGTTGTTGTGTTCTTATTTCCTTCCTCACATGGTCAAGAGCTTTGTGAAAGAAGAGCTCGAGTTCTTTACGCTGCTCCATGATGCTTTGCGCCAGCTGTTTCACTTGGCCCAGCTCCTTCTCTCGAACAGCTAGAAGCATTTCCAACCTCTCAAGGTCTGTGCCGTTGGCCTGCACGCTGACCATGGCACGCCGTTCCACCTCTTCTCTCTCCTGCTCAAACTCCCCAGACATGATGCCCAGAGCTTGCTCAAGTGTGACCAATTTAGCCCTTAGCTCAGAAGTCTCATTTTGTTGGGACTTTAACTGGGAATTGCCTTCCTTTCTCATCAGTTCATTCGTTTCCTGCAAAATCAATCAGTTGTAGAGTCATCACTGGACATATGCAATGTGCTGAAAACAATGGCAAACATGAGCACATCTCTGCAAGCCAGCTTAGTTAAAATGTACTTCGGTTTTATTATGCTTATGGTTTAATGAAATACTCAAGGCAAGACACTATCACAGTAAAAAAAACATTGGGTTGTTTTTTAACCTGGGTTACAAATATTGGGTCACCATGTTGGGTTATTTTCACACACAAAAAATGTTGGGTCATTTTTAATATATTTGGGTTATTTTTTAACCCAACATTAAGTGAGTAGATGGAAAACCATTGTTTTGTCATGCACTAGTCAATTTGGAGATTTTGCTTCTATACTTACACTGTAAAAAGTGATCAGTTGATTTAACTTATTAATTTTAAGGCAACGGGTTTCCTCAATTTTTTTAAGTAAATAAACTTCATGCTTAATTAAAAAAAATTAAGTAATGTGGAATTGTCAAGTTCACACAACCTAATTTTTTCAATTAAGCATTACAATTATAGTAATTTTAAGGCAACAGGTTTACTCAATTTTTCTAAACAAGTGAACTGAACACTTTATGTCAAAAACATCTAAAATATGACACTTTATCTATATATTTGCATCCGTAGGTTTTAATTTCAATAGCCTACAGATCTTTAAAGGCCATTTTCTCAAAATGATTTTTTTCTCCTGCACGGAGCCAGAAATCTCCACTTCAGTAGCACTTACACCAACCTTTCCAGTCTTATTCCTATCTATCCTCCTTTTTCCTACGCCCCATGACGCTTTGCACGAATTATGGGAGTAACTTCCGTTAAACTGTAAACAATATGCGAAAGGTTCGCTCTATGAATGCAATAATAAGCATTTTCAAAAACTGGGTACAATGACATGACATTATACTACCCACCCTTCAACCATCGAACATTAAAAGGAAATTTAAAAGTGTAAAAGCATTAACAAATTAGTACAACATACCATGAATGAATAACCCCAAAAGATCAATTATTTCCGCAGCAATACGGACGTGTTAAATATCACTGTTGTAATATATGTCTGTATTGTATGTTGCCTTAATCAAAAATGTGCATTAACTGGAACATTGAGAGCTAATATTTCAAAGTGATTTCCATCATTTTGACAGATTTACCTGCTTTAGAAACATTCCAGTAAACACTGCTAATAGGGATTAGAAGTGAAAAGGGGAGACAATTACATTTTAAAGCATCCGTGTGAAAACGAACCTGGAAAGAGATGTGAGGATTTGGGGAGAAAACAAGAGATTCTTAGTGCTTTGCAGTAAATTATTCATGGGATACATATCGTAAATTAAATCAGGAGAGCAGACCACAAATGTGCAGTATATGTTGTCCCTTTCCATACTGTTACAGCAGAAAACAAAGGAAAAAAAGATCACGAGAAAAGAATTCAGTGACTGAAAAGAGCTCTTCCTATAGGTATTCTTGTGATACCATGTCATATTAAAATACTAATTGTTACGGTATTATATAACATGAACGTATATAATACAACATGAAGGAAATTTTATAGCTCATTCAGTCAAACTGACGGATAAGGACTATAACGCACCTTATTATTTTAAATGATTTGTTTCAGTCTTTTTGAGTGGAACTTCCTGCATCCGGAAGTGCCTCCCATAATCTAAAATGCAGAAGGCTCATTAGGGAAAAGGTGGATATTATGAAGGTTTTTAAAGGGTTTGTTCATTTATAATTCACCAGATTAATAAACATTTTATTCCTAACTGATGTAGTGGCCAATGTTTTCTTTCTGGCTGTTGACAGTATTTTGTGATTTATGAAGTGATAAAAATAGATCCCTTCTGTAACACCCTTTAACTCTGATATGTCAACAGAATCAAAAGTTTTAATGTGGCTTGGTCCAATTTTAAGATTCTGTTCTAGAAAAGATCATTTGCATATTTAAAATTTTCAGAAACGTGTAGGCTAATACAAAACAAATGTCCTAATGCACTGTGATTAATCAACTGGGGAAGTATGGTGATATCTAGTGAACATTTTACCCTAGTTAACATTTTTACGTCTTGCCTTAAAATTCCTGATTTTCTGCTAGCATTATCACCTTCAAGAGAGCAAGGGAAGCATTCTTCTCTGTCAAGGCTACATTTATCCTTTTCAGTTCCACCGCCTCTTTCACATGATAATTCAGTGCCTCATTCAATCGTACGTTCTCCTTCAACACAGTACGTGATGCTGTTCCGAGCTGCCTGTTGGGAGCCAAAACTGACGATTTGACTCATATACACCAGTAAACACAAATCATACACATATGTGCTGGTCTTTTTTTATATGCAGTCTTTAAACAGAATTAAGATATTGAGTAACTGATCCATTCATGCAATTAAAAGAAGAATGGCTGCTCACACAATAGCTTCATGATGCGCTCGCTCTGCAAGCTCAGTGATCTTCTGCTCTGCTTCCTTCTCAAGGTGAATCTGTATAAAAGCAGACATTGCTGACCGTTCTAGCGTGCATTTTAGTGGCACGAGGATCTAACACTATAACAAAAGGATTTAAAATCTGATGGTAAATAAATGCACTTTGCTACAATTTATGCAATATATTTCAATGCATTATCTCTACTGTCTTGTTTATGGATGGATGGATGGATGGATGCTTTTTCTCACCCTTGCTGTGTAGAACTTGTACTCTGTTCTCGCCAGACTTTCTTGGTGTGCACGGTCAGCTATATACATTTTTTCTCTCATCTAGAAGCAAAAGAAACACATAACACACTATGTGTCTGGAGTTTTTATGCATTGCTTTCAATATGAAATGGCAGTTTGTGTTGTGTAGTACACTGATCAGATCTTCTTCCAGATTGGCCTTTATTTTGCGAAAATGCTTAATGGTTTTGAGCTCGCCCTGCATCCTCTGGAAGTCGCTTGACCTCTGCTTAAACCTCTCTTCTAACGCATCAATCTTCTGCATGTATTCAGCCACCTGCAACAGCCAGTCAATTGAAACGAATGTGGGGTGAAATTCAAGCCTTGCATCATAACAGCAGAAGCTGTTATGACCCAAGGCTTGAATTTCAGAAAAAAAGGGTAATCACTGACACGTACGTCTATTTGATGTGCGTGTTTACATCTGCAAGACATATTTTTTAGACTGTTTGCTCATTTGCAATACATCTACGTTTTCTGTCAGATGTCAAATATGTTTAAAAGATGTCTTTAAGATGTTTACGATTTAGAATGTAAAACTGACATCTTAAAGACAGCAGATGCTTTCCAGATGAAGTGATCTTTAGCAGACATCTTGCAGACGTACGTGTGCTATCTGAAATTCAAGAATTGTTACAGGCAGCTTGACATGGGCCAACCCAATTTGTGTGGAAAATAATAAACTCTTACCAAAACGTCTTTCTCTTGTGAAGTTTTTTCTTTTTCTCTTTTCAGTTGCTCTTCTAATGCAGCAATCTTATAGGGAAAATAGTAGGAAATGAACAGCACAGGATAAACGTAGGTTCTTGTTTCTCAGCCTTATGATGGAGATTTAACATAAATGCAGACAAACCGTTGTTGTTTTTTCACGATCTGTCCTTTTCAGGAAAGCAATAATATCATCCGTGTCTTTTTTGGCTGTGTACTGCTGGTTCTCTAGCTCCGCGTTGGCTTTGGCAAGCACGCGAGTAGCTTCGCGATATTCGACACGTGAAAATTCCGTGATATCAAACTTCGCCTCCCATAAAGTTGCGTTTAATTTGAACTTTTCTATTTCTGACTCCCTATCTGCTTTAGACTCCTGCTTGCCATCATTCTTGCCTTTTCTGTAAAGAAAGTGTAAAGAAAATGTAAGAAATCAAGTAAGAAAGCTGATTATAAATCACCTGAAACGATATCGTTCATTCTCACCCTTTTCCTTTGCCCCTATTTCCTTTCTTTTTCGGCATCTTTCGGCTCCTCAGACGACTATCAAATGACTTTGGACCTGCACTGGCTCATATTCGTTCTGTTTACATTCGTTACTATAGAAACGGTCATCGGAGTCACTGCGTTGAATAAATTCGTTTTTAAAAGCTAGACACACGCGTTTTTATTTTTGTCCTTACTGATATAGTTGTTTTTGTAGTTTTGGTGTAATTAGTTAATCTTAAGATTTAATAAACAATAGACACATCAGCTTTTCAATATCAAGTGGGCTATTTTTTTATTTATTAAAAAAACATCACAGACTAACTTTACCTAAAATACGACATTACCTAAAATACAAATAACGATTTAAAAAAAGAACAAAAAAATGTTCACACAACAAATTCTAGTATGCCAAAACATTCGAGTGATTAAATTGAAAAATGCAATATATTGCAAGCAGTTGTAGGCTACTGAAGGTTTAGCTCTCGAATTCATGAAAACAACATATCACTGACCTAAAAGAAAAAAAATATCATATATGATATATAACAGGATGGGGTAACACTTTATTTTACAGCGTCCTTGTTACATGTAGTAACTATAGTAGGCTAATAATTACATGTAACTAACCCTAAACCAATCCCTATTCCTAACCCTATAGTAAGTACGCTACATGTAGTTAATTATTATTACTCCATACTTAAATGTAGGCTATAATTACACTGTAACATGGATAACTTAAAATAAAGTGTAACCCAAAATGGCATGTACATGTAATAGCATGTAACAATGTGGATTTTCCACCATTATCTTTCACAAGCATTTGTGTTTAGTATACAATTTGTGTAGGCCTATAGGCAAATAACAAAAAAGCTCACATTAAAAAAAACTTCTCATGCCAGTTTTGCCTTCGGTTGGCATGTAGACTGGATTTGCTGAATAGGAGAAACAAACAGGTTTATAAGAGTGCTCTTGAATATGGCAGACTTGTTTTTGAGTCATTTGTTTCCCTCAGTCTCTTTGGGAATAGCAATATTGATGTTATAATGTCCACTATAGTGTCAAGGATGTCACACGATAGGCCAGCATTTCCTGCTGGTTTTCCCTGCGTCTGAGAAGTTCTAGTTCATCTCCATCTCCTGGGCAGCTGATGATTTAAGAGGAACAGAATCAAAGCCATCTGACGTTCTCTGTAAAAGAGCAGAATTCTATTAAGAAAATGTCTATATCTGTCTGTTAACACTATTAAATATTATTGTAACATTAGAACATGACATTATTGAGTGTCATCAAGAATATCTACAGAGTTTGTGGTACATAGAAAAATGAAGTCTGTCTTGTGACCTCCTCACCTCTCTGGAATATGACTTGATCTTGGTGAAGAAAGATTTTTTTGAGAGATAGATGAGGTCATCCTCTGCATCTTCTCCCTCCATGATGGCACAGCTATCTGCAGCTGGAAGTTCACACTCCTTATCTCCTGCTGTCATCATTAGCTTAGAGTACTTATACTGCAGCCTAAAGAGAGGGCATGAATACTCTTACAGCTTATTCATGTGGATTACTACAGTAATCTACTATATATTAAGTTACTATAGTAGCTTTTAAAATACATATATTTTGAAATCCAGTGTGTCTAGAATTTTAGGTTTTTGATCTAAAATTCTAGACACACTGGATTTCAAAATATATACATTTTAAAAGCTTTTGCTTGGAATAACTACACAAATTTAATTATATTTTAATTATATTATAATATATATCTTCCTTAAATAGGCATTACTAGAATAAAAGCTAGGCTTTATTTTATTTTAAAGTCGGCTTAAAACAGAAGTTGCAATCCCGATTGTGATGTACAGTTGTAATCGAAATTATTCACCCCCCACTGCAAATCAGGTTTATAGGCAAGATTTACAGAAGTTCAGCTGTTTGCAATGAACAAATCAAACAAAAGAAATTGAAATAGCTCAACACAACAAAAGTTTCAAGTGGTGTCCCCAAATTCAACTGAAAATGTAACTTAATGACTTCCTCAGTTTCAAAATTATTCAACCCCTTCATGGCAAGCATCTTTAGTACTTAGTAGAACACCCTTTTGCTGTTATGACCAGCTGCAAACGAGACACCAGCTTTTGGCAGCGTTTCTGAGGAATCTTAGTCCATTCCTCAAGAGCAATGGCCTCCAGTTCAGTTCTATTCTTGGGTTTGCGTGCTGCAACCATCTTTAAATCCCACCAGAGATTTTCTATGGGGTTCAAGTCAGGTGACTGTGATTGCCACCACTGATCCATAGGGCCAGAAAGTTCCAGTTTTGTTACGTCGCTCCAAAGAACAGAATCTCAAAACTTCTGCGGCTTATATGATTTTGAGCAAATTGGAGCCGACATTTCTTATGCTTTTGACTCAGTACTGGTGTACATCTCTGAGTTCTGGCATGGAAACCGCATGTGTTTAGAACGCACCTTGATGTGCAAGCTGAAACCTCAGTGCCTGTTGCCACCAAGTCTTGCTGCAAGTCTTTTGCAGTCACTCGAGGGTTTTTCTGAACCTGCCTTCTCAGAAATTGGTTGCAGTCATTGATAGCTTCCTTTTTCTGCCCCGTCCAGGTAGTGTAACCACTGTTCCTTTAACTTTGAACTTGCGAACTATGCTTCCAGCAGTGTCTCTAGGAACATCTTTTGTATCCTGTTCCTTGTTTGTGAAGGACGATGATATCTTCTCTTAACATTTTGGATTATTCTTTTAACTTAGCCATATTTCTAACATGCAGTCAAACGTGACACTCAACAAACCTAGCCAGTTCAGATATTTCATGTGTTCTAGCACAAGCTCACCTGGTGCAACTAATGAAGCCCTTGATTAGTTGCATCAGGTGTGCTTGAGACAACACCTGTTTTGCAGATGTGTGCAGTTGTGAGGAATTCTATTCAGGGGTTGAATATTTCTGAGACTGCAGAAGTCATTAAAAGTTGCATTTTCAGTTGATCTGTGGAAATCACTTGAAACATTTGTTGTGTTGAGCCATTTCAATTACTTTTGCTTGATTTGTTAATTGAAAACAGCTGAACGTCTGTAAATTTTGCCAATAAACCTGCAATGACAATAAGGGTTGAATAATTTTGATTACAACTGTATATTCAAGTAAAATGGCTTCTCAAACAAGAAAAAAATGAAGGTCATGACTTGATTGGATGGTTAGATTATTGTGGTAAGTAAATATGTCATCATAGAAGACATAGGCCTGGTTTCACAGACAGGGCTTCGATTAAGCCAGGATTTGGCCTTTTATAAACTTGCCTTAGAAAAAACATTACTGGTGTGGATCTTGAGAAAAAACAATGGCAGTGACATTGTAACTATGTTCAGATTGTTTTCATTAGTCACGTTTTCCTTTGTTAAGTTTTCCCGCCACTCCTTTGTTACCACGGTCCCCGTCATTATTCGTTTATTTGTACCAGCTCTGTTCTGTTAATCATCTCGTTTGTGTTTGTTAACCAAGTTGTGCCCTTGCCTTCATTCTCTGTCCAATCACCGTTATGTTAATTTGTGTTTGCTGTCACCTGTCATTCTGCCTGCCTGAAGTATTAAGATTAAACTTTGAGTGTACTGAACTGGATCTGTCTGTCTTTGTCTTCCTGCCTGAAACACAATGTGACTGTAACGGTCACCAGCTGGAGTGCCCTTTAGAGCCACCAGAGGGCACTCTACTTCAGTTTTTTGTTTTTCTCTCACAACTACATTTCCCATAACTCACTGCCCGGACTCATCATCACTGATCACATTCACCTGTTTGTCATTACCTTGTTTAGCTCATCCATTATAAGCCTGGTTTTCACATTCAATCTCTGCGTAGTTTTGTATGTTGTTGCACTGCATCTCTGAGCATTACTTTTGTTCCCTGTATTTTGTTTTTCTGGACTCTCTGCCTGCCTCTGGATTACCCGTTTGCCTTGTTCCCAGCCTTGTGTGTTTGTTTGTTTGTTTGGACTGCCTACCTGGATTTTGACCTGTTGCCTGTTCATTTGATTACGTGTCTGGATTACCCCCATCTTATTAAAAGCTGCATTTGCATCTAAACTTTCTTGTCTCAGAGCAGTTTTTGACAGTGACAGACATATCTTAAGATATGTCAGTGCAAGTTGCTTTGAGTTAAAACAGCTCAACATGCATTTTTGTCTGTGTTGCAAGAGGGAAGGGAATTTTGTTGAAAGTTATTTTGGTTAAAGATTATGAGGGAACATGAATAACAAATAAAAGATGTGCACAGATAAATCCTTTATAGTAAATACTGTGATATTCCATTAAAAAAATTGTCAATTTTGATTTCATGGTGACTCAGAGTCAATACTTTGTATATCATCCATCTTCATTTAAATTTTCATTAGATCCAATTAAACTTAGGTAATTTCACATGTACGCTGCTTAGTTCTCCACTTTCTGTTATTGGATGTTAAAGTAACAGTTTTTATCATTTTTAGGCAAGATTTCTATGCATCCCTAAATGGATGTTTTCAAGACTTTATGAAATGTATCAGTTTTCTGAAAGATAATAAACTATATATAATGTTCAGTAATGGACTCTCACTTGCGTGTCCTTTTCCAGAAGTAGCAGATAAGTGTAATGAGCAATACGGCAGCCACAGTTCCAATGGAGACGCCAAATTTCAGCCAGAAGTCCAGTGTCACACAGGCACTAATCTGCTGAGATGGCAGAGACACCCCGCCTGTGCACCTCAGAGGTTGCTGCCACACATAGGTAGTCCTCTGAGAAACACAAACACATTTTAGCTGCATTAAGTCAAAATATGCAGGATTGTTCTACAGCAGGGGTTCCCAATTCCAGTCCCTGTGCCTCTCCACTCTGCACAGTTTGTATGGGTGCGTCTCAATCTGCTCCTTAGTTCAGTAGTCAGGGCACTGATCAGGCAGTCGCCATTTTAAGTGCTGTCTCAATCGCAAAATGCTTCCAGTAACCCGAAACGTTTGCTCCCTAAAAAATCCCACAATGCACTGTGAGAACCAGGGAGCATCGATGCTCACTATGTTCCCTTACCGGAAGTTCTGGAAAAAGAAACATAAATCGTGCAAGCCAACTTACTACACATAATGACACATGAAATATGTTTTTTTTTTTTTTTAAATAAAATAAATATAAATATAATTTTTCAATTATATCTCAATTGACAGGGTCCCTACGCAGTGTTCACTGCTCCCTACTCCCTGAGCATGGGATATCTGTTGAAGTTCACTTCACTTAAAATGCATTCATTCAGAACACCCTGCAGCGTCATCAAACACAGACGAAACTCAAGTCGCGCACATTAGAGGATTTTAAAGGTTTGATGCCATAATAAAAACAATATAAATTAATATAAATTACCATATAATTTAATATGCATAATACATCCATACAAATATTCATAATTTTAAATTTCCCTTAATCTAATCTGTTAAGGTCCAGAGCCCAAAACTGAAGGATAAATCTATGTTGCGATGTTTAATAGGAAATAAATGTAATTTGGTTGTTTTAAAGGGTTAGTTCACCCAAAAATGAAAATTCTGTCAGTTCTCGCGCATGCGTCATGGCACTCTCGTGAACTCACGTCAGAGGCCCACACGGAAGAAATTGAATAGTGGAATAGAGTCGTTATTTTGGGGGGTTTTTGCACACAAAAAGTATTCTCGTCGCCTGATAAACTTAATGTTTAACCACTGTAGTCGCATGGACTATTTTAAACCTTGTCTTTACTAACTTTCTGGGCCGGAAAGATGAAATTACCTAGAAGCCTATGGAGGAGTGATCCAGCTCTCAGATTTCATCAAAAATATCTTAATTTTTGTTCCGAAGATGAACGAAAGTCTTACGGGGTTGGAACAACATGAGGGTGAATAATTACTGACAGAATTTAAATTTTTGGGTGAACTAACCCTTTAAATATGTCGTTTTATCTTATTTAACCTGTCATCATGATAGTTGATTTGTAACTGTCGCATCTCATGCAATTTACACCCATGACACCTGCTTCGGATTAGGATCTTAAGATGGCGAAATACCCTTTTAAGTCCACTTCGCAGGCTCGCAGTGCACTTACGGTTGAATGGAACCCACCCCTCAACTGAGCATGTCAGATAAGAGAGACATACAAAATGTGCAGAACAGGGAGGCGTGAGGACTGGAATTGGGAACCCCTGTTCTACAATAAATGATCCATTTCTGAGTGGGAGAAAAAAATGTTTAATTCAGTCACTGTATCATGATGTAAGTTGACATGTACCTGAATTCCTTGGATACAAGCACTCACGATTTCCTTATAGTTGCTCTCAGAGCAGAGAGGACAGGCATGCTGGGAACGCCACAGGAAATGGAAGGAGCAGCCGTCACAGGTGCCCTCTGAGCACTTACTACACCAAAGACAGAAAGCAAGCAATAAAGAGTGATATTCCTCCATCTTCTGTTGTTTCCGAGTTGGATTACAAACACAAAGCTTGTTAAAGTTCAGTCCAAACTCATAAAATATTCACATTCACACTTTCAATCAATGTCTTTATTGGTCTTAATTATTTCATTGGAACAGCCCCAAATATAGGGGAAAATTCTAATAAAAACTTGCAAACATTGCTTGTTTGCAAGGCTGCACAATTTTCATTATGATGATGATGATGATTATTATTACTATAAAAATATTATTCAAATAAATAAGATTTTTTTTATGATTATTATTATTATATTTCCAGTAAAATAAAATAATAAATTTTATTTACAGTACAACTGTAAAAATACAATATTTTATATTTTTGGCTGTCTTCATTTCTTAATCTTCAAACTTTTAACCATCAGTAATGTTTAGAGTAGAGGTGAGGATCTATGTGCAGCAATCTTTATTATAATTAAACAAACAAGAAGACGATGAAGAGAACAAGAATAATCCACCATGTAAACTAAAAGGTGACAGCTTTGTAAAAGAATCTAAGGAGTATTTATACACAGGATAATGAAGAACTAAACTAGAACATAATCGGTAACTACAGAAATAAATTAAAATCATATTAGAAACCATGACAACCAAGAAAACATGTACTAAACACAGAAACTAAGAACACAGGAACCATTGAGTAAAATAATGAAAATCAAAATAAAAGTCCCTTGAGCAAAAATTAACTAGATGTGACACCATCAAGCTTTTATTTTAACAGAAAACCACAGGGAGCTTAAAGCTGCTCTTTTGTTGACAACAGCCGGTTTAAAAAACAAATGCTTCTCATTACAAGTTTTAGAAGGTGGTTGCCTCATATTGCATTCCCAAATGTACGTAATAAGCGAGCCAAACTCAGAACACACGCAGAGATGAGTTTATGTGGCATTTACTGCAAACCAAGTCGTTTAGAGGCACTAAAAACACTGGATTGTGAGCTGCTTATGTGCACAAGAACACAGTGGCACACTTCACTCTAAAACATGCAGCATATACACTCACCTAAAGGATTATTAGAAACACCTGTTCAATTTCTCATTATTGCAATTATCTAACCAACCAATCACATGGCAGTTGCTTCAATGCATTTAGGGGTGTGGTCCTGGTCAAGACAATCTCCTGAACTCCAAACTGAATGTCAGAATGGGAAAGAAAGGTGATTTATGCAATTTTGAGCGTGGCATGGTTGTTGGTGCCAGACGGGCCGGTCTGAGTATTTCACAATCTGCTCAGTTACTGGGATTTTCACACACAACCATTTCTAGGGTTTACAAAGAATGGTGTGAAAAGGGAAAAACATCCAGTATGCGGCAGTCCTGTGGGCGAAAATGCCTTGTTGATGCTAGAGGTCAGAGGAGAATGGGCCGACTGATTCAAGCTGATAGAAAAGCAACTTTGACTGAAATAACCACTCGTTACAACCGAGGTATGCAGCAAAGCATTTGTGAAGCCACAACACGCACAACCTTGAGGCGGATGGGCTACAACAGCTGAAGACCCCACCGGGTACCACTCATCTCCACTACAAATAGGAAAAAGAGGCTACAATTTGCAAGAGCTCACCAAAATTGGACAGTTGAAGACTGGAAAAATGTTGCCTGGTCTGATGAGTCTCAATTTCTGTTGAGACATTCAGATGGTAGAGTCAGAATTTGGCGTAAACAGAATGAGAACATGGATCCATCATGCCTTGTTACCACTGTGCAGGCTAGTGGTGGTGGTGTAATGGTGTGGGGATGTTTTCTTGGCACACTTTAGGCCCCTAGGTGCCAATTGGGCATTGTTTAAATGCCACGGTCTACCTGAGCATTGTTTCTGGCCATGTCCATCCCTTTATGGCCACCATGTACCCATCCTCTGATGGCTACTTCCAGCAGGATAATGCACCATGTCACAAAGCTCGAATCATTTCAAATTGGTTTCTTGAACATGACAATGAGTTCACTGTACTAAAATGGCCCCCACAGTCACCAGATCTCAACCCAATAGAGCATCTTTGGGATGTGGTGGAACGGGAGCTTCGTGCCCTGGATGTGCATCCCACACAAATCTCCATCAACAGCAAGATGCTATCCTATCAATATGGGCCAACATTTCTAAAGAATGCTTTCAGCACCTTGTTGAATCAATGCCACGTAGAATTAAGGCAGTTCTGAAGGCGAAAGGTGGTCAAACACAATATTAGTATGGTGTTCCTAATAATCCTTTAGGTGAGTGTATATTTATATAATTAAATTGCAGCCTTTGTGATTTGATAATCACACTAAACCATAATCACGATTTCGGTTTTATATTGATCAAACGTGCAGCCCTACCCAAAAGTAAACATTTTCCTTTTGTACCTTGGTAGGGAAACATGGTCTTTCAGTGTTACAGTGGGATCACATCGAAGCCTAATGGAGGTTGATCTTCCATTTTTACATGCTTGCGTAGTTTCTCTAGATCTGTTGACACCATTAATGAGAAGAACATAACATTACAGATCAATCTGAAGAAAATCACTGAGATACTGAGTTGAGTTCAGAGTTTGTAAACACAATAAAAGCATTAGAATAAAGAGAGTACATACCACTGAAAGCAAGTACTCACCTGTAGTAGAATATGACATCCGGCAACTCTGATTCAACAGGAAAGTTGCCGTCCAATGACGAGATGTCATCAAATTTGTGGTCAGTGCTCACTCCTGTGTATAAAACATTTAGCATCTGATGAATCCCTATGCCCAGCTGGGATGGGTTTATTTGATAGCGATATCAAAGCAGCGGTAGCACTCACCAATTAAAGTGTCTCCAATACTGAAGGGCTGAGAGGACACAACACTCTGACCCCTGATCTCAGAAGGCACTACAGTGAACTGACAGATATAGCCTTTTACACCCCTCTTGCTTTCAGTGACATTCTCCTCACAGGATGCAAGAACCCTGTTCTAGATAAGAGACAGGCACACTTTATTGTGTGATTCTGAGCTTTTACTACTCAGACTTCAAGGTTTAAAACTTCATCTGGTCTAATTTATTCTCTTACTTCTGTTCCACACAATGCCACACTGAAATGGTGGATATATTGCAGCCCTTTACTGGTGAAGCGTGGGCTGCCCTGGAAGCCTGTGACGTTTGCCAGTGGAGAGAAATCATAATGCAAGGTCTCTCCTTTATGATTCAGTGCTAATGTACAGTCACTCATGCACGCAGAACGGCCCTGTGGACAAATAAAACAAATGTATGTAACAAGAACTGGATGGATATGTAAAATATTTGGAAAGGGCACAAACTGCAAATATCATCATAAGGAAAGTTAATAAAAAAAATATGCATATATAATAATAAAATATAATAATTAAATTGAATTATTATTAAAAAATAAGAAATGAATTATGCTATATTATCTTTATAATAATTTGTATTAATTATTTCACTTTAAGTATGCATGAGTGATAGAGATTTTCACTGTATGACAGAAATTCTTCAATATGACTAGGACTGTTATATACAGTGCCTAGCATAAGTGAACACACCCATGCTAAAGTTGACTAAAAAGAGGAATAAAAAAATAATCTTTTAGTCAACTTTAGCATGGGTGTGTTCACTTATACTATCCACTGTAAGCAGCAAAATATTAGTGTCTAAATCAGAAATTATATATTAATGGATATACAGTATACAGGGCCTGCGACACTACATAGAAATGCACAAATCTTGATACCCATTTCAATACCAAAAATTCACAAAAAAAGCCATAGGGCATATTTTTAAAGGTTTTAAACTGTTTACCAACTAAATATTTAATTCATTTATACAAAACTATTTTGTAACAACAATTTATGTATCTATACAAAAGTAGTTCACCTTTTAAAACTTTTAAGACCATGTGGTATTTTCCATTCTGTGTGAGCGGCCCCTGTTCTTTCAGCTCACTGCAGTTTTAAAGCCCTCACATTTTATGTATCAGGCATTCATATCAGCCAGCTGATGAACAGTACCTGTTCCGGCCAGTAGGCGGGACTGTTTCAGTCAACAGGCGTCAGTAAACCATTATTGATTCAAAGAGCTAAAGAGTTAATAAAAACTGTTAAAAAAATACTGAGAACTTATTTCAAGGATCTGTGGTTAATAAACTCCACTGTTTACAATGGAACCTTGTAAATTTATAGTTTTGGGGGAAATTAAAAAATATATTGCAATAAATGAAGGGTATTGAAGGCATTGATCGATGTAGAATAGGTAATCACTCATATCATATTGTTATAAATAATTATTATTTAGGTGGCGCTACCATCAATGGTCAGTCAAATAAAACTAAATCAAATAAATACATAGTAAATTAATTTTATAAAAAAAAATGGTTTCAACAGCAGATTGTTATAGGTCAAGGTGCATTGAAAACATTATATTCCCAGTATCGACAATACAATAATGGACAAATTACTTTTTAAAATATTACTCCACTTTGATGCACTGTATTAAGCTAAATTCTTTGATAACTTTATGCATGCGTAAGCAGTATGACAATGAGATAACAAAATAGCCTGTTAAAAAATATCCCATATCAATTTACTTCCCTTTTTGTCCTTTTGGACTTTAACCACAATATTCATCATAACCGTTAATATACTGTGTCTGTGTGTGTGTGTATGTGTGTGTGTGTGTGTGTGTGTGTGTGTGTGTGTGTGTGTGTGTGTGTGTATGAAACTGTTCTCTGCGGGTACATGAGCACTGAACGGCCGCCGACGGCCTGGAGCTCAATCACCGAAAACTTCTAAACAAATTGTAAAATAGGCATTAGTGCCTAGTGATACAAACGGTGAAACGGTTATTGTGTCGATACTGGGGGAATATCGCACGGCTGGAAAAAAGGCTTTCAGCCAATCAGATTCGAGAACCAGAAAGAACTGTTGTATACATATATATTATATGTGACCCTGGACCACAAAACCAGTCACATGGGTCAATTTTCTGAAATTGAGGTTTATACATCATCTGAAAGCTAAATAAATAAGCTTTCCATTGATGTATGGTATGTTAGGATAGGACATATATTTGGCCGAGATACAACTATTTGAAAATCTGGAATCTGAGGCTGCAAAAAAATCTAAACATTGAGAAAATCGCCTTTAAAGTTGTCCATTTATGTTTGTGCTGCATTTACTCACACAAATAAATGTTTTATACATTTACGGTGGGAAATTTACAAAATATCTTCATGGAAAATGATCTTTACTTAATATCCTAATCATTTTTGGCATAAAAGAAAAATTTATATGTTTGACCCATACAATGTATTGTTGACTTTTGCCACAAACATACCATTTGGAGTACTTACTTCATTACTGTAAGTATTGGGTCCACAAGGTATGCAGGCTTCCTTTCCGAATGGCTGCTCGGGCCTGATGATGGTATTTGAGGGGCAGCTTTTACACACTCCAGTGCCGTTCAGCATATAGTTTCCTGGAGGGCAGGGAACGCAGGCAGAGTCAGAGTCATCCAGAGCCAGAGCACACTGTCGACATTCTGAAGCCACACCCCCAATCGCATTAGTGAGGTGAACTGAGTAGATCTTAGCCAGGTCAGAGCTGTATTCATTTTTCTGTAACACAAACACACAGTCATAGATTATAAAAGGATTTTAGAGTCTAAAAAGTCTGATACTTAACAGTAAAAAAAGTAAAACAAAACAGGAAGTGAAAGATTTCGCTAGTTTAATCTCACCATGCTGAAGGCCGCAGTGCGCTGAAAACCCCAGGTGAAGCTAACAGTGTTGTTGCTTTTAATAAGATAAGAGTAGGACTGCTTTCCTATAGTGCCTGACCAACTCTCCACAATCATATTATTCCTTTCATTCTGCCCCTGAGGAGAGATGTAGACAAAATTTAGACATTAAAACTCTGAAAGATAAGGCAAAAATATTATAATGATTATATTATACGTTATAACTTAAAAGTTTGGGGTCAATACATTTATTTTTAAATAAATTAATAGTTTTATTCAACAAAGGAAAGGATGCATTAAACTGATCAAAAGTGAAAGTAAAGACATTTATAATGCTACAAAAGATTTCTGTTTCAAAGAAATGCTGTTTTTACTGTATTTTTTTTATCATGAGAGTTCTTTCAAAAACATTTTAAAAAATCCTACTGACCCCAAACTTATATATATAATTTTTATTTAAACAATAAAAGACAACACTCCTCTGTATACTGGGAAAAGTAAGCAAACAGATAATAGATATAAAAGTTAAAGATATGAGCCACAATATATACATATGTTTTTAGAAAATAAAAATAATAAAATGTTGTTCAATCTCTAATTGTAAATTTCACATATATTATAATATAAAACATGGTCAAACTCACTGCCATGAAATACAGGTTACAATCAGCTGTACACTTCGTTTCAAACACAAATGTTATTCTGGAAAGCACGACTCTCTCTTTGTCTTCACTCAGGGAATGAGGCTGGCTGAAAAAAAGGAAAGACCAAAATGACATATATAGAGTAAATTATTAACCCAGGTTTTATGTCTCTGGTATTAGTAATGCTGATGCTTCATTTGACATATCGAGATCATTAATAAGATGCAGTTGCTGTTTGTTAACATATGAGAGCAGTGTGTGCTCACCTGTATCCAGGAACTATGAGCGTCAGCAGCATGTAATCAGAGTCCTGATCGCTTGGAGTGGTGTAGATGTACTCACCCGCAACCTCCCAGCCTGATACAACAAAACCCCTTTACATCAACAACTATGGCAAAACAAAACAAAAAATGTCTAAAAAAAAAAAAACCGAAATCCCCCAATCAGTGGCTCACTCAAAATGTACCTGTGCTCCTCTCAGTGCTGCTGTATTCTGAGCTGAAGACTGAACTCCTCATGTTGCCGGGCATCTTGTTCCACCATTTATACTCAAAACCCAAAACTGGTTCCGTTCCAGCGGGACACTCAGAACATTCTGAACACATGTGACACAGTTGGTGATTTCTAATTCTGAATTCTGTTATTGATGCACTGAAATAATACACAAAAGTACACATTTAATGTGATGTACAAATGTAGTGTTGTCATCCAGAGATATAACACTGATGCATATACTGTCACAGGTTAGTTTAATGTTTGTTTTTCTCTGTCCTGTTGGCTGTGTCTCTCTACCTGTTCCATTTGAATAGAAGCCATGTGGGCAGGGTTCACAGGTGGAGGTGTTGCTGGAGAAGAATCCTGGATTGCATGGAGTACAAGCCACCATCTCCCCTGAGGCCGGGAGCTGCACTGCCCCCTCCACACTCTCGCTGCAGATCTTGGGCTCAATCCACTTATACATCAGCTGCGTCTAAATACACAAAAACAGTCAGTTGTCAGATGGAGATGATTTAATGTATAAATGGACATTTAGGGTGTGTTCACGCTTGCTAGTTTTGATTAGATTAAAACAAAATTAGTGTGATTGTTCTTTTAGTGTGAACCCTGCCATCTGAACCCTACTATGCAAGGGTACTCTGATGCGGTTTGAATGAAATGTGAACGCAACACAGACCAATTACATCTAACCAAATCAAAAACAGGACATGATGTCATGAGATGCGACCCTAAAAAGACAGAATGCTCAAGCTTATCTGTTTTTTCTCATCATAGCTATGTTGCCCACTACATTACAGTACAGGTGTTGAGACTGCCGTCTCCTTGCAGTAGATCTTCGAATTCCTGGCGCTGTTTTGACTCTTACACATTTTATAAGCTTTTTGTGAGTTCTCAACTGGTAAAAATACCATGTAGGCCTACACACATACAACAAGCGCATTTAGCCTAGCACACAGCATTGTTTTGGATGTTAGGTAAAGGCCTACGGCATAAAAGCTGTTTTTGTGTATCTTTAGGTTCGGTAAAAAATATAAACAAGGACTAAATGTATTATTTTCTGGTCTGGACCAAAAAAGAACATGAGAACTGAACTAACTTACAAGTGTGAACACAACCTTAAAATTAAATAAATAATATAAAATAAAATAGCATGGTACCTGACCACTGGAGTCACATGGCGTGTGAGTATAGAAGTAATCAGTCGCCTTGCAGGGCGGTCGCTGTAGACAGGTTCCAGAACCAATCCCTAGAGTTACACACACAGGAGAGAGGAAAACGCCAGTGGCGTTAGGAAAAACACACGCAAGCACACTCGTTTAGATAAAGTGATAAAACACAGTAGGCAAATCCAATAGCTTTACAGGCACAGGGGCGTCCAGGTCATTTACATTTACTTGCATGTGGTTACATTTAAATGCTTGATCGCATCTAGATGTAACGGTCACAACCCTTCACAAGGCATTTGTTGGGTGACCACCAGTCATTAAAAAAACATTTGATTAAATGCTTTGTAAAAAAAAAAAAAAACATTTAGAGTATGAAATCTATACAGTAGGCTATTTGTCAGTTTAAACTTTAAAGCATAGGTTAAAAGCATAGACTGTGGTTTAAAGGGGCTATATTTAGAATTTAGAAACCCATGTTAGCGATATCGGTGGCCGTTAAGTGAACTGCAGGCAGGAACTTATTGCTTAAATGCTCACACACAGCCTCGCACTCGTGCAAACATTACGTACAAGAGAAGAGACTGACTGCGAAATTCTTTTTCGTTCTTTGCTTAGAAGTAAAATGTTGGAATTTTACCCCCCAAAAAAATGACAGGAGTGAGAAAGCGGCAGTTTAGAAAGCATCTGGTCACCGCGATTTGGATATTTGCACCAGCTCTGCGATTCAACGGCATAATTTCGACAGATGAGGTTAAAATAACACTTTTATAGTTGAGAACGGAAGAGAGTTGCGGGAGCGCGCTTAACCTTGACACCTTTGGGTTTTTCCCGGTTTTTCCTGTGAAACCAGTCTACAGGCTAGGAAGTCAGGACATGTGGGAATGTCGTGTTTTTTCCTTCTTTTCAGTTTTGTTACAAGCTGTTCACACATTTGCAATTCAAAAATCCAGTAACACATTCAAATTATTACATATTGCCCCATAACAACAAATTTAACAATTAAGCCCTTTTAATATAGCTAACATTTTATAAATTATAAAATGCAGACTGACAAGCCTCAGGATCATTACAAATTTACTGTAAATATCCCATTAACACAAAACATCCTCACATACATGCATCTAAGTACAACAAAAAACAAAACTATGAGCAGAGATTAAGATGAAATGACATGGAGCACAAACAACAGCAGCTGCTGACCCTGATGGCCGACCTGAATTAACATTCATGGTCATTTTGCTTTAAAAAAGCTGAGACACACCTGAATAGTTGTCTGCCTCACATGGTTGACACGCAGTGGCTCCCTTATTAGAATATGAATTAGCAGCGCATGGGATGCAGCGGGCAGCCCCTGGTTTATCACTATAGGTACCAGGCTTACAGTGAAAACACTCAGATGTATACGAGACCCCTGAGAAGAAAAAAGGTCAATTGTTATTTTATAATTGTTTTTTTCATGCATTTATAAAGTATTTCCAACATGCCATCTTTATTTGAAGTACTACACAAATAATTGTGATGGATAAATACCTAAGATGCTAATGTTCTTCAGCAGAACCGGTTTGGCAGTGTTGGCAGCCAAAGTGAAACCCGTTGTTCTCCAGTACAAGACATTGTTACCACTACTCAGCTCTACCTGGTTAGACAGCAAAAAGAAAAGGTTTTGAGGCCTGGGACTTCCACATATTCTCTCAAAAGATACACACTTACATAATGATAATCCCAATCACTTTCGGATATCTTCATCCAGCGACGTTGAGAGTCTGTAGACTGACACTGGTCATTCTGAACCTGTTAACACACTTATGTTGTCATATCCCATATCATGCATGACAACATTATCAGGGTATATACCACCAGAAACACATTTGGTTATTATAAAACTGAGTTTATTACCTTTATATCGTTTACTATGTTATTTAAATATTACATAAATATGCAATTTAACTGACCATAATGTCTTTAAAGCAGTATATTCTTTGTTTACTTACATAAAACTCAAAAAATATGTGGCTGTCTGGATAGAAGTACTGGAAGGACACAGATCCAGGCTTCTTCAAACTCACAGCATAGGAAAGAGTTGAAGTGCATTCATCTGTGTTAGAGGCAACATAGTCACCTTTCGGGATCCATGTTGAGCTATACAAATGCAAGAGACACATGCAATGGGTTCCCATAAAAGCAAATTTCCACAAATGTCTGTTCTTCAATTTAATTTAAATTCAAATAACTCAAGGTCCTGACTCCTCAAGCACTTTTACATTTACTATTAAACATTATGTGCATACAATTACAGTTAAGTGAATGTTGAATGGTTCAACCATCCACTTGATCTTGAATTTTAAGTACAAGCACCCTTTTGCATTTTATGAATGCAGTAGTTCTCATTTTACATACATATGAGTCACTCACTTGGAACAATTTGTGTAAGTGTCTCCGAAGTTAATATTGATGCCATGGCTGATAAAGCCAGTGGGCAAACTGTCCCACTCATCGAAGGCAACACCCGTCCCAAGAGAATAGGTCCCTGCAACGCATTTCTGACACTCTTGAGTCCTCATGTCCAGAAATTCACCTTCACTACAGGTGAATGCTGACATCAGAAAAAAAAAAACACAATTAAATGGCTTTCTAGATTCGAAAACTCTATAACTTGTAACAGCATGTTATAGACAGTATTATTAATAATTTATATCTAGTAGTTAGTGTCTGTGTGTGTAGCCTGAAAAACCCTACATTATGGGGATAAGATGTCCCCACAAACATGGCAATATCCGAAATCCTTGTCCTTTTATGGACATTTTTGGTCCCCATGAGGAAAACGGTTTATAAATCGTACTATGTGATGTTTTTTGAAAATGTAAAAATCAGACAGTTTTCTGTGATGGGTAGGTTTAGGGGTAGGGTTAGTGTAAGGGGATAGAATATACAGTTTGTACAGTATAAAATGTCTATTGAAAGTCCTGGTAAAACATGAAAACAAAACCTGTGTGAGTGTGTTGTAGGTACTCACTGCATTGGGTGCCTTTGACTGGGTCAGGTAGTCCAGTGCATGTCTCTGGCTTGTTGGGTATCGCCACTCTCCATCGAGAGCCCAAAACGTCACAGTCTGTGTACTCAAAATGGTAATCAGACTGCAAAATAATGAAACATACAACAACTGAATTAAGATGTCTTTGTGTAATTCAGTTTTAAAAATAGGACCATGGAAAAAATTGACACAATATTTTGCAAGGTTAATACATTTGTTGGCACACTTGGACAACTTTAGAGATGTCAACCACATCAACCTTAGTCGGTAATGACTGAAGTATTTATGCAAGAAAATTATTTTGTACAGTCATCCAGTTACTATCAGGAAAAATAAACTAAAACGATAAAGAGGCTGATGCATGTTTTAGAAAGCCGTTACTCTGATTTTTTAATAAAATGTGGACATGAGATGTTGATTTCAGTTCGAATTATTAAAAAATGTACTTGTATATAACGCTACAGCTAAAAAAAACAAAAACAGTCCATTACAATGTACAAAACAATCAACATAGCCACAAGAAAAATGCTGCAACATTATTACAGTACTATAGCTGTATATTACTTTTAGGTCATTTTCAGTACAATTATTAGCTGAGATGCTAAACTTTTCACTTTGTGCTTCACAGACATAATACACATTTGTTGTCATTGTGGAAACCAACCCTCTACTAACATCTTGCGATTAATATGCCTCTGGATTATCTCCTTTTAAAACACTGTGGCAGATCAATATTTGCACTGTAGGCGGATCAACCCACTAGTGATCAGCTTCAAGGATGTCTTCATATCCTTGTCTAAACAAACAGTCTTTAACAGGTTGCCTACATTTACTCACCATTGTGCGAAGAGGGAGAAGCAGATGAAATAAAATCTTGAGTAAATAAACCGTTAACACCTCTAAACATTTTGTTTATATATTTATCCTAATTTGACTTAACATAATAATCTACTAAGATATACTTAAATGCTTAAAGGTGTGGTTTAAATGAATCAAATGGTTTGTACATGTTGACAGCTAACTCCCACAAAGAACAGGCAGCTGGAAAGAATCATGAACCTAAATTAACCTGACTAAATGACACCTGAGGTAACAGCAGACAATTCACAGAGCAAATCAGAATAACCCATGTGGAATGAAACAAGATTAATGGTTAACAAAACCTTAACATGACAAGTGGTAGAAGTTCCTATGTGCTTTGTGTTAGTTCAGCTACGTTATGTTTAGTGAGAAGAAAGAAAGGGGAAAAAAAAAGTTGTTCTGAACAAGCAGTCCACATCATAATCTCCACATCCATATAAATGATGAAACCAAAAAACCAAGGCAACAGAACGGAATGACATTTGTTTCTATGGTGCCTTGTAGGAGTCAGATTACCTGATGAATCTCTTACTCCCACATAAAACATTTGGTGTCTGTGTTGTTGTTTTTTTCACAAGGTCATTGGCAAGGTCTATTTTCAATTATATTTTCAATTATAATAATAAAATTAGACAATAATGTTATTTCTGCGCAAGCACAAACACACACACACACACACACACACACACACATATATATAAACAACATTTATTGATAAGCATGGAATGTGCATAGGCTTATGCCGGAGACACACTTAACGACTAGCTGAAATGAGGACACACTTAACCACTAGCTGAAACATTCTAAGACTGAACTGAACACACTTCGTCCCCTTGGAATTATAAGGTTCTTTCTGACATTTTTGTCAAAATTGAGTTATTCACATATTCTTATTCTGTGACCACTTCTTTACATTATGTGATGTTGTTTTTTAAGTTGTGTACATTTTGGAACTTTTTATTTAGAAAATAAAAATGTTATTTCTACACAGTCAAATGGAATGCAAAAACTTTAAAGCTCAATATCTCAAAACTGCTCAGAACGCAGATAGAACCTTATAATTCCAAGGGGACGACTTACAGACTATTTCCAATGACTGGAGCCAATTTTACACGCAGACTGTGAACACTGACTGAACACGACTTGGCGCGTTTGGTCATGATCAGTCGTAAGTACCAAATTACATTCATAATCGGCCTTACAGTCGTTAAGTGTGTCTCCGGCTTTGGGCTTGGCGGACTAGATCTGCTACGCTGCTTCTGCTCTATGATTGAGGATACAGATGAAAAATGCACATAAATAAAGTGAATAGAATCAAGCTGCTGCAAGGAAAACCACCTTGCAGATCTAGGCAGGTGGTGCTGGGGAAGGTGGAGGGCTAACAAAAATCCCTTAGTGTGCTGCAATGAGTTGATCTAGATTGGGACTGAAATAAATAAGTTAGGTAAACAGAGTCAGCTGCTCGGAAGAGTTTCATGACTGAACTATATATATACTAATATATAAATAATTAACAAAATAATTAAGAGATTGAAAGTCCTGATTTCTGTCATGTTGTGGTTAAATCTGCATCTGGCCATGTTCTGAGCCGGTTTAATTGTTTATTTATTTATCAATGTGTCTATAGAACACACTTTTGTTTCACTGCCAATACAAAAAGAAAAAGACAGGTAGCCTATATCAATGCAGGTACTATATCAACAGCAATACTGCCATTTGTGAACTGACCCAAACAGCAGATGTCCTTTTCACACAGCTCTCTAAGGCAACGGCCAAGCTTATCTGGACATGATAAGGTAAATGTGTGACGTGACCCATTTCCATATGCTCACTCTTATTCAAACATGATTATTTTCTTGAGAAAACCGAGGACAGAGAGCGGAAACATAAAGTTGGACTGCAACAACAACAAAAAATGTCTTCAATTCAATATCCTGATCAGAAAGGAAACAAGCACACTGAAAGTTCATACGGATGCTTGTGAGGTTTTTTATTAACTAAGAAAACATACAGCTCATGTCCCTTATTTGCTTTTTTAACTGATAAATGCTATGTCCATTTTTTTCCATTTGTTCCTGAAGGTTTTCATTGTTTCTTATTTGTCAAGTGAAATAATGTTAAACACAAGCTTCACAGCGTGATGATGTGTGTACAAGATGATTCTTGGCACGGGAGCAAAACAGGTGCCTTTCAGTTTCTGATCTGGGAAGAAATGTTGAGTGTATTTTCTATTTATGGCCCAAACAGTTTATTTATATAGAAACTGGCCTAGTCCTCCAGTCCTGTATGATAATGTTTGGTGTTTATAATGATCAATATTCCATCAGCAACAGCACCAGCTCACAAATGTGTTATTCTTTCAATGTGAGTTCAGCCAGTACAGTCTGTCAGTCAATAAGTAGGTCTAGGTGATGTAGATGTAGCAGCTGTCATAAATAAACAGCAAATTAATAGAAAATATATAGGACAAAACACATAATATTGCGTTATTTTTAAAAGACTATTTTAACGCTGCAATCTTAGACCATCTGTTAATTCAAAATAAAGTAGTATCTTACCTCTTTGCAGCTGGGCAATTCCGCTGTCTCCGTTAAAAGTAAAGGCAGCAAAAATATGACACAAACGCTTTGCGTTCCCGCAGTGAAAAGCACGTGGCTTAAAAACATAGCTGTTTCCAAAAGATATGTTCCCTTCAGGCAAGGCGTGTGACAAAACAGACGTGCTGTTAATATGCTGCGCTTTTATCCCGACACTGTTTGCACATACTAGACTTTTAAGCGTGTAACGCGCTCAGCTCTCCTATTGGTCAGTCTCTCTGAGATGGCGTCCCAACTGCAAACTGTGTCCGGACTCCGTAGGCTATATCTAAATAGATGAATATTCGTTAAGACTCAACAACAACGACAAAATAACACAATCTTATTAGTCCCTGTGTTTATAACGAGCAAAAAGTCAATGGCATAAGTAATAAGATGACTCTTTTGATCTTCAATTGGAAAGCACATCGGGACACTTTTTGCCATTGAGATGACTTGGAAATTGGAATCGTGTCCCAATCAACCTGAATTTATTATTTTTGCTGTTGTCAGTTAATCAAGTTATCAACTGTTAATAAAAAAGTGTACACCCAAATGTGCTTGTCTGTAATGTAAGCATTATGATTTATTTACGCCTCGCGCTGTGTGGTGGTGCAACAGAAACAAAGCTCAGTTGGTTTCTAGGCAACGGTGGAAGGGACAACAAAGTTGCTAGTAAAAAAAAAAAAATCCCAAAACCCATCGAGCTGTTACATGCCATAGGACTCTTCTGGATACTGTGGGAATATGCCACGAGAACGAGATCCGTTTCCATTCCCGCGATATGAAAACGACTATACATACACAGGGAATAAGGCAATTCAGGTAATTACAAATATGAACTTCAAACTGGCCTGGTATAAGTTTACAGATATAACGTTAGTTACCTGCGTTTGAAACGTTAGGCCTAACGTAACTTATACACTTTTATTTACATTTCTCAACTTCTCACTTATCTCGTTGATCAGAAATTGCCATCTGACAAGCCAACCCATCTCGCACAAAATGATGAACCCTGGAGGAGACTCCACAACACGACTACACAGGCCAGTTCTCATCGAAATGTCTTTCATTATGATACTACAGTAAGTTTATTTAACCTCGAAGGAGGATTTGAATTGACGAATTATTACTTAAATGAACGTACTGTAACTAAAGTAAATGAGCGCAAATATGTTCTGGTTCAAAGCAAATGTGTTTTTGAAATGCAAAAACTTTTGTTACAAGGCACCAAACGACAGTCTGGACATTCATCTTAAATCGATCTACGACCATCATCTAGGATTATTTCAAAACAAAAGTAAAACAATGACGCAGAAGGAAACTCTTGCATTGGATAATGCGTAAGGCTTTTCTCTCTCTCTCTCTCTCTCTCTCTATATATATATATATATACATATATATATATATGTGTGTGTATATATATACACACACACACACATATAGTTAATCAACATTTGAAGTGGATCAAAACCTTTCATCAAAGTTATACGTGAATTTTGAACAATACCCGTTACTGTCTTAGGACAACTTTGATGAACTACTGTATATACATAGGCCTACACATGTGTGCGTGTTTCCTGTATGGAAAAAAATGACACTTTCTTTTTTTAAGAAAAATGTTTTATTGCCACTTTAAAACAAAACAAATTTAATAATTTATTTCGTTTGAAGGCTTAGCAAGTCTGAATCTCTCAGCGATTGAAATGCACTTTTTACACAGGACACTGAAAAAAGGAGAATCAGAAGACTCCGTGTATGAGACCGACAACAAAGGAATAAAAGTATGGGTCGACACCCAGAAGGCTTCTATATACAGTATTAAAGGGTCAATAGGTGAGAAACAATATTCAACCCTTAAGAAATGGATTATATAGTGTAAAAAACACGTAATTAATTCTGTTTTTTTTTTTTATAGAGTCTCATCACACCGCTTCTACAAACCGAGGTTACTCACGTAAGCATGATGGCGGCTTTTATTCTACGTAGCGCAATACAAATACAACCTAAACAAGTAAAGAGAACCACTTGCATTTCCAGTTGGTTAAGTAATGAATCGCCGCATAACGTTACATGTACCAAGGCTAGAAAAATAAAATAAACGAAGACATGCTGGTGTCGTCTCTTCTTAAAATGGATACAATACGTTTGGGGTGCAGCTCCGTGAGGCTCGCTGATGGTTATTGTGAGATCAGAATCGCCATTATACTCAGTGAACAAACAGGGCGTATTGGAACCAGATCCATCACCCTGCTTGTTCTAGTATATCTGATCGAATCATCATTTCTTACCACAGTTTCAACTGTGGATGCCCTCAGTGAAAAAGCCTCACGATCATCGCTACAGAAGCTCCCGAGTCGGTTACTATCATCTCTGTATCCGAGCAGGGCAACAACTCGGATAAGATCAAATAAGATCATGGTGTAGATTTTTTTTAAGGTCTCATACTCACACACTTTCACAAAACACAAACATTCAAGCACACAAACTACCACTCTCTCTCTTACACATACGCGAACACATTCACTCAATGACCTCACGTCCTGGTTGACGTCAATATAAGTAGCACTTTGGAATCATGGGAAATTTTTCAACAACACCAAAACTCACAGTGCCCTCTTGTGGTCGGTAACGTTTTATAAATGTGAGGAGCATGTAATATATATATATATATATTATATATATATATATATATATATATATATATATATATATATATATATATATATATATATATATATATATATATATATATATATATATAAATAAAATTATTTTTTATATTATATATATATATTATTTTTTAAATTAATTAATTAAGTGCATTTTGTAAATTAAACGTGCAGGACTAAAACTACACAATTTAGACGAGACTAACTTGTTGGGTTAAAAACAAACACCTGTTAATTTCATTTAGTCTTAATGAAGAAATAGAGAGATCAAGAGTCGGTGTTTCCAAGGAAGGAAGAGAGTTAAAAACAGCATTGATGTCTGTCTACGGTAATTAGTTAATCTGGCATCCTGCGTGCCTCGTTTAGGCCTAGGTAAAGGTTAATCTGGAATGGCGTAATGAGCTTGAATGCAATGTCTGCATCAAGCATCACCGAACATAAACAGAGCAACACAGTGAGCGAAAGCCACAGT
This sequence comes from Gila orcuttii, assembly GCA_026230005.1. Lineage (NCBI taxonomy): Eukaryota > Metazoa > Chordata > Actinopteri > Cypriniformes > Leuciscidae > Gila > Gila orcuttii. The sequence goes on from JAPDVR010000015.1 coordinate 28,465,225, forward strand.
CTCGACACCAGCCACACAATGCTGGACTTCTTGAACACAACAAAAAAACAATCAGCTGTGTGTGTTGAGGTGAGCGTTACCTAGAAATGTAGTAACATAATTTAAGTTTAGTTGGTGAACCCTCAGTGTTTTCTACAAAGATAGCAATTTAGTGTGTCTGTATTTTTGTATCTGTATATGCTACAGGAGTGGGAATTAAATGTATTTGGTGTCCAGTTACTTTTCCATTGTTCATTTTAAGTGGAACAACACTCGAAATACTTTTTAATTCAGGTAATCGTTCCATGAAGCAATGGGAATCTTAAAGGGAAACTGATATACACTTTTGGTTTCAGCAGTTTTATTAAGTTGCTTTGACTTTGCTCTCTGCCTCTTCTACCAAAGAGGCATGAGTCAAAAGGCTTCTGAAGTTAATTGTGCTGTATTCGTAATGCAGATTGGTAGAGATTGGCATGGTTTTATTTCAGTTTGCCTAATAGCTGGTTTGATTTGCATTGAAAGATGATCTTATGGAAAGTACCCCATGCCAATCTCTAGGTATGGTGAAGGCTATGTGATGATGTGGGGCTATTTTAATTCCAAAAGCCAAGGGAACTTTATCAGGATGCATATTATCCTGGATCCATGAAATAACTGGCCTTTAAAAATAAAAATCTGCCTGACTCTAGGGAATTTAACATAGGGGTGTCCTGACTTATGCACCCTGTATTTTAAGGAAGATCATTTATTCATTTATGATACATTATTCATTCACAAAGAAAATTGGTGTCCTTAAAGGTTGGATTTTTCTTCATTTTTCTAATTAAGGCATTAAGATCAATTTCCGAAAGATTTTTTTTATTCTTCTTTTTAGGCAACTTTAGCATGGGTGTCCTAACTTATTCACATCACTGTATGTGTGTGTATATATATATATATATATATATATATATATATATATATATATATATAATCTCCATCCAGGTTTGTATGTTACCTTTTAATGCTTACTAAGGAAACCCATGTTGAACATCTTTTCTCGATCCTATTGGGTTAGTAGTCATATAATTTCAGTCTGTTTCAGAAGTCATGAGATCAAAATTAACTTGAGGACACTTCAGTGTTGAGCTATAAATAGTCCTCTTTGCTTCATTCTTCTGTGTTAGTAAATCAAGCCAACGCACATTTGATTCTGTCATCTCAGTCCTTTGAGCGGATTTAATTCTGTGCTTTCCTCAGCAGGTGGATAGACATGTTGGCACTCCCCAGCTGGCATTTTAACCTTGAGTCACTGTTGAATCAACGTCAGGTGCCAGTGTTGGATAACCGTTGAATTTTGTTTAGATTTTGCAAATCAGATTGCAAATTGGATTTTGGAACAACGTTATTTTTCTACTGATATATTTCATGGTTTTCATAAAAGTCATGGTTGTAAAAATGTTGATTTGACGTTGGCCTACAACTAAAAATTTTGTTTTATATTTCTATGTTGAATCCGTAGTGAGTCAACAACACAACTTCAACTATTTGGTGTTCAACGTTGTTTTAACATTGAAGTAATGTTTTTTCATAAACTGACACCATTTCAACCACATTTAAACGTTTAATGTCAGTCGAATGCCAGCTGGGTCAGTTACTCCTTTTTAAAATGCATTCTAAATGTATTAAGAAACGACCCATTCATTTGGCTGTATTTATTGGCATGTGTATTTAATCTGTTCACATTTTTAAATTTTTCTCTCCAGCGGCCAGGATTCAGACATCACAAAAAAGGTACAGGCACTGACTATGCTGTGATTCAAATTTACATTGCATGCACAGTGACAAACGTGTAGGCATAGGCTTATACATCTTACAGTTTGCTTCTCGTATAAACTAAAGCATTAAAAATCATAGGATTTGTTAACTTTCATATTCCCCTCTCTGTCTTTTAGAGATATATGTGTGTCATCCTCCTGTGTCCCATCAGAGCACTGACAGCGGAGAGGAGTTCACTCACCTCAGGAAACTGAATGGCTCACCCGGCGAGTGTCCCAGTCGCCAAAATCTCCATAAAGAGCTTCTGCTTGGCCATAAGAGGTGAAGAAGAGAAACATCAACATGGTTTACTTTGTAAAGTTGATTATGTTGGGAGTACTTTATTTGCCAAGAATAGTAAACAAGGTTGAAAGATATAATCAAGATCTAAATCCCATTAAGCAAACTGTGTTTTTCCTAAAATATACTCCTCTGAACAAGGTTTGCTAAACTAAAGTGACCTAAAGGCTTTTGAACTTTTTGTTCTCAGAGGGCTGTTGTTAGAGGAGAAACCTGAATTGCAGCGTGTGTTAGAGCAGAGGAGACTTGACCTGCACAGAGAGGAGGAACTTGCCCTCCGACCCCCTTCTGACCTGGAACAGGAGCTCCGTAAGAGACAGCAGAAACTGCAGGAGGTACTGACCATTTTTTTTTCTATTAACACTTAATGTTCCTCATCACTGGAATAGAGGTCAAGAGTTTTGCCAGATGCATGGCATTATTTTACTGTCTTTGATTAACTGAATCATGTGGCAATGTGTTTTGAAAGGACAGTTGTACTCGTGTACGTTTTACTCCCATTACAGAAGTTTCATATAATATTTGAGAATTTTGTAAAGTTCACTGCTCTTTTAAATATCTCTACAGTATGAGATGGAGGAACAAAGACGCATAGAGGATGAGAAAAATGTTCCAGAATTTGTACGAGTGAAGGAGAATCTGCGCCGCATACAGTTGACTGAACAAAACTGAAGGATATGTTGAGAAAAAGCGCTTAGTAATTTTTACTAATGTTTTCATATAAGAGAATATTTTGATGTTATAAAATTAATTGGTCTACAGCTATAATGTAGTTTAGTAATGAAGCACTGTATTTAAGAGTTTAGTTCAATTTACTGTAAATTTGAATTGAATTAAAGCTATTGATGTCTTGTATAATATTACCTGGTGTCTCCTACCCCTCCCCCTTTCTCTTTTTTTTTTCCTTTTACCAAAAAAAAAAAAAAAAATGAGCATAGCCTATATCTGAATAGGCTTACTTGTGAGTTATGATAGGATTTTAATATCATACTGGGCATACAAGGTTTGACAAGTGACCAAACTGGGAAAAAGTACCACTATCTTTTTTTTTAAGAGACTTTCATATTGAAAAGGGAAAAGTTAGGCTACATCCTAACATCTCCAACCATCTCACCACCAGAATATCATAGCATAGACTTTTATCTGACTTTTTAAAATGATTATTATTGACTGACCTACTTTGTTCCCCTAGAATTCCCAAATCGATTTTGTGTCTAGCTGCCTTTGCATTTACAGGTAGCACTTCTGCACATTGCCAGCCGGGAGAGAAACCTCCACGGACTCTTCCTTTCAAATGGAAATGTCCCCGTTTAATTAGCAGATCTTTAAATTCACCGAGAGGCACGAGGAAAGAAAGCCTGACCATCTGCCGTAACCTGCATTTATCAGAAAAGCAACAACAGGAGGCAAATGGGAAGCAAAGCGCGAAGAAATGAAGAAACTCAATCCATGTTGTGTTCTCAATGTATATATCTTTAAAGGTTGACATTTACGACAAATACTCTTTCAGCAAATTACTTTGAGCAGTATCAGGCATACTGCCACGCAGGGAAACAAAGTTGTGGCAGCGTGCCATTTCAGACGCTATTCATAAAGTCCAGAGGACTATTCACCAGCTGTCCTCTTGTTTAACTCTATTGTCTCGTTTTTCTCCCGCTGGCGACACGCCTATAGCAGAAGAAGCGTGTGCTGCCTTCAAAAAGATCTCTCACACACGCACGCTTACGAAGCATTCTAGACAAACATTGGCGGAGTAGCCTATTTGTAATGGTATCGCCCTGTTTTTATTTCTAAATTTGTTTACAAGCACAAATTGAACATGCTCCTCGATAGAATTTTAGGCAGGGGTCTATTAATTTGAACACGTAGTTTACTTTATAAATACGAACTGGAGAATGTTTCAGCTACATGGCATACCCCTCTGCGAAGATACGGTTTGGTACAGTCCAGTGGCTTTTGGCTAGCATGTCTACATCCAGCCGCACTGTGGAGTCCACCGGCACACGCGAATCTGCGGGAATGGAGTGAATGGGAGGGTGTGTTTTGGGCTGGATACAGCAAAGGAAGGTATGATTAAGATGCTAAATATTTGTATTTATATGACATTGTACTTGTATAATATTATTTGTGCACAACATAATGTGTAGGCTATTGAAATTATAATTTGTTAAAGCTCTTTGCACTCCGAGAAATCATTCATTTAAATGCATGCGCAAATTATTTTGATAAGCTTTTATTGCACTCGTTTCGGTTTTTTTTTTGTGTGTGTGATTTTTTTTTTTTTCCACCTGAAAGTACATTTTCAATAAATATAAAGGCTGATGATTTAATTGCATGGACTAGTGCAGATTTGTTTCTCCTTAGTACGGCCACCCAACCCTTCAAAGCATGGCAATTATAACAGAATGTCGGTTCAATCTATTCTGCATGATATTTATGGGCCTCGAGTTGATTGTGATTGTTGATGGCATGATTGCGTTATGAGTGATTAGATGGAATGCTTATTACAATGTAAACAAGTGATGTATCATTAGTCTTCAAGCTCCACGCATTCTAAGACGTTTTCCTTTGAATGCTGTATTTGTAAAACCTTTTTTTTTTCTTGTTAGTGCTTACAAGTGTTGTTTAACATTGATCTAGATAAACTTAAATTGGTTCATCCATTATGTGGTCTGTTAAAGTTAATTTAAAGGAACATTTTACAGGCACAGTCATTGCTATTTGTATATTGGCTTATAAGTTTTTTTTTAGAGGTCCATGGTAAATCTTAATTGATTTTGTACTGGAATACTGATTGCAAAGTGGTTTTTTTGTGTGTGACTATTTTTTATTCACAAGGGAGAATGAGTCTGTTTTTACACTTTTTAAAATTTTCTTTCTTTAATTTATTAGCTAAAGTTGTTCTTGTCTGTGAGAGGCTTATTGTCATGCCTTTTGATTAATCATTTAATATTCATTGAGTGGCATGATGAAAGGAGAGAAGAGGAATCACAGACTGTTTTCAGGTCTCTTCACTCACTCGCTCTCTCACTCTCCGCCATGTTTTGCATGGCAAATTAACATTCAACTGGTTTTTGGCTTTGCACCAACTATGGAAAAAAATCACTAAATTCTGTCGCTCCTATAACATCTGCGTCCACACGATTCAGCATCTCTATAATAACAGGCTCCACATACATTCTGGGTCGTGTTCAAGTCTCCTGTCAGACTTTCCAAGCTTTGGCCCTCTCAGGGAATTCCAGATCTGGCCGCAGTGGTAATGAAATTGGCTGGGTAGGCATTCCAATAGATCACAGCCCCACAGGCTCATGGGAAAGGGTGTTGGGAATCTAGTGAAAATGGAATAGACAGCACATGAGAATGGCAGACTACTGAAAATGTCTTTATTCGCTGATGTCTCATCTTTACGCTTGACTGCGTGAGAGGATGGGTGGATCTGTTGTGTTATCCTTCTGCTGCCGAGATCGCTGTCGAGAAGTCTACGTCCTGTCTGCTCTTCTGAGCTTAATGTGCTTCGTAATCAAGACCGGCCTAATGTGCTTTCAGGGTGAAGCTCCTTATGAGTGCAGTCTGTGGGTTTGAAGGAATAATTCAAAGTCATCCAAAAATTCTAATCTGTCATCATTTACTCATCCCAAACTTGTATGAGTTCCTTTCTTCTGTGGAACACAAAAGGAGAAGTTCTGAAGATTGTGTTGATTGCTTTTCTTTTCTTTTTTTACGGTTACGAAGTCCTTTTCAAGGAAAGTCAGTTCACGAGATAACTACATTTTACTGCTGAAGCCACTGCCATTTTGAGTTGGAGCTCTTAGAAATGTTGTAATTGAGTTCTATGAGGATGTCAATGCTTTTTACAGTAACATAACTACAGTAATTCCACCTTGAGACCCAATAACAGTTTCTATGGGAGCTTCTATGGCTCTTTTTATTTTGAAGATGGGACTTATTCCGCCATATTGCAGTTTCTCCCATTCATAGTAATTCAAGTGAACGTTCTACCCTAACCCTAAATCTTTGTTGAAGCTTGAAAGCTTCAGTCTCCACTTATTATAAACAATAACTCAAAAGCACCATAAATGTGTCAACTTCAACCCATGTGCTATATTGAAAGTCTTCTAAACTCATACAATAGCTTTGTGTGAGTAAAATACCAAAATTTAAGATGTTATACCTGCATAATTTCGTTGTAATTGTATGGAAAAGAACAACCAGCTCAGTTTTATTTTAATCCACGGAAGAAAGTAATTTCTCATGACATGAGGGTGTGTAAATGATGGCAAAATTAGGAGTTGCTTTTCATAAAGCACAGTTTGTCACAGTGACCTAATCCCCACTGCAGTTTCATCAGCGTTTCTTTTGCCCTCTCTTACTGACTAAGTCTTGTTGTATCAGCAGAGACTGTTCTCTCAGCCAACTGGCTGCTTGGGCTTGTTGACAGAGAGCTTTGCTGGTATTTTTTCAGTCGTCGGGGTGTCTGATGGAGCAGGCTAGTTTCTATTGTGCTGAGCTGCATCCATCCACATGAGTTACAGAACTGAATGAGGATAGAGCCTTTAGTGCCACAATCACACATCCTGTCAAAATTTCTTCCTTAGAGCTCAGGAAGAGGAATGATAAAGATCCACACTGACTCATTAGCAAGAATGTTGTCCCTTGTGATGTGGGTGGGCAACTAGATTTCCCCCAGAATAGCATTTATATAAATACAATGTCCTAGATTTTTTTTGTGGATGACACCAGCACTCATTAAATACAAGGAACTGTGGGCCTCATTTATAAAACATACATACAATTGGATTTCATCCTACGTCAAAAGTGAGGAACAAATACAGATTTAAAAGACAAAAACTGATGTGAAAATGTTCTTGAGTACAGCAACTAAAAAGCATCCTAACGTTTTGCGCTCGTATACCATTACTTAAAATAATCCAACCTTGATTATGAAATTGTAAAGATGAATAGGAAATCACAGTGTGAATTTGTTGTTATATGGGCAACATTTAAACTGCTTTGTGATACAGTAATTATGTCACTGAGATTAAGTCATTAATTTGTAGGAACATTTCAAAAACAACTTCTACATTTAGGATCATTCTACACACATCTTTCTAAATGAGATCTGATTACGGTTACTTTAACTTATAATAGGACTCCTAAAAAACAGTGTTGGAGATAATGTCATAAGATACACTAATATCTTCCTCAAATCTTATCACTGGATATTAAAGGATCCTTTGTAATTCTCCTGATTCTCAAGAAGATAAATTCGGTCATAATTTACTCACCCTCATGTATGATTTTCTTTCTACTGTGCAACACAAAAAATTGAAAAAAGTCTGTTGTCCCCCCAAAAAACACTCTCATTTTGGGGTGAACCTCCCCTTTAAACAGATCAATTAAAATAGACACAAGTTTCCTGAATCTTTGATTTCTTTTACATTTGTAAGAGGATCCGATCTGTCTTTCAAACTCTTCCCAGTGCATTAACGTTCCTCTACAATAACAGTAACAAGACTTGACTTTATGTAAATGTCACTGCAGCATCTCCTCATCTCTCCCTACTGAGGCTGTGAAATCTGAGACGTCACAGTCTGAGAACCCTAAATGTTATTCCTAACAACCCTTTAGAAACACTTTGCCTGTAAGTTTTCTTCATGGTAATAAGAGAAACCCTGACACTGTTATCTGAGTTATCAGCATCTCCCGCCTGAAGCTGAATCGGCATGGACACATTGTTCCACTTCAAAGCTGTGGCGAGTGTGCGCTGAAAGGAAAAAGAGGGGGTTCTCGGAGAGAACAGGTGCAGCCTTTGGAAGGGGAAGAGTCCCTTCTGCCATCTGTTGACTTCTAGTTTCCCCCCAAACACACTCCATCACAATTCACACACGCCTGCTTGGTCATAGTGATCCAGGTTGCTATGGTGCTGTATGGGAAGAATAAGACCCCCACATGTGTGCGTTCAACTCCGGGCAGGCGGCTATTGTGTTTTGAGACATTCAAAGATTTGGGGAGGGGGGTGTGCGTGTGTGCAGACTGAAATAGGGCTGGATAAGGCGAATGACCAGTTGCTTTGTCAGATGTTAAGGAGACGCTGAGGTGCCTGTGCAGGGTTCTGCTCGGGAGGTTTGTTTTTACATAATTGCACGGCCACAAGCCACTATTTGGAAGGCAAATTTACTTAGTGGTTGCTGGACTGGATAGCAGTAGAGTAAATGGAGAACGCTTGAAATCAAACAACAGATTTGAATCTTTTCTCTTTCCCATCAACAGGTCACATCTGCAGACTGAACTGGGATATTGTTTGATTTTTTTCAACAAAAACTGCAGAATTACAAAAACAAACATGGATTGTAAGGAGGAGATCAGTGACTCTGATAGCGGGATCATTTTAAACTCTGGTGAGTGCTTTCATTTCTATGTTAATGATAAATAATATTTAGAAGGGAGCAGAAAGCATATAGCTAAATTAGGTGGTGTAGTCACAATAAGACGTATTATTAGTATGACAATTAAGGAATATTGGTGAAGCTTTCCAGTTTATTTGATTTGTAATTTAAAGAATAGAGGAAATGATGGAGGAAAGTCAGATAATGCGACTCAAACTCTTGTTTCCCACATGATCCCTACAGCACATTTTAACAATAAATAATCTAAAGAACACAGGAAATGGTGGAGGAAAGTCAGATGATGTGACTTGTTTCCCACATGAGCACAACAGTTCAGTGTATCAAGGCAGGCCAATTGCTAGGCCATGTATCAAAGAATCATCATTTTCATTTTGAGGATGCGAAATGTCCCCTGTGTGTGTGCTCTTGTGTAATGAAATCTCTTGTGTTGTCCAGGCCCAGACAGCCCCACGTCTCCGGTGAAGGACCTGAGCACTCACACGCGTGCCATGAGGCTGAAGCAGCAGGCCCTTGAGGACAGACTGGAGTTGTGTGTCCTCGAGCTCAAGAAACTCTGCATTAGAGAGGCTGTGAGTGACACTGAAAACAAGCTATCAGTGCTGCCATCTTACCATCATGAACCATTTTTTTAGTTTAAGCACAAGGCATATATTTTAAATGTAAATATTCTCCACATGGGGGCTTTATTTGGGGATTATTTTTAGTAGTCTAAGTGGCGAGCAGGACGAGGCCGAGGGACGTGAGAGAACGGCACGTTTCATTATCACTTACGCCACCAGCCTCGTGCCGTTCTCTCACGTCCCTCGGCCTTGTCCTGCTCGCCACGGTCTAATTCAAGGTTACTCAAACCATCACAAGTAGTCAGAGGGTCTGTGGAAAATTCTTGAATATTGACCAAAAATCTGCTTGAAAACCTAGCAGGCAACATGATGTTTTCCCATTAATTTTCTCTTTCGATATTTCAGTCACACTTTAAACTAGGTTCCCCTCTATTCTCACTATTAACTAACCATTAACTATGTATTTTGCCCCAATAAACTCCTAATTACTGCTTATTAATAGTTGTTGAGTTTAGGTATTGGGTAGGAATAATGATTTAGAATATGGTCTTGCAGAAAAGGCATTAATATGTGCTTTACAAGTACTAATAAACAGTCAATATCCTAGTAATATGCAAGCTAATAAGCAACTGGTTAATAGTTAGAATTGAACCCTAAAGTGTTACCAAAATTTCTTCAATAAAGAGTTTGAAGTCATGAAAAGAAAAGTTAACCAGGGTGTGCCAATAAAGAAATAATAATCATAAAAGGACTCCTTGGTTCAGAGAAGTTTAACATTGGCCTAATTAACCAATGAAGCATAATAACTTCTAATCAGGAAAAACAGTTACACAACCGTTCAAAAGTTTGGGCTCTATAAGATATTTTAATATTTTTTAAATAACTCACCAAGGCTGAATTTATTTGATCTAAAATACAGTAAAATCTATAATATTGTGAAATATTATTACAATATAAAAGAATTGTTTTCTATTTTAATATATTTTAAAATACTAATATACAAAAATACAATCATTACTCCAGTCTTCAGTCACATGATCCTTCAGAATTGGTGATTTGGTGATCAAGAAACATTTCTTAAGTAGCACAACTGTTTTCAGCATTAAATTCAATGTTCATAATGTTACAAAATATTTCTATTTCCAATAAATGCTGTTCTTTTTGTAAAACAATTGAAATCTTACTAAGCCCAAACTTTTGAACATGCAAATTTAATTAAGTGTAAAAAACACTTTTTGCCAAAGTACATTTTGTCCCCACCACAGGTTTACAACACATAAACCATCCAATCCATCATTCGTCATTATTTCATTAATACATGTAAAACACAGGTCTGATCTTATGACACTTATCAGGATTTATAAACAATATATGGTATAAGTATGTGAGCAGCGCCGCACACTGACTCTTTTATTGTCTAATCGAAGAGCTGCTCTGCTCACTGCTGCTCATAAAATCACTTGAATATTATATATGGAGTTACAATAATTTTATGTTTTGATATTTAAAGCAGATGAAGCACCACAGTCTTCACCACTTTTTAAGACAAAAAATATTAGGATTTTAGGATATTATAGGAAAGTTTCAGTAGGAAAGTCAGCTGGCCCATAAGTGTAAATCAGATTGCTCTGATTAAGCCGGGCTTTCTCTTGTTCTGAATACAGCCCTTCAATAGAAGCTTTAAAGCCAATGGCCAAGAAACAGATGCTTCTTTGCATGTTAGCCCACATGTCTGTCATTCACTACTGGCCAAGCAGGGAGAAGATTTAAGGGCCTAATCATCACCCTTTGTGGACACCTCGACAATATAAACACAAGCATCTGCTCGCTCAAAGATCTTTTTGTTTTGTATTGATTAACAAACATGAAGTTAGTTTTCTCTGTCATTGCTTTTCTTTGAGTCCTCTCATGGTTAAAATGCTTTGCTTTAACAGGAGCTGACTGGAAATCTGCCCTCCGATTACCCTCTCCTGCCTGACGAGAAGCCTCCCAAAGTTCGGCGACGCATCGGAGCCGCTTTTAAACTGGACGAGGGTTTTATTTCACAAGATGGCGAGGTACAGGCCGCAGTTCCTACACAGAGATTATTTTAATAGCTATGCTGCAACTGGCTGTTATTTGAACCTACCTGGCTAGTTTTAGGTGGTATTATTATTAAACTGAATCCGTTCCACTTACATGGAAAATATTTTTATGAGGTGCGTTTATTTTAGCATTTTCAGCTTGTATTCATGCGGTTACCCCCTAAAATGTTTGTCTCCAGGAGTCTGAGCTGCACGCGCTCGAGGCTGATCTCGCCCTGCAGCGGCAGATTTATGAGGCGGCCCGAAAGCTCTCCCTCGAGGAGCACATCAGCAAACCGGTGAGGAAAAGCCGACTGCAGCAGTGTAAACGTGAAGAGAAGAAGCTGAAAGAGCTGCAGGATGCGAAATTGAAACACCGCATCAACCACGGCTGTGTCTCTCCGCAGACCTGCTATTCATCCAGACAGAGAGGTCAGCCAATCAGAAGCCATTGTTTCTCATATAAACTAAATTTCAGCGTTACAAAAGTGATTGTTATTTGTTCGTTCAAATCAGATCATTTAAATAATAGTCTTATTTTGGTCCATTTCAGATCTTTGTATGTCTGATGACAGCTCGCTGTCTGACGCTGTTGCCTTGGATGATGGTAAGTGAGCGACCCTTTATTTTCTGGTTAACATTAACTTAAACGCAAACTTTCACACCCCACTTTATGTGATCATTTGATTACTAGACTGTATGAGTTTGCTAATGTCGAAAAACTGTTCATCAACAGATTCCGACTCTGCTCCCTTTTCTCCGACTGTTCTGGGGTCTTCCACAGACAGCGGCTTCCAGCGATTGACACTCTTAAACAATAATGGCCCAAAGCAGTCGAGCTACAGCTCCAGTCTGGACTATGATGCCTCACCCATCCAGAACTCTCCGTGGAAGGAATCCAGCTTGGACCAGCCCTACCAAAAACAAAATCCGTCTCACTCTGCCTGCAGCAGCCGCTCAAGGTATTATAGGATATTCTAGTTTTAAGCCAGGTTTTAGTTGGAGTATATATAATGTAAGCGTTTACTTTGTGTTGTCAGAGCTATTTTATAGAGACTTGATAGAGCATTTGGGTAACGTATACTTTATCATTCAAAAGTTTGGGGTTGGTAAAACGTTTTTGGAAGGAGTCTCGTATGCTCCACAAGGCTGCGTTTATTTATTTTTTTGATCATTGATAAACTAAAAAACTAAAAGCTTTTTAGTTGAATTTTAGCATTTATTTGAAATAGAATATAGTTTTTACTGTTACTTTTGATCAATTTAATACATCCTTGCTGAATATAAGTATTAATTTCTTTATTTAAAAAATACCTTTTAACGGTAGTGTAATAGGTCACAGGTTTGTGTTTTGTCAAATATCTTTGACACAACCACTGAACAAATCAGCTTTGATTTTTATTGATACACTGTTCATCCAGTGAGCTGGTTTGAGGTTAAAACATTCTAACAAAGAACTGTGTCTATTTTAGATACATTTATTATCAGTATGTAATCTTCATAATGATCTCATGAATTGCTTCCTCTGTGTCAGCAGCAGTCCAACAGGCTCACCAACAGACATGAGAATGGCAGAACTTCCTCCAGCACCCCAGTTTGTTTTTAAAAGTCTGCCAATGCGGAACAATCAAGCAAACAGCGCCCCCTCCACCCCAGAGCTGCCACTGCGCAGACAGTTCTCTCAGTCCTTTAGGTAAGTAATATATAAATTACAGTCAGACTTGGAATTTGAGAATTGTCTGAATACTGTTCATCTTTAATGACATAAAGAATACCATTAAATACTCATAATTATCAGTTGTACAACTACTTATACTGTGTGTATATATATATATATATATATATATATATATTTACTTGTCAGTGCCTTCTTGTCTATCAACATTTCTATACTATCTGCCATCTTGGACATCATAGCAAATTAGTTTTACCTTACTGATCTGATATCATCTCCTATCAAATAGACTTCCCAGAAGCAAACCAGAATTGACCAAGGCCAGCTCAGAACTGGGACGGGGCCGGACCAAGTTGCCGCGTCGACGAGTGACCGAATTCGCGTTAGCCTACTCGGTTCAGCGTTTATATCAGTGCAGCTCTGAAGACAGCTGCTCCGAGCTTTCCATTTCCTCATATAGCAGTTCCTCCAGCCGAGAGACAACCACAGAGGCACCTAAACCCTGTCCGCCTCCATATGGCTACCATCGCACTGCTCCAAATAAAGCACCAGGCCAGCTCAACACCAACAGCACACTCAAAAACAACAACAACCCACCTCACCTCATGCCCGGCCCCAGTCAAGTCAAGATTAACAACAGGACACCTCTTCAGGTGGACATGGGGAGGCTGCAACTCGGACCGAATTCACAATCTGGGACCATGCATACTAATAAACCCCAACAAGTGGAGCTTACTTCACCCGAACGGATGCTCAAGCCTCCCCCGCCGTACACAAAGGTAGTCCGCACGATGTCGCTAAGAGAATTCCCCAATCATCCCAGCCGGGTGCATCCTCATGAAATGGTATCAGGAGAGTTTAAAACCTGGCATCAGAAAAACAATTTAGCCGTGTCCAAACATCGCTCGCTTGAACGACAAGGATCGATTCGAATTAAGCGCCCAGAGCCGCCACCTTACCACCAGATTCCCGCTCAAAAACAGGTAAAGACGTGTACAATATGTGCGTTTATCAATACCAATTTCATAAACTGAGCATCATGAATAAAATTTGTTCTTGGCAGTTAAATAATGAACATTCTTGTGTTTCTTTCCAGGTTTCTCAGAAAGTGATTCTGCAAAGGGCTTCCGACGGAACGCCGCTGCAGTGGTTTGAAGAGGAGGACTCCGAGATTGTGAGTCAGGTGTAACCAGGTAGAAGAAACCTGGAGGAAATTACACTGAGAATAAGTGAACTCATTGTACACCTTCTTTAGTTTTATTTATTGAGCCAATGGACTCATTGATGTAGCCTGATAGTGAAAATTATGTTAATTCTCACCAAGACTTTTCGACCAAGTTGGAGCTGAGCCAGTGAAATATACGCCTCAATTCCATATATGCCTACATTTGTGATTTAAATTTCAAGTCTAAGACTTCCTTGTAAGGCATCATGCCAGATATTTATGATGAATGTATAATATAATGGTAATTTTATTGATGTTAAGAGAGTGTTGCTCACTTTTGCAAATGACTGATGAATGGCCTCATGGAAATGACATCATTTAGTATATATTTGTGTCTGGTACACATTTCTTCATAACTAAAGTATCACGTAATGTCTTAGTTTCCCCATGATTTAATTTAACACATTATGAATAATATATTATTTTTCCATATTGTTTTTTATTTGTGAATTAATATTGCCCCTTTGCTAACACATTTTTTAAAATTAGTGAAATGTTTTAAGGAGTGTTGCTCAGCTACTGTAATATGCATTGTAATAATAATCCATCTGTGAGTCTTAATAATACCAAATGCAGATATTTTCCTTCATGTTTGTACACTAATTATGAAATATATTTTATATTATTTATAATACACTTTAATAAACAATCTCACAGATCCTCACTAGTTTTTCTTGTGCTTTTTTTGTGTTTGTCACATTTTCAAATATCTTACATTGAATAAAATAGAGAACAGTTGTATGGTATATATTGACAAGTGCTAGAGCAAGATTTTTATTCTGAGACAGTTTACAAACTATACATGAAACGGTTTCCCCTAAAACAAATTTAAAACAGCTACCAAACAGTAACCAAAAATTATCAACATTACTTTTAACAGATCATTCCATTTTAATTTCTATGGGTATTTATTATAATTTTTCACATCCATAAGACAGGTGTCTGCAGCAGCCACACTATTATGGCTAATATTATGATTGAGCAAAGAACAGTGAGGTAGATGACCAGGAGTATCCAGCGGCAGTGATACATCCATTGCATCAGGGGGCGCTGTCTGAAACCATACAAGTGAGTTCAGAAAAATGAATGCATTAATAATTCAATAAATAAAAGAACAAGAGAAGAATTAGTGTGTGATTGAGTATTAAGGGTAACTCACAAGCTGATGACACATCTATCACAGTCTATGAGGTAGCGCTCGGATCTCTTGAGCCAGGCATGACTGTGCTCCAGCGCTGCCTTCCTCCTCAGCCTTTGATGAGGTAACACTGGCAGTGAACTTGTGTTTCTCTTTTGACTGTAACAGATATAAAATCAACAGTCTCTTACCACCAAATGCATGTGGTTTCCTTATGTCTCTAATGCTACATTAAATTGAATTTATTCATGAAAGTTCTTCTCCGGGATTAATAGCAATGTGCCCATGTTTTAAGTAACCTACTTTTTTACATAGACAGGGTCAAGTCTCAGAGTCTGGCTGGGAAGAATTTGGGCAGATGATGTCTCCTCAGGACTATTCACCGTGGCAGTTTGTGAGGGACTGTCCTCTCGAGGTACTACTTCCCTTAAGAAATGTGAGACTTTAGATATGGTATCAGACCATAAAAGTCAACTAAATTTACCTCCAAAAAATGTTATATATTTTTGAGTAAAAGATGTAAGAAAAACTTTAGGACAGGACTTCAGATCAGAAACGTAAAGAAAGTAAAGGTTAAAATTTAATTTCATGTTGACAAAATGGCAGAAATTTATCCCATACTTTATAAATGCATGTGATTGATCTTATTGAGAACTGTTCATTAATGCATGTTTCATTTTTTTAAAGACAAACCAAGTCTCCACCCTACTTTTTTTTTTTTTTTCAATAATCTGTTTCAATCAGATGTACATCACAATAGAGTGCTGTAGTGATGATTTTGGACGTCCAACCCGGAAGTTAGCATGACCTTGCTTCCCTTGACAAAAACCCAATAGGATTTTTCCATTGGCTTTTGGATTATTTCACAAAATAAGCTCTGTACCAACAAAAGTTTGATTTTTGCACGTTTTGTTAAACTTTTACAAATTTTGAAGCCTAAATAAAACTGCCTCAAAACTGAACCACGGTCGCATGACTTCAACATCACCACCATTAAGCTTCCGACAACTCCTTTGGTCATTTTCCCTGGAAGTTTGAGTTAGAGCGCTATTATAAACACAACAAAGCTGTGAAAGCAGAGTAGAGAGTAGATGAGTTTTCCAGTTCGGCGTAATGATGTTTAATGTCCCTGACAACATCTGTAGTCCCTTTTAACCACTTGTTAGCAAATGCCAAGTAAAAGCTTTTTTTTTAACCGTGAGTGGGGTTTTACAGATGTATTTTATGCCGTAGAATAAAGCTTATGTTATCCACAGATCTTATTTAACGCATTTAACCAAAAAACCATTGAGTTTGAGGTAATGGAATCTGAACTGCTAAAATGCTAACTCATTTCTGAGCTTTGGCCTTCAAAAATACATCATCCCTGCAGCATCCTATACAGAAGAGAAATTCTGTTGCTACAGACTCAAATTACCCTCTGTCCATTAGAAGGCAGTCTTCTGTGTGGTCTGGTTTCTTTGTGTTTGATTCTCTGTCACTGATCTCATTGGTCACTGAAGATAATATAGCTTCTGACTTCTTTACTTTTTGTCTCTTCAAATAAAAGAGAAACAAAGTAAATCAGATAACATCAGATGTTTATTGTGGTTAAAATGTAATTGAGTGAATGAAACTCATTGTGCACTGACCTGGGTTTGCTTTGCGATGACATTTGCACTGATTCTACGCCGTAACTGTGGCTGAGAGGGAGACAGAAGAGAAAGAGACAGATATTATCAATCAGATGATACTCTAAAAAATCATTTAATTCACATCTGAGCTATACATATTATTTAAATATCTCCATGCATTCAGAAAACAAACAACAAAAAAGACATTTGATCAGGATAAAACTGAACAAGTTTGCAATCAGTACCTTCTGTGGTTCTTTTTCCAGTTTTTCAGAGTCAATTTCCTCTGCAGTAAAACACAAACATTTTTTTTTAAATTCTAGTGGATGGATCACAACTTTAACATCATGACAGAACCGAATGGGTGTTCTCCTACCCCTTTGCTCACAGAAATGTTGCTCTCTGCTGCTTTTCTCCATCTGTTTCTTCATTTCCTCCAATACAACACTGTTCCTCTCGTGGCGGCTCTTCAGGTTCTCCACATGAGCCACCATCAGTTCCACTGCATGGCTCACTTTAGCCTCCTACTCACAGAGACAGAATGGGATTTAACATATTAAAAGGACATTTATTACTACCAATTTAGTAGGACCCACTGTAATTTTACTCTGGTAGCAAACCCAGAGAAAATCAAGTATGGACCGATACCTGATGCACTGCCCCAAGAACCTCTGCTGTGTTGGAGATTCGTCCGATGGTGCCCCCGATAATGTTAAGACACAGCTCAAGACGCTGAAGGAGCCCGGCCCGTCTGATATCTAAACACATTCCCTTGAGTGTCTGTAACAAAAATACACTCCTAGAATCGGCATATGGCTGAATCCAAAATAAAAAATACAAATCAATAATAAAATAATCTATTATCAGACAGTAGTCATACCTCAATTACTTCCATGCTTCTTTCCACTTCCAGTTTGAGGTTGTCCTCAGCATTGTCCCGAGCGTGTTCCTCTGTCTCCAGCCTTTGACACAGCGTGAACTGGTCGCAGTGAAAGGCCAGAGAGAGCCGAGAGAAAGCAGCCTGTGATCGCAGCGAAAAGAAAAATTTAGGGGAAAGATTTATTCAGAAATAATCAGTATATTCAATATACTTAGAATTATATTTAAATAGGGTTTCCCAAACAGGTGATTAATAATTTTCTTTTTATTAATTTTAAGTTTACCTGCATTTCCCGTGACATCAGAGAATCATGAGCATGTAAATGGGTTGTTAAATTATTAAAATATTAACTAAAAATCTCAGGGGGTACTTCAATTTTCAGTATTGTAGTTCAAAGGGATCCGGCTGACAAAAAAAGAATCCCCGATTTAAACGTAAGAAAAACATTTATTTCAAAACTGCATTTATTTGAATATGGTCAGCCATAAAAATGCATTTATTTACATAAGGGAGAATCTTCATGCTACACTTCAAAGAAAACTGATACTCATCCAATCACATCACGTTGAGGTAAGAATATTGTATATACAATATATATATGTGTGTGTGTGTGCATATACCCCGGTTTGGTTCACAGACAAAGCTTAAACCTAGTCCTGGACTAAAATGCAAGTTTGAGCTGTCTTAACTGAAAGCAACTTGTACTGACATTTCTTAAGATGTCACTGCCACTGTTTTGTCTCAAGATGCACATCATGCACGTTTTTTTTAAGGCATGTTTATTAAAAGCTACTTAAATGCTCTAATTGAACTAAGGCCTAATTCTGGCTTAATCTAAGCCCTGTCTGTGAAACCGGTGCATAATTTTTGAATTTCAATCAAATATGAACTGACCTCCAGTTCCTCCTCTGTCATATCACCACTATGATGGAGAAAAATAAGACATTATAGGAATTTATGTCCACAAAGCAAGAATCAAATGTTTGGATATCCATAGAAATGGCTAGGGGGACTTTAAAGCTAGTTTTAATCACCTTTTAGGACCCAGCCTCTCAATAACTGACAACTCTTCTAAAGAAATTTGGTCCTCATGTTTTGACCCTTCAGAAGAAAATAGATAATATATCATTTAGAATAAGCAGGATTTATTGTGACCGAGTAACCTAAATGGTTTTGTTGAAGTGTTACCTTCCTCAGAGTCATTCTCACTGTTCTCTGTTTGGATGTTGGTCAGCACATGCTGGTCTTCACGGGCCTGACCATTGTTAAAACAAAATAAATTGTAATATATAGTCAACAAAACAAATATAGTAAAAAAAAAAAAAAAATGGATTAGATGCCTATTATAACTCACAAACGGAGTTTTAATGAAAATCTAATCAACTTATCGGCATATTAATTCCAAGTCGCAAAATAATTAAGAACTGAAATTGTCTAAAACTATAAAATATTTGGAATGTAGAAGCTCAACTAACGTGTATTCTTGTTCGTCTAGCACAATGGAGAATCTGGACTGTAAACACCAAGGTTTCTATAAATAAAGATCTATGAAATTCTGCCTACATATTCTTGTCCTCTATGAACAAAAGCCCTCTAACAAATTCCTTCAGACCACAACAATTGGATATGGACAACAGATTTACTGCTCAGTTTCAAGGTAACCACCACAAATCAAAGTCTGATAAATAAAGACAAACACTTTCTTACCATGACATTTACTGTGATTTCTTGCTCTCCACTTCTCTTCTTACTCCTAACAGGCACTACATAATCTCATTAAGAGATAGATGAGGCTAATAAGGCTGTTTCAGACATGTCATGGCTGCCACATACACTAGTATGACAAAGCCATTAACAACAGAAATTTAACACTACAAAACACAAATGTAAAAACATACTTGGCATGCATGGAGCCTTTTATAATCGAGCTTTTTCTGTGAACTACATGCAGCTTTTCACACTAAATCAGTCTATTAAAAAAAAGCTGAAAAACTTTGATAAACTATTCTTTTAATTTGGACAAGATACTTTGATGGCATGTTTTGCAAAAGAGCACTGGGTGCAGATATAACAGATTAAATGAGCAAATTTATCATTTATTTTAAACAAGGTATCTGCACACTTTTTAAAGTCAAATTTAAGGATTTTTAAGACCTGAAGAAATCAAAATTAATACTTTACATTAGGGGTGCACAATATTTTCAAAGTTTTGTTGATAATTAGATGATATTTTACTGATTGTGTTTGTGTACTGGTACCATGGCTGGTTTAGGCCTGTTGTTGACAGCTTACTCACGAAGATATTCATATTTTTCATATTCTATGCAGTGGTCAGTTCACAGCAGTGAAAGAAATTAATTTTTCTTTATTGAAGGGCAACATTTGCAACCTTATATTGAGTTCCAGGGTAGGGCTGGGCGATAAAACGATAACGATAATTATCGCGATATAATTTTTCTCGATAAAACGATATAAAGAGTTCGATAAATGTTCGATAATGTTTATGCGCAAAAAGCGGAACGAAACTCATTTGAACAGCGCGCCACACGGACCGTTAATCCGCTCGGCTCAAAGTCCAAACGGCAGCGCATCGCGAGCTCACTAGAGCAAATGCGTTTACTCGTTTCTTTTACTGTCTATGGTTTCTTCTGATCGGTCTCGCTCACGAGATCAAGTGAGAAGCGCTTGAATTCAGCGATGAACACAAATGTCTCAGTGATTTAAACCAGTTTAAAGGCAGATGAAACAGCGCTGACAAACAGGAGACACTGTGCGCAACGATTCAGTCAAGGCTTTTCAGTCAGAAGGCTTTTCCGTCTATAAATTCCCATCGTTTACCATGGATTAACTGTAACGTTTATGGCAAGCCGTTTTAGCTTAAATTGTACCCAGCCTTACTCATCGTAATTGCATTTTTACTGGTAAGAATTCAATTAGAGAGCTTTACAATTCAATTCTTACTAGTAGCAATTACAGTTAGAGAGCTCTTTAATGCAATTATTACTAGTAAAAACTGATTTAGAGAGCTCTCTAATTCAGTTCTTACTAGTAAGAATGCAATTGCAGATCTCTTTAATTCAATTAGAGAGCTCTTTAATGCAATTATTACTAGTAGGAATTCAATTAGAGAGGTCTACAATTCAATTCTTACTAGTAGCAATTACAATTAGAGAGCTCTCTAATTCAATTCTTACTAGTAAATATACAATTAGAGAGCTCTCTAATTAAATTATTACTAGTAAGAATTACAATTGCAGAGCTCTCTAATTCAATTCTTACTAGTAACAATTCCAATTAGAGAGCTCTACAAATGAATTTTTACTAGTCATATGTCTCCATTGACTTCCATTCATTTTTAATTACGGAGCTCTCTAATTGAATTGTTACTAGTAAGAATTACAATTAGAGAGCTCTCTAATTGAATTGTTACTAGTAAGAATTAAATTAGAGAGCTCTCTAATCCAATTATGACTAGTAACAATTACAATTAGAGAGCTCTCGAATTGAATTAAAGAGCTCTGCAATTGCATTCTTACTAGTAAGAATTGAATTAGAGAGCTCTCTAATGCAATTGTTACTAGTAAGAATTCCAATTAGAGAGCTCTCTAATTCAGTTGTTACTAGTAAGAATGCAATTGCAGAGCTCTCTAATTCAATTACAGAGCTCTGCAATTATACATATCTTTAATTCGTTTTTTTACTAGTAAGAATTGAATTAGAGTGCTCTGTAATTGCATTCTTACTAATAAGAATTGAATTAGAGAGCTCTCTAATTGTAATTGTTACTAGTAAGAATTGGATTAGAGAGCTCTCTAATTCAATTGTTACTAGTAAGAATGCAATTAAGAGAGCTCTCTAATTATAATTCTTACTAGTCACAATTCAATTGTAGAGCTCTCTAATTGTAATTCTTACTAGTAACAATTCAATTTGAGAGCTCTGTAATTAAAAATGAATGGAAGTCAATGGAGACATATGACTAGTAAAAATTCATTTGTAGAGCTCTCTAATTGAAATTGTTACTAGTAAGAATTGAATTAGAGAGCTCTGCAATTGTAATTCTTACTAGTAATAATTGAATTAGAGAGCTCTCCAATTGTATTTTTACTAGTAAGAATGCAATTAGAGAGCTCTCTAATTGTAATTCTTACTAGTAACAATTCAATTGTAGAGCTCTCCAATTCAATTCTTACTAGTACAAATGCAATTACGACGAGTAAGGCTGAGTACAATTTAAGCTAAAACGGCTTGCCATAAACGTTAGCCTAGTAATATTAACTACACCATGAAATGTGGGATATACATATTGAATTGTATTATATCATTAATGTAGAAAATGTATTAGATGACTAATGGAATATAATTACAGTATTTAATCATGTATTTTAGGCTACTGTTTTTCATAGAAATACCATAGAAACCATAAAGTTACATTTTGCCATGATGTGAGGTGCTATAGGCTATGCCTGGTTTTATCTGTGGTTATCATGATCTAAATGCATGATACTGGATGACCAATGGTTAATTTTAATAAAACTTAAACAGTCAGAATATTACATTTTACCAAATAAAAATGTGGTTGTTACATTTTTTTTAACAGATGTCAATGTTAAAAAATGTAACATACTGGTAGTAGTATTAGCTTGAGTTAGGATGCAGATTTACAGTCAACTCACTGTCAAATATGCATTTCAAGACAAAACATGTAATATTAATATTGCAGCCTGCACTGCAAACTGTGCTGAAGATACGGACCATCAAAGTCAGTCATCAAAAACCTGTTTCAAGACTTGAAACAATATCCCCCATTAGCACGCAGAAACTAAGAAATATATTTTTCTATTCAGTTATATATTTTGTTAAAGAAAAATGACAAATGTTTGAATGTTCTACCTGAAATTTGTGAAATGGCAAGTGTTTGTCATGATATGTTGATGTTCTGACAATAAAGAGTAGTTTAAAACCACAATTAATGCTCTGGTTTCTACAACTTTCACTTAGGAGCAAAAATCTGCCTTTAAACTTGAAAGAAATAAAGATTTTACATTTATCGTCATAATTATCGATATCGACTGATTTAAAAAAAATTATCGTGATAATTTTTTTTGGCCATATCGCCCAGCCCTATTCCAGGGGCATTTTCACCCATATATGGACCTTTTTTTTTTTTTTTTTTTTACTTAGAGGAATGCATCACCTTTTATGCCAAATTCTAACATTCAAATTAAATTATTAGAATAATAACACAATACCACTGTTACCAGTTAAATTAAATCATTAAATCAAAATCCATCTTTGCAGTGCAGAGACACAGAAGCAGCATCAGAACTGGCATTAATATATTTACACTCCATTTACAATTGCATAAATAAAGCTATGAGATTTTCAATTCTTCATTCAATATTTAAATATGAACTGATTTCTAATTGTAACATCTTAATTACAGGGTACTTTAAATGTGAAGCTAAACCCGCCACTAGGCGGCGGCAAGTCACTGTCTCTGGGAGTCATTCATTCAACCGATTTGTTCAAACGGCTGATTCGTTCAGGAAGTGCAAGCGATTGTTCATTGAATCGTTCAAATGATTCGTTCAAAACACGGATTTCAGTTAAGAAATCATCGCTCTCTTTTGCATTGAGACTCTGCTACGGTTTCATTTTGAAATTCTCGTCAGCGAAATAAAGGGAAAACAAACAATATTGACAATATTATAAATTGTAACTCACAATGTTCATTTAACTGTTATATAAAATAAATATCATATTTGCTATTGTGCACTGGAGAACAGCCCTCTTGGTGATGTAATATTGTATGATAACAACATATGATATATATAAAATACAAAAACTTTATACGTCTATTAGGGAACATTCCTATAACTGCACTGACAGCAAGCATGAGACAAATGCGATGTCAGCTCGCAGTGCGCCCTCGTACATAGTTAATGTTAGAGTAAAAAAATGATTACAATATCATAATAGACAATACACATCGCACACCACTAGGCACATAAAGAATGAACTTACAATTGAACTGAAATTAACCAGCTTTCTTCTCCTCTCCTGCTGTTTCGCGTGCAGGAGACAGACGTAATGCTGACGCGAATGAAGCGAAATGTCACGTGGCCTTACATTTTTAAAATCTAATTTTTAGGACTTTAAGGACCTGCGGACACCCTGTTTAAAGATCATGAATGACACGTTAAGAAAGACAGAAACAGACAATATTTGGACCAACTCCACATTTATTTATGGAAAAATTATGTTACAGAGTCTCTAATAGAGTCGCTGTGGCTTTCCCATGGTGCTCTTGATGTAGAGAGCTCTGACGTTCTGCCAGTTCTTCTTCAGCAGAGACACCAGGAAGTTCACAGCCAGGTGAATGTTGTAGACCAGCTCTTCCTCAGTCATCCTGACATGACCAACTCCCACAGCCAGACACAGAACCTGAACATGACATGATGGTTATAAACTTCTCAAATGGTCTTAAGCATAATTTGATCAATTTGATAAATACATCTTTCAATCAGCATGAACAACATATCTTGCAGTTAAAAGGAACAAAGCACTTGTAATGTACACTATTATTCAGAAATTTTGGGGCAGTAAGATTATAAAAATATATATTTCATGCTCATCAAGGCTGCATTCATTTGATCGAAGTTACAAAAACAATATTATGAATATTAACACAATTTAAAACTAATTTTAGGGATGCACCATATATCGACCACATATCGATATCAGACGATAAACGTTCATTTTTTATGTTATCGATCAGATAAGTAAAAAAGTTGATATATCAAAGCCAATAGATAATGGATTTACTTCAGTTGAGAGATGTGCGCTGTTTGTCATGATTGGAATCACTTCGAAAAGGAAGATCTAGTTGTGCAAATGTGCAGCACCAATCTGTCACATAGGCTTCATAACATAAGAACACACCTGTAAAAGAATGTTGCGAATTCTTATTTACCAGCGTTTCAGCGCGACGAACGCATTGTGGCGGAAAGTGCGTCTATGGAGTTAAGCCTTCATGACAGTCAAATTCGCTTGAGAATTCGCAACATTTTGTGCCATTGTAAATTGTAATGTTTATTTTGTGAATATATATCTGATTAATCTAATATAGGATGAGTTTGAGTTAATGAATGATGCAGTAGCCTAAGAGTTTAATTGTAACGGGGATCATCTTTAGCTTTAGTGTGCGCAGCTCAAACAGCAATGCACATTTATAACTATAAATGGGACTGTCCTATATACATATATATATATATATATATGCCATTATAATGAGAACACTGTTGCAGGGATGGAAATTAACCTTTTTGTCCAACGGCCACTGTGGCTGGTGGATTTCAAAATCTACCAGCCACTCAATGTTTTTACTAACCACTTTCTTGTTTGTAACCGACAATGTGTAACTGCATGTGAAAAATAATACTACAAGATCTACAATAATTAAGCAGTTTAATTAATCTCAAGTCTCAATGAAATACTGACATTTTCTCTTTCTCTCTTATACCATGAACTGATATACATTTCATTAAATGAGTAGTAGGGCAGATTAAACAAAAAACTGAACCGATGCTGAAACGCACTCTATGCTGGAGGTTGCTCTCTCTGCGAGAGTATGCCTGTTCTGTCATATTTACATCATGCACTCGCGGCTAGCTCTCTTTTGGGACGGCAATAACCGCCTCTCGCGCTCAAGCCTCAACGGAAGCAGCGTGCGGGTAGATGTTCACACGGCTAGCTCTTTAACGACGCAAGAGAGCTACCCCGCCCTAAAAATACACCATGCGCTAGCGGCTAGCTCTCCCTTTGGACGGCACACTGCCTCTCGCGCTCCCACGTTTTCTTCCCTCGTCGAATCTCGACGGAAGAAGCGCGCGTGTGTTGAAGGTGTGCCTCCTCTAAAAGTGTCTGCCGTCCGGGTGAAACAGTATGCTATTTTTATTTACCCGCCACGGTGGCCGGTAGGTGAAGCGAGTTTACCCGCCACAACACAAAATCACCCGCATTTGGCTGGTGGCGGGTGCTAATTTCCATCCCTGCACTGTTGTAATAAAAAGTTGTAAATTCTCTGGGTTTAGTTGCAGTTTCAGCACGTTGTTGTGGAAATAGCGCGTCCAGAACAGGGATTACACGTTCTGACCACCAGTCAAGTTCGCTTGTGTATTCACATCATTTTGTGCAGATATAAGTCTTAATATTAAGTTTACGTAACATAAAATATCTGATTAATCTCACATAGGATGCATTTCGTTGATTTAAACAACCTGCTAGAAAAGTTCTTCAGTTTCCCGGTGCTCATTCTCTTCTATGGAAGTAAAATAATGTCAAATGTTTTTGAAATAAAAAGCCAGTTGAATTGCACTACTTGAAAAAAAATAGGCATTGCATTAACCATGCTTGCATTTTAATGCATTGTATTTTTAGGGCTTTCATTTTTATGGGCTGAAATTCAACATGGCTGAATATTTAAGCTGTGAATATTTCAATTAAACATATTTGAAAACACATTTTCATTATTAAAAATTCAATAATCCATATTCACCATTCATATTTAATTTCCAAAATATTCAAACTGTTTAAAAATGCAACCTATAATATTCAACAGGCAATTTTCGGGCCATTTTATTTCGCTTTGCAAATTCGCTTCCACAAATTCAGTGGTTCAAATTCGACAGTAAATTCAACATTGACGTCCAGGAACTGCAGGAAAAGCAGAAGATTGCCGAGCATACTCTCCATCTGCTGTTAGTCGACCTCACCAGCAGGGGGTGCAAAAGCGCTTGTTGACGAAGACATTCATTCATAAAAAGGAAATGATCTGTGACAGTATATGCGGAAAAGATGATAAACACACAAAAGCAGTGTTTATGTTTCATTCAATAACTTCATTGTTACTTTCCCGGTGTATTCTACATGTCACAAATTTCTCTACCATGAACAGGATTATAATCGGTTTCCCTCAATACCTCATACAAGGATTCCCTTTCCGTTGGGACAAAAGGCTTAACACATACAGTGATATGAAAGACCAATCTTGCACCTTATTGGGGATGTAGGCTGTAGGCTACTATATAGGCTACAGGCAAGAAGATGGACTCCGATTATAAACTTTACGCGCAAAGTTTCATGCTGAGCGTTTCGTGATATACTGGCATACAATCAACACTTGATCAATTAATACGAACACTTTCTATTCTATTCTCTCTCTCTCCCTCTATATACATATATTAGGGGTGTAACGGTTCACAAAATTCACGGTTCGGTTCAATACGATACACTGGTGTCACGGTTCGGTTCGGTACGGTTCCGATACAGCAAAAAGAAAGAAATGCCAGAGAAATTTCCTTGATTTAATTTTTTTTTATTATATTTTTATTAAAACTAACATCATAAAGTATGATATTTTTTAACTTTGAGCAATGATGGAGCTATACTTGACTTTTCTTAGGAGCATATAAAACAAAACAGCTCCTTGGACAAAATTAAATGTAATATTGTAGTAGGTTTATTTTAGTTCAGATTAACATTTGAGGGCAGCAATTGTATTCATAATGTCAAAATAAAACCGACGTGATGTTACTTGAAAGCATTATAGCCTACTATTCCTGCCAAACTTCCATGGTTACAGTTAGTAGTGTTACTAAAGTAAATCCATGGTGAATATTGCTGATCTGTGGACACTGATAGTTCATTCATGGCACAATGTTTCTTCCTGGTTTCCACGTCAGCGCTGTTTGATCCGTTAATAACGGAGAAATGCGAATGTTTTTCATTAGATCTCGCAGCGATGTTATTATTTAAGTGGCGAAGTCAAATGCTTTCTTTACTGGATGTCTCAGCGCTGTGTAGTAACAGTGCTGCTTGAATAATATCGGCTCGCGCTGCATTGGCCCAGACTGATAAACGGTCCGTCAACCACACAATAAACGAGTAGCTCAGTTTCGTTCCGCTTACATTACATTTGCCATTTGATGTTGGGCAATGTTGTGGTCACGCCAGCGTCTCTCACATTATGAGCGCGCTTGCCACGCGCGACGCGCCTACATTTGAAATAACGAAGTTTTGGTCGGCAGGAAAAATGGTCCAACTAACCGTTCGGTTCAAAAATGCGTACCGAAAACCGAACCGAAAGCCTCGTACCGAACGGTTCAATACGAATACGTGTATCGTTACACCCCTAATATATATATATATATATATATTTTAGGGCTGGGCAAGTTAACGCGTTATCGCGTTAACGCATTTATTAATTAATGCCAACAATTTTTTTATCGCACGTTAACGCAGTTTTTTTATTATTATTTTGAAAGTCTGTTGCTCACTGGCTCTGAATAAACATAGGCCTACAGTCAAACCATGATCACAGGAGGGGTGGGATGTTGGTCAGCCAGCAAATAACCCACCCAAACAAGCAGTGGAGAGAGGCAGGTTATCTCTGGTGAACAGTTAAAGGGTTGCGCTCCACGAGTGAATGACAGGCGCTCTATGGATAGTACCTATAAAACCTATAGCCTAGATAATAACTATTTAGATTCTGGAAACTCACTAACAGCGAGCCGAGGATCAATCTCTCTTCTAATGATTTGTGCTGCGCGTCCTTTATAAAAAGTTATAGACAATTCAACTTCGGCAACGAGCGGGCGCGTGCGTGAGGCGAGCATGACCGCAACAGTTTCACAGGAACGCACCCGCTTGTCGCTGCACCTTGTGCTCGACCACGTCACCTCACTCTTGGCTGATTTATACTTCTGCGTCGGACTTACGCCGAAGACTATACGCTATAGACTACGCGTTGGTTTTCATTTAAATCTCTGCGTCGTTGTCCGCGTTGACGCGCAATTACACATGCAGAGGGAGCGGTTCTAGCAATCACAGCGCTTGCGGTACGCGTAGAATTGATGTTACATTTTTGGAGAGGTGCACGTCAGGGTACGCGCGCTACACAGCCACGGCGTGAGTATAAAGTATACATTGTTTTTTTACTCTGTTTAATGTAATCTTACGTGGGAAACCATGGCATAACCAAACCTAAGCTACTATAAGTAACGTTGGTCGACTTATATCTGTAGTAGTGATCATGACCTCTGACTACTACATAGACTGTTTCTGCTGCTCCCTGATAAAAGATACCTGTTGATTCCTGTTCAGAAAAAAAAACAAGAAAACTGGACTCGTTTTAACAAACTAGATAAAAGGTAATGCCCTGGCAGTGGCAAATAGCTTTGTTTAAATATTTGATTTGATTACATTAATGTTTAAGTTGAGATTTGAGATTACTGTGTAAAGGGAATACTGCTGGTATAAAAGCACCTTATTTGTTTAAAGTTATTGCACTTTTGTGAATATAGCAGTACATTTAAATCAAAAGTGCGCAATACACTACTTTAGAAGTCATTATTCAATTTTGCGCATAACAATGCGATTAATCGCAAGAAAATCATGCGATTAAAAATTTTAATCATTGCCCAGCACTAATATATATATATATATATATATATATATATATATATATATATATATATATATTAGTGCTGCACGATTAATCATATCGCAATCGCGATGTCAAGCCTATGCGATTATATGATGCAAAATGCTGCGATTTTATGTAAAATAAACAAATTAGGGCTGTTAACGCAATTAACGCAGCATCTGTTATTTTTTGTCATCCTTTGGCTGGTGTTACATGATCCCGCTCTTATTCGTGCAAATGCTTTAAAGTTCAAACCGTTAATGCGCGACAAATCAAAAGAGAACGCGCAGCCTGTGAATGTCCGACTGTGACTCACAGAACAGAAAGACGCGCGCCGATGCGCATGCACAGACCGGAATAGTTATCTTTCCGCTTGAACGAACAATAACACACAATTATGCCAAAATGTCGTTTGTCGAGTATCTTCATAACATAAGAGCAGTCTTATGATGGACGTAAAGAGTTGTGAGAGAATGAGCCGCGTGTGAGATCCGCGTCTCTACAACGGCTGCTCTTAAAAGGGCCAGCAGCCAAAGCTTTCTGTCAGTAAAGTTAATCAAAGAGCAAAGAAAATTACTCACTGCTCTTGACTAAAGATCTTGTGTAGCTTTAATAAGGATTAGTCTATATATAATTTATAATTTATGCAGTGCAGACTGTTTGATAACTTAAATTTCTGTATATGTCCTACATGACAGGAAGGGCACAGGTAAATAATACTTTTTTATGGGTTTATGTGAGTATTAAGTTCACTTAAATTAAAAGCTGTTATATTTTTTGAAGCCTAATAAATGTTTTTGAAAAAATTATAGCTTTCAATTGTGGAATCACTGTAATGGTGGATGGCTATAATTAATGTTTTAAATGGGGGTGGATTCATTTTTATCCAGACCTCAATGGCTTATTGATCATTATAGATGTTATCAATTATTTAGTTGTTGTTGCTAGTTTGAGTTGAGAAATACACATTTCAGAATTATCACTAATCTGTGTGTGCATTTTGCTTTAGAATCAAGCAAGTTGACTCATGAAACCATTTGTTTATTAAATCGCAATATTGACCTCAATAATCGCAATATGATATTTTCCCCAAATCGTGCAGCCCTAATATATATATATATATATATATATATATATATATATATATATATATATATATATTAGGGGTGTAACGGTTCACAAAATTCACGGTTCGGTTCAATACGATACACTGGTGTCACGGTTCGGTTCGGTACGTTTCCGATACAGCAAAAAGAAAGAAATGCCAGAGAAATTTCCTTGATTTATTTTTTTTAATTATATTTTTCTTAAAACTAACATCATAAAGTATGATATTTTTTAACTTTGAGCAATGATGGAGCTATACTTGACTTTTCTTAGGAGCATATAAAACAAAACAGCTCCTTGGACAAAATTAAATGTAATATTGTAGTAGGTTTATTTTAGTTCAGATTAACATTTGAGGGCAGCAATTGTATTCATAATGTCAAAATAAAACCGACGTGATGTTACTTGAAAGCATTATAGCCTACTATTCCTGCCAAACTTCCATGGTTACAGTTAGTAGTGTTACTAAAGTAAATCCATGGTGAATATTGCTGATCTGTGGACACTGATAGTTCATTCATGGCACAATGTTTCTTCCTGGTTTCCACGTCAGCGCTGTTTGATCCGTTAATAACGGAGAAATGCGAATGTTTCTCACTAGATCTCGCAGCGATGTTATTATTTAAGTGGCGAAGTCAAATGCTTTCTTTACTGGATGTCTCAGCGCTGTGTAGTAACAGTGCTGCTTGAATAATATCGGCTCGCGCTGCATTGGCCCAGACTGATAAACGGTCCGTCAACCACACAATAAACGAGTAGCTCAGTTTCGTTCCGCTTACATTACATTTGCCATTTGATGTTGGGCAATGTTGTGGTCACGCCAGCGTCTCTCACATTATGAGCGCGCTTGCCACGCGCGACGCGCCTACATTTGAAATAATGAAGTTTTGGTCGGCAGGAAAAATGGTCCAACGAACCGTTCGGTTCAAAAATGCGTACCGAAAACCGAACCGAAAGCCTCGTACCGAACGGTTCAATACGAATACGTGTATCGTTACACCCCTAATATATATATATATATATATATATATATATAAAGTCCTAAAATGCCTACGTGTATTGCATTAGCTTAAACTGGGATCATAGCACTTGCATATTGTTGTCCTCCTATTGTTAGTTTAACTGTAAATCGCTTTGGATAAAAGCGTCTGCTAAATGACTAAATGTAAAATTGGCTTGACATTGGACATTCGCACATTTAGGCACCGTCTCTAAAGTTTCATACAAAAATGTAACATTGGATCTATATATCCGCATCGGGGAATAACATTATGATCTCGTTCACGGTAGAGAAATATGCATGTAGGCTACACAGTAAAAGTAACAGTGAAGGCACCGAATTTAACAAAAAAACAGCCGTCATAATAAATCACAAATAAACTTACATTGCTGTAAATGAGTTTTATGAATGAATGGCTTGCTCTAATTTTGCTGGTCTTTGTCAACAACACGCGCTTTTGCACCCCCTGCTGGTGAGGTCGACTAACAGCAGATGGAGAGTATGCTCGGCAATCTTCTGCTTTTCCTGCAGTTCCTGGACGTCAATGTTGAATTTACTGTCGAATTTGAACCACTGAATTTGTGGAAGCGAATTTGCAAAGCGAAATAAAATGGACAGAAAATTGCCTGTTGAATATTATAGGTTGTATTTTTAAACAGTTTGAATATTTTGGAAGTGAAATATGAATGGTGAATATGGATTATTGAATTTTTAATAATGAAAATGTGTTTGAAATGTTTTTAATTGAAATATTCACAGCTTAAATATTCAACCATGTTGAATTTCAGCCAATAAAAATGAAAGCCCTAAAAATACAATGCATTAAAATGCAAGCATGGTTAATGCAATGCCTATTTTTTTGCAAGTAGTGCAATTCAACAGGCTTTTTATTTCAAAAACATTTGACATTATTTTACTTCCATACTCTTCAGCGCAAGTGATCAAACAGCAATGCAAAACATTAAAAGCTATGATTGGGACTGTCATATTATAATTGTATACATTATTGTAATAAACAGAGATAAATAGCCTTTGTTAATGTTAGTTAATAAAATATTTGTGTTCATGTTAGTTCACAGTGCATTAACTAATGTTAACAGATACATAAACAAAAGGCTCATCATTAAAAGCCATGTCCCAAACAAGTCAACATAAACCAAACATAATACAGTAGCCTAGTTTGAACCAGTGTAAGATTTTTTTTACTTTTAAAATTAATTTAAAGGTTTTGTGAAATGTTGAGCTTCAACATCAATTAAGATTAATAAATGCTGTAGAGTTATTGTTCATTAATTGTTTTTTCATGTTAACTAATGCTAACAAAATTAAACCTTATTGTAGTGTTAACATTTTTTAATAAATTAAGTTGGCCATAGGAGTGTAAAATTAATTTTAAAAGTTAAAGAATCTTACACCGTTTCAAACTAGGCTACTATATGTTTGATTTGTTGACATGTTTGAGACATGGCTTTTAATGGTGAGCCTTTTATGTATACAGGCTATCAAAGTATATTAATTTGAATTTAGATTTATCGGCCAAAATTCAGCATCATTAATCCAGTCTTCAGTGTCATGTTCCATCAGAAATCATTCTAATACGCTGATTTGGTGCTCAAGAAACTTTTCTTATCAATGTTAAAAATGGTTGTGCTGCATCGCAGAAATTCTTTGGTGAATAGAAAGTTACAAAGAACATCTAAATATTTTTTTTAACAAAGACCTTAACTATCAGTTGATCAATGTGGTAAAAAGCTTAAAAAAAAAAAAAAAAAAAAAAGGCAGCCCAAATTTTTGAACGCTAGTGCATGCTGGAGTGAAAAAGTGATGCGATTTCATGATTATAAACATACCTTCTTCATCTGGAATTTGATGGTGGATTTTACTTCATCCACCTTGGTGATCAGGTTCTCGTTATGGGTGAGCAGAGAGGGAAACTTTCCTGCCTTGTTGAGGCCAGGTCCCAGGATACGAGGAATCTGCTTGATCAGAGACTCAGAGGCCAGGAAAGCATCATACTTTTTTGCTAAAAAAGAACCACAAAATTAATATGTAGACTCAATACAGAACGAGCTATAGCACATACATGTCTTTTAATTTATAGCTAATGTTCTGTTGACCACGAATCTTTAGAGGAAACTAACCCAGCTTCTTGACCATTTTCTTGTTCTTGTTGAGCTTTTTAAGAGCCTCGATGTCCATGTGTGGGAACTCGGCGGCTTTGGCTTCATCACAATGCTGCTGGTCACCAAGGACACACACAGAGAACTTGGGGCGTGGGGTGGTCTTCAGCCTATGAGGAGTGACGGATTAGACTGACAGACAAAGCATAAGCATATCGGACCCCTTTCGACCCATGTGATGCAGATCAGAAGAGTCTTACCCATACCA
Source organism: Gila orcuttii (assembly GCA_026230005.1). Lineage (NCBI taxonomy): Eukaryota > Metazoa > Chordata > Actinopteri > Cypriniformes > Leuciscidae > Gila > Gila orcuttii. Next base: position 28,498,845 of record JAPDVR010000015.1, read on the forward strand.
CCTGAGCTGGGATCAGGTGTTGATTGCACAGGCATTTAACAAAATGGTCGGCTTAGGTATGACTGCACGAAAGCAGAAACCTATAGCCTCCCCTCATGTTTTAAGACCCAGGGTAGGGGTCCGCCTGCTTCACCAACCCTAAAAATGGGTGGTTCAGACAGACTACCCGAGGCTGTTCTCCAATGCCTGCCTTTAACTTCCCCGTTCAAGCAATTTAAATCAAGTGGATAACTAATCCATTTCAAGAGACATTCAGAGATTTAAGGCAAATCAAAGGCCAAGCAATGAGAAGGCTGGGTGATACAGTAAAGGTCCGAACCTGACGGTGCCTGAGAAACGCTTGTCCTTCTGGGGATCGTAGTTCTTCAAGCTGATCTGCAGTTCCACAGTCTCAAGAAACCTTAAATATAAAAGTCACTATAAATATCCCATATGCAAGTAAACAGTCACATACAGTTGTGTTGTTAACTAAAACACAGCTGTTATTTAAGCAGGTGCTTATTTCTACACATAGCAATTGGTTAAACAATTATTCCATTTAACTATTTTATTATAATCTAAACTAGCAAGTAATCCAACATCTGTTCACCAGAAGTTAACTTTCAAAAGCACTAGTTGCTTTAAAACAAATCACTATCCCAATAGTGACAAGTGACATTACTACTGGATAAAAAGTTCAGAAAAACTTCACAATTTTAACATGAAGGAATTCCAATTGTTGCTGCTACCTATTAAGACAGTAGTAGCTAGCCATTAGGTAGTGCTACATACTTAGTTACCTGCAACTATACCAAGAGCTATAAACTCATGTTCAAGTTTCACTAGTACTAGTCTATTTAAACGTAGTCCTGATGAACAGGACACTAGCACCAATCTCAATTTCTCCACAATGGAAGTATTGGATTAGACTGACAACACACTGTTCACCATAAAAATACTTGCTTCTTAAAATAAAAAAAAGGTACATGTGACAAATAAATCATCGATAATAAAGGTATAATGCTAATATGGCTTGCAATACAACATTTTTTTTTTTAAGTCAGTCAGTTGCTAAGAAAAACAATATTGTCCGAGTCTTACTTTCTCCTCTTACGACGGGAACCAGACTGGACCTCCCGAACAGCCTCGTACAAAGTGTCTCTTGAGACCTTGCTGTTAAAAAATACAAAAATATGATTAATTGCATGACAGTTTACTCCTGAGTGTCTCGAGCACATAAATGTCGCGAAGACTAAGTTTGATGATTGACAGTTGAATATGTCATTAACATGCCTCCAAACAGTGTTTTAACACGTCAATATTTTAATTTAAATGATGTTAACTATAAATAACAGCTCTCTAAATAATTATAATGTCAGATAAAGTTAAATAATGCTCAGATTAAACCGGATTGCATTGCAGATGGCCCGCTAAACAGCGTGGCAGCTCTCAAAGGCTGTTAGAGGTTGTCAAGAAACATTAACGTTACAATGTCCGACTGGCATTGCTTGATGATATATTTGCTCGTGTACCCACTAAACAGTGAAATATAAATTAATAGGGAACAAAACACGTTACATATAAATATATTTTAATATTTCTCACGTGCCTCATTTTGCCGTGATGTCTCTCCTTTCACACGGAGCTCGGAAAAAGGAAGGATGAAGGGAAGTTGCGCTGAATATATGCGCCCGGATGTGAAGAACGGACTTCCGGAGCCGCCATGATTGTTGTGGCCACAAAACGTCACCATAAGAGAAAACTTTGAATTTCACAAACTGTTATTTTGTAAAGTGTCAAATGCGTTTGTTCGCCATTTACAATAACAATAAGTGTACTAAAATTAGTATGATGGAAACAAATATTTTCATAGATATTATATATATTAAACATATATCACAATAATTTGTCTTTAATCATTCAAATGTCTCCTGTACAAAGCATTTAACTAATACAAATTCAGATTTAATTGAAAATATGAAGTTTAATAAATATTTTGATAATTAAATATTGATGTTAACCCATTGCAAATTTATATTTTTATTTTAAAAAATAAAACTTTATAATTTTAATACAATACAGTATATATACGTTTTTATTGCATTTACAAAATATATTTACAAAATAATACAATCAGATCAACAGAAACTCGTGTCATTTAAAATGAGAATAATATGTTTCAAAGAGAAATCCGTTTTAATGCAGCCTGCAATGATTTCTTGAGGAAGGTTTCATTAAAAGACAGGCAACTGGAAAGTGTATGGTGGCATGAAGGATTCACCTGAAATGAAAAAAAAAAAAAAAAAACTTATTAATTAGCAGTTTTACAATAGCTTTAAAAAAAAAAAAAAAAAAAAAAAAAAATTTAACATGTAGATATTTAGTGTTGTGATGTTTATTAGATACTATCATATGCCTCAGTAATTTGTGTATGGAGAATAATTAGGTTTCTTAGTATTAATGATACTGAGGACCATAAAATTATACTTAAAAATATTGTGGTTGAAGGCTATGGTCAGGTGTTTCTCAAAAATTGATATATTTCCATATTATACAGTTATACTCACATGTGACTGATATTTGGTCAAGACACTCAGCAACGTCTTGGCAAACTTCATAGATTTGCTAAAATGTGGAGACTGTCTGCAAAGCTGGTCGGTGAAGAGAGAGAAATCCTCTTCACTCAGATCAAGCTGTGAGCATTACAACAGAAACCATTAACATAGGACTAAACCATCCTTTAAGATTCAAAAGAGATTTCTGAAGTACCTTTGAATCCAGCAATGCATGGATGACTGATAACACACCCTCATCCCAGGACACTCCAAGTATTGTCCTAAGATTTGAATGCAAATTTCTATGGTTAGTAACCTCTGTCAACCTGTTAAGTTACTCAAACATGATTTATATTCCAGCAATTTCCAAAGCTCATTTCTTTCTGACAGTTAAACTGGTGGATTCAGACTGACCGAAATACAAGAAGTCTGTGATGTGGCTCAAGGCAATCCACTACAAGTCTACAGAGTAACTCTGCCTGGGCGCTTCCTAAAGAGAACATAAAAAATTAAATATATTAATAAAAATGGTAAATACAAACAAAATGCATGCTAACTTTGATATGCAGGTAAAAATAAAACAAAAAAACATACTCATACCAGTTTGTCCCTTCCGTAAAATCGGCTCTATCAGCACCTGGCAGGTCGGTCTGGGGTAACGAGTGCAAAGAGACGTCACGACTGTTACCAAACAACGAGAGGCAGCTTCTGCAAGGGACACAATCTGAGAAAGAGCAATACATAAATATAAGTGCGACTGAGATTTTATTCTGGAAATGATCAAACATTAAAGTATCAACATGAAAAAAATATACACACACACACACATAAATAAATAAATATATATATTTTCTGATATCACAAAAATATTTGTGTGTATACATTACTCACCTGTTGATGTTCTGAGTCTCAATACTATAATTAAAATCATTGTAAGATCTTTTACCTATGACAAATGAAGGCACTGACCTTGTCGAGCAGCAGGTGTGTGATCACAGCAGAAGCAGTGCTGTGACTAAGGTCTGGAGAAAGCTCCAACAGGCAGCTACAGAACTGAGGTAGACTCTGTTCAGATGCTTCAGACAAACACAGCAGTGAACACAATACCTCCACCTGTGATCAGATACAACTCATTTATACTGATGGAAATGTTTATGGAGTAACTAATCCAAAAAGCATTTCATTATCAACTGAAACGCCACAAACCTCATTGGGGTCACATTCATGAAATACTTTCAGAGCAGACAAAGAGCTCTCATCCCACTGTGAAGAAAAAAAGTTAAATTATATAAATGGGATGGTTCATAGCAGTTACATTTGCAAAAAACAAACATTTATTACCACTGACTCTGGATCCAGTAATTCTTTAATCACAGGAATGGCAGCCTAAAAATGGAATGTAAAATGTTAGAAATTCATCCATTAATTCTGACACAAGAACATGAATCATGAATTTTTTATCCTGAAGAACAGCAACTTTCCAGAGGTTTATGCATGAGCAGATTATGGTAACACTTCACAATAAGGATTCATTTGTTAACATTACTTAACTACATTAGTTAACGTGAACTAAAAATGAGCAGCATTTATTAATATTAGTTAATATTTATTTTTCAACATTTACTAAAACATTTTAAGGTTATATGTTGTATCTGTCAACTTAAGTTAATGCACTTTGAACTAACATGAACATTTTTAATAACTAACATTAACAAAAGTTAATAAATGCTGTAACAACATATTGCTCATTGTTAGTTCATGTTAGTTGATGGATTAACTCAAATGAGACCTTATTGTAAAGCGTTACCGAGATTTTAATAATGTACTTTAAATTAAATATCAGTTTAACTGCACTTCACTTTACCTTCATGTTGTCTGGCAGGTTTTTTGAAGACCCCAACAGATCAGAATGAGCCTGTGACTGTGTTGTTCTCATTTTATGTTCCTCCTCTTCTGTCAACCTCTCTTCTTTACTTGGAGAGAAATCCACCTTTACCCTTTTACTTTGATGATCTTCCTGGGCATTTCCATCATGATCCATGTTCTCACTTTTCCTTTTTTTCTGATATAAAACGGACACGTCGGTCTCTTTACCCTCTGTTTTAAGCCCCTGGAAACAAGAGGCCCATCTTCCCTTCGCATTAGCATTTCTGAATCTCGCACAGAGACTCTCTAGTGTCTCCGTACAGTTTGAGGTGAGGAGGGTCCCTTTCCTAGTGCCCTCAATATCTCTTTGGAGCTGCTTGATTAAGGCACAAGCCCACTGATTTTCCCTGTCATTCCGAGTCAGACAGTGAAGCAGATGGAGAACGCTGTCTTTAGGGAGTCCGGGGTGAATCAGATGCAGAAAGCACAGCAGATTTCGCTGAAAGCCTTCAGAAAACATGCACACCAAAGGTTTCCTGTAAAACAAACGAAAAAAAAAACGATTGTGTGATCAACTTTTGTTGACGAGTGCAAATGTATGTATATTTATTATATGTGCACATTTCTTATAAGTAAACATATTTTGATAGGCATTTATTTACAGAAAGTGGAAACCCATGTTATTTTCTGATCTTAATTTATGATAGCATAACAGCCGAGCCGACAGTTTATGACAGTCTACTCACAGAACAAGTGCGTCCTCGCGCACACATGCTTCCTGCTGGCACAAAGTCTCTAAAAACGGAGTAAGGGTGAAATCTGGATCACATCTGCGCTGTTTATTGAAAACTGTCTGCGCATTATTCGCCCCGGTTACTCCTAAATGCAGAGCGTGAACCAACAACCTGGACCGTCCGTCAAAACGCTGCATTAGAACTTTCAGATCCATCACTGGACTTAATCACACATCACCGACGAAGCCTGCTACTATCATTTTTAAAACCGAAGTCGTAGCGGTCCCAGATACAGCAGAAACATATGGTGCAAACTAGTTAAGCAATGGTGGATCATGACACTGCTGAAAGCTAATGCAAGCACTAATATGTAAAATGTTTCGAATGAGTTCTTTACGTGGCTCTAAACAAGCGCTTATTGTACACTGGCGACACCTGTAGGTTTGGAGGTGAATTACAACAAACCATCCCTCTCGCGACGTTCTGAAAGCAAAACTGATAACCATTTGTCACGGTGCACAATCTTAACCGTTTAAAAATGTAATTGTTAGAATACAGGTTAAAACCAGTCTAATGTGTCCTCCCACCTTTCTCAAAGCATTTGATGCTACATGACTGGCAGCACACAAAAGAAGAGAGGATCAAGTGAGGCAAACAGTGGAACAATCTTTTATTTTCACTTTTCTTTGAATGAATACAAACATGTACTAAAAGTCATAAAATACGACATCAAGTCTTGGTATAACCTGTTAACACTGCTGAAGAGAACAGTATGTCAAAAGCCTGCTGACAGGTTGCACACTTAGTGTTTGGAAGAATACTGGCAATATAAACTAGGAAGTACACAAAATATTAAAATCTGATTTCATACAAAAGGTATCAAACAAAGAGGGTGCGAAAAATCTGGAAGCAGCACAGATGAAGTATTAGATCAACAAGTGGAAAAGCTAGCTGAAATAAGTGACCATGCGTTCAATTTTAACTTTTTTCCTCAACTTTTTTGCCATAGTCCCTTCCCCAACTAAACCTGAAGATACAGACTCAATGTGAGATCTGAGCATTCAAACTTTTTCACCAACCTCCTTAAACTAAAGGCAAAAGACTTTCACACTCATACAGAAACACACACAAACTAAGTCTACACGGCTAAACAATTAGCCAAACATGTAGGGGTAGCTAAAGTGAAACCAACCCTAAAAAGGGACAATTACATTTCAGTGCAGAAGATAAGCAAAGCTCACTCAAGGCTGTGCCAACATATACATGACATATACAAGAAGGTCCTTAATCATCAAGAAAATCCAGAAAGTCATCATCGTCTGCATCCATCAGAGTTAGGGCAAAAATGGCGCTCCAAACTTGGAGGCCATCAATCCCCAAATCCTCCAACATATCAGCTGTGTCCTAAAAACAGATTAAAATGACTAACTGATGTTCAATATAGCACAGCAAGCCAGCAAAGAAAACATTTTTCCATAAAAAAAAAAAAAAAAAAAAAAAATACCCTGTGTGTCGAGCGCCTGCGACGGTGTATGTGATTAGGCGGCATGTCATGACTGTAGATACACTCCGTTTTAAAGGGGCAGCATCCGTGACGCATGAAGAAAGTGCACTTTAATTTGCTAGAGATAAACAGAATTCCAGAATCAATGTAATGGGTCAAATAAACCATTAAAGACGACTTGACAGAATGAATGTGAACCATTCTAACCTGCTTCTTTCTTTGAAAGAGGCTATCAACGATGCCTTCTCCACCCCATCACAGACCCAGTGCTTGCTGGGAATGTAAAAGGAGGATTTCACTCTGCATTGTGGGCAGCCCCTGTTATTTATGTAAAAGAAAAAGGAAAAAAAAAAGGAAACATTTAGTTAATCTACATATTTATACAAGAAAAGGGGAGAATGGGAGTGACACTAAACTAACTTGATGACATCCTCCTGGAAGTCCTTCGTTTTTCTCCAGGTAACAATGCAGCTGATGCAGAAAGCATGATTGCAGTTGGGTAGGATGCCATAACGCCGTTCCTGAGCGGTGGTCTTCTCAGAAATCTTGTCCATGCAGATGCCACAAGCCATATCCCCTGAATGTCGCTGCTCCATTGAAACTGCAGCACCGCCCTGATCTGGTCTCTCTGGCAAAGTTGAACTGGTCACCTATAATCCAATAACACTACATTAAAACCAGGCTGATGAAACCCAAAAAGCATGGTCTACGAGCTCGAGGAAATGGATCGGCTTTGTGACCTGTGTTTTAGCTTTAGATATGATTACTTTCTGGACTTCAGCAGGTGCTGCACCATTAACAAAGGTGGCTGAGCTGTTTTTATGTGAAGAACTGGAGTGTGCAACACTGCTTTGTTGCAGTGGGCTTGATGCACCTGAAGAGGACAACATAATTAACACCATCCAAGGAAAATGTAATATGCAGTTTCAAAGAAAAACCTGAATAAACAGTAATACCCTGCCGGTGAGGTACATCCTCCACCGCCCCGAACTCTTCCTCCTCAGCAATTCCTGTGGTCAAGCGTTCAAAATCCTGCTGCAGCACGCTCATACTTGTGACCAGGGGCTCAGAGTCCCTCCGATTCAGGCTGTAGGCTCCTTGAGGAGGAAGAAAGGGCTCAGATCCCCGGCGGTAAGCCAGAGAACGGCCCGCCAATGCAGAGGGGAAAACGGCAGGAGCTGAACCACGTCTGCTGCTCCCTGAAGAGCCCTCACCCCCTTGCGGAACATGGAGATACCTGCAATTTGAAGGATGAAACTTGGATCCTGCTGTTCTTATATACAGTATATGATGTTGAAAAAGGCCAGCTGGCTGCTTACCTGCATCGATCACCAAACCAGCAGCCACCTTTCTGAAAGTACCTACAATGAACCTGGAATGACGGTACTGCAGGAAACTCGTGGAGATAGGAACAGCTCGGACCATAGCGACAAGATCCATTGATGAACTGCCTGCAAAACACAAAATTTGTTGACAACTGCAGCACGTGTGTCACATATTTTTGAAAAGCCGCAGCATTTCATTAAAAAAAAAGCAAATGGGGAAACAATGGAGTCGTTTTGAGCCCTCAATCATTCGTGTTGTTATTGACTACGGCACTTTAACGTAAACTCAAAACGGTTGGTCTTTACACGTTCAGTAACTAACTAATCTTACAACGGTCTTTTCCCTTCTACGTGCCAGTACAAAAGTATATTTGTAATAGTTTGTTGTAACAGAACTAAGTTACTCTTGCTACTAGAAGTTAAATCGCTCGCTCCCTTAACCGGATGTAAACATCAGCGCCGAGAAACGTTAAAGCAGGAAAAGTCACTCTTTCAAACAGATGATCGGAGCTAAAAACGAACTTTTCATCCAGTCTAAACCATAAAAACTACCTGCAAACTTGTCTTTCCACATTTGAGCTGTCTTTTCTCGAATGTCTATAAGGTATGCGATACCGATCCATTTTTAAAGCCTCCAAAAACTTGATTTATTCAGTTGTCGAGCGAGTAAACGGATAGAAGAGTTGGCGAGAGCGAAGCGCAGGAGACCCACGTCACGCAGAACGCGCGCTGGCCAACCAGGGACGTCCGTGTCTTTTATATAGAATAATAATAATAAAAAAAAAACACTTGCTTATATCTAAACAAATGAGACTTGATCAGAATTAATTTAAATTTAAATTAACAATTAGCATTAATTTTTTTCTTGATATATTTTTATCCTAATTGTTTGCTTGGTGGTACTGTAGCAAACCATCCCACTGATCTGCACACTAGTGCACATACTTGCGGCTGATGAACATACACACCAACAAACTGCACTGTTGTTTCCTGAGTCCTTGGCTAATTGTGCGTCCCTTTCCATCTTGCGCCTGTCCCTCTTTGTCTGATGAATAGCTAATGACATACACACTTTTATAATTGTTGGGCGGGGCCTCTTCCCACCCGGACGTGTGATGGACAGGGACACATCTCAAACGTGATGCTTAGTGATGGTCCGAATCAATTCCAGTAAAAGATTATTTTAAACAGCAAGGGTTCAGAAAGTCAATTCAGCGACATCACGCACGAGATACTTTTTTATATTAACTTTTATTATGGGTATAATTATATTTTTATATAATACATTTATAACTCAGCTCTGATAAGTCGGTTCTCAGTTCCGATTCAGTCCGAATCATTCAGTGAGATCACTATTCAGTAGTTCAAACCCGTTTATGAAGTGGTTGAATCGATTAATACATAAAAAAATCCGAAAAGAACGATTCGTTACGATGCCTTGCAGTAGGCCTATACGTGAAGAAAGTAAATCGTGAAATATAATATTGTACGAATAAAAAGGGACATTTGGTCTCTCATTAAAGGATTATTCATTGACACCAATTGTTTCTTATTAAAATGTTTAATAATTATTTACACATTTTAAATAGTTTGGTAAACAATAAATTAAAATTTAAACTAACATTAATATTTGATTATGACTGCAAAATGCTAGTGAAATATTGGTATATCTGGAGCTTTTCATAAATCACAAGAAACTTAGTAATGTCTAGAATTGTTTTACTTTGATCCAAAACAATATTCCACAAACCATAACACTTGTGCATTATGTCTGATCTTGTTAATGAAGCAAGACATTTCGGAAACAGATCAGACCAGAAAGGTAGAAAGATATTGGCTGATGTCTGTGAAACTGGGTGACAAAATGTATTTTAAGAATAAGAAGGGGAAAAAAATGTTTAATATTATTGTGCTATAGTTTCACAGTAACAGGTTTCTACATGACCATATATCTCCGACATCAAGTTCCATCTTGAAAAAACAAATTTTAGCCATAAGATAAAATTTCTGATATTTCTGAGATACTTCTGGATGTGAAACGGCAGATGTGTTGCACATCATATTACTGCCAATTAATGTAATTTAACATTAAAACTGCTTTTTTAACATGTGTACACTGAACTTCCAAATTATTCAGCATTGATTGACTCATAAGCGTCCAACTTAAATAAGCATACAACACAAGTTTTCCTCAAACTGACTCAATAAAAGCCCATTCATTTGCAATGGGTCATAGACTGACCCATTAATTTGCAATGTACATATAACTATCATGACCATTAACTAATTAATGCAACTGATTTAGAGAATAAATTTAAGTTTATGAGTACTATAAACCAATTTGAACTAAATGTTCTAGTCTTAATGTAACCACAGCCTGCTTGTTTGTTTTCAATCACACAATATATAATCATAAAACATTTTTAATCAACATACTAATGGAAGACCTAATTTAATACAACTGTGGATCAAGGAGAAATTAAAGATAATTGAAGTCGTGTCTCAATTCAGTAAATATGACCTAATGAAACACGACCGTTACTGGACAGTATGCAAAAATATAAGTACCATCAAGGTACCAGTGCTTAAAGGGATCAGCACTTAATAATTTTATATATATATATATATATATATATATATATATATATGATGAACAAAGTGAAAAAACATTTCCTTTCATAAAACCGAAATGATCACACTGTTGTAGGTTTATCCCAAAGAATTAAAGTGAATTATTAAACATAGATTTGTCTTCAGTTTCAATACCAATATATATTTGTAGCAGCTGACGCTGAAAACAACATCCTCAACAAAGTAACATAATTCCAAAATAATATACCTGCTGTACAGTTGTGTCGAGTACCTTTTACTTTAGTAAAAGCGCCTAATCAAACAGAATCAGGTGGACAAGAGCAATCACAAAAATAAGAGCCCTACAAAGTTAAACGCCTACAGTAAGTGATATTTCAAGAGCTTGATGGCGCTCTGAATTCCTTAAAGAAACATACTAGATATCACTTAAATGTCCTTGCAAACCAAAACCATAATGGAAAAGACAACTTCTAAAGGTGTTAGCCCTCATCAAGCACATGAAGAATAACATGACGCTAGTAGTAGTAAACAATGACTAGAAGTTCTGCGTCCTGTACAGCCTATAAGAACAGATTTGAGTTTAAATAAAAAAAAACTTCACAAAATCAAAGAAAATGTCAGTATTCAAAGTCAATATTTGTAAAAGTCCTTTACAAAAATTCATTTAAAAAACCCAATGGCACCGCAGTGCCATAAAGGTGTGTGCACTCTCTCCGTTCAGGAGGGAAGTTGAAGAGCATTCTCTAGTCAGGTCCTTGAGTCCGTGAGCTCAGTACATGTCTTTATAGATCTCCTGTAAAAGCGGGTGAAGCGAGGTCTCAGATTCAGTCTTTTTGATCATCTGAACCAGCTGGGCGTTCTCTGTGACCAGCTGTCTGAGGTCGGCCATCTTCTGGAGCAGTTTGGGGAAGAGATGAGAAGAGTCAGGGTGGTGCACCTGAAGATGTTGGTCCAGAGCTTGCAGGATACCATCCTGAATCTGTTCTACCTGCTTCACGTTCATCAGCCCAGGACGATCTAGAGCAAAGAAAGACCCTTTTTAGCTATCATTTTCTCCTTTAGCTATTTTTCCTGTTATGATAAACACATGATAAACAAGCTCTCTTTGTTGTGTTTTCACTTCACTGACATTACCCCATAACAAATTCAGATGTGGATGTAAATTAATGAACTTATTCAAAAATCCAAATCTTCAACCTTGGCACTTGTCACAGTTTCCTTTGCTCCGACTTGTTTTTTCTCAGCATTTACCCTACCTTCAGTAAATGAAATTAATGAACTTATTCAAAAATCCAAATCTTCAACCTGTAGATTGGATCCTCTTCCAACTGTGCTTGTGAAAGCCACTGTTTCTTTGCTGTCCCCCCTAATCACTAACATCATTCACTCTTCACTTACTACTGGAATTGTTCCTTCTTCTCTTAAAACAGCTTCTGTAACTCCGATTCTTAAGAAACCTGGTTTAGATCCCAATGACTATAATAATTTCCGACCTATTTCAAATCTTCCCTTCATCTCCAAAATTTTGGAAAAAATAGTGGCTGCTCAACTCCATACTCATCTTTCTTACAATAATCTATATGAACAATTCCAGTCTGGTTTCCGTCCGCATCATAGTACGGAAACAGCATTACTTGAAACCACTAACAACCTTCTTCTAGCAGCTGATTCTGGTTTACTTTCCATTCTTCTTCTGCTTGATCTGAGTGCGGCCTTCGATACTATTTCACACACCATACTTTTTGACAGACTCTCCTCTATTGGAATTACTAATATACCTCTTAACTGGTTTCATTCATATCTCTCTGGCCGCACTCAGTTTATTCAGTTAAATTCATTCACCTCTCATTCTGTCCCTGTCATAACAGGCGTGCCCCAGGGCTCTGTTCTGGGGCCCTTACTGTTTATTATCTATCTTCTTCCCCTTGGTTACATCTTCCGTAAACATCATATTAATTTCCATTGCTACGCAGATGACACCCAGCTCTATCTTTCAACTAAACCTAATTCCACACTTCCACCATCTTCCCTTACTAACTGCCTTCTTGACATAAAATCCTGGTTCACATCAAATTTCCTTAAATTAAATAGTAATAAAACAGAATTGCTTCTTGTAGGTACAAAATCAACATTAAACAAAATCCAGAATTTTTCTATTCTTATTGATAGCTCCTTCATTTCCCCCTCCCCTCAGGTTAAGAGTTTGGGTGTCATCTTTGATAGCACCCTCTCCTTTACTTCTCATGTTAACAACGTTACCCGGTCTACTTATTATCATCTTCGTAATATCAACCGTTTGCGTCCTTTCCTCACGCCGCACTCCACTGCCATTCTTGTTCACAGCTTAGTCACCTCCCGTTTAGATTATTGTAATTCCCTTTTGTTTGGCCTCCCCCATAAAACTCTTCATAAACTTCAACTGGTCCAAAACTCGGCAGCTCGTATCATTACTCGCACCCCTTCTATTTATCACATCACTCCTATCCTACAACAGCTGCATTGGCTCCCTATTATTTATCGTATCAACTACAAAATACTTCTTCTTACTTTTAAAGCCATTCATAATTTAGCCCCTTCATATCTTTCTGATCTCCTGCATATACCCACACACACGCGTACTCTAAGATCCTCTTCTTTTATTCATTTTACTGTTCCCCGTGTCCGCCTTGTTACTATGGGGAGTAGAGCTTTCAGTTTCTCTGCTCCTCAGCTCTGGAATTCGCTTCCACCAGACCTCCGTAAAATTGACTCTCTTTCACTTTTCAAATCCAAACTCAAAACTTATCTGTTTAGAATAGCTTATTCCCTTTGACCATAACTGCACTATTTTTTAATTGTCTTGTGTCTCATTGCTTTTTAAATTTGTTATTGTTGATGATGATGTAAGGTGACCTTGAGTGTCAAGAAAGGCGCCTATAAATAAAATGTATAATAATAATAATAATAATAATAAATTGTATAAATAACAACAAAAGGACATGAGAAAACATGCTGATCAATCAAACAGCATGGGCTTACCTCCGCACAGTATGATGGCTGCCACAAACAGAGCCAGGTCACTGTCATCCAGCTCCAGGGCATTGAATTTCACCGCAAACTCAAACTTGGGCTCCATGATCTCACTGAAAGGTTTGCGTAGACTACGCAGGAACTCTCTCGTCACGAAGCCCTTCCCATTGGCCACCAGCAGCCCGTCTTTGTTCATGAGAGATGGGAGCATCGCAAATATGGACTCATGGACTCCATATTTTAACAGTGTTACCTGGAAGAATACCAGAGTTAAATAACTAGTAACAGAGTTACCTGAAAAGGTGTGAGACGAATTTAGTAGAAGAGTATGCATTAATACTTAAAAGGTACATTTAAAATGACCAAAATTTAAAGTCAATACATTGATCCTTCTTCTGTGTATTTGTCTTACCCTGATTCACTATGGTAAGCCTATTAGAAGCGTTTCCCGTAAAAAAAACATTGACCTCCACAAATAGATTTCAGTGCTTCCCATTCATTAACTAGACTGTGGCAGCCTGAAAAATATATTTAAACTTCTCATAATAACATAAAATGTTTTGTCGTGTTTTGCGTCATTGCTGTCAAACAAACTAAAATCGAAAACACATTAAGGCTTAGTGTCCTCATCAAATCGCAAAAGACTGTCTGTTTGTGCTGCAAATAGTTATTATAGCTAATAAGAGTTTTAAATATGGATTTTTTTCATACACAAACGCATCACTTCACTTCAGAAGGCCTTATTTACCCCCTGGAGCTGTATGGATTACTTTTATGATGGATGGGTGCAGTTTTTTGGGCTTCAAAATCTCATCCCCCATTTGCTCCCATTATAAAGCTTAGAAGAGCCAGGATATTTCTTAAATATATCTCCAATTGTGCTTGTCTAAATAGACACCTAGAATGACTTGAGGGTGTATAATTTTCATTTTTGGGTAAACTATCCCTTTAATTCATGCGTGACATATTATCAGCAACTAATAAATATCCAATATATAATGTTTATATTTATTCATTTAGCTGGATTTTTTAAATAACTAACTAATAATTACAGTTAACTACAAACGAGGGGAAACAAGTGATTGCTTCTAAGGAGCCACAAATGCCTATTATGCCCCTTTTTACAAGTTGTAATGTAAGTCTCAGGTGTCCCCAGAATGTGAGCTCAAAATACCCCACAGATTATGTATACCATGTTGTAAATGTCCATTTTTTAAGCAAAACACGCTGTTTTCATGCATGTATCTTTAAATGCAACTAAGCTGCTGCTCCCCGGCCCCTATCCAGAATAGTGCTGTGCCTTTACAGCGTGTGCCTCAGATACTAATAAAATATCGTTTTGGTTTTGATTATCATCTCTATCGCGTCACGCTCTTCGTTCTTCGTCATCATGAAATGTATTTTTTGTATGCGTTTTAAAGCTATATCAGTTTTAACTTCTGATATGTGATTTTCTGAGCACACACACCCAAAGCGCACACACAGAAAGCTGGCTGTCAAACAGCACGTCGCTGAGTATTAAATTAAGTTTTTTTTCAGTCTTATTTAAACACACAAGGTTATGTCAAAAACATAAACACAGTCAGCTATGTCTGTGAATGTAAACTGCAGGGAAAGAAATCACATGTGTATAATAGATTTGTGTACATACAGTACATTTGCATAACATACAGTACCTACTGCTATATATGCTGTTAATATGAATCAAACAACAAAAAAAAAGGAAAATCCTTCGCTCCTCTTGATTAAAAAACTTCAGAAGCTTTAATAAGAATACATTTCATACTTGAATGCTGCTTTTAAATGGAGCACAGTCCTGAACGGCTCATTTTGAGACACTGTTTCAGATTTATGGGGAAAATAACAAACGGAGTGGATGGATTTTTACAATAGGGTGGATGTGTACACAATGAAGACATAATTATGTTCAAATAAAAGTGAGTATTGCATAATAGGTCCTCTTTAAGCAAAAGATTTAACCAATTATAAGTTAAATATGTAACTTGGATGGTTCTCACCTGATCATTTAGGAAGAGATCCACAAAGCCAGGGATGTTTTTGGCAAATTCGGTTAGCTCTCGCACAGTTTCCACTGTGGTGCACTGGCAGCGGTAGAAGACATGGACCCCAATCTCTTTGTTGGGTGGTGCTCCATTAAGCTGATTCCAGACCAGCCCGTTTTCTGCCTGCCACAGTGAGTCCATATCATGGATCACAAAAGGCTGGAGAGATGAAATGAGAACACAATTAAAAAGAACCAAAATGCTTTTTGTGTAAAATACAAAACAAATAACAATAATAAAAAACAACAAAAACATCAAAATAAATAATGGCTTATTGTCTCTGCCAGAATTTTAATATCAGGGCATCATTGCTTAAAAATAAAGAATGTTGGTGGCATCTTACTAAAAGCTGAGAGCATACCGCTGTGCAGCTCGTCTTGCCCGTGAGGATGCTTCGTGCTTTCTTCTTGGTCATGTTGAGGTTTTTCAGGTAGGCTGTGTTGACGTGCTTAGCCATTGTTTTAAGGTCAGCCCCACTAGAGCTTTTCAGGTTCTCCCCGGCAAGGAGCCCTGCCACTAGCTTCTTCTTCTCTGCCTCTGGCATACGTCCGTACCTGATTGCTGAGACAAAGAAACAAAAACAAGCTCAGCATATATTCAAAAAGCAATTTATGTACACCAAAATAGTAATTGCTAAGCATGACTATTAATAAGCAGTTTGTACTTTTTAACTGAACGTAAAATGAGCAGTAAAATTCCTAATTCTTTAAAGCATTTAGGCTTCTCACCATCGTGGGACATGCCCAATGCCAGGCACTTCTGGAAGCGACAGTACTGGCATTTGTTCCGGCTCTTTTTCAGGACTTTACAGGCACGCTCACAACGCTCATACTCCAGCTTCATACGAATAGTGCGTCTGAAAAACCCCTTTAAAAAAAAAAGATGACTTTTTGAAACAGCAAGGCACATATGTACTTGGATTGCTGAATTATTTCACCATGGAAATGCGACTGAGCATTAGGAAGCACAGTGATTTAAGGTAAAGAAACAGAGTGGTTTTATTAAAGATGCTGAAGATTTTAGACTTCAATTAGATGGCTCATTCCTTTCCATAAAAACACACCCTGCCTCCCTCTAAGTAGGCCTGTCACAATAACAAATTTTGCTGGACGATAAATTGTCCAAGAAATTATTGCGATAAACGATAATATTGATAATAAATGATAATAAATGATAATATTGTCGTTTTGATACCATTTTCATCTAAAATAATGATAATGGCATAATAATGCAGGTACACCTTTTCAAAGATCAATAAACTTTTATTTCTAAAGACTATTTAAATGAACAAAACAACCAAAAACAATAAAAGCAATGGACTCTGTCTCTGTTAACAAAAAATGCACTTACCAATGTGTGACTTCTGTTCACACTGAGAATCATATCATGTACTGTGTGAACATTAGTCTCATATGAGTATGAGTTTGTGTGTGCGCTCGCGTCTCATATGAGTATGTGCGCGCCTGCGCGGAGAGTTTGTGTGTGTTCCGTCTCATTGAGTTTGTGCGCGAGTGTGTGTATGTGTGTGTGCGCGCGCTCGCGTCTCATATGAGTATGTGCGTGGAGAGTTTGTCTGTGTTCCGTCTCATTGCGTTTGTGCGCGATTTGTGTGTGTGTGTGTGTGTGTGTGTGCGCTCGCGTCTCATATGAGTATGTGCGTGGAGAGTTTGTGTGCGCGCGCGCGTCTCATATGAGTGTGTGCGCGTCTCATATGTGTGCCACGCGTTTGTGTTTGTGTGCCACTCGTGTCTCATATGAGTAGGCTATGTGCGTGGAGAGTTTGTGTGTGCGCGCATCTCGTGTGTGTAGAGTTTGCGTGTATGTGCGTGAGCGACCTTAGGTGTGTCGTTGTGCATTTCATATGTATTTGTTTGAGCATTCAGCAGTATACATGTATGTTGGACTACTTAATATATGTGTATGCAAGTGTTTCATATATGTGTGCGTGAATGAAGTTTGATTTAAGCCCTAGACGGCGCCTCTTATGAGGGTGAGAGAGCCCGCGTGAGAGAGAAAGGGACGAGCAGCGCTCTGCAATCAAATACGATTGTAAATAGGCAAAGTTAAAAAAAAAACAATAATTAAAAAAAACATTCGAAAATCAATGTGTGGCGGTCAGCGTTGATATGGTCATCCAGTCTCTTTGGTAGAGAGAGAGAGAGAGAGAGAGAGAGAGAGAGAGAGAGAGAGAGAGAGACGAGGAAAACAAACAAGCTTGCAAATGGAAATTATCGCGGCCGGAAAAATTATCGAGCTCATTTTTTTTATCGTGCGATTAATTGATTTATTGATTATCGCGACAGGCCTACCTCGAAGTCATGTCAGTGAATTCACATCATGCAGACTGGATTTCTGAATGGTTAAAATAATTGTATTGGCTGTTTACAGAACCTTGGGCTGTCACAGAGACATGTGTTATTTCTCAGGAGATCCATTTCAGTAATATCTGTCAGGTAGTATCGCTTAAAGGCCATGTTGCAGGTTAACCACCACTGTTGATTAATGGGTACATATATCACTCAAGATATGTGTATCATTTTTAAAATGTCTCAAAAATGGTCTTAAAGACCATTTTTTTACGTTTCTGGTATAATTGTTTTTTACGCAACTCTGTGATGACGTCACGTTGGGGAGAAGCGGAGGAAAGGGTGCCTCAGCCTAGTATTAGAACTATGGCGACTGACTGGGATGAGGAAGAGTTGGCAAGAAGAACTAACATGTATTATGGCCCGCAGCCGTATAATTTTGAACCTGCTAGACGTGAGAGGGCAAATGAAGAATTGCCAAGAACTGATGGCCGTCAAAGCCAATTGAATGCATGGTCCGAGGAGAATGAGTAGAGAGTTGGTGAAGTGTCCTGGTGAGTTGCTATCATTTAGCAACGCAGGCCTTTAAGTTACCTTTAATGTTGGTTTATAATAGATGATGGTCTATTTTAGGCCATAAATACACCCACGGTTTGTGAAAAACATTGACTGCAGTAGTTGCAAAATTTCAGGAAAATTACCTTGCAGCCTTCACACGCATGAACTCCATAATGAAATCCTGAGGCTTTATCTCCACATATGCGGCACTCAACGTTCAGGCCCAAACTACTGGGGTCATCTCGACCCAGCCGTAACTGGTCTGACAACGAGAGAGAGGGTGCCTGTAATGGATCTATAAAAGTGAGAGAGAAACAAACAACTTGAAGCATCTCTTATGAGAGCACTACAAAAGTCTGCTTTATGAAGAAAATATAAATTTCTTAAACTATAAAACATTAACTATTCGTTAATGTATAATCTGGCATAAATCTGTCAAATTGTCTATTGAAATGCAAGAAAGAAAAAAAAATTCTATACCATATTTTATACATCATGAATCACGATATTATGGCAATTTATAGATAAATAAATGCATTTATAATTTTTCAAAGTACTTCTATTGATTTTAATCTCCTATTAATTTTTCTTTGTTGAGTTTCAATCAAGGATGAAACCAAGTTAAAATCTAAGTATAAAAATATATTGTGTATAATGTAAAAGTATTAAAAAATATATATTAAATATACAATTAATACATCTGCAAGAGCCATTATGCTCTATTTATAATGTGTTGTAATTCCATTGTTGGACACTGGGTAAGTAGCCAGAGAGCAAGTGAAGTCAGGTGTAACTAATGAGGGAAGGAAACAATTTTTGACCTTGTCAAAAATTATAATTTGTTTTGGCATTGGAACTGTGACAAATAAAAGAAAAAATGCAGTACTGGACTGGAAGCGTCTTGTTTGGATCTCACGCCTCACACCTCTAAGTGACAAGAAGGTCATTGTTGCTACAACATGAATATACAGTTGTGGTCAGAATTATCGACACCCTTGGTAAATATGAGCAAAGATGGCTATGGAAATAAATCTACATGGTTTATCCTTTGATTTTACATTCAAACAATTCACAAAAAATGAACCTTTCGTTGTAGTAAAACGATTGAAATTGAAGAAAATAAAACCAAAGAACATAGTTCTGATGCACAACTTCACAAAACAAAGACAGTAGCAGTATGAAAATAGTTAAAGCATTGAAAATGTCCATTTCCACCATCAGGGCAATAATTAAAAAGTTCCAATCAACTAAAGATATTACAAATCTGCCTGGAAGAGGAAGCATGTCTATATTATGGTCTTCATGCATGACAGAATTGCAGAGAATAGTTGAGTCTTGGGGTCAGAAAGCCTCCAAAAATATCTAACAGCACCTACATCCCCACAAGTTGTTTTGGAGGGTTTCCAGAAAAATCCTCTGCTCTCATCCAAAAACAAAGTCCAGCATATTCAGTTGTCAGACACTTCTGGAATTTCAAACAGGACTGTGTTCTATGGTCAGATGAAACAAAACAAAAAAAAGAGCTATTTGCAGCAAACCCTCAAGATGGGTTTTTACCTGTTACAGAAGTGACACTATTCTGTTGAGGAGACTCCTGCGGCGTTCCGTCTCCATTCTGTAGATTCGCCCCCCATGATCCCTTGCTGCCGGGCGAGACCGCTAATCCTGTGGTATCTGATGTCTCGCTGCCTTCGACCTCCTCACCTGAAGCTGAGCCCGGCTCCTGTAGGTCTGACATCCCTCCACAGTCCGAGGATGCAGACTGACCCTCCTGGACTGCCTTCCATATAGTCTCTTCAAGAATCGGGACAGACTTCAAGTCTACTGGGCTGTCACATTTCATTTCTGAGGTAGGTTGCTCAACCTGTTCCATGGTTCTCCCGTCTGGCTGCTAAATCTCATAACCATCCATCAAGTGACATTGCCTCTGCAAAGACAAGACAGGAAAAGGGAGGTCAATTATTGCAACAGTGCCTCAATACAACAACACCGTATCAGAATAAAACCATCACAGTTGGAGAAGTGACCTAGTGTGTAGTGCACATGCTCCAGAGATTGTGCAGGTGACCTGAGTTTGACCTGAGATCCAATATACTGCTAGAGTCATTTCCTGACTCCACCCAACCCCCATCACCTCTCTGCTGACTCAAAAAATAAAATTAAAGACAAAAATGAATGACAGCATCAATATCAAGCACAGCAAGGCTTTGTTGACACTGGAGGAGAAACCCAATTTATTTCTTAAAATCTGATTGCAGTGTCTGATATTTCAAAACATAAACTGCAAAAGTAGGGTTCTGGAAGTACAAATCTCATTAATTTGACGCAGAAATATTGATTTTTAACAATAAACTAAACAAACAAACATACATGAGATCCACCAATCAGAAGCTGTCATATGGTGAGACTACCGTTCCAAAGTTTGGGGAATAATAAAAATATAAAGCAGAAATACAAAATATTAACATTGATAAGAAATGTTCGAAGCACCAAATCAGAATGTTAGAATTATTTCCGAAGCATCATGTGACACCAAAGACTGGAGTAATGATGTTGAAAATGATGTTTTTAATGTGTTTTTGATCAAATACGCAGCCATGGTGAGCATAACACACATTCTATACATTTTTTTTTAAAAACCTTACTGACCCCAAAACTTTTGAATTGTAGCTTAGGCCCTATATGATTATAACTACAAAATTTGCAGTGATTCCTGGGATGAGTAGTTCATACCCTCATAAAACACTTGTAATTACATTTAATGTAATTTCATTCTTTTGTGCTTCAAATCGAAGTTTTAATCTGTTATCTCAGTGTTGATTGGTTTGGTTCATGGCAGAGTTTTTTTAAATGCCTATGGGAAAAAAATTCATGGAAAAATGCATAACCAAGGCCACTGAAAAAGTGGGCGGCCGGTTACTGTTGCTGTTACTGTTTTAGGGATGGCTCAAACATTTTCAAGAAAAGTTAATCCATAAACGTAGAAAATAAGAAAGTAGCTTTTGTCTTATCTACCTGGCCTTTCATTCATTCACCACTTCCGATTACATGACCTTTATCTTTTTGAAGCAGTCAGACGCAGTCGCAAACTGTGCAGTCAGCAATTACAGGTCGGTGTTATATTTAGTCTACATAGAGTGAGAGGTGATAAATCCATTATGAGACTCTGCTAGGTTGTTTACTTAAAAAGATAAGATAACCTCGCAAAGAAAGCTCCTGTGGGAAGATGTTATGACAAATATAAAAAGAGCTCGCAAAACATTTTGGTTGTTCAAAACTAAACTAACAGAATGGTATATCAATGGAGAAAGACCTATTTGCATGAGCAAACAGATTAAAAAAAATCAGTCAATACAAAGGTTAAGATATACTGTGTTGCTTCTGGTTGACAGTGTACTTACCAAGTAATAAAATGTCTTAAAGGCATAGTACACATAAAAATGAAAGCCCTGTCATCATTTACTCACCCTCATCTTCTTCCAAACCTTCTGGGGAACACAAAAAAAATTGGAGTCAAAACAACATTGAACCCCATTGACTTTAATTGTATGGACAAAAGAAACTCCCCACAGAAGAAAGTAAGTCATACAGGTTTGGAATGACATGAGGGACAAAGTCATTCGACTTCGGATGAATGAGGTCACGTCCATGTCTAGCACTCCGCAAGGAAGACAATGATAACAGATGTGAGGGTCATACGGAGGATGGAAACCACTACCAAACAGACTGTAATCCATGGATTCTGTCAAGAGGATTACGCAGTAGCCACTAGCCACATCGATGTAACTAGCCCCAAACAAAGACAAGCAATTTAATAAGATATCTCAGTTGTTATTGAATGACACTGGGTAACATGGGAAAAACAGCACCACCATATACGAGCAGGCTTTACATTAACTTATAAAGATGCACAGAAAATGAAGCGATCAGAAATGCTTTGAGCCAGTGTTCAGACTTGTCAGCAACCCGTCATTCTGGTTTTCAGCTTATCTGCATTGTAAGGTTGCAAACAAGTGGCGACCCACACAGAGGAACTAAATGAGTCAGTGTGCTGAGGTTATGACAGACACGCATACCAGCCACTGGATCTCTCAACTGCTTTGTTTTTAAGGGGAGACACTACAAGCAAAACCAAATTGTTGTGTTTTTTCCATGCACTGCTCAATTTTTAGATGTTGGACTATTTTGCTTCAATAACATGCCTTTCTTTTAGACTAGTGGAAAGAAAATATCTAAAATACACATTTAAGAGTTTATTATATTACACATCAATTTGCATCTGTAGATTTCAATTCACTGAGTCAGTAGTCTCCACTTCAGTGGCACTATCTTACATACACAAACCTTCAGTTTTATTCCTATCTATATTCTGAATGTTTTTTTAGCATCACTTTATTCCTAAACATGGTGAAAATGTTGTTTTTTTCTTACTCCTGACAGTATTTTCTGATTTTATGTGTGATAAAAAGAGTTAAAGTCCCCTATGTAAAAACATTATTCTTCTAACAAAATTAACCGCATTTTGAACTTAGCTTTATCCAATGTTCAGACTTCTGTTCTGAAAATGTTTCAAGAAAACAAACAATACAAAACAATTGTCTTGTACTGTGAGTAGTCAACTGAAAAAGTATGGTGATAACTATTAGTTAAAATTTTACTCTATTTTCCTATGGAGTCTTGCCTTAAGAATAAAAGGAAAAAACAAAAAAGTCAAGGCACAACTAAATGCATTATGACAAGATATACTTGTACAAAATAACTGCTGACCATGACCAGACAGTAGCTATTTACCTATATTGTTAAAACTTTAACTTAATCAGAGTGAAAGTATGCAGTCCGTGTTTTGTGTACACAAGGTCACACTTTATACTTCAACAAAAAGCCTTTCAAATAGAAAAAACACAATTTTCACTTATTCTATGCAGTATAATAAACATTTAGCAATGCAACAAGCTTCCTCAAAACTTATTTTAATCTCTTAAAAGTGATGGTGTCAGTTTGATCCTGAAAACAGTAGCCTACTCTTGCAAGCAATTGCTAAATTTCCTATGATAATGTGTTTCTTTAATTTGCCAGTCACCATTTTTTAATATGTGCAACCAAAAACGTTTTAGTCAAATACATTTTTAAAAAAAAAACCTTTTCTAAGTAGCATGTGCTGAATAATGCATTCCTGTGCTTACTGTATGTTAATAGTTAGCAGTTTAAACCTAACTTAAGTTAATATGAACAACGCTTGGCCGAGGCAGCAAAGGCTTACAAGTATAATACACGTGGTGAAATCCAAAATAATCAAGAAACAGTGAATTACAAGAAACCCACTGCTGATTAACCTTAACAAATGTGTGTTGACATAATACAAAATAGCCAAACATCTAGCCATACAGTCTGACAGACACACCAAATCTGCCTAACGTTAGATGACAAAATCATGACTTCAAAACGGTGACATCAACTTACAGACAAAAACATACATTTATTCTGATATGGACACATAACGTTATAGTTTGCTAGTAACGTTAATCAGATAAGTACACACGAGACTTTATTTAAGAAAAACAGCGAGTTTTGGCTAACTAGCTGTTTTGGTTTACCTTGGTGTTTACGGACCAGGTTCGAAGTTTCCCAACGGTCGATCAAATATACTCTTCTGACGTGAAGTTAAGTAGTTTTGAGACTCAAATGAGCCCATAGTCCGTCGGTTTACATCAGTTTTGCCATCACTGTGTCCCCGTGTCTCTTATTCCACACATGCTAGTCTGAGGTTAGCACTAGCTAGTTAAACGCTAACATGTTTTTGTTTAGTTTTTTATTTTCTTGTACACGCTTTCAAATTTCTCCTGGTCAAACAATTACAATTAAATAGGGTTAAGATTAAAATAACAGGCGCTTTCGTTTAATATTTCTGTTATATTCATTCTTCTAAAACCCACTCAGAATACGGATGACCATCGCGCTGTTATTCCTACACTTTTGCTCAATCTGGTCTAGTAACTCCATTCACCTTGATTACTCGGTTGTCAGGGATGACAGAAATAAAGGAACTAGAAAAGACGCGTGTATAGTATAGCATCTATGCCTGCAGGGGCCGCTCCTCGGCCCAAAGTAGTCCATGAGGTCACTAAGAGCAAATCAAATAATCGAACTCTTTTGACCACCGACATTTAGAACAACCGTATTCAAAATGTAATTTAAAAAATATATATATTTAACTAAATACGCGTAGAAAAATCCACCTCTATAAACGATTTTTCAACTTGAGTGCAACACATTTTCCTTTGACGTATGACCTAATCACGTGATATGTGTTTGTCCAATGACAGCTCGATTCTAAGGGGGTTTAGTCAGGAGACATTAGGCTTGTTTGAGATGCGCCTTGCCTCGCCTGAAATGTAGTCGAGAGTAGGCGGCTGCAGTGAGAGGAGGAGTGAAAAAAGCGCAGGCAAGCCGGACAGTTCTCGCTTCTCACAGTGGATCTGACACCTGTGAGATCAATGATGGATATCGCGGGATTCACGGGATTCACGCTCGTGCACAGTGTTGCTAATAAACTGGATATAATTTAAGTTCTGTTGCTTTTATATGAAAATAAATATAATGAACAACCTACTTGTTATTTAATTCCATTCCAAATAAGTTTTTATCAATCATTTTTTCTTTAATACAGACATATGCTATGAGTTTTTTTGTTTTGTTTTTTAATAATAAAATGACATTGCATAACCCATAGAGATCGCACTGTCCGAGAGTTTGGGAATATCCACACATAACATATACATATAAAATATGATATCTGAGTTTTAAAATCAAACATTTTAAAAGAGAACAATACATCACGGTTGTTTAAACCAATCAACATTAAGCTGTGTCATCAGCAAGTTGTTTCCCATCATGCTTTTGATCAGCGCAGTCGGTGGAGAGCAACTGCGCGCGACTGCAGAATCCGACACGTGCGCCTTGCGCTCGCGAGAGCTTTTTGACACACGTCAGCATGACATCAGAGCAAGGCGGACCGCACTCGGACACATTTCTAACCGGCATGCATTACGCGCTGATCACCGGTGATCGGTTCTGCGCAGATTTTGCTCATCTCAAACAAGCCTATTGGTTTCAGAATCTATTTTCCTGTCAAGGTATTACAGGCGTTTGTGTGGTTGACAGCTACGAAAAAACATGGCGTGAATGTTACGTAATACAATACAAGGTGGCTAGATTCAGCTAGTAGCAGATAGATGAATATTAATGACGCTCTATGAATCATAAATGTTATTTCCTGCGACTGCGAGGGTTGAAATGGTGCTCTCAACTACTGGAAAATCACTTGTAATAAAAGTTGTTAAATGTTAATGAATATGAATTAAATTTAGCCAGTATTTATGAGTAATGAGTTAAATAAGTTAAATTCAATGTATTAATACTATTGTTAATCGTAATTGAATGACTTCTGTGAGTTCCAAAGTGCTCCTGTAGATGGGGCCATTAGACAGGAGTCTAACAGATGGACTTGACCAAACAGATGCATCAAGAGATAGCTGAATGTCCGCTGTTCGTTCTGTATATATATGCTATAGGCTACTTAGTACTGGTTAGATCTGTTAGATTACATAAATCATAATAAAATTAGCTTAAATATTTAACGCCATATCATGCAGTGGGGCAGAAATTTGTGGCGCTACCAGATCTCATTTGGCACATAGGCCTATATGCAGATATTTTAGTGCATAACCGCTAAGAAAACAAATGATTGCACAATGCATAGAAAAAGGACAGAAAACGGCTTGCGCAAATGCAGCTCAGAAAAACCTTTCAGCTTTCATTTGGTGTAGCAGCCTTTTTCCTTTTCTTTTTGTGTGGCTGTGATGGTTTGTTTTTCTTGATACATTTAAACATTAAAAATAACCATGTGCTTTCTTCCTCTGCACTTCGAGAGGAAAACTGAGGAAAAAGCACTTCTGCCTTTCCCAAAATAGGCTAATTAGATTCCTTGCTATAATTAAAGTGGGCTATATATATTTTATTAGAGTGGAAAATATGTATTTAAGGCCCAAGTATATAGCCTAGCCTAAGCAAAAAAAAAAAAGGCAACGTTTTGGCAAATGACTGAATTTGTTTTTTAATTATATTTTACATGTGCTATTTACATAATAATCATAAATGTAAATGGATTTTTTTTTAGGTCTACGGAGGTCATAAGCTTTTAACCGATCACCCCCTTCGACCACCACCCCCGAAAAACTCGGCACGGATCGCACGAGTAGCCTAGTCTATATTTTGCATTCAAAATTTATTTCAGTATTCAGTTTTTAGCCAAAATATATGCATCCATGTGGGCCTTGAGGGGGGTATGATACATTTGAAGAAACAGAGACACGTTTTGACCGTACGTGACTTTACAAAACAGCTGTGATGAAATGCTGAAAGTGTGGTGGAAGTTGAACTGAAACTACTTAAATTCTTTTACAGCAGGTAAATGCTGATGAATCTGCAAAATCATACTCGAATAAGGGAAATTGGTTAAGCAGTTTCACAATTAATAATTCCTGTTTTCGCAAACAGGTCTCTAAGTTTTTTGAAAGTCACTATTGAGGCAAGGCGAAACAAACCACTGGCTTTTACTGCCTCTTAACTGCCACAAGAAAAGAAGTGTGTGAGGTAAGTGGTTAAAATTTAAATTGGTTAAAATAGCGATTTTATCTTGTATGACCTTAACTTTTGAACCTTTAATGATTTATTTGATCAGCGCTAAGCAAAAACCCCAAACCACATTTGTTTGCAGTTTCTTTGACTATAGTCATATTAGCCAGAGTATTTTACTCAGGCTTTATTAAATCCAACTTACAAGACTTTCCACATTCAGAATCAAGAATTTCTGTCACACAGATTCAGCCATGAATCTGATCTTGTGGGGGATTGTGCTCCTCGGGATTTATGTCCAGCAATCAGGTTAGGAGAATATTGTGACAATATATAAATATGTAATAATATGTAAATGAATATTAAGAAATAATATGGCTTGCTGACAATTTTTTTCCCTCAAATACTTTTTGTACCGAATACTGAATTGAGTTGGTATAGCCTACTACTGTGTATGTGAATCAGAATCAAAATGTAATCACTGAAACAACTGAACCATGCTAATTATTTGAATATAATACAAATCTGCATGTGGTATAACAGATATCACACAGTAGCCTATGTGTAATAAGTTTGTAAGGCCGCGCTCGATCAGGCCAATGGGGGTCTTCCGATCAGCGGGTGAAAGTTTCTGCGTGTTACAAATCTTTTCTCGCGGCAAAGTATTTTTGGTTAAATTCAATACATTTTGTTATATGTATTAACTCGTTATTTCATCTGACTCCATAAATGAAAAAAGGTTTTTAATGATATCCGTGTATCATTAAATGTGAGCGAATGTTTTACTATTCTTTTTAAACTCTTAAATCAAAATAATGTCAAAGTCAATTAGAATAATCAAATATAACAATTTATTATGTCAGGTAAATGTATCATTACAATTTCATAATCAATTCAAAGATAATCAATGCAAAACATCAAATGCTCTAGAACAAAGAGGAAAAATGTTTACCCGACAAGAAATAAGTAGGCTCGGCTCTCTGGATACAGAAAAGAGCCCCGAGCTCTCGTTACGTTTCATTATATACCCAGACCTCATTTCAAATCTAAACATGGTTCACAGTGGAAATTTACCTGCAAGTAACCATTTGCTAACAGTGGGACATTTGCATTCAGACAAATGCTAGGAAGGTGATAACTCAAATACACCCCCCTCTGTGGAAGATATTTCCAAACTCTTCAGAACTTTTGGTTTACTTCTTTGGGAATGAGACATTTGTACCAGTCACACTGAGACATTTCAAATAATACCAAACATGTATAAAACTCGATGATAATCATTCACATTAAACCATTTAGATTCTTGTGTGAGTTTGGGAGATTTCACCACGAGTGGGAGGGAGTGTGGGGTCGAGGGAAAGAGATGTAGATTAGGATGAGGGAGGTGAGGCCTTCATCTTGATAGTGCACGAGAGTGAGTTCAAATGGTCTTCCAGTTTTCCAGTCTTACAAGTTGTATTATACCCTAATTGTCATTCATTCATTTGGTGTCTTTCTGAAGTTTCACAGATAGTGTGTTATTCAGCATTTTTGGTGTCCACTGGGAAATGTGATGGGCTGTTGGGTGAGGTTGAAAAAGACGCCTGTTGCATGAACCCTAACTACGGCTACACAGAAGCAAATGGAGTGTGTAGGTCCTGTGGGTAAGTTTTATTGATCTGAAGCTTATGATGTTCATGTTCAAAATCCTATTATGATAAATGCCACATTGAGCTTCAATGAAGTGAAAAACTCCAGATGACGATTTTAAGATGGGAGAACTATTTCCTAACACATTTGTTCATTGTTCATATATAGTTAATTTGTTTCCACAAAGAAAGTGACTTTGCATACATTTTCATATTAGCCTAAATAAAAATTAAAGTTGACATTAAATGAAAATTCACCCTATCAATTTTGTAAATGCATGTAGATCTTATTGTTAACGGTTCATCCATGTCTGTTTCATTTATGTTTTACTTTTTTTTTTTTTGGGATGTTAATCATAATGGAATAACTCGATCTTCCAGTGAATATGACAGACTTCTCTCTGCTGACATATCCCGATCATTAAGTTCTGCATCAATAAATTGACTTAATCCCAGTCCATTCACAATGAACTGCAAGCTTGCATCTTAAAATCCAATCAACAACCGATGCATACAACCAAGTCTTTTTTGATAATATCACAAAATGTTTGTCACAATACGGCAGAGATCTGTCACTACTTCTGTTTCATCACGACTTAAAATAATGCAATGTTAATATTCTTTTTTCAGGAAACCTTTTTAAAATCGTAATGCACTTTTTACAGAACAATTTTGGAGACTTTTGCTTGTTATAAAGTCAGAATTGTGAGAAATAAACTCACAATTGCAAGATATAAACTCACAATTGCGAGAAATAAACTCACAATTGCGTGTTATAAAGTCAGAATTGCGAGATATAAACATGAAAATCTGAGAAAAAGTCAGAATTCCGAGTTTATTTCTCACAATTGTGACTTTATAACACACAATTGTGACTTTATATTACACGATTCTGACTTTATAACTCGCAATTGCGACTTTATATCACGCAATTCTGACTTTCAGAATTGACGAGATGTAAACTCGCAATTGTGAGAAAAAAAGTCAGAATTGTGAGATAAAAAGTCACAATTACCTTTTTTATTTTTTATTCTGTGGCGGAAACAAGCTTCCATACCTTTGTGCTTAAAGTCAGCTTGAAATGGATGTTGTGATAGTCTTTTTCCGCTATTGTGACCTATTTTCAAATGAAACGGCTTCTCAAACAAGAATAAATGTAGAGTGGGACTTAATTGATAAAATTGAAAGAATGCATGAAGCTAGAGTAAAAATTATTATTATTATTTTTTTAAATAGCAGAGGGTCTGTTCTTTATTTTCATTGCATGTTCAGATATACAACAAAATATTCTGGGGCCATGAAATATTTGAGAAAAGGACCAAAAACCCTGGCGGTGGCTAGCAACTTTTCTTTTTAAAAAACGCTGGCGGGTACTGCAATATTCCATAAAATTTAAAGGGGACTTTAATCTAACACTTCAAGCTACTGAATCAGCTGAACTGAAACGAATGATGCCCATATCCTTTAGAAGAGTCTTGTATGTTGACCTCCAGGCCAGCAGCATGGACTCAGTGGTCTTCCTGGGGCGAGTGCTCGGTGAGTTGTACAGAGGGAGTAAGGCAAAGGCGACGTTCTTGTTACGGAGATGATAATTGCTCAGACCCTGAGAATCTAGGAACTGTTCAAACTGAACCATGTGTGAAAAAAGACTGCTGCCCAGGTAAAAAGAAAATTAAGTAATTGTTGCATTTAGACATAATGGCTTCTATGAGCTTTCTCATGTTTCCTTAAATTTGTTGTCCAGTGGAAGGTGGCTGGTCAGAGTGGGGGAAATGGCAGCCATGTTCAGTCACGTGTGAAAAGGGACTAAAAAAAAGGCA